>CM034156.1:364340082-365540082 GCA_019776745.2 Taxus chinensis | reverse complement strand
AAGTCCCACAATCTATCAAAAATTAAGTCTCTATCAGAAGTAATATCAAAGACAATAATGAAGAAACCTTTAGTTAAAGGGTAAATATGCACTTTACCATCCATTAATGGCTTCCAAGAAGAAGAGATCTAATCATGGAGAGATGGAAGTCGAGGACAAAATTTTTTGAATCTACAAATAATACCCTTTTTCTTAAGCCTTTGTTGTCAGAACAACAGGTCCAAAATGCACATAGGGGGATGTTTTGGCATGTGACCTATCCTTTGGAGGAGGGAGTGTTGAGGATTTAGCAGCTTCCAGGAAACTTTTTGCAGCCACCCAGATCAGACGATCCATCCCCAATAGCAACAAAAACCCCACGACCCGTAGAAACTGGGTAATGACAAAGAATAGGGGAAGCCAAAAGACCCCCACCCACCAGTCTGAACTGCTTAACGTCAGCCCCTCTACCACAACCATTTGCATGGGATTTTGGATTAGGGCATGGGACACCAATGAATCCATTACCATTGTTAGTGACAATGGCAAAAAGGATATCATAATGACAAATGAGATGGTTCATGATGAATTTGGAGATTTTTGCACCACTGACATAAGTGAGAGGCACAAACTCTACCCATTTAGTAAAATACTCAGTGGTGGTGATAATGTGGGTGTGTCCATCTAAAGAAGAAGGACAGAGCTTCCCTGTGAGATCCATACCCCATTTAGAAAATGGCCAAGGTGTTGCAATGGGCTGCAAGGACTGTGCTGATGTATGTATCAAGTTTCTAGATTTTTGGCATTGCTCACATTTATTTACAAAATTACAACAATATAATTCTATGGTGGACCAATAATAACCTACCATCAAGAGCTTCTTGTCCAAGACCATACCACTAGTGTGTGCTCCACATATACCACTATGTACTTCCTTAATAGTGTGGACTGAGTCATTAACATCCAAACAGTGAAGCAAATTTACATCGTAGCCATTAAATTGGGTGCCTCCTAGAAGGGTGTAATGGGCTATACGATGTATACAGAATTTCTTCTCAGAATGAGTAATGTCTAGGATAATTGTGCCATCTTGTAGGTATCACAATATAGGGTTATACCAAAGAGATAATGGGCTGAAAACTTCACATGCCAAACACGACTCTAGCATATCATATGCAGGTATTTGTAAATGCTCTACAAAGAAGGTAATATTGCTTTCCTAAGGTGGAATATGTTAAAGAGACCCAATTTTAGCCATAACATCTATTGATCTATTGTGTGACCTTGGTTTTTGTTCAAATAAAATCTACGTAAAGTATTCTTTCAAGGTTTCAACCAATTTTTTGTATGGAATTATATTCTCATCTTTAACCTTATAATCATCATCAACTTGTTTAATGATAAGTTGGGAGTCACCAATTACTCGTAGTTATTTGATATTCCAAGTGATAGATAACTTGAGACCAGCGATGAGTCCCTCATACTCTGTAATGTTATTAGTGCAAGGGAATCCTAGACAAAATTCTCATGGAATGACCTCCCCTGTTGGAGTGATGAGAACCACTCTTGCTCCTAACCCATGGAAGGTGAATGATCCATCAAAATGAACCTTCCATTTGGTGGACTCTTCAATATAGATCATGGATGCATTGGGCATATCCATACACAAAGGTTCCATTCTTGGTAGAGGAGCTTCTTCTAACTAATCGGCTAACACCTGTCCCTTTAAGGATTTATGATTCACAAAATCAATATAAAGTTCACTTAGGAGAATGATCTAATTAGCCATTCATCCTGTAAGGGCGGGTTTGGATAAAAGGTACTTAATAGGGTCAATTTTTTTTTATTATTTTTGTTTTATTGTTAAGGAGATAGTTTCAAATTTTTTTAAAGGTGAAGACAACCTCCAGGAAGGATTTCTCAATCTGTGGGTAATTTAATTCACAGATAATCAGAGTGTGACTGAGGTAATAAACTACCCTTTCTCTATGGTCTAGATCATATTGGGAAAGAAGTGCACCAATAGAAAACTAGGTAGTAGAGATGTAGAAGAGGAGAGGTTCACCTGGGGTAGGTGGCATGAGTACAGGTGGGTTGACAAATTATTGTTTTAACAATTCAACTTCCTTTTGACAATCTTGTCCCCAATTGAATGAAACATCCTTTTTCAGTAGAACTTTAAATGGATGGAATTTATCCTCAAACTATGAAATAAAGTGATGAATTTCCTGAATCTTTTCTTGTAAAATCCTTAGTTGCTTGAGAGTGGTAGGTGCAGGCATTTCTGTGATAGTCATAACCTTCACAGGGTCCACTTCTATCCCTCTTTGTGAGATGATTAAAATTCGGATATTTCCTGATAGAACACCAAATGCATACTTCTTAGGGTTCAAGTGTACCTTGTAATCCCAGAGACGTTGAAAAATACATCTAAACACTTCAGGGTGCTCTCCTCTACTTTTGGATTTAGCGAGGATATCATCAACATAATCCTTCATCATGTCATTCATCATGTCATCAAAGATGACATTCATTGCACATTGATCTCGAGCCCAAAAGGTATAACTTTGTGATAAAATGTTTCCCAAGTGGTGATGAAAGTTGTTTTATGTTGATCTTCTTCTACAATTTGAATCTGGTTATAACCTAAAAAACCATCCATTAAGGACAACATGTCATAAATAGTAGTGGAATTAACAATCATATCAATGTTAGGAAAGGGTAAGTCATCCTTGGGACATGATTTATTGATATCATGGAAATCGGTGTAGATCCTTATGCCAAAAGGTTTCTTTTACATAGAAACAATGTTAGATATCCAATCTAAATAGTTAATGGGATTAATGAAATCAACAACTAATAATTTCTCCAGTTCCTTTTTGAAAAGGAGTGCAATTTTAGGATGCATATTTCTTAACTATTGTTTGGTGGGTTTGGAATCTAGGTGCACAACGAGGTTGTGCACAAAAAATTCTAGATCCTAAATAGGCATATCTGCATATGTCCATGCAAATATATCTGCTTATTCTCTTAATAGCTATACAAAATCCTTCTTTTCTTTAACTGAGAGTGAAGCTCCTAATTTTATAATCCTAGGTTATTCCTCTGAGTCAATGTTGACATTGATTGTTTCCTCAACAAGCATCTTAGAAGCATCCTCCATCCGCATCAGATTAGGTGGAAGATTGAGGTCAACCTCCTTAGGTATCTCCTCATCTTCTTTAAATGGATATACCATTTCATCCATAGGTTCTTCGTTCTATTTATCTATGAGTGCTTTGAAGAGTTTATCACTATGAGACTTGTGTTTATCTTTACCACAAGGATTTTTTGAATTATTCTTACTCTTGTTTATAAATTTCCTATTAAATCATCCACACATATCTTCCTCTTCTCCAAAGTATGCATAGATTTCTAGTTGAATTATGAAAAATTTCTTGTTATCCCCAGTCAAAATAGAATCCCTGAGTCCCATGAACTCTACAAATGGCTCACCATTCTCAAATAAATCGATTGACATGTGAAATTGCTGATCCCAATCTATAAGTTTAGGATACACAAGGATTACGTGGTAGTTGGTTTGAGGGGTGGATCCATTTAAGGTAAGGAACATTGAATCAGGGACGAGGTTAGTGGAAGAAAGATCCTCGTAGAGGCTATATTGGGAATTTTTGTCTCTATCAGAATGAGATGGATTGTCCTCACATTTAGAAGAGGTGGCATCAATCTCAAAGGGTGGATTTTCATAAGGTCTTATTCTAAGACCATGCATGTTTGATTTGAAGAGAGGGATAGGAATGGGTTCTAATCACCCTTGCGTATTGATACAACATACAAACCCATTGTAACCCATGACAAACATCAAGCTGTGGAATTTGAAATATTGGGTTTCCTGGTGCCATGAAGCCATGGTACCTTCCATAAATATATTAGTAGGATCCCCTAACATCTTTTCCTCGGATAGGAGACCGCTAGGGATGAAATTATCTAGTGGCTTAGGGAATTTTTCCTAAGTGATCTTGAACTTAAAGTAAGGTTTACCCCATGTTCTGGGAGATACTGATAGATCTGATATCAACAAATCCTATTTAAGAGTGAACGGATTTCCTAGGACATATTTTACTGACATATCCTCCCATGATGCAAAAGGGTTAACCAACGAAGGAAAATCTTGATTGCAAGGTGTGCATGAATCTGAATCAACCCGTTTCATGATGGATTCTTTTTGTACAGAGATAACAATATCTACATAAGGACATTCATAAGCTACACGATAAAAATTATGCAATGCTCTAAAATGTGTGAATGGTTCTGAATCACCCTGAATAGTGATTATTTGGCCCTCATGATATAGCTTGATACACTGATGGAAATTTGAAGGAATATCTTGCATGGCATGGATCCATGGGCTCCCTTGAAGCAGGTTATATGGAATATCCAAGTCAAGGACATGGAATGTTGTATCATGACAAGTCGGACCTAATTCAATTGGAACCACTATAGTACCCACTGATTCTCATTCCTCATTATTATAGGCTATGATTATAATAGTCTTTACCCCTATATTATTCTTTGAATGGACAAGATGCTTAACCAGTTTCAAGGTACAAATATTCAGATCAGATCCACCATCCACAATTACTCTCTTGATCTTACGATGGGTAACAACTACTTCTAGATATAAGGGTAAGTTGTGTTAGGGGTCGTTACGTAGGATTGCGGCCCAATCAAAAGTAATATGATAATTTAAGTCAAGATGTGTAATCATGGCCTAGAGGTGTGTGGGGTCTACCTCCATAGAGACTCCTAAAATTTGCAGTGTTTTATACAATATATTTTTATGGGAAGTAGAGATTTTGAGGAGATCTAAAATTGATATCTTAGTAGATGTTTTCTCTAACTAGTCTATCAAAATTATTTAGAACTTATTGAGGGAAATTTAGGGGATATGGTATGATCAAGTGGGCACATCACGTTCCTATCATGCAAATATTTTCTAAGATCTTAATAATGCTAACTTGTTCATGAGATGAACGAATACATCATATGAGAGAGTCAAAGGGACTATTAGTAGTGGGATAAATATAAGCGGAAGTCATATAGTCATTGGAAGTCTATTTGTGATATAGCTTCCTCTTCTTTTTATCTATTTGGTTAGGGAAGGGATCTTTAAAGATACCCATCTTCTCATTTGGACCTTGTCCTGAATTAGGGAGGAATTTACAACAATTTTTCCTTCTTCAATGAGTTCTTGTATATTTAATGACGTAGTCTTAAACATGTATCTATCTTGTATCCCTTAACGCGGTGGAAGTCACACTACTCATGCTCTTTGAGCAAACTAGGCTTCAGAGCATCCTCTGGGTAAGGTAGTGTCATTGTTGGGTATTCCATCATGTTTATGTTATCCAATTGTTTTAGTATGGATGATAGGCATTCTGTTAACGACGTAAATATATGTTTAGTGGGCACCTTGGGAATGAGGTCCTTGTGAGTTATTTATAAGAGGACCAGTATGCACAACTTGGACTATTTTGGAATCCATAATACCATCACCAATGAAATTCTTGTTTTTGTTGAACTCTAGTTTGTCTATGGATTTCGCTTCATGTTTGTTTTTTATAACTAGTTTAAATGTTCCCTTTGCAATGAGGGCCTTCTCAATTTGACTGTCCTTCTCTATGTATTCTTCAAAGTTAGAGCCACAGTGCATTTGTAAATGGAAGGCTATTTATGGGTTTAAGTTAGGAAAAAATATGCTCACTAGCTATTTTTATGGTAATGCGCAAGGGAATCTAGTTGCCAACCCTCACCATCATTGTAGAAAGCTTACAAAATTCTCATTGGGATTTTGTTTTGCATTGCAAAGTTCATTCATTGTGATATCATTTTCCATGTTATAGGAATAATTCCATACAAATATCTCTTCTAACACGAGCCACATTGTAATAGAGCCCTTGGGTATGGTAAAGAACCATTCCAATCCCAGTGCCCCTAGGCTACGAGGGAAGAGTTGTATCAAGAAATTATCATTGTATGTGAATTTTTGGTAGGCCATGTAAACGTATTTGATTTTATCACAAGGGTCACTTTTGATTTTATATTTATTGAATTTATGAATGGTAAAATATTTTGGGAAGGGTTTCCATAACATGTCCTTATCAAATGGGTAAGGGCATAGTTATTCATACAAATATTTCAACCTATGTCCTTTGTTTTCCTCTTATAGCATAGTAAGAGTGTCTTTCATTGATTGTAATTCTTGTTCAATGATTTATTCTTTGGTAGGTGACATTGGTCTTTGTGCCTTAGCTATTTTAAAGGTTGTGTCATTATATGGATCAAAGTAGAACTCGCTATATTTTGTTTTATCTTTGTCTTTGTATACACTTCTTCTTTATGAGCCTAAGTTTGCTATTTTTTAGCTCAATTTCAAGATTTTTTTTAAGGATCTCTTCTTTAGCTAAAGGATTTTCTTCCTCATTGAATTTGGGAGGTGGTGAGGATTTGTGATCAATCTTCACTTTACATGAAGCTTTGTAACAAGGTCATTCTAACGAGTCTAATTTAACGGTGGTGTGATGTTTCCCAGATGTAGAGCCATACCATGTATCAAAATGGGTTACCCATGTCTAATAGGGATACTCGTTCTTCCCATTTTATGATTGATGAACTTAGTTTCTACTTCACATTCATGTAACATTTTAGCTTCTAACTCTAGGAATCTTGCAAGTACTTGATCTCTATTACAATATAGGAGCTCATCAAATTGGCCTAGGTCTAATTTATGCTACTGTCTAGAAGAGTCTGAATCCTCTCTATTATGATTAATTAATGTCTCTAAATCCTTGAATTTTGAAAAGAGGGGTGTTAAGTTATTTCTGCTAAATGATAACGCTTCAAAAGGGGTTTTTCCTAAGTCGTGTTTGTTTGATTTGGATACCATCTTTGTGATTCTAGGCATCACTAGTCAAATTTTATATGAGGTTTCATCTAAATGTTTTTATATTTTTTGTTAAACCTAGACATATGTTTGTCTAAATCATTCAAGGTGATGTTGAGATATCACAGTGTGTTCTAGATGTAATGCTATGAAGTCATTTTTATCAATCAAAGAACATTCATATGGAAAAAATGAAATGATAACTCGAATTGTCATTTTTCCAAGTTTAAACCCTGATTATGATTTAGGTGAAGGGTGTAAAGTGGGTAGTGAAAATATCCTTTCAATACGTATGTCAAGTTAGAACCCTAACAAGGCATAAATATCAAAGTGGTATTGATGCAATCTCTTGACGAGGTATACTAAAACTATTTTTAAATTTTGATGAAATCTAAGTTTTCTGAAAAAATGGAAGTCACAAATTTGTATAACTTAAAAACACTACCTTGATGCATTAACCAAGCAAGTAAGGTGTTAGCATCAAGATGAAATTATTGCAGTATATAAAAGGAAATATTGACACTTTCAAAAGACTTAGATGACATTGGAATTGAAACTAAATAGAGTATAACAAGAAGTTTTTTAGTTTCGTGAGAAGCATAACTGCATAATAAAGGGACTTATATAAAGTTCTCAAGAAATTTAAAAACATAATGTAAGTACCAATATAGTGTGACTAGAATGCGAGAAAAAATATAGATGCAAGGAGAGATGAATGATGAACCAAAATCACCATAGTGAAGACGATCTTGAAATCAAGATCAAAGAAGTACCAATGATACAAAAATGTACTTGCAAACTTTAGATGTTTAACAACCCATCCACAAACATGGATGGGCGTAAATGGACAAAAAGTGGATAATACCTTCTTTGATGAGACTCGCGAGGTATGCTTCTTTCCTACCTCAAAATGGGTGGTGAGAATACAATGGTATAGATAAGAAAAGATGAAATTAAACTAAGTGTCACTTGGGCAGAGCGTTTCCTCGTCCAAAGGTGAGGATGAAACTGAGCTAAGTGAGAAATCATTTAATTCTGTAGTAAAATACACTTAGATCTAACTTATGTGGGTTCTTTTCCTTGTTCAATAAATAAGGTTTAGATTCCAAGTAGGTCGTCACTTCATGATGGCTTGACGTGAAAACAGACTAGAAAAGTGGGCTCTAAGATAGAATGGATTCCCTAATAAGATATCTCAACTAGGTGTCACAAGTTGTCTAAGAGTGAGCTTGATTTACCCAAAAAGTCACACTAAATAATTTAGGAGTATCACAACTTTACTTTACCCCCTTTTGATATAATGAGCAACTAGTGCATTCAGTTGTATCGTCACTTGCATCACGATACAGACAACTTTGACTCTAACTTGCAGTGTAAAACTAGTTGAGTGGGTAAGCAGAGAACTTCCTGTTTCATCCACAAGGTTACTCAATGGTGGATTACTTTAGGGTTCCTGGAACCACCCCCATTGTTGTAGCTTAAGGTGTTATGCCAAAGGGGTTATGTTCCAGTTGAGTGGATAGGGACATACCCTTTTCCAAAACCTGTAATACAGTGTGATTTGGAGTGGTGTGTTTTTTATCTTTCTTAAATTTAATGTAGTTTTAAGTAGGAAACCTTTTGGAAACCTGCATGAAAACATATATTAGAAGGCTTTGTTGCATTTCAACTCCTTTCTTTGACAATCATTAGGTTCTATAGGCACAAATTTTAGTAATTTTCCATTGAATACCGATATCAATAAAGAGAATTTACACGTTTTTCTTGGTTCCTAAGATCACCAAAAGATGTGAAGGAAGAGCATACATAAGATGGAAATTCCACTAAAAAAAATCATATGGAAAGTACTTTTAAACGTGTTTTTTCATAAGAGGGATTTTTTTAACCAAATTTGAAAGTTTACTCTTTTTAAGAAGCATAAACTAATCATTTTTTAGACGTGAGAAAAGGTTTGAGGCGTTATTTTGATCTACAAGATCACCTATAATATTTGAGGAGAGAGCATATAATTTTACAACCCTCATTCTAGCTAAGAAACTAAAATACTTAAGCTACATAAGTTTAAACAACCAAGAAACAACATGTAACCACTTGTTAGACCCTGCAAATACCTAGAAAATCCAAAGAAATGATGTTACAACTTAGAGGAAATATTCAAATTTTACCATAGACACCTACGTGCCCTCTCTAATGGATACATTCCCCAACCAATGTAGACACGTGGCATGAAGTAATGATAGCGGGGTCTAACACCTATGTGGGCCTTCCTGGCATATGCGATATGGTTTCAACAGAGATGACACTGACTCAACAAATATGCATGTAAGAAAAATTTAATAAATACAATATATTAAAATACACCAGCACACATAGAGGCACGTGTACACCCAACAATAGACAAGGATGTTGTTTCAATAGGTACACGCAGAAGCCTAAGTGATAGATCTACATAGTAGGCCCATATACACCAGTGCTTCCAAAGGGACAGATATGTCTGCTAGTCGATGTAAATTCCTATAGTTCAATGATTACGCGCTCCTTTAAAAATGACCTTTCAGTGGAGACCACAACTAGATGGGTGCATTCCCATTTTGACACAGACGGTATGGTTTCAATGGAGATGCACCCCTTTAATAAACCTACACATACCCCATGAAAAACCTACAAAAACCATGGAATTTGAAATTTTTAACAAAAAAATAGGTTAGTTGTTAGTCAAGAACCGTACTTATAGTTTAAACCTAGAAAATATATGTGAATAAGGATGATTTGGCTCATTTAAGAAATGAAAACAAGTAAATAAAAAGTTGTTTCTCCTGGAAAACATGAAAGTGGACTTAAAAGCTTTGAAAAGGGATTTTAGAGAACAATGGTGAGTGTCCCACCGGCGTGCCAAATGTGTTCAATGAAAAAGTTGTAAAATCCATGTACATGGGGTAAGAATCTCTAAAGAAACCCCAAAGGCTTTTAACAAACTAAGTAAATGGACCATCAGATAAGAAATAAACAAGGATTCATACCTTTACATGCATTAAACTTGAAAGAAACAAGCAACCTAACATACTTAGTAATCATTTATTCTTGAAAGCTTTAACAAATGAACCTAGTAAGGATTATAAGAAATTAGTTTGTGATTATGAGAATGGGATCTCACCATTAATGGCTTCAAGGCCAATGGTTCTTCCCATTTACTCAACTCTTGGTGTGTGGTGCAATGGAAAAGTAATAGCTCAATAAAACAAATGAAATAATCTCTAAACCTTAAGAAAAATGATATAGTTTATGTTAGAAAGAAGGATATTTCTTAGAAATGGTTTAGAGGTAGTGGGATATTTATAATTTTCCATTTTGGAAAGTGGGGGAATTTTGGTGCATGTGGGACTAAAAATAAGTTAATAAGCTGATTAGTGAGTCAAAGTAATATTTTAGTAGGTTTTAGAAGAGGTTAATCATGGTTTAGGACTAGTTAAACTAGGTTAGGATAGTTAATCCTTTTTAGAGAAGAATTAGGGTTTCAAAAGGGTTTTGAGAGGTCTAATCAATCTAATGAAATTGATAGAAAGGCTAGGAAGTTAGTAAAAGTGGTATAGAAGAGGATTATAATATGGTTTAGCTAATAAGGGATTATATCAATCCTATTAGTTGGTTTATAGGAGAAATATGACCAAAATAATGTCATAAATGATGAGTTATAATATTCAAGTTGACGAGGTATTGTCAATTTGTAAGAAGGAGAATAGTTAGTGCAATATTAGGAATAATAGTGCTTTAACAAAAGTACAGGTGTCTACATGGAGAATTAATGAAAGATATCTCAAGAAGTGTGAAATTTGGTGCCAAGAGTTATTTAGCTAAAGAGTTGTTGAGGCATGTGACACAATGCATGTGGGAGCCTTTACTTCATGTAAAGCAAGGAGGCTATTTAAGACAAGTTTTGGAGTCACCAAAATTTAATTTCAAAAACTAATAGTCTCTCTCCCTAAATTCCCGAGTCACAATTACAAATAATCAGAGCTTCCTTCAGCTTTTTGAATAGTTATGGCAACATCTAGTTTAGTTTTGTAGTTGAAATATTATGTAGGATGACCTGTGTCCCTGCACGCTCATAACTCAAGGTTGATTTACCTTTACAAAAGCATACATTGCATGGACACTTCCTTGGTCATTGACTATGTGGATGATGTATGCGACCCCATCCTAACCAAAAATCCAAAGGGTCTAAGAGAGGCCGCTTATGCTAGATATCTCAATTTTGGAGATTTTGATTCTTTTGGCTCTAGAATCTGGACCACTACCCTCATTCAGTATATGGTGCCTCTTGTTGACCCATATCCAAAACTTGAGTAGATGTGTGCATGATGTCTTGACCTCGATGCCAACATCATAAATGGCATGGACATGCAGGGGAAGATAATAACATGAACAATCAGAGACATGTTAGCCCTACCACATGACCCAATGACCAAATTTTATAATATGGACAAACTCTAAAGTGTTTGGTCCTCATGCTAAAACAAAGCCACTTTCTCGAGAAATAATAATAGAAAGAGGATTTGAGTGGTTCTGAGATGCCGAGATTTCTAATCCCATTGAAAGCATTCTTGCAGGATTCTCAGGATGCCTACTCTATGTTGGCCTTTTATTTTTGGTTAAAACTCAAACATAAATGTCCACGACTGGAAAATGGGAGCCCTTTTTCATAATGAGAGTGGTGAAGAAGGACCAAGATTTTTGGTTCGACTTGTCCAAGGTCATAGCAGAGGATTTTTGAAATCAGCTAGCCTATTTATCTATAAACTCTACATTCAGTTATTCTTCCTATTTGTTTCATCTCATCCTTTACTAGAATGGGTCATTCTTTAGCCAATATATGCCCCTGAAACTTTGGTACTTAGAAGTCAACCCTCATAACATCATACCAGTTTCCTCATGGATTCATGTGATGTCCTATTCTGTGGATGGCTATGAGTTCACAAATATCTTTGTTGTGTCCCTCCTACTTGAGCTTTATTAATAAGGAGTCAATAAGAGAATGATTGATTCAGTTTGAACCATCCTCGAGGATCCCCTACATCCCTATGATTACTTTTTCGAGGAATTACATTTAATGATATGGGTGTATAGATTCTAGGAGGAATATTTCATGCTCCCTAGAATTCTCATGACGTGGGTGGTGGGATTAGAGGTTGCCATGAAGTTGGCTATCCTAGACAAATAATACGACTCTTCCCATAAAAATAAAACATTGTTTGAACTCCCATGGTGGAGCATGTACTCACACAAAAGTTGGCTCACTATGGCTTCTCTATGATTTAGGATAGATGGAGGTATGAACAAAATGGGAAGAGAGCCACCATCTTGTCTCACAAAAAAGTCTCAGGCTCATTCAAGAATGAGTAGAGAAGGTTCTTTGAAGATATGAGGTCTCATTAGATGGAGACTCCTGACATTTATGTTAAATTTAAGGATATTATGACCCCAACATTAGAGTATTTTCATGCAGTCCTGCAAGAATATGCCCCCTCATTAACCATGACTAAGGGTTTGAGGATAACTCTATGGGGTAAGGACTGGATTATAAAAAAATTGAGGCCTATTATAAATATAGGGAAGAAACTGAGAAAATGACCCTCAATTTTGAAGAAGTGTCCACCGATGAAAAGTGGGAAGAACTGTGGGATGATGAGCACAGGTCTGACACATAAAATGGGGAATAAATTTTCATCTCTAAGGAATTATTCACGTGGCATAAGGAAAAAACCCCCGGCCCCTCTTAGTAGAAAATGTAACTATGGCTCTCGCCCTTGGCTTCTCAACAGAATCCATCAGATATTCCCAAACCCTTAGGGGTTGGAAATAAAGGAGTTATTGGTGGTGAATCCAACCTATGGTTTCACCTCTTCAAAGCCATTGGTCTCATCCTCCACAATTGTAACTAAAGGCTCTAGCTCTTGGAGCCCACCGAAGAATAATATAAATTCATCTAATGTCCCTTCTTCATCTGCCCCATCATCTCCCCTTGTTACTCCATTTTCCTCAATTCTTACCACTCATCCATTTCCTTCTCCTCCTCCTTTTTTTCCTCAATTGGGAATGTTTCTATTCTTGTAACTTTGACTCAGACAATTCCACCCCAACACCTCTCTTATTCCTCCACCACCCACCACCATTCCCTCTTTCTCTCCCAAAGTCTTGGTACCCCTTTCTTTGTCCCTTATGACCTTCCAACCCTAATAGCCCAATACAATAAAATATTGCATATCTCCAAGATTCCCAATTGTGGGAGGAATTGTCCCTTCACCCACAGACTTTGTAAATCAGGTCAATTGAGCTAAAGTGGTATGTGGTAAGAGAAAGGAGAGGTAAAAGAAGAAGGAGATGTCAACAGGAGTGGCAAAACAAATGCGGTCATTATATGACCATCAACAGAGTTCCTTGACCATTACAAAAATGATCCCTAATGCCTCTAAACCTACCAAACAAATGTAACCTGATGATTATAATATGATTGTTGTAGCGGTGGATCTAACTCATTTCCAGCCTTAAGACAAGGTTGAACTGATGAATGAAACAAGTGTTGTGGTCACCATGCATTATCTTAATATTAGTAATAGGATGAGGAAGGAGTATTATAGCTTTAGACAGATAAATAATACTGGAATTCGCCTCAATACTAAAATGAAGGTGAAAAAAAGAGTGTAGCAGCTCTGTAAGGAGTTGAAAGAGGCATCTACAAATGAATCTCTTACAACTTCCCAAGAAGAAACCAAGAAATTGAAGGCTGAGTTGGCAGTCTCCAAGGCTGTGGCAATTTTTCTTTAACATGAGGTTGATTTGAGGAAAGTGGAGTTTACCAAAATCCAGAAAAATATACGTATCTCAAAAGTTGAGAGGGGGAACTTGCAAACAAGGTACAATTCATCAAAGGACATGGTCAAGTATTTGACTCAAAAAATTTCTTAGAAACCCCAGAAAGGAGGAATCATCATATTGTTGCAAGGGCTATACACCTAATGCTACAATAAAATCACCATTATGGTAAAAGACCTGTCACTTGCACTAAAAATTATATCTAATGAACAAGGTGTGTGTGCTAATGTAGAGTCCTCGGCCTGCACCATAAGTGGAGCCATATTTGCTAAGGTCCTTGAATCATAGGCAATAGTTCAAAAATTATATGACTCTTTGGAATCTTCCCTTCAAAAGGTGGGTATCACAGATTCATATGGTAGCAACCAAGAAAAGTGAGATTCTGAGTTGTAACAAGGAAACGATCAAGTTCCAAAATCTCTTGAGTCAACTCCAGCTTGAAATTATAGAGATGAAGTAGTACATCAAAGAATTGGTGTAATTGGGATTCACCTCTCCCTCCCCTGATGACTCCACCATCCTATTAAAGGACTAGATTCAACAGTTACTCATAGCAAAGGATAATGATAAAACTGTTTTTCAGTATTTAAAGGATGATTCTAGTGTTACTGAGGTGGAGGCCATCATGAACCTAATTGGATTTCTGTTTGCATGTAATGGTGTAGGATCTTTAAGATTTCTCTCACAAGGAGATGATTGAGTTGGATAGAGCCTTGCACGTTCTACAATGAATAAATTACATGAAAGAGGAGGAATGGGTCAGGTACCAAGTTGCTTTGAAGCATCTTTGAGTGGTGTTTTGAGCCATATTTTGTAATTTTGAGACAAGGAAGGATTGTCAGATTCTTCCATGGATGGCACGGAGTCCCTTGGTGAGTTTTCATAACTACATAATATTTTATACATCTTTCAGGGATCTCTCATTTCTTTTCTATTTTTGTCACACCGGCCCCCTTTTATTTTGGCATTCCTTTGTTTCTTTCTAGAGCTCAAATTTTGACTAGGTATGAGACTGAGTGTGAAGGGTATCCACATGTCCCTTCGGTGCATATTGAAGCTAGCACAATGAACCAAGGTTCTTATAATAGTGAGAAGAAACCACATGGAAGGAGCGCAGAAGTCCATCCCAGGTGGGCTTAAAATTCAAAGGAAAGGGGAAGAGCCCACAATGCTCCATGTGTTTCCCAGGTGCAACCTCAAAAGGAGAAAATAAAAGGTAACCCCAAAGTAGTGCATGGTATCCACATGTCACGAGAGGAAGCTACCACCATCTTGAGGGCCAATCAAAGAAGGAAAAGAACTCATAGTTTGACAAATTGAATGCAATCCCCAGTCCCAAAGCAAGAAGATGAGATTCAACCCCATAGTTTTAAGATCTTGTAGGTAAAGAAATAAATGTGGATGGTTTTAATATTGATAGAAGATGCATTTGAACATGATCTACAGGTCTAGAAAAGAAGGTTCCGGTGTCAGTAAAATAGGGGGAAAAGTAAGAAGAGCTCTAAAAAATATTTAGCTTTAGTTGTTTTGTGTTCACCAGCCTTAGCAATGCTCTATTATAAAGAAATACTATAGACTATGCCATTCTTGGCCTTATGTCCTATTTTCTCTATAAATTAAGAGTTCTTGTTCTGTGTACTAAGGATTTCACAATACCATGTGTCCTTATTTCCTTTTGCATGCATTCTTTCAAGTCTTAATGAATGTTTAAGTTTCTATCGTGCTATATGCCCTTAGATCTTTACATAAATTTGTTTACTTGCAAATGGTTACGATTTAGTTCCTTCTAGCCTTTGATAGTACTAAATATATATAAAAGGGTTGATCATGCTTAATGCTCCTTAATTTTTTTATTAGTTATTTCAGTTTCTATCTCTGTGCTTTCAATAAAGTTTCAATGCATCACCTTCGTTAGGATTTTGAATTTTTTTCTTTCAAACCTCACCTCAAACACAAGTAGAGAAGAGCCAACTTCTATAAAATATGGACGTTATCTTAGGGGTTGAGTCCCACCTCTCTAATATTTCCCACAAATTTGATGGTTCATCTACAAAGATAATCATCAACAGTTTCCTCATCTATTCACACACTAAGATTTTGTGGGATCAAAATCCTCCTAAATAGGGAAGGTGTGATCCATAGGGATCCAAATCAACACTACTTCATCATAACAACTAGTTTCAGAAGAAGAAAATGAGTAGAACAAAGTGCAAGATCTAAAGTTATAAAACCAACCCTTTATGTAGAGAGGTGGTTACGTAACCACCCCAATGGTTTTATAACTGCCCTGATGGTTGCATAACTTCCGGTCTGTAAACACCGGTGGTTTTGTCAATTATGGAAGAAAAATAAAAATAGAGCCATGAACAAATACAGAATTTAAGAATCTTGTCCATGTCTCTTTCATGGAGGAAACTTCCCATTCTCAAGTGGATGGGAGGACATGAGAAGAAGGATATTTAAGGAGGAGCTTAGGCTAGAATTAAGCATTGGAAGACAAGAAGAGTTATATGTAAAGAATGTGAGAGAGGAAACCATTGAAGCTGGAAGTGATTTTGTAGAATCACAATGTAAGAATAGAGTAGCCAAGTAAAGAAAGGAGGTGTTACAATGTTTATCTTCTTTCCTCTTGTTGTAATTTTTATTTCTAAACAATTCGCTAATAAATTTTGGGAAGAAAGAACAATTTCCCTTCCCATCTATTTTTACCTCAACTTGGGGGTTTCCAAGATGAATTTGGTGTTGTATTGTGTTCTTATATTTCTAAACATTAGTTCTAAGTGTCATTTTACTCACCATTAATTAAATAGACTATCATTTTCTAGAATTTGAAAGTAGAATAGTAAAGTCTGTGAACTTATAGATTTCCAAATCTGAGGTTTATAGATCCCAAAAATTCAAAACTTGAACCATGACAACCAAGCCACAAGATGTAAACATGTTTCAAAATATTCTTGAATCCCTATCCCAGTAATCCTACCTCATGTGTAATGGTCAGATTTCCCCTCAATTTAGGCCTATTATATTGGGTAAACATGTACAACTTTTCAAAATGATTTGATAAGTTCAATTATTTCATTCAGTAAAGTGCAACACAAGAATAATTCTCTTGCAGGCCTAGAAATTCCGATTTTGGCCAATTAGGGGAATTGTGTGTATCTTTTGGGATGGTTATAAAAAGTTCATAAACATATTTAGGTGTTATTTGAGATAATTTAATGTGTTTGAAGTATTTTAGGAAGATTTAGGAAATATATTTTTATTGAGGGGCAGTCTGTGTAAAAGAGGTTTTCTAGGTGTAAGGAATAAATAGATAAATTGTGAAAGTGAACTTCTCTTGATGATTTTGAGATCTCGGTAAGGATTTAGAAGTAAAAAAATTAGGATATGGAAATATTGATTAATTATTTTCATGGTGGTAACATAAAATTTAATCTAGGGTTTGATGATTTCTTGTGATAATTCAAATTTTACATATGTAGCTTGTTGTCCTGATAAAAGAATGAACTTTTTTGACATTTCAGGAAGAATTAAGGTCTGAAACCTGTACCATTTATCTTATCATGGAATTTGGAGTCATATTCATATAAAAATTTTACCTCTAAATTCCATTCTTAGCCTTGAGGGAAAATATTTCATACTCTTAGGTTATTTGAGGTAAGTGAGTGCAAAATTTAGCTTTCCAAATGAAGTAAGGTGCACTTTTTTGTGCACCTCTTGTCCCTTTTCCCCCAAGATGACAATAGGGACAAAATATTTCACCCCATGACATATTTTCAACTCTATAACGACCCATGTGTAGTTAAGTCAACCTATGTGGAGTCTAAGCTGACTTAGGGAGAAGTATGAATGAAAACCCATCCTTAGGCAATTTTCCACAATTCCACATGTCATCACCTTGATGCAAGGAAAAATTTTATGCACATTCTCTCTCTTTTTCCCTAAGGTGATAAGAGGGACAAAACATTGCACCCATGCTCATGCCCCAACTCTTGGTCTTTCATTTGACCTCTCCCGGATCCATAGGGTGTTTGCTTAGCTCCTCCATCTCACTCACCTTAACTCTAGTGTTGCCACTTGTCTCAATATTGCTCCAAGGTACCCTTTGTTTCCCATTTTTTCACTTTGTGCCATGAAAACCATATTTTTAGCCTCACATTACCTCATATTCAACTTGGGGTTAAACCACAGTTTGTAAAATAACTCAAAAGTGAAATATAACTTGTTTTTAAGTCATTTTCTCTACATAGGTTGACCTCCCTCCATAGTTGTTGCTATAAAAATTTTAAAACACCATTTTATACCACATATTTTGTAAAATTTTCTCTATAACAGCCATAACATCTAAAAGTAAGTTTTTCTCACATCTCTCTAACCATGAATCTAATCACATTGAAATTTGGCTAGTGGTTTTCTCTCCATAACACCTTTGGGATGATTGCGATAGAAAACCCAAGGAGGATATATTTTTTATGATATAGGAATATGAAATAATATCCATAAATTTTTTATTTTTCAATATCCAAGAGTTCTAGCAAATGAAAAATAGTGAAAATTGCAGCACATGATCCCGTTGTGAAGATGAACACAGTCATGATGGTTTCATCACAATATGACACCAATAATATCACTTACCAAAAATATCATATGCTCTGCAAAATGAGGTGATAAATATATTAATTTTCCTTAAATTTCAAATCCTCAACATTTATAACATCAATAATTAGTGGAAAACATCAAACAAGATAAATCAGACAACTTTCTAAAATTAACAAGTTTGGAAAAAGCAAATGTCCCAAAATAAAAAAATTCTAAAAATATAAAATCATAATCAATGGAAGTATTCTAAGTAGTTTAGGATCTCCATAGAACAAGGATTGTGCAAAATCATCAAAAATTCTAAAAATAGATGCTCTTGACCCCACCTAAAAATAGAAAGTTTTAGATTCTAGTGCAAAAAATTGCGCATAGATCTGTTTGTAATCATATTGTTGATTTTTTCCATCACTGTGAGGTTGGTAAGATGTTTCATGGTTCAAATAATAAAATAAACCCTCTGCAAGGTTTCAAGGAATCCTAAAGCATAATTTTGATCACACTTATGTTAAAGAGCATATCAAAGCGCATCAAGGTGTAGCAATCTAAATCAAGAACATTGTGAGGTCGGTAAACATTTTTAAAAGATTGAAGAGCCTCATTGAAATTCAAATTCATCCTGAAGAATACATCCTGACTGATTGGAATATTGACACGGTCAATAGGAATAACAATGGTTTTGATAGAAACAGAGTCTGATGGATTAAACCTCCCACTGATTGGCACAAGTTAAATTTTGATGGGGCCTCAAAAGGCAATCCGGGAGACTTTGGAGGAGGGGGAGTCATCAGAGATCAAAGAGGCTGTTTTGTTGTTGCTTTTTCTGAGAGAATGGGCAGGTAGACTAATCATTATTCCGAGGCCCTGACGGCTCTTTGGGGTATAAGACTTGCCAAAGATTGTAATATTCCTAATATTATAATTTAAGGTGATTCTCTTAATATCATCAATCTTTTAAATAAAAAGCAACACCCCATCTTGTCTATCAGGGATTCTATTGGGGAAGCTATTGATATATGCAAGAGCTTTGAAAATGTTCGAATCACCCACACCTATCGGGAAGGAAATAGGGTTGCTAAAAGTTTGGCTAACTTTGGTGTTAATAATTCCTTTCAAACTTGGCTTAGGGACGACGTTCTACCCACTCAAATCAATAAATCCATAATCATTGATCTACATGGCAGTGAAAATCAACACTAACGGCTGTAATTTGGATGCTAATGTGCAGATCCTCAAGTACATTATGATGACATCACAAAAGATATAGATGATTGATGAGATCTATGCGGCATGGACTGTCATCATTTCTTAGCATAGGAGAAAAGCCAAGGAGCGGGGAAATAATAACAAGTATAGCATAATAATTAAAACTGCTTTCACGGAAAGGAAAGATTCAAATACCAAAATCAAAGCTCTTCCTGTCCCGCATAGTGGTAGCTTTTTTACCATTGAGAATAGGAAAAGGAGCAGAGGAAACATGGTGGGTCCGCCTTGAAAAACTGAACCAACCCACAATCCTGCGTGGAAAGAGAATATGGAGCTTTGGAATTACCTGCAGATCGGGGGCCTGTCTAATTTAATTGAAAGGATTCAAGGCTTCAACCAAGAAATTTCTATCAGATTCACCCACGGATGGAAGAATAGGATTGTCAAATACAGTAACATGGAGATGGAAATCACGGAAGAGCTCATCACCCAGATCACGGGCCTCAGTCTGGAAGGCACCAAATTTTTCAATAAGAAGGTGGACAGGGAGGTGGAGACCAAGAAATTTATGGACGAGGGGGAGAATCTTGAATTCATGACTACTGGCATCAAGGTGGCATTGATTCCTGAGCCTTTTGCTGAGCTTGCTAGGATGGTGGTTAGGTATGTAACTCTTGAAGGAAGATTTGTGACTATACCTCAAAAGCATCTGATATTTCTAAATCACTTTCATAGAAATAACATAATCAACTTTCCTCACTATTTGACAAACTCGTTGGAGAAATCAATTAGGGAAGTTCAGAGCCACTCTAGGGCTATCCCTTTGCACCAGGGACTTATCCTCCTGATCCAATGCCACTGTTCCAGCTGCCCCCCCATGAATCCTACCCCACCTCCCTCCTCCTTACCTCCACCTACTCACACCGCTTCCACTCCCCCTACTAAAAAGAAAGAGTGAAGCTGCTACTTCCAGCAAGAAAAGAAAGAGTATCAAAGCTAAAATCCCTGCTTCCCAATGGGTCCTAAGGAGCCACAAAGACTTAGAACTTGCTGAAAACCTCCTGCATATTAGTAAACCGGTGGAGGAGCCCAAGGAGGAGGAATTAATGGACAGAGTGGACAGATTAGAAAAGGAGATACAAGAGCTCAAAGGGACTATAAAAAATATGGAAAGAGCTAAAGAAAAAGGGATTCTTCAAAGTGATGAGGAAGAGGGGGTTATTGCTGAAGTCTTCAAGAAGTTACAGTCCTTAAATGGCAGATTGGGGAATGCTAAAAGCCACAATGACTACATATTTTCTACCCTCAAAAGCATTTATAATTTCATTGAACAACATGTTCATAGTGTCTACAGTTTAAGTCGGGTTAATGAGGACATTTAGGGCCCTAAAGAGAAAAGGGATATTGCAATTGCTCAGGCGAATATGCAAGACTCCTCTCAGGCCACTGCCATTACCTTCTTCATGTCATTGTAGGCTATCAAGACCAAGATTGACAGGGCTATCAAGTAACGGGTTGCTGTGATGTTGTTTTTTGGCTGCGAAGTTGCTATTATCTGGCAGTTCTGGCGTTGTTTTTTGGTGGAGCTCTATATGATGTTTATCTATTGGTTTATTTTTGATCTTTTCTGCTTCTTTTTGGATCATTGTACGTTTGGATCCTTTTTTCACTTATATTGTCATATTTGGCTGTTGAGCCCTCTTTGGTTGGCAGTTTTGCCCTTCTCTAGGCTATTTTTCTCACCTTTACTATCTGGATTTTGAGCCCTTTTGTATATAGGGTATAGTCCCTTCAAAACTATTTTCCCTTAATAAAAAAAAAGAAATTCAAAGTCATCAAGAGTATTATCATCATAAGTATGATGAGATAATTTCACTATGAGTAAAGAAGGAAGTCATCTGAGTAAAATTTGGAGGTCAAAACATGTAACTCATCATCAAGCTCCATCTAGAGGGCCAATCCTTTTTTCTAGAGAGGTAATTCCATTTCCATAAGAAGAAAATTGATCAGAATGTTTTCCATAAGTCATATACATGTTCCACTCAAATCACATCTTGGTTGAGGAAGTGAATTGTGAAGATAAAAAGGGTTTCATCTTGTGTAAGATTGAAATGTGAAGCTCATGGAATAGGTTGAGAGTTATCATGTCTTGAATCTGCCATCATCTCTTTGAGGAGTAGATTGAAGTGAGATAATTGAGCTATCAAGTCACTCAATATCACCATGTGTGAAGAATTAAGAAATCATCTCATGATAAGCATATGAGAAATAAGTGTTCATAAACACTCTTTCAAACCTTTTGTTGCGATGATGCCTCAAGAAGGAAAGATATTGCCATCTCCTCATTTAATTCTAAGTGGTCGTCCTAGATTCACTATGTAATACACCACATCAATGTTTCTAAGCACTTATTAGACATTTCGGAGTGTTATCACATCTCGCATTAGGAGGAAACATATGAAATATCAGTCCTTCAGTTCAATAGGTGATCATAGGTTAATATTATTGGTCATAAAGCATTCCCTCAAAGGATAGGAGCTCATTTTGGGAACTCTCCCTCAAAGATCATGAATGGCTAACACTTCATCGAAAATTTTTCATCTTCATCAGATTGGTCAACCCTTATCTCACTCTCTCTCTCTATCTTCCTTCCTCTCTCCATGATCTAATTTCTCACTAAGAATGTACTTTTTACTATTTCATTTTATTCACTTAAGTGACCCTCAATTAAATATTGTAAGAGTCTTTTTTCAAAAATAAAAAATACTTACCTCCTAGGAACGTGAAAGGTCACAAGTGATGAATTTAGGTGAAAATTCATGTGGAGGGATAGATAAAGAGACATGTTTATAATGTTATAAATTGGAATGGATTCTCCAATCCAAAAGGTTGGGAATTTTTGGTTGAATGTATGTTGTTGCAATTACCATTACTACATCAAGTAATAAAAGTTACAATTATTATATTCCTTTGCTTATGTTCCGCTACTCTCTCTCTCTCTACTTTTAAAAATTTGTGAGAATGATAATATTTTAAAACCAAGCAAGTTTCTATGCCTTTGAAAAATAAATTAATGGAAATTTGTGCCTAGGATTTGTTATGTCTTATCATTCTTAGAATTGTTGTGTTTTTCTAATTGGATGTGGGTTTAATATGGTTGATGTATGTAAATTTTGTTAGCCTACTCACAACATTAACCCTCTTTATCCTTTTTACCTCACCTCCCCTTTACCTTTCTCTCCTAAAAATTCATCCCTTGTACCTGGTACAAGCATTTTCCATAGGTTTAGTGGATTATTCCTATATGATCCTTGACCTAAAAACACCCAAAGCTTTATGTTAGTTTACATTTAATAAGGGGATACTCCTCATACACTAGGAGAGGCTTAACCTTAGAGCATTGATGAAAACTCCATAATTTTAAACATGACAAATTATTTTTATAGCACTAGCCCATAGAGGAGTAGGGTTACACGATATGCATGGAATCATGATATGTTTTACCAGTTAGATAAGAAATTATACAAGTTTTCTTTAGAGAGTTGGGATAGTGGTGTAATAGTCCTTAAATTGTTACATGTGTGGTACTAGGAGCACATTGTTTTTCTGCAGCTGATTGGTTGGATGAGTCTGTAGTGGGCACATCTTAAGATTATTATTGTGAGAAGGGTTTTACCTAGGTAGTGAGGTTTTGATACAATTTCATACAAGTCCATTTTAGATAGATTAGTACTAGGTGATATAATTTGGAAACCTTATAGGGAATAAATCAGGCATTTGAATGATTTCTTGGAGTTGTGGAAAATATGACATACTATGTGGATAGAAGATCAATTTCAATAGATGAGGTTGACTCATGTATCCTATAGAGATGAGGCCATCTAAGGGTTAACCTTAACTGAGATACTACCACCATCAACTAAGTAGATTGATTAGGTGGTTATTGTGAGTGATAAGGATGTTATAGGTTGTACTACATCATATATAGTTTACTGGAAAAAGACCCGATGGCTGCTATTTTTTATCATTTTGGTTAGAGGTTGTTTTCACAAAGGAATGCACCCTTTGGGGAGTGGTGTGATGAATCCCCTTCTAGTTTACAAAATTTAAACAATCATAGGGTATGCACAAACTAAATTTAAATTGAGTCTCTAGAGATGGATGGTTCCCCTAGTGTAACACCTAAAAAATAACTATACTCTACTACTACAATAAGTAAATGGGTTAAGAACCAAGCACAAGGATGAAACAAATTTTTTACAACAAGGTGACGTTTTTTCATTGAATAGTTTGCGTAAAATAGATAAGGAAAATGGTTAAGGAGGAATACTTATGAACCAAAGGTGAAAGGAAGAATGTGTGCTTTATTGAATTTATATCTAAGTTGATTGTGAAGAGCTTCCCTTTAGCTAGGTGGAATGACCAATAAGAAACACAACAAGACCAAAAGATAACATTAATAATATAGGTTAGTGGATTGCCTAGCAAATGCTAGATCCAAGAAGCGAGGTGTTTCCTAAGAGGATTTCAATCAACTTTCAAATACAAATTGTAGACACCTAAAATATGCTTACACTTAGCATTTCATCCAATTCAATTGATTAATGATACTACGTTAATTCCCCATTCTTCACTCCATTCTCGGATGCCCATTTACGACACCTTCCTGGTCGTATTCCTCCTATAAATCATCTAATTTGGTTAATATATCTCTTATTAGCTAAACATTCCTCCTTTTGACCATTCAAAATCTCCCTAGTCCTCTCTAGACCACTTTTATTGGCTTCGTAGGCTATCTATCAGTCACAATTGGTTATCCAGACCCCTCCCAACTCTCAATGAGTCTCTAATCACTTGCTAATCGAGTTTAACTAGCCTAAACCAATCTTAACTAAGCCTAAATAATGTTTATCCTAATCTAATCCTAAAGTTCTTTTTAGACTTTAGTCCCACATGCACCCAAATTCTAAACTCTCCCAAGTGGAAAACTATAAATAGAAGGGTCACCCCTCCCATTCAGACTAACAACTTTACTCTCAAACACTTTGGAAAGGCATTAGAAACCATTTGTGATAGCTTTAAGCTATAGAACATTTGGATCTTGGCCATAATAGATTGTTAAGAGCTCCTCCATATCGCATCTATCCATTCCAAATATAGTTAGTAAGGGAAGATCTAAATCTTGGCCATGTAGCCAACTTGGAGAGATCTCTTCACTATGTTTGGGAGTAAACAACTAATCACATAATTTGATTGCTTAGAATATAACTAGGTTCACATTTTATTAAGCTTTCATAGAGTAGAGAGTAGTATACATGTTAGTTTTTGATGTTTTTGTCAAAGTTATAATGTTTTCATGTTAGTTTCTCTTGTTTATCTCTAATTTGATGGTGCATGGTTGAGTTAGGAAAGCTTTGAGGTTATTTAACCTCTTTCCATAGCTTTTGTAACTTTCCATTGCATACATTTGGCATGCCCGGTGGGACTTATGTCCATCCTCTATTAATGGAGGTCCTTTGAGTTCTTCAAAGTCTATTTTCAAGTTTTTTAGTTTAAATCACTTGTTATTTCCTCATTTCTATTTTTAATATTGGATAAATGACCTTCATTTACATATATTTTATGGGTTTGACATAGAAATAGGAAGCTTTGACTAACTACTAACCTGTTCGCTCTTGAAAATTTGAAAATCCGTGCTTTTTGTAGGTTTTTCATAGGGCACACATAGGCATTGTGAAGGGGCACGTATCCATTGAAACATGCGCATACTCATCATTCGGGGCATGTATGCATCACTGTTCTATCTTTTTCTATGTTTCTAGGTGCAAAAAATCCTACGCACACGCGTACCCATTGAAACAGGTGTGTATCCATCATTCTGGGTGCGTTTGCGTCGCTGTTTTGTGTTTCTAGGTGCAAAAACACCTTCGTGCATGCGTACCCATTGAAATAGGTGCATATCTATCGTTTTGGGCACGTCTACATCGCTGTTATGTGTTTTTCTATGTTTCTAGGTGCAAAAATGCCTACGCACACGTGCACCCATTGAAACAGGTGCATACCTGTCATACTAGGTGCGTCTTTGTTAAACTGCATTTACCACCAATCTTTCGAAGGCCATAACTTTATCTCCTAAGCTCGAAACGAATCTGTTTTCATTGTGTTGGAAATGTATTGAAGAGAAATACATAATGAAATCATAAAAATTAGGATTTGGACTTACAAAAAATTTATGGTTTACATTATTAGGTAAATATTCATTGTCTAGCATGTCTTAAAGTCTGAAAAATTAATTTTTTTGGCCACTAACAAATTGATAGGTTTTGTGACACTAATAATTTGTTTATAGGGTTATTTTGGTTTATGTTTTACTAAATTAGTTAAGTGTTTTTCATTCCTTAACTTTAATTGGGATTTGTAAAAAGTGCGTATGCTCTCTCCTCGTGCTTTCCAAAGCGATCTTGGAGATGAATAATACTTGCACAAATTGTATTTTTTTTATGTTAAAAACACTTTATTTTTAAATATAAAGTAACATTTTTATGTTCTTTTTTTAGGATTCCCACTTTGCGTATGCTCTTCCTTTATGCCTTTGGGCGATCTTAGGAATCAAAAGCAAGTGTGAGTTCTCTTTTACCGCAATCGGCGAACCAGAAAACTACTAACCAACTTGTTGTCTACATAACCTTACGTTGGTCAAAGAATGGTGTTGAGAACGAAGTGAAAAATTCTAATACAAGTGTGTTTTCAAGTTTCCAAATGGTGTGCCACTTTTGAAACCACATTAAGATTAAAAAAGATAAAAAAACACACCATACTCAACACACTGTATTGCAGGTTTTGGAAAAGGGTAAGTCCCTCTCCGCTTAACCAGAACATAACCCCTTTTGCATAACACCTTAAGCTATAATAATGGGGTTGGTTCCAGGAACCCCGAAGTAGTCCACTACTGAGTAACCTCGTGGATGAAACGGGAAGTGCCTCGCTTACCCACTTGACTAGTACACCTTGTGAGTTAGAGTTGTAAGTTGTCTGTATCATGACCTTAGTAAAAGTACATGATGTATGCATTCATTTCCCACTATACTTGAAGGGGGACAAAGCTGAGATACTCCCAAACTAGTCATTGCAACTTTTTGGGTAAATCACGCTCGCTTAAGACAACCTTGTAACACCTAGTTGAGAGAACTTATTAAGGAGACCATTTTGTTTGGAGGCCAACTTTACTATTCCATGTGCGTTGTTTTACCATCACAAAGTGATAACTTATTTGGATTCAACATCGTTTTTGTCGAACATGGTAATGAACCCATTCTAAGTTGGATCTAAGTGTTTTCCATCATGAATTTAGACAAACGTATTACTTAGCTTAGCTTCCTTCTCATTTTTTGAATGAGGCGAAGCTCTACCCAAAGTGAAACTAAGTCTATTTTCACATATTCTTGATCTACACCCATGCATTCATACTTTCCATGTTGGAAGTTGAACAGAGGCATACTTTGCGTGTCATGTCAAATATTGTGCTAGCTAATTTTTTATACATTTACACTCATCCATGTTTGCAGTTGGGGTGTTAAATGACTAAAGCGAGTAGGTATGTTTTCACATCTTTGGAATTCCTACGATCATGACTTTAGGATCTTCATCATTGTTACGGGTTAGTTTTTTCATTCTGTCTCTCCCCTAGTTTGTCGAATTTTGCTTGCATTTTGTTCATTTAGTATTGGTATTTACATTGCATCTCCCATTCTTTGGGTACGTAGTATAAATCCCTCTATTGCGTGGTTACGCCACTTGCATTATCAAAGAATTCTTGTTATACCTTCTACTTGATTTTAGTTTAGACGTCATCTGGGTCTCTTGATGAGTGTTGATACCACGTTATGTATATCGCCATAATGTTGTCTTGATATCTACACCTTGCTTGTTTGGTTGAGATATCTGGATAGTGTTGTTACAATATGTCTAGTTGTGACATCCACTTTTCAAAACACTCAGCTTTCATCAATACTCAAGTTAGTACTAGGTATACCTTGTGTGGAGGTTGTGATTGGCTCCTTTTTTTTACTTACACCTTTTTCATTTCAAACTTGACGTAAGTATTGACATTGTCTGGATCATCTTTGCATTGGGCTGTCATTTTTCACACACATTTTACATAGGGAGTGTTTCCTTATTGATTGGATTTGTGTTTCACACTTTCCGGATTGTTCCTTGTGATTATTCATTCAGAAGACTTGTTTTCTAGGACAATCATTTTTTATCTCATCGAGATTTTTTCATCATGATGTCTATTTTCCTTAGACCTTCTTCGGAAAATCACACACATGTCTCTATACATACTGAATGTCTAGTTGGCTGCCATTATGCTACCCACATCAGCATGGGGCCTTCTTCACTTTGAAGAAGTTTGATCGCACTATCTAGGTCTAGACATTTGTTCTTAAACAATGCCAAAATGACTGAATATCACGTGGTTCCTCACGCTTACGACAGTGCAGAACCTAGGTTTAGGCATTCACATCAAAAGATACCCTTTACGACTAAACCTCGTTTGGTTCTTTGTGCTAGAATTCCCATTTGGGTACCTTGTTCCCCACCTTCAGCTCATAGTTGGTGGTATGGTTTGGATGCTTCTAATCCAAATTATTATTTAGGTTCACCCCACTCTTCTTCTAATTCAGATCCAAACTACCATTCGGATTCCCACTCTTCTTCAGAAGATTCGGATCCCAACTATTGTTCGGATACTCATAGATCAAATCTTGAATCATGGTCCTCCCTTCAAAGTTAGGACCTTTATTCCAACTCACCTCAGCAATGTCTTCCTCCTTTGAAGACTCATGTGACTCCAAGTTCCATCGATCGAACATATAATTTGGTTCTTGAGTCATGGTCCTCCCTTTCTTCACAGGACCTCCTTCATTAGTCATTTCAATGACCTCTTCCTCCATCGAAGAGTTCCACGACTCGGGTTACCTCTAGTCACTCCTCCAATTCAACTCCTACGTCGCAACTTAATGGATGGCTATGTGATCCTACTTTCCAACCTACATTATGTTGTCTTCTAGAAAAATGACCTAGGTCCAAATCCAAATCATCCATTCATGAAATTCCTGTCGCCAAGCCTACTTCCTCTCTTGAGTCAACTTCTTCTGCCAATCAATATTCCCCACTTAGCAGATCCATTTCTTCTATTCAACCCCCCATTGTCAAAGAACAACAACCTCTATTGATTGATTTATCTTAGGATAAAAGTCCAATCAGACTACACGAAGATATCCCTTCAGAGGATTGCAAACAAGGTTTCTTTCTTGAACTCGATACGCTCGCGTATGGGGAGGAAGAGTTTGATTCCTTTTATCAAAACATAGAGGAAGAGCCTAAGGTCATGGAACTTGATTCTTATTGTGTTATTCCATCTTCACCTTCCTCTGAACATGATGATATTTTGGAGTCTAGCATTGATCCATGGCCTATCTTCTCATTTCCAAATCATTCCTTATCTATTATCATTCCTCAATCAAAATCTTTCCTTGGCTCACCTCCTGGTAGCCCATCATATTCTTCTATCTTGGGGCCACGTCCTAGTATCCCTTCATCTTATTCTATCTATGGGACACCTCCGAGTAGCCCTTACTCATTGATACTTGGGCCACAACCCTAGTAGTCCCTTACCCTCATCTTCTATTCTTGGACCATGTCCTCGTAGCCCAACTTCTTCCATCTTAGGGCCATATCCTAGCAGCCCTTCATCATCTTCTATTGGTGGTTCACCTCCTCGTATCCCATCCTCTTCAATTCGTGGACCATATCCTTTTCAGCTGTCACATCTTTCTTCTGTCAATGTTTGTGGCAAGCCCACTACCATTTCTATCGTTCCTTTCATCAATCATAAATGTTCACTTTCTTCTCCTTCTCGGGATCAGACAAATCATGTGTCAGCTTATAAAAGACCCAAATAGGTTCATTATCAAGCTCAAGTCAAAACTTCTAAGAGCTCGAAATCTCCCAATAAAGTAAATGATCTTAAGGTTAAAAATCAAACATGATTCAAGAATGTACATCAACGTAACCATCAAGTATGGTGCAAAGTGCATAAAACCTCTAGATAGGGAAATCCAACTCCCGCATATGAAATCCATGTTTCAGGATAAATGGCAGTCTTTTGTTGAGTATGAGCTCACCACAATCATCGACATCAGAGATAACATGACTCTTGATAAACAATCACACTTAGTCTCCCTTATTAAGGAAATTGCAAACATCGTTTTTGGATCTTACCAGGAAGAGTGAATTATTTTGTCTAACCTTTCCAAAAACTATCAAAAATCTAAAAATCAAAACAATGTAAAAATATAAAAACATGAGAAAACATTTCATACAAAAATCAAAGGTACAAAGATCAAACATTGCAATCACGTATTGCGTACACATGGATGTTTATTTCTTCCCTTTCTTTCTCTTCTTCTGCAAGTCTTCCTATAATTTTTATCCCTTCGGTGATCTTTTGGTTAGCCTATTCGCACGTATTTTGTGACATTTATCTCTATGGTATCTGTTTGACCCTGGTCTTTTATCACCTTGGTAAATTAAAGAACGACTGACCTCTTAGAGATCCTATCACATTCAACATCTAATAAACTTGTTGCCAAATTTTTTTGGACATATTTGTTGACACTAGCCAATTTCATCATCACAATCACTTCCACCTCCTTCCATTAAGCCATCAGTGGTTCTTAACCCCTTGTTAAACAATAGAGCTGAAATAATTTTTCATAAAATCAAAAGAATCAAAATCAATCAAAAGATAAAAAGCTACAAATCAAAATAAAATTGATCAATTACTCTCTCTTGGGGTATTTTCAATAATCTCTATCGGGGCTATGGATGCCTAAGTAGCAGTAGAGAAATGTTGCGATTAGAATCAAATGCATCTCCGTCGAGGCTATGGACATTTGGCTAGCAACGGAGCAATGTAAAACTATCCTTCCACCCTCCATTCACAAATCACCTTTCAAAATCAAGCATTCCTACACGTTGGCTAGGGTGTATTCACTTATTATCTATTAATTCTTCCCTTCAAGAGGTGATTTGATTCTACATTCACAGACTGGATCTCTATGAGTATGTAGGATTAGTATGTTACCAAGTGTCTTTTTTTGGACCTTGTTCAGAATCTTACTCTAGTCTGTATCTTGTCTCACGATTTGTGCCTTTGGCTAATCACTTATTTCATCATGAGGCTTCTCAGCTACATTCATGTCTTTCACATCGTTCTTATACTTCATTTAGAACATTCATGTGTATAAGATAACCTTTTTTGACATGTTTGCGGACACCTTTTTCCCCTTTAACAAATACAATCATCTCCTTCCTTTCTATCATGTGCTTTTAGGCCAACTTACATTAGGGGAATCCTTGCTTCTTCATAGCAAATCATTGGTTTATGTTCATCGTCATGTTTAACCTATCCATAATGGCCTTGGGTCCCACTTCTATCTGTGAAGAGTTTGCCTTTGAATACTCCCACCTAATCACTAGGGAAATTTTGCATCTTCACCTTCTTGCGCATGCACATGGCCTTTCACCCTTGTACATCCCATCTATCGCTAAGGGCATCCATGCTTCTTTGTCTTCCTGTACATAGTTTCAGAAAACTTTCAAAATAAAAAATCAAAACATTCAAATATGTTAGAAAAATCAAAACATTCAAATATGGGTAAGTGCACCAAGTTGGGGGACAATTAAGTGGACATCAAATCCTGAATTTTACATTAAAAACAACAAAACATCAAATTTAGTCTTCCGCGGACTTGAACCATGCCGAAAAGTAAAAACTATGTCATAAAAATGGTACCATTGCGTAGGGGAGACTATTAGCTTTGTAGAAATACTAATTTTAAAGTGAATAGAAGAGGATAAATATCATTTTATAATTTTTTACTAATAGTAGGTCTTTAAGACACTTTTTCCTCTGAATGTTTATGTCTACGTTTAAGACTGCAAAATTTGTTTCACTTATCAGAATGTGATAAAACTTATACCATCCCAACCGTGGTGAAATTATATACATGTTAAAAAAAAAATTATTTGATTTCAATATTTTTTGATGAAGTTATGGCAGGCAAACGGAAAGTGCTCTGTTTTCTTTATGTTTTCATACCACTTTCACGGAAAAAATCATAAAAAATAAAATATTACTAAAAAAAATACAAAATAAAATCCATCCCAAGATGGATAGTGGCATATAACTTCTCACCAAAGGAAAAAAATATATATCAAATTTTGGTCATCCAAATTGTGGGCAAACGGACTATAATCTTATCGGTGTTTTAAAAAAAAATACCAAGTCATTGAATTTTGAGTGTTTAATATATCTAATCTTGTCCATTTTTTACAAAAATTAGTATTTTAGAAACTAGATTATGGATGCTACGATTCATATTAATATTATTTTGTCTAATTTTGAGTGCATGTATTGCTAATAATCCCTACAAGTTGATATTATGTTGTTATTTGCAATATGATGTCCACGGATGACCCTATATTTGTCCATCAACTTCCTGCACTTACCCATATGTTCTGAGAAACATAAAAAACAATATAAATCAGCTTACAAAATGTAACTCTTTGGTTCTCACCTATTCATGTGCATGAGTTGCGGATCATCTGGATCTACCTCCATCAACAAAATCTTGGCTACTTACTTCATATGTACTCTGGGGCATAACGAGTTGGCTAGTACTATTTTGTAGTGCACATTGCTTTTCCATTGGACCGAAGTGTCCTCCATTATTCCCCCTTGCATGTATCTTTTCTTGGGGCACCGTCGTTAACCCTTGTCATTAATTCAAATAGGTTGGAACTAAATATTGATAACAAAAACATTGCATTATGTATGTTGCATGGAGTTAGGCATTTTTTATGTTGCATGGAGCTAGACATCTTTTACTTTCTTGTATTACATTGCATTTTGTATGTTGCATGGAGTTAGTGTTTTTTTATCAATGGACATTTGTTCGTATATGGCTTTTCATGTCATACTACACTTTTGTTCATTATTTTTAATAAGGACCGATGATGAAGATCTCTAGCAATATGATGAAACATGAAGTTGTTTAAAAGGTACTAAATGGATGTTATCTCATTCCCCCTTCCTCATACTCCTTTTCTTCTATATCCTATTTCTTTTCTTCTTCATCACACTATTCTTTCTTATGTTCTCTTTCTGTCATCTTTTTGATCGTCAATCGAGTTCTTCTAGCACCCCATTGCCAATCGAGGGGGCATCCTTCATTCTACTCATTTTTTTCTTCTATCCCTTCAAAATTTTCTACTTGTTTATGTTTGTCTACTTTCTTTGAAGTGACGTCACTTACGCCACCCCAAAGAGGGGGAAATGTAGACACCTAAAATATGCTTACACTTAGCATTTCATCCAATTCAACCGATTAATGATACTACGTTAATTCCCCATTCTTCACTCCATTCTCGAATGCCCGTTTACGACACCTTCTTGGTTGTATTCCTCCTATAAATCATCTAATTTGGTTAATATCTCTCTTATTAGCTAAACATTCCTCCTTTTAACCATTCAGAATCTCCCTAGTTCTCTCTAGACCACTTCTATTGGCTTTGTAGGCTATCTATCAGTCACAATTGGTTATCCAGACCCCTCGCAACTCTCAATGAGTCTCTAATCACTTGCTAATCAAGTTTAACTAGCCTAAACCAATCTTAATTAAGCCTAAAGCATGTTTATCCTAATCTAATCCTAAAGTGCTTTTTAGACTTTAGTCCCACATGCACCCAAATTCTAAACTCTTTCAAGTGGAAAACTATAAATAAAAGGGTCACCCCTCCCATTCAGACTAACAAATTTACTCTCAAACACTTTGGAAAGGCATTAGAAACCATTTGTGATAGCTTTAAGCTATAGAACATTTGGATCTTGGCCATAATCCATTGTTAAGAGCTCCTCCATCTTGCATCCATCCATTCCAAATATAGTTAGTAAGGGAAGATCTAAATCTTGGCCATGTAGCCAACTTGGAGAGATCTCTTCACTATATTTGGGAGTAAACAACTAATCACATAATTTGATTGCTTAGAATCTAACTAGGTTCACATTTTATTAAGCTTCCATAGAGTAGAGAGTAGTATACATGTTATTTTTTGATGTTTTTGTCAAAGTTATAATGTTTACATGTTAGTTTCTCTTATTTATCTCTAATCTGATGGTGCATGGTTGAGTTAGGAAAGCTTTGAGGTTCTTTAACCTCATTCCATAGCTTTTGCAACTTTCCATTGCATACACAAATTAATCCAACAAGTATCATAAAATAAAGATATCCTCAGGTATTTATATGATTTAGGTATCTCGTGGAAATACAATAAGTAAATCTAATCTAATAGGAAAAGTTATGGTTAGATCCGGAGATTTGTTAAGTTATTATGGGTTTTAAAAGTTTGACAGAGGTTTGGTAAAGGGTATGGGAATGATTGGGTGAGGTCTAGATTGATTTTTATTTATTGGAAGGATTATTGGTCAGAAGGTATAAAATTACACAGAAATTGATATTAGTCAGATGACTGATGTCGGCTCAAGGATAAAAGAAATGGCGGTAGGGTAAACTAACATCGGTAGGGGAAATTGGCAATAACTTAATAAAAATGGTTTTTGGGCTTGTCTTTGATTACACAAAGAGTGAAGAGGGTATGGTTGGGTTCATAATATAACTGAGAAGACTTAGAAATACAGAGGGAGAGGTCATAAAGGGTGAAAGGGATTGAACTAGTTAGGTTGGTGGATTGGTGAGAAGATGGAGATTTTTGGATAACAATAAAATCTAAAAATAATGAAGGAAGAAAGATATTTTTAATAACGTAAGCAAAAATAATTAAGATCACATTAATTACTTGTTGCTGTGAGGATCTCATCGCTGGTTGGAGGCTGGTGATTGATTTGTGAGGTGGTATCTTGTTTAGTGTCTCGACAGTATGACCTGTGTGCTCCGATGAATGATCCATTAATCTAGAAGGTAATCCTTGGCCCGTGCTACTCTTTGGTAGTGTGTAGATGTCATTTGGATTAATAAATGGCTCTGATATCCTTGTTTGATTGCAATAGCACTCTCAGAACTCAAATTATCAACATGGGTACAAGTTTGTAAAGTTGTATATAAAGGAACCGATGGAGGTTTAGGTAACTTACATCAGCCAAGGAAAAACTAGAGTCGGTTAGGGAGAAATATTCCTATTTACAAAAAAAATAGGCAGATCTTCCTAGATTTGGTGTGCTTTCCTCATTGAGTCCACTTAGGAAAGTGGAGTTCACTTGAGAGAAAGAAGGAAAAACTTATGAGAGGTCCAATTAGGTTTAGGGAAAAGCCTTAGTTAGTTAGGTCAAGTTAGTGACTCAGTACTGGGAGTAATGACTCAATGTGTAAGATGATGACTTAGTCACTATGAGTTAAATGCCCCTAGAATGGGTCCAGGGTGAGGTGTCATGATGAGGAGGAGGTGTGAGGGTAAAATTAATTCAATTAAAATAATTAAAATAATTAATAATGTGAGGGTGAATATTAATATGGGGTAAAGGGGTCATGATTAGTTAAATGCATTACATTAATTAATTAAAAGGGGACCAAAAAGAGTGCGACCCAAATTTTGTGTGTACATTTTCCCCTTTTTGTCGTGTATCTTATATTGGTAAGAGATGCTGAAAAAAATAGGAATTTGGTGCCCCATGTATGAGTGGAGGTTAGGTTTCCCCAAGTATGGATGGAGGTCATCCCCCTCAAACCAATAACTGAGGAGGTGGGAAACGAATTTGGTGAGTGGTTTGATAAATAGTTAAATGATGAAAGGAAGAGTAGGTGGGGTGTAGGTAAGGGTAATGTTGGGTCAGGTAATAGGTAATGGTAGTCTAATACACACACACATATAGATTACAATAAGGTACCAGGTTGAATATCTTACAAAATATACATCATCAAAGGTCAATAGGTTTAACCAAACAAGGTTGAAGAGCTTCATGTATCCAAGGTATAGGATATGGTCCTGAAACATAACTAGGCTAGGTGTAGGAACACACAATAGGTTTTGTCCCATGGAACCAAAGGTATGGTCAGTATAAACAACATGCAAGGTAAGGTCATTAGGTGGAACCACATGAGTATCACATCATAAGGTATAAAGAGTACACACATTCAAGTGTCACAAACGGTGAGTGTCGATTGGGTTATTTAGGCAAGGCCATAGGTAAGGCCACGTGAGGGGGAAAAACATGTTGAAACTGATGCTGAGGTTGGGTGAGAGGTAATAAGGTCATGAGGGTGAGGTGTAAGGTTAGGGGAAACTTTGGGTTAGGTGGAAAAGGTTTTAGGAAAGAAGATATAGTGCAATATGGTGCATTAGGATAAAAAAGGCTAATCGACATCAGCTATGAAAAACTGATTTCAGTCAAGGGAAATAAAGTGTGGTGCACTAGGGCACAAGACCGATGGTGGTCATGGATAACTGACATCGGTCAGGTCGGGGGTTGGTTAAAAAGGTAAAAAATCCACATTTTATGGATTGATTATAATATTTTTGTTTATAGAAAATGATAGTGGAGACAACTTTCATCTCTTTCCACGGGAGAAAAAGACAAGGTTACTTTCCAGGATGAGTTGGAGGTAGTTGAGTGGATGGAGGAGTGAGGTAGGTGGGTCCAAGAGATCACTATGAGAGATTTTATTTGGCAGAGGACTAAGAGGGAAATTCAGGCATGGCTAAGGCATGAGAGGGTGCTAGAGGACCAGTTGTGCAGAGACTAGAGGTTCCACCAACAAGGCAACACTATGTTTAGGTAGGAGTTAGTCTCCATTCATTATTTTTGAGTGAAATTCGATCAAAATCAAAATTGTGGTGGGAAATTCATAAATTTGAAATTTGCATAAAAATGAATGAAATTGGGTATGAGGAGGTTAAATAGATGGATAAATGAATTGGGGTGGGTTCTACATGGGATTGGGGTAGAATTTAGGGTGTTTTATTAATATTTTTGAAATTTGGGGCATGGGGGTTTGGCTCTAGGGCTGAAGTGGAGATCGTCGCTAGTTTGGATTCGACCGATGTTGGTTGGGGATACTAGCATTGGTGGCTAGAAAGCAGACATGTAATTATTAGTGGTGACTAATATCGGTTGAATCTAACTGACGCCAGTCACTGATAAAAGTTACCTACTTCAAAAAAGGAGCAAAGTAGTGGGAAAATGGGTCCAGAAAACTAGGAGGTAGTTAAATGTAGACATATAAGATGTAGTTATAAGTAGATTTAGGCTAGATATACCTAGGAAAATGTGGGTATGGGTATGGGTGAAGATAAAATGGATGATAGAGGAGGTAAAATAGTTAGGGACTAGATATTTTGGAAGATCAATGTAGGTATGGGGTGTAGGTTGGGGTGGGGTAATTAGGTTTGAAAAAATAAGAAAAGTAGTTTAGTACTTGACATTGTTAAGTTATATGGATGCAAGCACGACACCAATTGATGATGGGGGATAGGGTCCCACCATTATTAGGGAAGATGCATCTCATCATTACCGAGGATGAGTGGACACACATGTGAGATGTTAGATTAGTAGGTATTAGGTACTACACGTAGATCTAACGGGATCAGAGTCTCATGGTTTCTCTCGTCGATAAATAGGATGCAACCACCAAAACCTTCCATCATGCTAGAGTATGTTTATAAGATTATACGAATACCTTTTTTTGGTGAGCCAATGTATTTAGTATAAGTAGATGAAGCCTTTAAGGCAATGGTTGCAGTATTTGGGGAGATGATGAGTGACATGACTAAGAAAAATGTTATTCTTGTTGTTGGAGCTTTATATACTACACACCTGCAAGAGACGCAGTTAGTAGTAATGATGATGGTAGTGGTGGGGTGCTATACAATTCCAGATTCAGAGGGTGGCCGATTTCCCAGAGGATTGATGGGAGTGTTATGAGATATGGTCAAGGATAAGGTTTTATTTGCATCGACACCTACATATTTAGTGTAATTATAAAGGGAGTTGTGGTCTTACTAGAGGATCCGATGCTACAACATCTATTGTATGTTCCTAATGCATTGTTGGGCGTATGATCATATTGTTACAGTGCAGCCATAAGGACTACCGGTACCAAATTGGCACCATGGGGGAAAAAGGGTAGGTTACAGGAGGCTAGTGGCAATAGGTCGTCATCCTCTACTAGAGGAGGTATCTTATGACATGGTATACTATAGGCAATAGTTGGAGGGATTGTATGCAATAGAATTAGTCTGGTGGCCCTATGTCAGTTTTCTAGATTTTAGAGGGATGGTTCAGGAGCTACAAGAGTTACAATTATTTCAGTGGATATATGGAAGACGTATTGGCGAGCCTGAGATGATCTTGGTTGATATATTTCGAAGCCATCTCAGATTATAGAAGGATGTGTTGCCACCCTTCCCATAGTACCACAGGGATGATGTGGAGAGACCTTCGTCTCCAACCTGACCCAAAGAACCCACAGGACAAGAGGAGCTATATTTGGATATGACATTGGATGATGGAGGGAACACTGTGGCATAAAGTCAGTGGTGGGTAGCAGAGTTAGAGGAAGCAACACCATAGCTAGGTCAACTAGACTTAACCATGGTGATGGTTAAGAGGGATTCCCTATAGGGAAAGGTGACCACGTTGGGAGTTCAGTTGACATTGACACAGACACATGTAATTAATTTAATAGGGAAGGTGACTACATTACAAGGTCAACCGATTGCAACCCAGGCACATGAATAGGTACATGCATAGGCTCTTGCAGGGGATGGTGCACAAGTAGCCGTTATATAGGCACATGTTACTTGATTACACGGATGGTTGGAAACCACGTAGGCATAGGTAGTGGCCTTACAAGACCATGTAGTAATACAAGTACCAACATAGGCACGAGGATAGGGTCTAGTAGTAGATGCACTCACACAATAACAAGGTCCTCCATTGGTAGGGAAGAGTTCATAGTGGTAATTTAGGGTCATGGCACTATTGGAACATAATGATTAAGTGGTCTGGCCAACCCTTAATGTATATGGGTCCATCACTAATATATAGGTTAATATTTAATAATATGAAATATTTATATTTCTATTATTAAATATGCTAATCTAGGTATATACTTTAGGTTAAATATTTAATATCATGAAATGATTATATTTCTAATATTAAATATTATAAACCTAGGTGTATGTGTCAACCATTTTAGGTTGAAAAGGTGGGTCGGGAGACATACCCGATCACCTTATATAAAAAGGACTTTAGGTCCTCATTTGATATATTTGGGAAATATATCAAAGGTGTGCAAATCAAGTGATTTGGTTTTACCCTTGGTAAATAGGGTTTTAAAGGAGGAGGTGATCTTACTGGATGTAAAATAAGTTCTTTAAAGTAAAAGGTTATTTTCAAAGTGGTTTTTACCCTATTGGGGTTTTCCACTATAAATAATGTGTTCACCTGTGTTATTTATTTCCTGTAAGTATTTCTTTATTTACTTATGTTATGATGTAATGTTTATTTAAATATTTATTATAACATTATATAATATGTAAGTTGATTAAATCCGTATTTATTAGAATCCTCAAATTCTAACATGGTAACAGAGCAAGGTAAATTAAATAAATTAAGATCAAATGTTTTGTATTTTATTTATTTAATTTGTACGGGTTTTTTCAACCAACCCGAAAGGGTATTTAAAAGTATCTAGTCCCCTTCTTTTTGTCCCCAATTTATTTTGACATTACATTTGTGCAATTAAACTCTCGGTAAAAATTTTAGGGTTTTTGAATTTTAAATCCCTATTTTTGTTGGAGGAGATGTAATATGATATGATTCTTAATTTCATTTACATTTTGTAAATTATATGGAATTAATGTTTGTTTGGAGATTGATGTGTGCACAGGTGAAAGGGGCTTCAAATATTTACCTGCGTGAAAATCACAAACAGAAAAAGAAAGGATTTATTACTATATGAAATAATTTTCATGTTTTCTATAATTTCAAATATTTGCAAGTTAAATATTTCAAAACGTAAATTCATACCCGTGTTCTTTGGTCCCCTCTAAAAGGATTTGATTTGAAAAACTATAGTTTGTAGTTAATCTATAACTATATCCTATATAATTTGAAAACTATATTATTATTTTTAAATAAAAAATATATAATATAGAATAATGTTTATATAATAATTTATATAAACATCATATTAAAATTTATATAGTTTTGGAAAAAAAACTATATATTAAAATCCTTAAACCATATTAAAATTATATGGGATTGAGGGAAGAGTCAACAGACCATATTCTAAGCCTAAGTTTAAATCATATTTAAACTTAACTTATAAATCTAGGCATATATAATTTTAAAAAAAGAAACAAACCTAAGTTTGAATAATATTTTATATATATGGTTATTTTAAACTACTTAAAATATAAATTTTATTAAATTTGGTTTATATATGTTTAAAAAAAAAATTAAAGTGCTTACTTTTTTTAGTAAGGGGGCCCATGTTTATTTCTTGGCCATAAAGGGATTACTTTTCAAATCTGAATACTTATTCAATAAAACCTAACATGTGTCTCTAACCATTTATATTATCCATGTAAGGGGGTGTCCCCATTCATTTATATCTTATAGATTATAATAACTATATAAATAAACATATTTAAAGGTTTTATTTTATATAAAAGTGGGAGTGGAGAATAAAAATGAGATAATATCTCAGGTATAAATGGAGAATTAAAAAAATCTAGTTTATTGGTGGCCCACGTGAAGTGTGGTAAATATTTATTAAAATATTGGTAGTTATAGCCACATAAAAGTTCTAAAGTTTTTAGCTTGCAGGAATTAAATAAAATATTTTAAATTATAGTTTTAAATGTGTGCAGGTAAATTAAGAGTAAATGAATAGGAGGAGACAAGGTTCACGAAAATATAGGGATTTCAATTTATTTAATTGATCGAGTGAAATTACTTGTCCCCTTTGTAAAAAATGCAAGTTAATCTATACTCTCATAAATCTACTTGCACTTGGTAAAATTCTTTTAACCTAGTGTATGTTCTTTAAACCCCTTTAATAAGGGTTGTGTTTTTTTAATAAAAAATATACTATAGTTTTTAATTTTTATAAACTCTATGTTTTTTTTTATTTACATTCTATAAACTATATACCTCTTTTTAAAAAAAAGTGTATATATTTTTATATTATAAATTATAATAGGTTATTATAATGTATTAAAATATAATTTTAGTAATATTATAAAGAAGAAAAAATTATGGAATTTCACATTCTGGAAATACACAAGTTTTGGATTCATTAAATTTGATGGTCAAATGACCGTCACGGTAGACCAAACATAAGACAGTATGACGGTCATTTAGACATCAAATTTAAGCTCGTAGGTTCTAGGAAACTTTCACTATGTTAAAATTGACAGTCAAATGACCGTCACAATAGACCAAAAAATAAGCCATTATGACGGTCATTTAGATGTCAAATTTAAGATGGTTGGATCTTTGTCTACATAATTTTTTTCTAGAAATTTGAAGTTATGCATTCTTAGGGATCTCTTCTTCTCTTCTATATGGTTGGAAATATTTTTTATATAAATATGGGGTATAATGCAGAGCCATTTATATTACGGTTTATTATTTTGATCATGGGAGGGTAATTAGTATGTATTATAATGACAAAATTAGTTATGATCAAATAGTTTCTTTAGATCTATAAAATTTAGATCTGATTCTATTAAAAGTGTTGTTTTTATTATCGATAAATATGTATCTAACTTTGTGGTACATTGTATATTATAATGGGGTGTGTTTTACAAGTTTAGGAAAACAATGGCATCCAACTATTTCTGTCTTGACAAAACCCAGATCCTGAATGAAACCAACTATAACATTTGGATCAAAACAAAATTTATGGTGAGGAAACTCTGGACAATTGTTTCTGGATCTGAGGTTGCTCCCACCAGTCATCAAGTAACTATAGATAACATGAATACATTCTTGCAACGAATGCAGGAGGCTCTTTCTATGATTCTACGCAATGTGAACAATGAGTACCTTCTACACATTGGTAATATCGAACATCTGAAAGAGGTATGGACACAACTAGAATCCATGCATGAAGGATACTTGGTATATCAAGTATAGTAATGAGAGTATAATAGCTGAAGGAATTCAAAGAAATGGTCTGTATATTTTTGATGATTTCTCTTCTGCATCTTGTTTTATATCTCAAAGTTTGAATAATTTAAAACTATGACATGAAAGGTTAGGACATGTTAATTATCGAAGCTTATATGAAATGTCTAGATATAATCTAGTGAAAGGTTTACATGTGTTGTCTTCTTCTCTTGAATTTACTTCAGTAAATACTTCTAAATGATGGTTTTGATTCTGATTTAGTAATTGGTCATGATGATGTTTTGATGTTATAGATGTTTTTGAAACTCTTATCTCCCTCGATAAGAAATTAAATTGGGTTCACTCTATGTAAGAAATTTCAAATCTATTAACCTTAGGAAAATGACCAGAAGCCAACATATGTACCATACATTAATTACCTTGTATGAACCTGAGCCGTAAAGTATTATAGGGTCTAGGTGGATATACAAAGTAAAATATAATGTTGATGGTAGTATTAACAAACATAAAGCTAGACTTGTTGCTAGAGGTTTCACTCAGAAACTTGGTATTGATTATGTTGAGACATTTCCTATAGCTAAAATGAGTACTATTAGGGCCTTATTTTCAATCGCCGATCAATTTGGGTGGGAAATCCACCAAAATGGATAAGAAAAATATTTTTTTGAATTGTGATTTAAAAGAAGAACTTTACATGTTTCAACCTAAAGGATTTGAAGAAACTGGTAAAGAAAACTATGTTTGTAAGTTAAGAAATCCTTGTATGGTTTAAAACAAGCTCTTAGAGCTTGGTATGTGAAAATTATTTCCTTCTTTAAACTGTTAGGTTTTGTTAATTGTTCTTCTAACAATGATATATTCATTAAGCAATAAGGCTCACATATTATCATTATATGTATATATGTTGATGATTTACTTATGTCTGGTGACAATTCTGATTTAATTCATAGGATTAAAGAGAAATTAAAGCAGTAATTTGAAATGAATGAGTTAGGTCTCTCACATCATGTTATTTGTATGACTGTATTTCATTCTATTGTTATTTTTCAAAACACAATATGCAACCATTGTATTGAAAAAGTTTCTTATAATTGATTGTAAACCATTTTCTACTTCAATGGAAGTTTGAATAAATATTGATCCTAAATCTCCATATGAAAAATGTTGATCCTATTTTTTATATATTGTTAGTTGATAGTTTGATTTATCTAACTATAACTAGATTATATATTTCCTATCAGTAGGAATTACTTCAAGGTTTATGCAGAAACCTTTTTTAGAGATCATTGGAATCTTGAAAAAATAATTTTTAGATATTTGAAAGGAACAATCAATTTTGGGTTTCATTATACTAAGAATGAAAATGTTATCTTATATGGATTTTGTGATTCTAACCATATTGATGTTGTGTTATAAAATATACTGGATATGTGTTCAAGTTTTTTGGTGTAGGAACCATTACTTGGAACAAAAAATACAATCAACAATCTCCATTTCTTCTACTGAGGCAGAGAAGTACAATGGAAGAAGTAAAAAATATATGTGGCTGCAATGACTGTTGGTAGAGATACACATGGAAGGTAAAGGAAGTATTTCTCTTCTATGTGGTGGTCAGAGTTGTATTACTCTTGATTAAGAATCTGGTTCAACATCAAAGGATGAAGAACATTGAGATACATATACACTTCACCCATGAGAAGGTGCAAAGTGATGAGATAAATCTCAAGTTCATGTTGACTGAAGAGCAGGTTGCTGACATCTTCACAAAGTCCCTGAGTGCTGCAAAGTTTTGTCATTTTCGTGAAAATCTTGGATTGTCAGAGTTTCCATTGAGGGGGAGTGTGCATGAAAATGTCACCTCCTAATGGAACTTGGTTTTTGTAAAAATACCTTCAGGAATTTGTAAAATACCTTCAGGAATTTGTAAAATACCTTCACGAACAAGTGTAAAAAGACCTTCGGGCATGTATACCTCCACAACTTATTTTTTAGAAAGAAGTGTAGAAAGATCTTAAAGGAGGTCTTAAGTAAACTCTTTAGTGCTATTGAGTTTACTAGTAAACATCCAGTACAAGAATATTGTTAAGGAGGTCCTTGGTTGTAAAAGGCTCCTATATGCTTGGGTTTAATAACCTTTTATGAGAACCTGTGAGAACATGTAAAACTCACAAATCATACTTAGCCACTGATCATGGGATGATCTTTGGATTCCAAATCCTTTTGTACCAAAAGGTAAATTGAGTATGATGAAGGTGTTATAATTCCTTCAACCGATATGCTAGCCTAAAACCTTTATGGTTTAAGGATTGTAAATCATGTAGTGTACCACGGGATGGTAATCTATTGGCATATGTTATGTTATCCCACTTAACATTAAGGGGAGTGTTGGAACATAATGATTAAGTGGTCTGGCCAACCCTTAATGTATATGGGTCCATCACTAATATATAGGTTAATATTTAATAATATGAAATATTTATATTTCTATTATTAAATATGCTAACCTAGGTATATACTTTAGGTTAAATATTTAATATCATGAAATGATTATATTTCTAATATTAAATATTATAAACCTAGGTGTATGTGTCAACCATTTTAGGTTGAAAAGGTGGGTTGGGAGACATACCCGATCACCTTATATAAAAAAGACTTTAGGTCCTCATTTGATATATTTGAGAAATATATCAAAGGTGTGCAAATCAAGTGATTTGGTTTTACCCTTGGTAAATAGGGTTTTAAAGGAGGAGGTGATCTTACTGGATGTAAAATAAGTTCTTTGAAGTAAAAGGTTATTTTTAAAGTGGTTTTTACCCTATTGGGGTTTTCCACTATAAATAATGTGTCACCTATGTTATTTATTTTCTGTAAGTATTTATTTATTTACTTATGTTATGATGTAATGTTTATTTAAATATTTATTGTAACATTATATAATATGTAAGTTGATTAAATCCGTATTTATTATAATCCTCAAATTCTAATAGGCACCACCCTAGATTATATATATGGCAAGGTTCAGGGATGCCCTAAATGAGGCCGACTATTACCAAGACCATCTAGCCAATGCAGGTATTGATCTTCCCTCTTATGTTGAGAAAAGGGGCTAGCAAACAACTAGTGAGTGCACCAGATCCATGACTTATAGGTTAGGTAGCACATGGGATTGTCAACCCCAAAGACAAGGTTAATGTGAGCTTACTAGCTCTCAGAGATAAGCCTGATAGAGGGAAAGGAGGAGGAGATGGAGGTTAGGCAAGGACTAGCAAAGGGTGGATAGATACTGGTAGCATGATTGACATGGAGAGAGAGGAGGAGATAGGTGAGAGTTGAGAGGAGGACCTTAGGCAGGGTTGATTGGTCATGACATGTGCTATTGTATTATCATTTTGATTTTGATATATATACCAGCCCATGTGACGAATATTTTGTGAGATTATATATGAGAGTTTTGGAGACAATTGTATCCTTTTGTACATATGTATTAATACACAAAAATTCCCCCCTATATAGTTGATTATTATTATTGAATGGATGATGTACTCTTTTTAATTTCCATTGTTATTATGTATCATGGTAAGTGGGTGAGTTAGGCATGATTGAGTTGAGGTATTGTAGGCATGATTGAGTCAGGTATAGGAATGGGTTTTTTAGGTATAGGTATGGTTTGGTCTGGTAAAGGCATGGTGGAGTCTAGGAAATTTCAAAGTTACAGATCTTATGGAAATAATGTGTTGTATGTATGTTGTGTTTTGATTTCCAAGTAATTAATATCATGAAAATATGAAATGATTTAAGTAGAATATGGTTGTGGTGATAAAATGGTAGGTATGTATGATATATGAGTTTCTAAGTTTTTGTGTAAATGGAAACTAACTAGGGTAGAATGTGAATTTAAAGGGGGGAAATTGGTTAGGGGTAAAAGTGTCCGAGCTAACCTCCAAGGGCACCATGCCGTCTGAGTTCTTCTTACATATATCCTCAATGAAAAGGGACCTTAGGCTGATGTTGTTCTACCATAAGCTACAGAAGAATATGATAAGGTAAATGAATGAGATGATAGGATTTAGGAATGATTGATTCTAGCTCATTTAGGCATGGTTGATTTTAGGTCTTTTAGGCATGGTTGAGTGTAGGTTGAATAGGCATGGCTGAGTTTAGGTCATTTATGCATGGTTAACCTATTAGTTTGAATCATCATCTGGTTGAGTTTAGCTTGAATAGGGATGGTTGAGTATAGGTTGAATAGGTATGGTTTTCATCTAGGATGAATAGGCATGGGTGCTTTTTACTTCTGTGTAGTAATATCCCATCATATAGGTGTTGGAACTCAATGTTTTGTTTGATCAAATATTCAATCAACTTGAAGCAACTATTTATGTGCCTCACTGAGAGGAGACTATTTTGTGTTTAGATTGATCAGAACCATGACGAGTCTATCTATGAGAATCTACATTTTTAGCTTCATGATACGTATTGACCCTAAAGGCGTTGCATGATTGACTATATCAAAGGGTGTAATCTTAAAGTCAGTTTTAGCTTAAAATCTGATATGTTGATTATTACGTCCCTTGAAAGTTTGTCTCTTCAATTCTGAAGGAAATACTCTTTTGTAAAATGCACTATTTTAGTGTAACCTTGGTGAAAAACAACATTCATCTTTTGCAGGATTCCCATGGATGCATTTATAATAGGCAAGTCCATGATGAAAAAGTTATATTTTTATTTTTTCTTTTTTTTTTAATAGATTGATCCATGCAAGAATTCTATGTGGCATGAATAGAATATATCCTTGAGGTATTCATGAAGTTGATCGATGCAAGAAGATTCATAATATTTTTATTTTATTTGTGCATAAATAGTCTTCTATTTTCATAGACTATGTACAATCGGGCTAGCGTTCTGTAGCTTTCATTCAAGGGAGTAGTCTATTTATAGCAATAAGATGGAAAGATAGATGTTTTTTTGGAGGGATTCATCTATTTACAAGAATTTTGACTCAAGGAGTTTTAATTTGAAAATCCCATATATTACTTTTGATTTTTTTGTACTTTTAGGTCATGGACAAGACTATAAAGGAGTACATGCTTCTTTTGTGAAGACATAACCATAACACACAGAGGTTAGTTATGAAAGAGAGGTTTTGAGTGATGAATGAGCATGTGATTCCATCCTAAAAAGTATGAAAATTATCCATGAGAATCATTCCATGAGTAGATTCATGGTACTCATATTTAAGATAAGGCTTAAAGGTGATAGATAATCACACAATTCTTGTGTAGTCGTTGGTCCTTAAAAGAAGTAGATGGAAGGTGAATGTTTCACAAGGGACAAGAATTTACTAGACAGGATGTTATATAGGACTTGATTCAACAATAGAATGATCAAAGATCTAAGGAATTGAGGGGATCAGGTTTGGGTTTACCTTCGAGTGAAGATAAATGATAAACACTTGATCCATAGGTATGAGTAACAATGTAGGGTCCAAGCCAATTAGGAGTGAACTTTCTCTGTTTACGTTTTATCAACTTTGGTTACATGTTGATTTTCCTTCAGGTCAAGATCACTGAACTTGAAGGTTAGTTCTTGGATATGTTTATCATAGGCACGTTTCATACATTTTTGGTATATTTGAAGGTGATCGAGAGAATTTAGATTGTATTCTTCTAATAACTCAAGTTATGTGAAATGGTCTTGGTGAAAATCATCATCATTAAACATATATTTGAGTGAGATACGAAGAGATGGAATTTGGAATTCGATAGGCAAAATATCCTCTGTACTATAGACCAAAGAGAAATGTGTGGCAACAGTTGAGGTATGAATACTAGTGCGGTAAGCCTATAAGGTGAAAGGAATGTACATGTACCAATCCTTACCAGTGTCGTCAACTACTTTCATAAGAATTTTTTTTAGGGTTTTGTTATTTGATTCATCTTGGCCATTTGTTTGAGGATAATAAGGTGAAGAAAAACTTAGTTGAATGCCTAAGGCATCACAGAGTATCTATAGAGTTTTATTTTTGAATTATTTTCCATTATTAGTGATGAGGCGGTGAGGAATACCAAAGTGACAAATGATGTGATGGTTGATGAAATCACATATTTTTTTGGATTTTGTAGAAATGAGAGGTATAACTTCCACCCATTTAGTGTAATACTCAGTAGTGGTAATAATCCATTGATGACATTGGGAAAAATGAGGGTTAATTTCTCTAACAAGATGCAAACCCCATTGAGAGAAAGGCCAAAGATCTTATGCCACCTATAAGGAATGACTATGGGTGTGGTGAATATTAGCATGTTGTTGACACTTCAGACAATTATTGACATATTCATAACAATCATGGTTTAGGGTTGGCTAGTAATATCCAACGTGAAGGATGTGCTTAGCAATGGCTAAGCCATTGTAGTGACTCCCAAAAATTCCATCGTGAACCTCCATGATAGTGTATGAGTTCTTAGAACTCATAAGGCATCATAAAAGGATATTGTCAAATCCATGTTTATAGAGAAGATCACCCATGATGACATAGTGAGAGACAATTTTGAGGAAGGCTCTTTGTCCATTGTGAGTAATATCTGGAGGTAGAATTGAAAGGGAAAGGTAGTCTAAAAACTAGTTATACAAAAGGTCACGTTGGTCAGTTTCAATGTTTCCTACAAAGTTTATTACTCTGAATAGATAATAAGGTGATTAAAACCTTTGTACTGTGACAAATATTTTTGAGTCAGAGGGAAAAGATGGTATTTGAGAAGTGAGACATGCCACTATGTCTACAAATTTAGTAGTGAAACATGGGGTGGTTTGAAGTTCATAATGGTCAAAGGTAGACAAAAACATATCAACATGATGTTTATAGTTTTGATGTATCTCGTTATGACACTAGTATATACCATTAACTTGGTTTACAACCAGTTGAGAGTCACCAAATATATTAATCGATTTAACATCTAAGGCTATGGTGGTTTGAAGACCTAACACGATTACTTCATATTTGGCTATATTGTCAGTAGAATCAAAATCTAGTTTGAAATATAATGACATAGGCTCACCATTAAGAGGAATATGGATAAATCATACACCACCCCCACATTGACATTTGGAACCATCGAAGAATAAGGTCATTTGGTAAATGATGTCATCTAGGAGGGTAATAATGGATTCTTCAGGGAAGTCAAAGTTAGAAGGTTGGTTTCTGGAGAGACATGCATCTACGAGTTGGTCAGAAATGGTTTTTCCTTTGTCATATTTTTTATGGATGAATTTGATATATAGGTCTGTAAGAAGAATGAGCCAACATGCAACATGTTGATGTTGGTAAGGCTTAGCATACATGTAATGTAAGCGGTCAGTATTGGTGACAACAAAGGTTTTGTGGTTGAGTAGGTAATGACAAATTTTAATGGTGATAAAGACTAAGGATAGGTAGATTTTTTCGGCATGAGTATATCTAGTCTTGTAGTCTAAAATTTTATGGATTATATAATAAACCACTTGCTCTCTGTTTTTCTTATCATGATGAGTGAGCATGGCACCTAGGGAATGATAAGTGGCAAAAATGTAAAGGAAAAATGGCTTGTCATCCTTAGGTGTAATGAGAACAGGTGGCTAGAGGAGGTTTTTAAAGAATTTTTGGCATTCATCATCCCATTTGAAGGAGACATCCTTTTTGAGAAGATGATGAAATGGATGGCAGCAGTCGGAAAGCTGAGAAATAAAGAGAAAAATAGATTGGAACTTGCCTTGTAAACTATAAAGTTGAAAAAGGTTAGTAGGTGGAGGAATCTCAAGAATAACCTTGATTTTTGTGGTATCAACTTCAATTCCATGCAAATAAATGACAAAACCAAGGATATTTCTTGAGAGAACAACCAAGACACAATTCTTAGGTTGAAGGTGAACACAATATTTGATGAGATGTCAAAGATAACCTTAAGGACTATGAGGTGTTCAGTCTAATGTTTAGATTTGGAAAGAATATCGTCACTATAATCTTCCAATATTCTATGCATGATGTGGTGAAAGATATAAGTCATAGCCCACTAATATGTAACACCAACATTTTTAAGGCCAAAGGGCATGACATGATAGCATAAGGTACCCCAAGGAGTGGTGAATTTGGTTTTGTGTTAATCTTATGGGGTGAGTAATATTTGGTTATAACCCAAGAAAATGTCCATGAGTGATAGCATCTCATGGCCGGTAGTGAGATCAACTAGTTGGTCAATACTAGGTATAGGAAAGTCATCTTTGGGGCAAACCAAGTTAAGGTCATAGAAATTGGTGTAAATTTGGAGTTCCTTTGTCACTTTTGTGAAAAAAACAATGTTAGAGATCCATTGGGGATAACCAATGGGTAGAATGAAGGAAACCGAAAGGAGGCACTGGATTTCTTCTTTGATAAGAAGGGAAATGCAAGGATGTAATTTTTCATAGCTTTTGTTTCATAGGTTTTGCATCAAGAATGGTTACAATATTATGGACCCGAATGATTGGGTAAATATTGGGCATATCAGTGTAGGTCCAAGCAAAAGCGTTACTATGATCATGGAGGAAAGAAGTGAAAGCTTCATGTTCAGGAGCATCTAAAGATTGGCATATTTTTAGAATTTACGAGTCTTCTTGAGTGTAAATGTTGATTTCGATGGTCAATTTTGATGGAAAATAGAGCCTCGACATCATGCTGATAAGTTAGAGGTCCTAGGGAAATGACGTTCATGAAAAAAATAGTTAGGAATAATGGTTTCTTGATCCATATAATCTGTAGGTGAAGGTGGTGAATTCATTAAATGGGGTGGGGAATGTTTATCGTCCTCAATGAGTTCGAATCAGGCCTTCTTAGATGGTTGTTTAGTAAATCCAATACCAATGTGGTCTATATGCTTACGAGTGGTGCAAGGAATGACAATATGGTTGATTTGTTCATAGAAACAAAATCCAAAGCACTTCCAAGCACATCGATAGAGGAAGGTAAGTGGTTGGTGAGAGATTTAAGGTCAGAGTAACATAGTCGAGTTTGGGAAGGTGGAAAGGGCGAGTAGCAAGAAACATCAAGTCCCCCATATGTTAATTTGGTGTGAAGGTGGGGAGACCCATAGGGAAAAAATTCACCTACGTGGTGATCACAGAGGGGATGTTGGTGAAGGATACCATACTCTTGAGGAGTAAGGAATGTGTTAATGTTATAAAGGTGGTACTCCCCCAGAGTGAGGCATTGAAAAAAACCTTCGAAGGGATCATTAGTTGGTATGTGGATAGCGAGAATGGATGAATAAATTGACAACTGGGAAGAAGAAGTATTGTATGCTTGAGAAGTAGAGGGGTTAGCTGATGGGTCAGTGATAGAAGATGTGAAAATAGTTGGAATAAAGGAGTTAGTTGTGGAATATGTAGTAGTAGTGGGAATAGAGGAGTTAGTTGTGGAAGATGTAGTGGCATAAGTGGTGGATGAGGAAGCGGCTGAAGAAGAAGTGGTAAGGGTGGTGGATGCCTTAACTGGTATAAGGACATCATTGGGTTGATACAACATGTTACAGGTATTAAATGGTGAAAGGTCAGATGGAATGATATAGTTGTGCCCTTAATGTTTGAATTTTAAACAATTGTGTAAGGTTGAAGGAACACTACCCATTGCACAAATCCAAGGTCAGCCAAGTAACAAGTTATACTAAAATACCCCCTCTAAGACATAGTATAATTCAAGAATGGTATAAGGGCCCACACGATTATGGAGAATAATGGCGTCGAGGTTCAGTCATCACATTATTAAATAAAAGTAACATAACTAGGTTATTATACATGCAATTGGGAGGGATGTGCATTTGGTTGTTCACATGGGAGGAAATGATGTTGATAATGACACCTACATCAATCATAATGCATCAAATGTGTATATTATCAATGTAGACAAAAATAAATAGGGCACGGTCAAGATCATCTTATTGGAGAGGTATAACCTTATCATCATAAAAACTAAGATCGACTACTTGATGAGTGGTAGAAGAAGTAGGGGAAGGGGGAAAATTGGTGAGAGAGGAAACATGGTGAGGAGTGATAATGGATGCAACAGGTGTAGGGTCATTAGGTATAACCTCAATATATTGCAGTACCTCAATGAGCTCCCGTCGATGAGACTATGAGGTTTGGATGAGGTTGTACAAATACATTTTGAGAGGAGACTAGTGGAACTGTTTAAGAATTTCACGATGGAAAACCCCATTAGAAATAGGGTATACGGGTCCACAGATGGTTATTTTGGGTGCAGGTGTAGATGGAATATTGGGTAAGAGAGTAGCGGATGAGCTGGTTGTTTTCTCCTTTCCTTTGTCCGTCTAGGCTTGAGTGGAAAATTGAATCATATTGATCTTCTTTGAAAGATAAGGTGTAGCAATAGGATGGGAAAAATAATGGTGAGGGAATATAATGGTTTATTGAAAGTAATGTGGTGCATTGGCATTTTTGGTGGAGGTTTGGTTAGCTCTCTTATGTAGACCATATTTATCTCAAATGCTGGATGAGTATAAAAGGGTTGTAGAGGTGGAGATGGAGTTCTTTGAATAGGTAAGGAATGAGGATTTTTTGTGATAGGTGTAGGTGGAATAGGGTCCTCATTTAAAAGATCATCATTGCCAAAGTTTTCTTTGAGAGAACATAGTTAGAGAAGAATAGTCTTAAGAGCTTTACAATTTTCCACATCATGCCATGACACATGATGATAAGAAAAAGAATTTGTATCATCAAACCCTTATGGTTATGGTTTGAGTGGGTCGTAAGGTCTAATAAGTGGCAATGTGATGACAAAGGTTTCCAAAAGGTTAGCTAAAATGTTGGCATAATACCCTGTCAATGGATCACAATGTGAAGTACGTGTGGGTCTGGATGAAAGTGTGGGTGAATTTGGTGGGATATGTGAAACTGGAGGTGGAATTGGAGGTTGAGTAAGTTTGACTGTTTATTTAGTAGATAGTACGGTTTTAGGTTTGCATTGCACCTTCTTGCGTAAAGGTGTAATGGGTGAAATAGTTGTCGAAGGTGGTGTAGATTTAACTACCTTTTTGGAAAGTAGTGGTTTTTTGGCCTTTGGTTGCACCTTCTTGGGTAAATGTTAAGAAGAAGTGTGTGATGTAGAAGGCAAGGTAGATGGCAGAAGTGGACGAGTTAGCCAAGGTGATAATGGAGGTACGGTGAAGGTTGTAGTAAGAGGAAATGTTAGTGATGAGGATACAAGAAGTGGTGTACTTATATGAGGTAGAAAGGATGTAGGTGGCGGTGAAGGCGTAAGATGTGTAGGTAAATTTTGTGTAACAAAGGATTGTGACGATGTGGGCTGTTGTGTTTTTTTACTTTGGTTAGGAGGACACTTAACCAAGGTTGATGGGTGGGGACCTAGGATAGATGGAAATGGTGAATGTGATAGAGGGGTAATGAGTGAAGCTAGTTTATGTGGCCAAAGAGGTTGGGTCTTCTTCTTATGTGGGGGGGATAGTCTTTATGATGGCTTGTGAGAGAAGGATAAATATAGTTTGATAGGAGGATGGACTAGGATTGATGTAAGCATGACTCCTAATGTGGTAATGGGTCTGGACATAGATGAATATATACATGTAGCTAAGGTTTTAGGCATAGGAAAAAGTTCATTTTATTGTAAAGGTTTAGGTGTTGGTGAGGGTGATGAAGAAGGGGTCGTTACAACTAGAATGGGCATGGTGGGTTTGGTTTTTTGAAACACCTTTGGATAGATCATGGAAGTTTTAGTAGACAACATTTGTATTTGAGTTGAGACAGGAATTCAAAGGCATTCCCAAAGCAAGGAATTGCCAACATAATTCAAGCAGTCAGCCAAATGTGAGAATGAAACCAATGTAGGGGGTTGATGTTGATTTGGTAGTTATACCTCTAAAAAATTTCTGTGAGAAAGGGAAATGGTTTAATTTAGACTCTTTAGGTAGAAGAGGCGAAAACAAATCAACATGATCCTTGAAATACAATGGATAATTGTAACCAATAAGAAGGGACACATCTAATGGATCCCCTATGTGTAGGGGAGCTGGAAAGTTGGAGGAGGTAATTTCATATTTTGGCGAAGAAGAAGGTAAGAATTACTCTCCTATGGGTGAAGGAGAAGATAAGGGATACTCCTCTGTGGGTAAAGGAGTAGATGAAATAGGTCCCTTTGTGGATGAAGGAGCTTGTGAAATAATCTCCTCGATAGATGGAGTGGGAGGAAATTGAGTCAGATGAGATAGTATGATGTAAAAATGGCATGATCCTCACGAATGTTACTATCATTGGTTGAGGTTTTACTGGGTTGGTTAGATGGTAGGGTGTGATTTGGGAACAACTTCCTAAATATGTGAAGGTTCTGATTAGCCAGTGTGTTAGGGTTCCAAGATGAGATCTCCATTATCTAACATTTCTTGGATGATTTTTTTTTCTAGTTATACAATTACCATCGCTATGACCTCTAATACGATGAGAGTTGCAGTAATCATTTTCTTTGCACCATGCAGGAATAGGACGAGAGGGGTCAAAACTAGTATGTGGTTTAACAGGTGGAATAGTGACTTCTTCGGCTTTTAGAATTTTTTCTAAAACTGAAGATTATGTTTTTCCTATGGGAGTATATTTTCATTACTCCCCCTTGAACTTAAAATACTTAATAGGAGAAAGTTTAGAAGAAGTATTTGATTGGTTGGATGGATGAGATGGACCAGCTTTCAAAACTACTATGTTGGTAGATCCTTTTACTTTAGAATAATTATTCTGTGGTTTGGAAGAAGAAGAGGTAACATTTGATTGAAATGTAATGTTGTTGTTACACAATTGTATCTTCTTATCTTCATTGACATGGATTTAATTTTTTTGGGCCATGGTAAACGCCTTGTCAAAGATGTGGAAGTTTTGAACTTTGAGAGTTGGAGATATTTTTTGAGTACAAGCTCTAGTGAACAACTCTATTAACTCTATTTGAGGCATTTGGAATGTGAGTTGGTTGATTTGGCTCCACAAACAAGTGAATTTTTTTGAGGTAGATTCGTCTTCATATTGGCATGTCACATACAAGTCATTCATGGTGACCTTCTTGACAATGTTGATAGAAAAGTGGTCTAGAAAATTTTCAGCTACCTGATTAAATGAAAATATGGAATGCCTACGTAGAGCACTATACAAATATAAAGTTGGTCCTATCAAGGACATTCAAAATGTCCGCAAGAGAAAAGCATAATCGTGAGCGATTAGATAACAAACATGTTTAAAAGACTGCAAGTGCTATTGTCGGTCTTCTTTGTTGTTGAATCGGTTGAATTTTGGAATTTCCCTATGGGGAGAGTATGGATGAATCATAATGGATGGGTGAATTGAATAATTACAAATATCGTCATATGTAAGAGAGTTACATGAGTCAAAGACAAATGATTCTAATGTATGCATCTTGTCTGTAATAATTTTAATAAGTTCATTGGTAGGTTATGATCAAGGGGCACCCCTTGTAGTATAAGGGGGTAGATAATGTGGGTATGACATAGACGACATCCTAGTATGTGGTGGTGTCACTTACGAAAATTTTGATGAAGGACCATGGGCCAGAATAGATGTAGATGGTAAGTACCCTGAATAAGCGGTCAATGAAATGGGGGGTGTTAGTGATATTTTTAGGTAGGCGGGATGGATTTAAAGAACCTCATCAGAATTAGAGGAAGAGACTACACGATGGAGAGGATGATGTTTTGTAAGGGACTATGGGTTGTCGAATCCAATGGTGACTAAGATCCAATAGGTATATGAGAGGTGGTGGGATTATATAGGCCTACACTAAAGGTGGTTAATAAAGGCATGGTTGACATCGTAGGAGTGGCATACATGAAAGGTGTGATAGATGACGAAGGTGTAATATATATTGATGATGTAGGGTTAAGATGGGAAACCATAGGTGGTAAGTTATAAGAGGGTAAGGCCAAGATAGTAGTAGATGATGCAGAAGTGGGTGCAAGGGTAGGAGGAATGGATAAATGCATGCCATATACAAACTATTGCAAGGGTAGGAGGAATGAGTGAGATAATACTGCAGAGTGGTTGGTTTGTGATATAGGAGTCTAGCAAACTCCTCATCAGTAGTGGTTATAGTAAGAGCCTGATTAGGGTCCATAGGTGATAAGATGGAAGGGGGAGATGGGCTAACTGGAAGAGGCTAATGGCTAGCATGAAACATAAGAGCATTGCCTTGTTTACGAGTCAAAACCATGTGACTGATAATAGAACAGGTATTTTGAGCTTTATTGATAACACAAAAACACAAAAAGGAATGGAGAAAATGGGTCTAAAATGTGTGATTTGATGGTTGTTCTTATTAAAAAGTCAGAACATAGAGACCGATGTCGATTTTGCTAACTGATGACGGTATGAGGGGGTAACTACCATTGGTTGGATAAACTAATGTTGGTGACTGTGTAAGTCTGATTGGTAACTCTTGCAATATATGGTAACAACATAATAAAACTAGAATTTGAGGTTAATATCAAAGACACAGAGACTAATAAGATGACAAAAGAAGTCACAGAAAGAAAAGAAAAGAATATTTGATGTTACTTTGGAAAAAATGACCAAAAAAAACTCAAACTAATGACAGTAAGATGATGAAACCGATGGCGGTCGCTAGACTGACACTGATTACTGTAAAATCTATGAAAGATGGAAAAAATGAATTTTTTGGTTATTTAGGTCAAATAATAAGACCAAATCAGAGACTGAGTATGGAAATGCTCGACCCTAACACACTCAAAAACTATTAGAATACAAAAACTATGATGGTGGAGTGTGTAAGGAGAGAATAATGAAGAGAACAAATTCACACCTCAAAACAAAAATCTAGAAAAACATGATATCCTATGATGTATATTTTTTGTTTTGGCTTATGCCATTTAGGACTGACTTGTGAATAAAGTATATTTTCTAGTTACTGAAGGTGCACTACAGAAACTGATAACTATGGCTAGTTTCAGGTAAGTTTTTGCATGTGGGATCTTTCTCTGATATGATAACTAGCAATAAAACCAGTTAGATCCCATTGTCAATCCTTTGATAGTGTGATTGTTAACAACTTATTTCAGGAAATATGTTGTTTAAAAAATGTGTAGTTTGTTTTCAGTGATTTGGTATAAATAGTCTGTAAAATGTGAACTATGGTTCAATTTTTCAAGCATCATCTATGGATGACTTCTAGCATATAGGTTTCCCAAAATTAAGATGAGCTAAAATGCAGCATACAGAAATGAGATGAAAATATTTTAAACCCAAATCCATAATCAAATTCGATGAGATAAATAATGAATATGAAAGAGTATGTCATTCATGAATGCAATACATAATAAAAAGAAGTGTTCTTTTTAATCCAAAATTCAAGTTTCAGTAAGATCAGTAGGAGAAGAAGAATGTCTTCAAGGGAGAAGATTTTAATGTGAAATTTATTTCAAAAAATAAATAAAAAACACAGTGATTCCCTAATAATGAATAATACGAAGAACCCCAAATGAGTAAAACCTTGCGTGTAAAAATGTTTCACTGAATAGTTTGTGTAAAACAAATACGGGAAATAATTAAGGAGGAATACCTCTGAAGAGAAGGTGAAAGGTAGAATGCACACGTTAATGAATTTTTATCCAAGATGATCATGAAGATCTTCCCTTTGGCTAGGGGGAATGACCTATAAGTAACACAACAAGACCACAAGATAACATTAATAGTATAGGTTAGTGGATGGCCTAGAAAATGTTAGATCCGGGAAGCAAGGTGCTTCCTAGGAGGCTGTCAATCCACTTTACAATAAAAATTAATGCAAAAAATATCATGAAATAAATAAAAACTATTGTATTTATACTATTTAGGTATCTCATGCAAATACAATAAGTAAATATAATCTAACAGGAAAAGTTATGATCATAATTCGAGATTTGGTAGGTTATTTTGGGTTTTTTAGGCCTGAAAAAGATCTGGTAAAGGGTCTAAGAATGATTAGGCAAGGTTTGGATTGATTGGAAGGATTACTGGTTAGAAGGTATAAAATGACACAGAAACCAATATCAGTCAAATGACCAATTTCAGTTCAGTGATGAAGAAGCATTGGATGTTTGAGAAGTATATGGGTTGGTTGATGGGTGAGCTATAGAAGCTGCGACAATAGTGGGAATAGAGGAGTTAGTTTTGGAATATGTAGTAGTAGTGGGAATAAAGGAGTTAGTTTTGGAAGATGTAGTGGTAGAAGGGGTGGATGAGGCAGAAAATGAAGAATAAGTGGTAGAGGAGGTGGATGCCTTAACTAGTATAAGGACATCATTGGGTAGATATAACATGTTAAAGGTCTTGAATGGTGAAGGGTCAGCTAAAATGGTATAGTTTTGAGCTTCAAGTTCAAATTTTAGACAACGGTGTAAGGTTGAAGGAACACAACCCATGGCATGAATCTACGGTCAGCCAAGCAGCAAGTTGTATGGGAATTTTCCCTCTAAGATAGAATAATTCAGGAATGGTATGGGTGCCCACGAGAATGTGGAGAATGATGGTGCTGAGGCAAGAAGTCATGACATCATTAAATGAACGCAACATAACTGGGTTATTATGCATGTAATTGGTAGTGATGCACATTTGGTTGTACACCTAGGAGGAAATGATTTTGATACTAGCACCTCCATCGATCATAACATGTCAAATGCGTATATTATCAATGTAGATGAAAATAAATAGGGTGGGGTCAGGATCATCCGATTGGAGAGGTACACTCTTGTCATCAGAGAAACTTAGAGAAACTAGTTGATGAGTGGTAGTGGGAGTAGAGGAAGGGGCGAAGTGGTGAGAGAGGAAACATGGTGAGGAGTGATAATGGATGCAACATGCATAGGGTCATTAGGTATAACCTCATTAGATTGTAGTACATTAATGAGGGACTAATGATGAGACTCATAGTTTTGGATGAGATCCTAAAAATATATTTTGTTAGGATACTGGTGTAATTGTTTGAGTATTATACGATGGGAAACCCCGTCAGAAATAGGGTATCCAGGTCCATAGATGGTGATTTTGGGTGCAGATGCAGATGGAATATTGAGTAAGATAATAGTGAATGGGAAACCCTATCAGAAATAGGGTATGCAGGTCTCCTATCATTTTTCCTTCTAGGATTGAGTGGCAACTTGAACCTTATTGACTTGTGGTGAAGGAGACGGTGACTCGTGAAATGTGTAGCGATAGGATGGGAAAAAATATGGTGAGGGAATGTAATGGTTTTTTGAAAGCAATGCAGTGCATTAGCATTTTTGTGGAGGTTTGGCTATCTCTCTTATGGGGACCATATTGATCTCAAATTTTGGAGGAGGATAAAAGGGTTTTGAAGGTGAAGATGGAGATCGTTTAATAGGTAAGAGACAAGGATGTGTGGTGATAGGTGTAGGTGGAATAGGGTCCTCATCTAAAATATCCTCATAATCAATTTTTTCTTTGAGAGAACATAGTTGGAGAAGAATAATATTAAGAGCCTTACACTTTTCCACATTATGCCTTGGCACATGATGATAAGTGGAAATGTTTCTATCATCAAACTCTTCTGGAATAGGTTTGAGAGGGTCATAACGTCTAAGTTGTGGAAATGTGATGACATAGGTTTCCAAAAGGTTAGCATAAGATCCTGTCAATGGATTGTAATGTGAAGTAAGTGTGGGTCTGGATGGAAGTGTGGCTGAATTTGGTGGGAGAGCTTTAACTACCACTTCAAAAGGTAGTGAGTTTTTGGGATTTGGTTTCACCTTCTTGGGTAAAGGTGAAGAATAAGTGCATGATGTAGAAAGAAAGGAAGATAGCGGAAGGGGATGGATTAGTAAAGGAAATAATGGAGGTGTGATGAAGGTTGTGGTAAGAGGCAATGTGGAAGGGACTGGTTGAGGATAAGGGAATGACATGGGTAATGATGAGGATATAAGAAGTGGTTTGGGTATAGGAAGCAGAAAGGATGTAGGTGATGGCAAAGGCGTAAGTTATATAGGTAATTTAGGTGTAAGAGAGGATCATGACAAGGTGGGATGTTGTTTTTTTGTTTTACTTTGGGTAGGAATCTTCTTGAGCAAGGTTGATGGGTGGGGACCTAGGATTGATGGAAGTGGTGAAGGTGACAAAGGGGTAATGGGTGAAGCCAGTGTATGCAGCCTAAGAGGTTGGGTCATATTCTTATGTGAGAGAATATTATTTATGATGGATTTTGAGGACATCACTAAATCGAGTTTGATAAAAGGATGGACTAGGCTTGATGTCGACATGAATCCTAATATGGTAATGGGTTTGGACATAGAGGAAGATATAGATGTAGGTAAGGTTTTAGGCATAGGAAAAATTTAATTGTATGGCAAAGGTTTATGTTTTGGTGAAGGTGATGAATAAGGGGTCACTACAACTGGCATGGACATGTTTGGTTTTTTTTTTGTAAAATACCTTTGGATAGATCATGGACATTTCAATAGACAACATCTGCATTTGAGATGAAATAGGCAGTCGAACACGTCCCCAAATCATGGAGTTTTCAACATAATCCAAGCAGTTGGCCAAACATTAGAATGACACCGATGTAGGGGGATGATGTTTATTTCATAATATTCTCTGTAAATAATGTCTACGAGATAAGGAAATGGTTGGATTTAGAATCTATGGGTAGAAGAGATGAGAGAAGATCAACATGATCCTTGAAAGCCAATGGATAATTCTCACCAATAGGAAGGGACGATACTGATGGATCCCTTATGGGTAGGGTAGATGGAAATTTGGATAAGGAAAGTTCATCTTTTCACAAAGAAGAAGGTAAACATGCCTCTCCCGTGGGTAGAAGATTAAGTACTACAGGTTATTCATCATGTTCAGAGGTGAGTGGAGAAACTAAATCGACAAATATGGTGGACTCCTTGATGGGTGAAGGATAATATAAGGGAGAATCATCTGTGTGTAAAGGAGAGGATGAAACATGCCCCTCTGTGGATGAAGGAGCTTGCCTGAGAATCTCCTTGATAGATGGAGTTGGAGGAAACTTCGTAGGAAGAGATGGTATGATGTAGAAAATGGCATGAACCTCACAAACATTACTATCATTAGTCGAGGTTTCACCAATTTGGTTAGACGATAGGGTGTGATTTGGGAATGAATTCTTGAAGATGTGAAGGTTTGTGTTAGCCAGTATGTTATTTTTATCCAAGACAAGATCTTCATTATCTAACATTTCTTGGAAAATGTTTTTGAAATTTATACAATTACCCTCGCTATGACATCTAACACAATGATAGTTACAGTAATCATTTTCTTTGTACCATGTAGGCACAGGATGAGAGAGGTCAAAACCAGTATGTGGTTTGATGGGTGGAAGAATGACTGCTCTGGCTTTTAGAAGTTTTTCTAAAATTTAAGAATAGGGTTCTCCTATGGGAGTATATTTTCATTTCTCCCACTTGAATTGAAAACCCTGAATAAGAGAAATATTGGAAGAAGGTTGTGATTGGTTGGATGGATGAGATGGGAAAAATTTTAAAACTACTACGTTGGTAGATAATTTTACTTTAGAATAATTATTTTGTGGTTTAGAAGAAGAATAGATATCATTTGATTTTAATGCATCGTTCCTGCTAAGCAATTGTATCTTCTTCTCTTCAATGACACACATTTGAATTTTTCAGGCAATGGTGAATGCCTCGTCAAACATATAGAAGGTTTTAACTTGGAGAGTTAGCAAGATGTGTCTAGCACAAGATTTGTTGAAAAATTCTATTAATTCAGTTTGAGGTAGTTGGAATGTGATTTGGTCAATCAATCTCCACCAACAAGTGACAAAATATGTGATAGATTCATCGTCATATTGGCGTGTCACATACAAGTCAGTCATGGTGACCTTCTTGACAATGTTGATAGAAAAGTGGTCTAGAAACAAATGATCTACTTGATTAAATAAAAATATGGAATGCCTGGGTAGAGCACTATACTAATCTAAAGTCAGTTTTGTTAAGGACATTGGGAATGTCTGCAAGAGAAAAATGTTATAGTGAGCAATCAAATAACACACATGTTTAAAAGACCACAATTTTTGCTTAGGGTATTCTTTTTTGTTGAATAAGTTGTATTTAGGCATTTCATAATGGGGATGGTATGAATGAATTGGAATGGATAGGTGAATGGACTAATTGTAAATCTCGTCATATGTAAGAGAGTTATGTGAGCCTGAGACAAATGTTTCTAATGTCTACATCTTTTCCATTATCATTTTGATAAGATCATTGGTAGATTGTGATAACGGGGCACCCCTATAGTATAAGGGGGTAGATAAGGTGGGTATGACATGGATGACATCCCAGTATGTAGTGGTGCGGCATACAGAAATTATGATGAAGTACCATGGACCAGAATAGATGTAGAGGTAAATTACCCTAGATAAGCAGTCGATGAAATAAGGGGTTGTTTGTGATAGGTATAGGTAGAAAGGATGGAGAGGACAAAGGTTTTGAAGGGAGTGTGGGATGCCAACATCAATGGTGGCTGAGATGCAATAGGTATATGAGAGGTGACAGGTGTAGATAGACCTAGACTCAAGGTGGTTTATAAATGGATAGTTGACATCGTAGGATTGATAGACATCAAAGATGTGACATATGCCATAGGTGCAGCAGATATTGATGATGCGGGGTCAAGGTTAGAAAACCAGAGTTAGTAAGGTGGAAGAGGGTAAGGTAAAGCTAGTAGTAGCTGATGTTGAAGTGGGTGTAAGGTAGGAGGAATGGACACATGCATGCCATATACAAGTTGGCTTTATGAATCACGGGTATATGAATGAGCGGTATAATACTACAGTGTTGGAGGGTTATGATCAATGAGTCTCATGAATTCTTCATCACTAATGGGTATTGAAAGATCCTGATTGGGGTCCATAGGTGATAATATGGAAGGGGGCGATGGGTGAGGTGGGAGAAGTTGGCAGAAAGCATGAAACAACAGAGTGTTAGCTTGTCTATGAGTCAAAACCAGGTGACTGGCAATAGAATAGGTATTCCTAGCTTTAGTGATAATGTAGAAACATAAAAGTAATGGAGAAAAATGGGTCTAAAATGTGTGATTTGATCGTTGTTCTGACTAAAAAATCAAAACATAGAGACTGAGGTTGGTTGGGCTAACTAATGTTAGTATGAGAGGGTAAGCCCCATTGGTTGGATAGAGCGATGTCGGTGACTATGGGAAATGTCAAATTGGTAACTCTTGCAATAATTGGTAAAAATGAGATAGAACTAGAATTTGAAGGTAATATCAAAGACTCAAATACTAGTAAGATAAACAAGGAAGTCAGAGAAAGAAAAGAAATGAATATTTTATGCTACTTTGGAAAAAATGACCAAAACAATCTAAAACTGATGGTGGTCAGTGAAGCAGTAGTGGTAAGATGATGAAACGGATGGTAATTGTTGGACCAACACTGGTTACTGTCAAATCTGTGAAAGATGGAAAAAATGAAATTTCGATGATTTAGGTCAAATAAGAATACCAAATTAGAGATTGAGTATGGAAATTACCATCCCTAAAAAACTCAAAAACTGTTGGAATACACCAACTATGATGGTGGAGTGTGTAGGGAGAGAAATATTAAGAGGACAAACTTGCACCTCAAAACTAAAATCAAGAAAAAGATAGCAAAACATGAAATCCTATGATGTATATTTTTTTTTATGGTTAATGCCATTTTGGAATGACTTGTGAATAAAGTACGGTTACCAAAGGTGTGCTACAGAAACTGATAACTATGGCTAATTTAAGGTAAGTTTTGGCCTAGGTGATCCTTGTCTAATATGATAACTGGCCAGAAAACCATCTGGAACCCACTATCAATCTTTTGATCATGTGATTATTGACAGCTTCTTCCAGGAAAGATGTTTATTAAGAAATGTGTAGTTTATTTTCAGTGATTTGGTATAAAGAGTGTGCAAAATGTGAACTATGGTTCAGTTTGTCAACCATCATCTGGGAATTACTTCTAGGATATAGGTTGACCACAATTTAGATGAGCTAGAATAAAGCATATAGAAATGAGATGAAAAGATTATAAACCCAAATAAAAAATTAAATTCGATGAGAGAAATAATGAATAGGAAAGATTATGTCTTTCACTAATGCAATACAGAATAAAAATAAGTGTTCTGTTTGATCCAAAATACAAGTTTCACTTAGATCAATAGGAGGAGAAGAATTTTTTGATGGATATTTTTTTTATGTGAACTTTATTTAAAAAAATAAATAAACACACAATGATTCCCTAAGAATGAATAATTCGAAGAACCCCAAATGGGTCCCACCAGGAATGCCAAAATGTTTCACTGAATAGTTTGCGTAAAACAAATAAGAAAAACAGTTAAGGAGGAATACCTATGAAGTGAAGATGAAAGGTAGAATTCATGTGTTAATGAATTTTTATCCAAGATGATAGTGAAGAGCTTCCCTTCAGCTAGGGGGAACGACATGCAAGAAAAACAACAAGACCACAAGATAACATTAATAATATAGGTTAGTGGACTACCTAGCAAATGTTAGATCTGGGAAGTGAGGTGCTTCCTAAGAGGTTGTAAATCTACTTTCAAATACAAATTAATTAAAAAATTATCATGAAATAAATAAATTCTACTATTTTTTATACGATTTAGGTATCTCGTGCAAATAAAATAAGTAAATATAATCTAACAAGAAAATTTATGATCAGATCTGGAGATTTGGTAGGTTATTCTTTGTTTTACAGGTCTAACAGAAGTTTGGTAAAGGGTATGAGAATGATTGGGTGAGGTAAAGGTTTATTTTTGTTGATTACAAGGCTTATTGGTTAAAAGGTATAAAATGAAACAGAAATCGATATCGGTCAGATGACCGATGTTGGTTCAGGATTAAAACTTACACCGGTAGGGTAAATGAACTTCGGTAAGGGAAATTGGAAACTTAATAAATATGTCTTTTGGGTTTCTCTATGATTGCACAAAGAGTGAGGATGGTGTGGTTAGGTTCATAATATAATTGAGAAGACTCAGGAATACAGAGGGAGTGGTCACAAAGGGTAACAGGGCTTAAACTGGCTGGGTTGGTGGATTGGTGAGAATATTGAGATATCTAGATAACAGTAAAAAATTTAAATAATGGACTAAAGAGATCTATAATAATGTAAGAATAAATTATTAAGATCACATTACTTGTTGCTATGAAAATCTTGTGGCTAAATGGAAGGTGGTGATTGATTGGTGAGGTGGTATCTTCAGTGCCACGACAGTACAACCTGTGTGTTCCCGTGAATACTCCAATGATCTGGAAGGGAAGCCTTGCATTGTGCTTCTCTGTGGTGGTGTGTAGACATTGTTTGGATGAAGCAATGGTTGTGAGATCCTCGCTTGATTGTAATAGTAATATCAAAAATCAAATGGCCAATGTAGGTAAAAGGTTGTAAACTTGTATATAAAGGAATCGATGGTAGTTTTTGTAACTGACGTTGATCGAGGAAAAACTGGCATCATTTAGGGAGAAATAGTCCTATTTACCAAAAGATAAGGAGATCTTTGCAGATTTTACGTGCTTTCCTCATTGATTCTGCTTCAGAAAGTGGAGTTCATGTGAGAGTGAGAAATAAGAACTTAGGAGAGGTCTAGTTAGGTTTAGGAAAAATTCTTAGTTCATTAGGTAAATTTAGTGATTCAGCACTGGGAATAATGACTCAATCATTGTGAGTTAAATACCCATGGATTGGGTCCAGGGTGAGGTCTCATGATGAGGTGGAGTTGTGAGGGTGAAATTAATTTAATTAAATTATTTAATAATGTGAGGGTGAATATTAATATGGGATAAAGGGGTCATGGTTAGTTAAATGCATTACGTTAATTAATTGAAAGGTGACCAAAGAGAGTGTGACCCAAATTCGGTGTCTACAGATGCAACAGAATGTTTGAGGACCTCTACTTTCCTAGGAATACACAATAGGATTAAGGGGACTAACAAGCCATACAAAACTCATAATTTGGCATACTTCTACATAATTTTTTGATAGAGAGGCTTAAATTTTATGATAATACACATAAGAAGTAACAAATGGATTTGTAAGGGCTCAAATGGCGAATATCCATAGTTAAATCTTGCATAAACTTGATGAAAACATAGAATATGACCTAAAATTAAATGTATCCCTACATAAAGGTAAAGACATATGACTCCAAATAAAGGATAAACACTTCTATCAAAAGATAAAATCAAATATTTCACAATTCTACAAAATACGTAAGTAGTGAGAATGTAAAAATGGTTCCTTTATTAATCCAAAAGGTACAAAAAGTATAAACACTAGTAGGGCTCAGCCAAAACCAGCCATAGGTCTCTTCTTTAATGAATAATCTCCTATATATATAAGATAAATTAACTGCAGAGAGGAAAGAGTGTGCAAGATTTCACAAATGCCAACACTATGACATTAGATAGTTTATAAAATGAAACTCAGAGTGTAGCCAATGATCTCCAATAGGCCTTGTTGCATGTTTTCTTAACAAAATATTCAACTCTCCTTCATCTTTCCCTTGCATGCTTGAATTCCTCTTCACTCTAACTTGATATGTACTTTGGAATTCACCAAAATGATAAAAATGGAGTTTGACTCCAAGTTTGGACCTAGAAGGATAAGTCTTGTAGCTTCTCAACACTATATTTTGGGCCTTTTACTATTTACAATCTCACCACTTATTTAAAGCGAAGAATTGGGGAACTAGAGGAACTCAAGAATAGTTCCTCATGTTCTAGTTGGGGCCGACATAGCTGAGTTGGCTGACATTTCCTCATGTTCTTCCTAGGACAAGCTTAGCTGACTTGGCTAATAGTTCCTATTATTCTACCTAGGGTTGACTTAACTAACTATTCTTAAAAAGGTCGAATCGGTAAACTAGAGAATTGAAAGAACTATTTTGTGTGTTCCTTAAATGGATGAATTGGTAAACCAGATCTAATAGAAATCAATAACTATTCTTCTTGTTCCTTACAAGGTGGAATTGGTAAGTGACATAACTAACATAAATCATGAAATGTTCTAGCTATTCTTCTAAAAACTAATTTTCCCAAAAAAGAGGTGTGTGATCTGGACTAACTTCTGTAAATTTTATTTTAACTATGTGTTTTCCTCATGGAAGTGGTATTTTCTCTATGAATGATCTCTCAATCATGTGAGGGTTATATATAATGTGTAAAATATTTCCAATATCCTCATCTTATTGTGAGTACCATGATTGTAGTTGGTGAAAGAGACCATGGTGATTGAAAAAGAAACATCCTTGATGACCTATGCTATTTTATTTCCTTATAACCAAGGATACCAGTAGCATTAAACCATCCATTGTGCATATAGTCATAACAATATACTATGAAAGTACACACTCTAATGCAACCTCTTGAAATAAATTCCAACACAAAAATTCCTTCCATAAAGAACTTATGGTAAAGAAAACTACACAATCAACATTCCAAAGGTTCACAGAGAAATGAAACTAAAGCAACAATATGCATGAAGCACTTGGAAAACAATATTAAAATTACTTACTATGGATAAGGGTGAATCATCACCTTCAGTAACAATGCTTAAGGTATATCTCACTAACTTGCATATGAATCTATTCACCACTTAGTTTGGACGTATAAAATACATTGTGTTTATTGTAAAAAGAAATCATATATGGTTAACTCCATATAAAGTCAAAATTGGTATTCCTTCCTAGCTTAGTCCTTTCCTCATTGCATTTTAGAACAAGGTTTACTTCCTTGAATGTTCTTAAAAAAAATTTCTTATCAAATGATTTCTTTATGTGGGCTTGATGGATATCCATTATATGGATTTCTTAGTTTCTAATTTCTGCCAAATTCATTAATTCTGCAAACTTGATTCCCATTACATCTTCTTCAATAATTTCTAGTTGGTTAATGAGCACTAGTTCTGGTAATTCAAGTGATATAGGAAACCTTGCTTCTCTACCATATACAATAACATAAGGTGAGTTACCAATATCCCTTTTAGGAATGATTTTATCAACCCATAGTGTTTTCGTAAGATTTGTATGTCAGGTCCTTTGCTTCTCCTCCATGGTTCTTTTTCTTATATTCTACCAATACCTTTCCTTGAGGATATTAGTTAGAGGATGTGCTCAAATAGATGCCAGGTTTGATTTCCCACTCATTTTTCCTACTTCTAATAAATGTCATTGCTTTATTATAAATGATCATAGAAATAACTTCAAACCTAGTTATTATGCTTTCATAACAACAAAGATTGAAGTCTTATTTACTTCTTTGAAGGCCACTTCTTCTATCCATATTGTAAAGTCATAATTTTTTGTAAGAATACACTTATGATATACACTTGAATGGAAGTTAATAATCCATATGAAATCTAAGACCCATTACATGAAATGATTCTCAACCTGTATATGTTGGAGATGGAGGTCTGCTAGTTTTTTCTTACTTGTAAAGAAAGCACACTTATTACACTTCTTAACCCATTTATAATAATCCTTAAAGAAGTCATACCAATAGTATCCTACCCTCATTATCCTCAAAATTTTTATTCTCAAAGAAAAAATTTCACTTGATATTCCCTCATGGAACTATTATAGAATAATATCAATCTGATTTGTCTCAATACATCTCAATAGAACATCATTGATAAATTTTCTAAACAATATGACATGCACATAACATAAGGAATACATTTTACTCTAAAATACCTCCTTTTAGCTTTGTCCAAACCTTTAGGGAACTAATCTATTTAAATTAAATGGACCATGTCATGAGTCCAAGTGATAGGAATTTTTTTTTTAACTAATTGTTTGTTGTCCTGAAACACTAAGAGAGTATCCTTCTCGTCATGAAAATATGAATATAGATAGATACTCACATAAACCTTTTCATCTAATAAATTTTGTGATCGTAATTTCCACAACATACTCCATTAATTTTTTTATTCAAGCTTCCCTTTTCTCATTTAATTCCTTGCTCAAGAGGAATTCTTTTACACTTAGGTGTGAAACCATCAAATGAAATTTATTTCTAGAAATCAAGTCCTTGCACTTATTGAGACTCCTTATAACATAGAGAACTTGTTTCTATATGAAGGAGTATCTTGCCTCATAACCCTCCAAGATTTGACTAAATAATGTTATTGGTTACCCCAAGCCTTCTTTATTTTTCTGCATTAACATGGTCAAAATAGTATCAATTCCTCCAGAAACATATAAGGTGAAGTATTTAGTAAAATTAGGGTTTACGAGGGCAGGATATTGTGATATATATATTTTTCTTTAAAACCATTATTTCCTTCTTTGTTCCAACTCAAAACCATATTTTTCTTCAACATATAGGTCATTGGCTTCAGAAAGTTGTCAAAGTCAGAAATAAATATCCTAAGAAAATTTATTCTTCTAAGGAAACTTTGCAATTCTCTTTTGTGATTAGGAAAGGACAATGCAAGAATAACAATTACTCTTTCAGGATAAATAACAAACCCCTTTTCATGATAAAATGGCCTAAAAATTTTCCTTCATGAAGTGAAAATATGTATTTCTTGTGGTTGAGTGAGACTCCATATTGTCTACATATTTTAAAAAATTGCATAAGATGAGACAAATGATCATCATCTTGCTTGGGAAATATTCTAATGTCATCAAGATAGACAAGTACTATATCATTGATTAGCCCCTTAAATTCCATATGGATGGATCTCTGAAAAGTAGCTTCTACATTAGATAAACTAAAATGAAGGTTCCTCTATAACCATAATTTCATTAAGTGTAGACATTTTTCAATCTAAATTGAATACTGGAATTGGGTATGTTGGTTTTACTTATACCAAATATTGGAATTTGATTTGTCTTTTATTGGAATCCAAAAAAGGGTTTTCTGGAATTAGATTTGGATATTATTGGAATCCAAAAGGTTTTTTTTTTTAATTATATATCATGAATGAGGGATTTCCATTTTAGGGGTTTACAAATTTTAAGTAAGAATATTACGTACTTATTGGAATAATTAAGACATTTATAACTTTTCAATAAATAGAAAATGTGTATATTGTCCATTCTCATACAAATAAACATTTTTATTTTGTATTGAATGGGCATATGTCCATTCTCATAGAAAGAAACATTTTTATCTTATATTGAATGGGCATATTCACATTCTCATATATGAATCATAGATGAAAAATATACATAGATAAAATGGGAATATGTTTATTCTCATACAAATAAACATTTTAATCTTGTATTGTTTTTAGAATATGCCCATTCTCATATAACAATCACAGAAGAAAAATAGAGGTAATATTTAATTGTTTTTAGAATGAATAGTTTCCAATTCTCACATCCTTTATAGTGATATTAAAATGATTAAGTTCACTATTTCGTAAATGAGTAAGAATGGTTAGAATAGGCATATGCTCGTTCTCATACAAACAAAGAGTTTAATTATTGTGATGAGAATGGTCATATGCCCATTCTCATAAACATAATAAAGAAAGAAATAAAAATTTGGATGTGATTTATTTTGACTATGGGGTCGTGCAAATTTTCATGTTGTATATTTTACATATGTTGATCATATATATTTGTGTCTAATATTGCTTCTAATTTATGATATCTATAAAAATTTACAAATGTTTAATTATAACTTGGATTTATTTTCATAGAATGAAGGTAGGAAATGTGCTGTTATGAGATAAATACAACATAAAATGATGGTAATAAATGAATTGTGAAGAGATAGACTACAAAAATAAACTAATATTAATATATTTTTATGAGATAGACTACAAAACAAACCAATTAATTTATATTTATTAATAAATATAACAGTAATAAGTAAACTCAACCAAGTTACGAGATAAATACAAGTCACAATTATGTTTGCATAAAATGATGGCAATAAATACATTGTTATGAAATAGACTAAAAAATTAAATATTAATGAATTTTTATGAGAAAGACTACAAAGAAAAACTAAATTTATCTATATATATTAATCAAAATAATAGTATTAAGTAAACTTAATCAATCTCAGTAATTATATTTTTAAATGTTTCCAAAGACTGACGTAAATTTGGGTGTGGATCCACATGATTTAACCATGTACATAAATGTGTGAAAAAATTTCTATCAGAATGCATTGTGCCATAAAATTTTCTGCTAGAAGGAAATCCAAATAAAGCACCTCAGTTCTATCATTAACAAAATATTTTGTTTCAGCTATGAAAAAATGTTTTCTACTCTATATATTTGGGTGTACTTATCGAGAACCTTTTGGATTTTTTTGTGAACTGACACAATAGTCCCCTTCTTCGACCTTAAAATCTGTTGTTAATTTCACACTTTGTTATGCTCCAACAAAAAAAGAATTCAATATTTCTTATCCAGTCAATTTTTTTAATGAAGGCATGTCGTTCTCTTGAATGTAGGTATGTAAACCACAATCCGATATCAAAATGTTGTAGTGTTATCCTTAACAATTAAGAGTTAAATGTACTACTGAAATATTGGTAGCATGCATATGTAAATTCTTGTTGTATGGTCAATGATCTAAATTCAGTAATCTCTGGAACTCGAAAAATAAATTCTTCTAGCCCCAAAACGAATAACTTCTTTCCATGGAGAACATGATTTGAATAACCAACCAGTAACAAAATTCTTTTTCAATAAATTAATGATAGATTATATTATATGATTTTATTGATAATTACTTTATTTTTGTATAAACCTATCACAACTAATTTTGAGTATTAAATGGTAAACTATCAACAACATTGTATATCATCATTATATACTAATCACATCATTTGGATGAAATGTGAAGAACTAAAAAACTATAATAAACACATGTTGAGCATTACATACTAATGACCATCAATAACATCTTATTAAAGAGAATATAATAATCACTTTAAATGGAAAATGGGAAAAAGAACTAAAAAACGTAATAAACACAAAATATCTTCAAAAATGTACTAAACACAATTTTATATATTGATTTGTTCCATTGTTTTTTGAAATAAAGAACATCCCTTTAAGATGTCTCTTAAATCGTCTGCAACCCCTATCTGGGATAGTTATGTAAACAACAATGTCATAAGCCACTTATTATTTTGAAAGTATTTATTAGAAACCTTTGGAGACACCAAAAAAAATTCTTTATGAACTCCTTTGTTGGTTACTTAACTACAACTATAGTTTCAAATTTGTATGTAAATTCTAGTGTTTTCAAAAATTTTAATAAATTTATCTCCCTCTTTTTTTCAATGCTCCATACCCCAAAAAAAATGGTTACACATCAACTTTGGCTACAAGTAAAAGTTTCGATAGTAGTCTTTCTACATTAGCATCTATATCCAACATAGACTAGAATGATATTAGATGAAACTATGTACACACAAAAGTTAGAAATTGGGAAAGACACAATTGTGATAGGATGTTCTCATTGTTAAATTGAAATTTAGTTGCATTTTTAGAAGTATGCTCTTTAATTAAAAATCATTCTAATTCAAGAAAAAACAAATGTCTCTTTGGAAGCACTAAAAAATAATAATATTAAACTTCATTATTACATTCTATGTATTTCAAATACGATAATAATATTTCACAAAATATTTTTACCTTTTTCTTTCCCTATTTTTGTTAGTTGTAGATTTTCTAGATTTTCTCCTACCATATCTTCACATAAAAATTGAAATTACGATATAATTATCAAATTGATTCCATTTAATACTGAAAAATAAAAAAGATTAATATTTTTACCAATTTCTTTACATATATTTGTTTGATTTTCTCCAGCTCTATTTGCACATAAAAATTGCATTTAGGATATATTTATCAAATTGGTTCTAACTAATATTGACAAGTAAAAAATATTATTAAATATTAAATAATACTTGATACTTGTTCGTGAGCCAACCATCATAATTGATGGTGAAGGGTTTGATGTAGCTTCAGTATTAATCACCATTGGTTGCATGTTTTGTGTGTTTTTGTAGGTAACTTCTTATTGGTTGAACAACATTGTGTTATTGACAGGGATAATATCTTCCTATAATGGATTAACCTCATGGTTTGTGCTCTGTTCTCCACTTATAATCATTTTTAAGGGCTTAATAGTTTCTACAAATGAACATAAATACTTAGAGTGTAAAGTAAAAATTGTAAACAATGGAATGTGATCAATTCCTACATAATCATTGTAATATGTTGGTATCTAAATTGATTCTCCATGGAAATTGAGAATCATCAAAGATCTAGAAGGACACTAAGAGAGAAACAGATCATATTATGAGTCATTTTGTAGCTGGGAAGGGGATTAGTCTGACTCTTTGTCACTCGAGCATCAGAGAAATGGATAGCATCTTCATTGAGGATTTGATCTATCCTCACTGCTTTAGGCTGTGCCTTTTGACCAGGGAGAGATGACCCATTTTGTAACCTCTTTCAGTGAAGGAGAATGAAGATATCCTTCTCTGCACAAATTTGAAAGGGGACCATGAGAAAATATGATCAATGCACCACACTTTAACTCTCATGAGTTGTCACTTCTAAAGAATGATGATATTTCCTAAACAGGGTTAAAGGTTACTTGAGACATTATAGGATCTTGATTGCTTTTTCATATTTTGGTAGTAGAATTTATACATTTGTGGAAACACGGGGAAAACAGGGGTAGTTCAGGATGGATTCATTGTTTTTGAATAATTTTTGTGGGAGATTAAGCAAGACAAAATTAATTATACCAGATCTTTGAGAGACTTCACAACAATTAGAAAGATAAATGACAAAAATATTTGGAATAGCTAAAATATTCCTTCAACCAGAAGGTGTGCATCAATGGAAGCCTAGATTTACATTGTTTCATACAATCTCCAAGAATTTAACACAAAGGCTCTAGATAAGACTCAATTAAACATTAAATACCCATAGTTACTCACACCTAGGATATAATCAGAGGCTTATAGACAATATTTAACAACAAATGACAATGAAGTGATTTTAAATTGTTTATCTCATTGTAGGATGAAGGCTCTTCTTGAAATGAAATCGTAAATGCCACTAAACTATCACATGTACGAGATCCTATGTTATTTGGAGGGAGTTTAACATAAGATTTCAATAGGAATAAGAAAAACTACTTCCAGACATTTTGAAATAAAGTAGAAAAAAATTGCTCCAAGATTGACGTAGATTAACTCGAAATTGATTAGATTCAGCAACAGGGGAAAGTTTCTTCGAATAGTCTCATAGCTTGTCAATGGCTGTACACTCACAACCAACTTGACGTGATTGAAATATAAAACACATGAAATTAATAGGTTCCTCGAATTGGTATCTTAGGAAGATGGGATCTCTCAAATTTTCTCTTAAGAATTCAACCCCCAACCTTTTGCAATAGTATTTTCATTGCATTTATACATTTCACTCATTCACTCATCCCAAAATTTCCCCCAAAAAATAAGAATATTTAAGGTACCTTTTTTTGTTACCATTTTGTCTTAGAAAGTGACATTTAACAAATTTGCAAAATGTTTCCATTTGGACAAATCATGAACTGATCACATTTCCCAGACCCTCGACCAATGACTAGGATGCCATGCCACAAATTTTTGATAGTCCTTCTAATCATTCTGATTATGTCATGTGAGAAATCCCTATTTTAATCATTTTTCAAAGGCTTGTTATAGTTGGATATAATAGGTAATCCTTTTCACCCTTGAGGAAACACCTTTTTCACCCTTTACACCTGTAACCTCCATCATTTCATCATTTTCCCATTCTTTTCTCTGTAACTTTGCCCCGCATCCATCTTCTCTGGTAATTCACTTTTTTCAAGTGCTCGAGCAATTCCAATTTCAAAATATGAACCTTAAAAATCCTTGGACTCACAAAATAAGTTCTAAATCAATTCAATGGCACTTTCTAGATAAAAACGATAAGGATTTTCATCAAAAATGACGAAAAACAGTGCATATTCACATCTTTAGGAGTCTTGGAGCAAAAATGGTGGAAAATCAGGTGAAATGCACAGTAATCGTTGATTCTACCCCTTGTCAAATTTAGATTAGAGTCATCCACATGTTATCTTGGTGAAACTACAAAGGTGAGGTATAGTGGCAAGTTTCCAAACAACCACGGGCCTTCCACGTCCCCTGGGCCCAAGAAAAATGCCTCTTGGCCTTTGAAAAAGTCTTTGTAAAAAGGAGCTAGCGGAAGCCTCCACATGTCACCTTGGCACACCTTTGGTATGGTCCTCAAAAGAGGAGACCCAAAAAAAGCGTTGGCTCACCACATGTCTCTGTTTGGAAGAGTTGTTGAAAAATTTGAAGGATCAGCCAAAGGTGCCATGTGTCTAGGGTCTGAGATAGTTTTCCTTGGCCGTTGAAAAGTCCAAGCAAGGGCAGAGTGAGCGTAAGCCTCCAAGTGTCCTCCTGACGCTTATTCAAAATAAAATATAGGGGTTGATCCCCAAATAGGCACGGTCCCTCTATGTATCCCAAGCCTTTAAAAAGTTGCTTGAAAGTTTAAGTATAAAGAGGAGCCATCGAAAGCCTCCACATCTCTCCCTGGCATAATTTTGAGATGGTATCCAAAAGCAGAGACCCTGAACAAGTGTGGACTCACCACATGTCCCCTTGGCACAACTATTAAGGTGGGAACCTGAGGCAGATCCTCAAATGAGCACCGACCCTCTACATGTCCATGGTCTGTCAGAGTTGGACCAGACGCATAAAAAAAATTTCTAAGTCTGGGAAAGGTAGCGGATACCTCCATGTGTCTCCCCAATGTAATTCAAAGGTCAAACCAAAATGAAAATTTTTAGATGAGCACCGACCCTCCATGTGGAAAATCTTTGAGTTGAATCGGGCCTTAGAGTTTCAAAGTGCCCTGCCGAGCCACATCCAACTAGAAAGGGCCAAGTTTACATAGATGTTTGGGACAAACAATGACAAGGATAACAAAACGTGAATGTGGAAAAAAGAAAGAAGGGAAAAAAACCTCAGTTTTTGCACAAGTTACAAATTATTTGACATGGATAGAGGAATAGAAAGAAAACTTTAGATTTAAAGTGATCCTCGACCAAAGGAAGGGACTAATCATGGAAACCAAATGAAGGAAATATCTTTCATGCATCAATACGGGAAGATAGAAAACACGATAGAGCCCAAAAATTGAAAAATTTCAAGGACAAATGGGGCGAGATCAAATTGAGCACCAACATTAGCTTTGACTTGGGGATGGGAACTCGTTGCGAGTGCCATAAGAATAAATAGTACACCAAGTGCCAAAAAGAAACCATTGGGTGATGGAGTCAAAGAACAAGCTTGCAGAGTAGAACAACAATTACCAACACCCCCAAGGATGAATCGAGAAACCATCAAAATGGATTTCAAGGACTAGGAAATTCAAAAATAGAAAAACCCAAAAGTAGAAAGAAAACAAAATACTATACACTGTACAATGGAGTATACCTTGATTCTGATAAATCAATCAAAGAAATGTTTCAAACGCCTGCCATTAATAGGAAATTCAAGCAATTCCCCATCTAATTTTTCTAAGAAGAAGGTATGTTCATCAATTTGAATGTCAATTGAATAAGGTCCCATCCATAATGCATCAAACTTTCCATGCTTTCCCTTATCCTCATGCCTTCTATCCCACAGTAGCACAATATATCCCACACTAAAAGCTCTTAGAGTTACTTTCTTATTAAACAACTTCTTCAATTTTTCTCTGAATTTCACATGCCTTTGATGAGATTCCCTTCTTTCTTCATCTAACTCAACAATCTAATTTATGTGAGCATCATAGGGATTAACCTCTTGATCTTCCAGTTGTTGAAGAAATTAAAAAGAAGAAAATTGCATATGCAGGTGCAGAAGAGCTTGACTTCCATACACCAACTCAAATGGGATTTTTCCAGTAGCTCATTTAACAATGATTTGATCATCCCAAATAGAAAATTTAAACTGTTCACCCCACTTCCTTTTATTTAAATCCAAAGTTATTCTAATTATCTTCAACATATTTTTATTACTGGACTCTTTTTGTCCATTTCCTTTAAGATTATAATTAGAAGCATATGTCAAATTGATCCCATACTCATGGCACATGGCCACCAAAGGTTTATCTCAGAAGCTCATGGCATTATCAGTAACTATTTTGGTAGGTACCCCAAATTTGTAATTGATATAATTCAGGATAAAATCCATGATAATTTGGTGAGTTTCCTTCTTGGTGGGGATTGCCTCCACCCACTTGGTGAAGTAATATATGGCCACTAGTATCCACTTATGTCCTGCACTTGAAGGATCACAAATTTCCCCAATGAAATACATTCCCCATTTCCTAAATAGGTCTTTAACTGATACAGGATGCAAAGGAAGGGAGCATGAAGCTTTTATTCTTCCAGAAAAGAGTTGGAAACTTTCGCATCTTCTCACCAACAGAGTTGTATCCTTGAAGATTTTTTGCCACCAATAACTAGCCCTTAATATCTTATGAGCTGTGACTCTTCCAACAAAATTCCCCCCCCTCCCCCCCCCCACAAACTCCTCCATGAAGATAAAAAATTATCTTAGGGGCTTCATCTTCAGCAATGCATCTTAACAGAATTTCCTCAGGGTTCTTCCAAGCTAACCCAAAATCAGTAATGACATATTTTTGGGAAGCTAACTTAATTTATTTTTTCTGATTCTTTCTCATATGTTCATGACATTGTAGATGTTTGAGATAAAAAATGATGCCCTTGTACCATTCAAAATTTATTAGTTTTTCAAGGACATTCAACCTTTCTTCTTTAACTTCATTTACCTCAATTGTTTACAGATTCCTCTCTGCCATAAGTTTTGCTAGGCCCAAACCTCTGACCAATTTTTTTGTTTAGATATCCATATCATACTCTTGTAATTTTTTTACCCATTGACATATTTTTCTTGAAACCTCTATTTATGATAAGATATCTCTCACCATGGTGTGGGGAATATAAACAATGACTTTGAAACTCATAATATATGGCCTGAAGACCTTTGTTTCTTTTACCAAAGAAAATTCCTGCTTCTCCATGATAGTATATTTTACCTCATCATCCTTCTGCAACAACACAGATGCAATCATATTTTCTAAAGAAAAAGAAAACATTTGGAAAGCCTTCTTGTAATCTAGATCTGCTAAAATAGGGGCATTCTTTAATGTTTCTTTTATCCTAGAAAAATCTTGAATAGATGCCTCTTCCCATTTGATACTTTGGTCTTTCTTCAGCATGCTAGTGATTGGGATAGTTAGTTTAGCAAAGTTGTAGATAAATCTCCTAATAAAATTAATCTTCCTGAAAAAGGATTGAATTCCCTTCTTGGTTCTTGGAATAGGGACTTTTCTGATGGCCTCTAATCTCTCAGGATCAATCATGACCCCTTCCTTTGACACAATGTGTCCAAGCACCCTTGCTTTCTGAACTCCAAAATGACACTTCTTGGCATTTGGTGAAATACCATATTGCTTGAATCTTAACAACATTTTTTCTAAGTGTTGCAGCTGATCACTCCTTTTTCTGGAGAAAATAGTCACATCATCTTGATATATAACAATGAAATTATTAATATAGTTAGAGAAAGCTACATCAATTTCTATTTGGAAAGTGGCTCCAACATTCATTAGACCAAAAGGAATTCTGACATATACATATGTTCCCTAAGGAGCGGTAAGGGAAGTCTTGATTCACTCTGATTCCTTCACAACTACCTGGTTATATCTAGGAAAACCATTTAGGGTGGATAACAATTCTGAACCAGTAACCAATTGTAGCATATTTTCCATATTTGGTAGAGGGTACTTATCCTTCATTGATGCTCTATTCTAGTTTCTAAAGTCCAAACACAAATTTATATCTTTTTTCTTCTTTCTGATAGGTACCAAGTTTGCAATCCTTGATGAGTACCTTGTGGGCTATGTGATTCCTCCATCCCTCAATTTTTTCAATTCTTCTTGCATCTTTAGGGAAAGGAGTGGATTGATTTTCCTCTCTTTTTACCTAAACGGATTGGTAGAAGCTTCTAAGGGAATTTCATGCTAGAAAATATCCTCTCTGTATGATTTTAGTTCAGAATAAGACCATGCTAAGAAGTCTTGGTATTTCTTCAACAATTGGACATACGATTGCTTTTCTTCCTTTCTCAAATTACTACCTAGCCAGAAATTTCATGGTTTATCCTTTGTGCCCAGGTCATGCTCTTCAACATCCCTCAAGGCTAACATGTGTCTGTTGACAATGAAATTAACATTATCAAAGTTTGATTCAAGTGCTAACAAATCTCTTGGAATAGTATTAGTCTTCAACTGAATGATGTATTTACCAAATAGAGTCTCCTTCCCATCAGTTGTACAAACCATTGGCTCCCAATCTATACGTTGATCAAAAAATTCTCCTTGGTTCTGAAAAAAAATTTGCACCTAGGCATCGTATTTGAAAACTTACACGTGTTTAACATTATCAGGAACAAATGACCTAGTGAATACCTCAACATTATACTCACAATAGGGGGATATAATATAATTTTCAAATCTAGACCCTAATATGGCCAATTTTTCTACTAGAGTATTCCTATGATGATGTATTATGTTGAAGGAGTCAAACATCTCAATGAAATCCCAGACTGCATTCTTATACTGCTTCATTCGCTGATTTTTTGTTGCATAGAGTTTTCTAACCTGCTTGACACTTAGCTCTGAATCTCCTTTAACAATGATTTCCCTAATATCATATTTCCATGCAGTCCTTAGACCCAAGAGCAATGCTTCATACTCAAAAATATTGTTAGTGTAATCAAAGTTGAGTTTAAAAGAGAAAACAAACTCTTCCTGGCTTGGAGATATCAGAACAATACAAGCATCATTTCCAAATTTAGAGCAAGCCAAATCAAATAACAAAGTCCAAGGATAACCTACTTGATTAAGAGACTTACATTAATAAAATTTGTGCTCTTTACCATCAGTAAATATGACAAAGTTTTCTGTATCAGTGTCAGTGTATAACACTTCATAGGAAGCATTATTGGGATCCTCAATGAGATGTATCATCTTCTTTTCACCATACAACTTTACAAGGCTGCCCTCAATAGGTATGGTTGAAAAATACATATCCATTTGCACACTACCACCCACACTAGCTACCCACTTTCTTGATAACAGAATTCCCCATTTGGCAGGGAAATCAACAATAACAACATCTAATTTTAAGTTCTTACCTAGCTAAGCTGCAAGTTGCACTATCAGACCCTTGACACATCCAACCATTGGCACCTCTTTGGAATCCATGGAATTGCACTTCCCATAAGCGGCTGTCACTTTGATATCTAATTCATTCATGACCTCAAGAGGCATAACATTGCATGATGCTCTAGAACCAAACATACAATTGTGTAAAATTCTATCCTTAATAATAAGAGTAGTGAAAAATGGATCCACATTCAATTGGGATTTAACCAAGGATGTTCCTAAATATACTTCAGGTGGATCATCTAGTTCTTCCAGCAATTGGGGTTTTTTAAACTCCGAACTGGTAGGAAGAGTCTCAACATTGTTTACATTTTTACCTTGGGCAATCCTTTCTTCTTTCAATCCTAACTACTCAAAGGCCCTTTTCTTATGCTCTAGAATCCTAAGTAGCTCAACAATTGGAATAGAAATCTTGATCATAAGGAACATATTTGGGGAAGGCAGCGTTTGGAGGAAGACTGACAAACTCATCTGATTGTAAAGGATTTTTCATGGTCTGAGCATGGGCAGGGATACCAGTTCTATTTGGGAACACAAGGATTTTGCTAGATGTATCTTTCTTAGGAGTTTATTTTGAGATATTGGTGAGAAGTGGAGTTTTTGGTTTGGCTTGATGCCCTATCCAATTGACCACTTTATTCCTAGTGTTATATTCATTTTCATGGCCAACTACAACATTCATTAACAACTGCCTATCCTCCTCATAAGGGATTCATCCATCATAATTTTTTATCATTAGTTCCCTTAAGTATTCAAAATCATTACTAAGAAATTCAAAAGCTTGTACCATATCTATTTTTAAATTATGAAAGGAAGGAAGGGGTAACCTGATGGATACAATCCTAAAAATCTTTAGTCGTTCTGGCACTGATTAATTCAATCGAAGTTGCCCCTTGCTGTGAGCTTGTAGAACACCCCACCATGCACACATCATAATCAGCTTCCTCAACTTCTTTGTCTTCATCACATGGGGGATGTGGTAAGAAAGATCTGTCACACTACTCAATTTCATTGGCTTATTTTATGGCAGTAAGTCTAGCACTCAAAGGATCACGCACAATTCTATTCTCATGGGCTTGGGGTTGTCTATTTCCTGACCCCACGAGTCCTTTGCCTTTGTCATAAGATCTCTGATCACCCCTGGGATGATTTGCAAATATATCATGTCCTTGTGATTTATGTTGACCTTGGGAACCTTATCCAATCCCCTTCTCTACCCTAGTCAATTTGTAGAATATTTCCTTAACAACTCTGACCATAGTTTTTACAACCTCCTCCAGATCCACAACTTTACTTGACTGGGGCCTCTTTGGATTGATCAAATTGATGCCTTCTCTCTTAGGACATTTTCCATTTTCCTTGATGCTATTCTCAATCTACAAATCCATGGTGAAAGCTTGCCTCAATATTGGTGGGTTCTTGTCTCTTAAATAATAGAAAACTTTCTTATCTAAACCATCAGATTATTTTATTAAAAAAGAAACATCACTTGGCCTCAAGATCACAGGTAACCTATTTAGGGTCTTATTGAACCTTGTACTGAAGTCATGAACAAATTCATTAGGATTCTTTTTTATATTTTCAAATTTTGATAAAAGAAACCTAGGGTTTGTTTTATCTCCACACTACAATCTAAAAGCATTCTTCATCTCTTCCCATGAATCAATGGAATTTTCTAGTAAAGATTTATACAAGTCCCGTGCATCTTCCTCTAGAGTATGAATAAAAAAATTTATATACACATCCTCAAATTCAATCTTAAATTATTCCATCATATTGAAAATAAGATTTAAGTACTGATCTGCAGTAATGGCATTATTTCCTTTAAATTTAGGCAATCTATTTCTAACATCTTGGGGCACAACATTTGGATATCCAACCATACCTTTGAAATCTATAGGGCCAAAAGTATTCACAATAAAAGTAGGTCTAGGTGGGGGCTAGGCCATATTGTTGTGGGGAGGTGATCCAACAAGAGAAAAAAAATGATGAGGAGTGAGGGATATGTGGGGCACATGAATACAATTTTCAAAATGAATGTTCTCTAAAACCTTTGTCTCTTGGAAGATCCTATCATCTTTAGAGAACATAAGGATAGAATGAGATGTAAAAATTTTAAATACAAAAGAAGGCCCCTCTCCATACAGAGAATTCATATTTACAAAAATACTACCTAATTCAGAAGCACTTAAGGAAGTATGGAAATCTTCAATGATAGGCTGATCAATTTCCACAATTGATAACTCCTTTCTTGAGTTCTAATTTCCAATAACTTTCTAGATTCTTCTTACTTCTAAATTTGTCTTTCCTAGCTCTAGAAATAGCTTTCTGGTAGGGTCTCTAGCAAATAAATATCTTCTTCCTTCTAGCTTTGCAAATATTAGTGATAAATTGCAATTGACAGAGGTTAAGACACTGACATTTATCAAAAATTCTTTCAATATGGAGTCACCAATAAGGATTTTCATCTTAGTTATGAAAATGCACTAAAATAGGCATGTCAAATGTTTGTAAAGACTAAATTCATGTAAATCTTTACCCATATTTAACATTGGTGATATAAAATAAGTGCAAAAAACCACAGAATCTTGAAATATTGCATGCAAAACTAGTAACTTTTCTTGATTATTAAAAATATGGACATATGATGACGTTTCAACAACATATTTGTACTTTAAAATTTTTAAAAATAATTTACCAGGGTCTATATGAGTTGTTGATGGTGTTCAAACTTTACACATAATTTCATTTCCCCAGCAATGATGCCATTCTGGTGTTGGTATCCAAATCAATTCTCCCTTGAAAACCAAGCAACATCAAAGATTTAGCAAGATAATGACAGACAAAAAAATCATATTATGAGTCATTTTGTAGCCGAGGAGGGGATTAGTCTGACTCTTTGTCACTCGAGCATCAGAGAAATGGATAACACCTTCATTGACGATTTGATCTATTGTCACTGCTTTAGGCGATGCCTTTCGACCAGGGTGAAAGGACCCATTTTGTAACCTCTTTCGGAGAAGGATATATTCATTCTCCTTCACCGAAAAAGGTTACAAAATGGGTCCTCTCACTCTACAATTCCCCATATCGTAATATTCCCTATGAAGATATTATGATGTTTCAACAATGTATTTATACTTTAAAATTTGTAAGAAGCATTTACTAGGGTCTGTATGCATTGTTAATGGTGTTCAAACTTTTCACACAACTTCATGTCCCTAGAAATGGTGTCATTCTAGTGTTGGTATCCAAATTGATTCTTCCTTAGAAATCGAGTAGAATCAAAAATTTAGCAGGACACTAAGAGACAAACAAATCATATTATGAGTCATTTTGTAGCTGGGGAGGGTATTAGTCTGACTCTTTGTCACTCAGGCATCAGAGAAATGGATAGCACCTTCATTGAGGATTTCATCTATCCTCACTACTTCAGGCCGTGCGTTTCGACCAAGGTGAGAGGACCTGTTTTGTAACCTCTATCGGTGAAGGAGAATGAAGATATGCTTCTCTACAAAAATTTTAAAGGGTACATTGAGAAAATATTATGAATGCACCACAATTTAACTCTCATGAGTTATCACTTCTAAAGAATCACGTTATATTTCCTAAATAGGGTTAAAGGTTACTTAGAGACATTATAGGATCCTGATTGGTTGTGATATATTTTGGTAGTAGAATTTATACATTTGTGGACACACAGGTCAAACAGGGGTAGTTCAGGATGGATTCATTATTTTGAATAATTTTTGGTGGGAGATTCAGTAGGATAAAATTGATTATACCAAATCTTTGAGAGACTTCACAACAATTGGAAAGCTAAATGAGATAGAAAGCTTCAGAATAGCTAAAATATTCCTTCAACCAGAAGGTGTGCATCAATGGAGGCCCAGATTTGCATGGTTTCACACAATATCTAAGAATTTAACATGAAGGCTCAAGCTAAAGACTCAATTAAACATCAAAGACCCCTAGTTCCTCAATGCCTACAGATACAATTAAAGGCTTACAGACAATCTTTATCAAACAAATAACAATGAAGTTATTTTAAATTTTTTATCTCATTGCAGGATGAAGGATCTGATCTTAGAAATGAAATTACAAATTCCACTAAACTATTACAATGGATTGAGATCCTATGTTATTTGGAGGGAATTTAAAACAATATTACTAATAGGAATAATAAAAGGTACTTGTAGACATTTTGAAATAAAGTAAGACACAAATTTCTCCAAGATTTACAAAGATTAACTCAAAATGGATTAGATTCATCAAGCAGGGGAAAGTTTCTTCTGAACAGTCTCAGAGCTTGTCAATTGGCTGTACACTCACAACCAAATTGACATGATTGAAGTCTAAAACATAGGAAATTAACAGGTTTCTCAGATTGGTTTCTCAGGAAGATGGGCTCTCTTTAAATTTTCTCTTAAGAATTCAACCCCCGACCTTTTGCAAGAGTATTCTCATTGCATTTATACATTTTCACTTGTTCATTCATCCCAAATTTTCCCCACGAAAAATAAGAATATTCAAGGGACCTTTTATTGTTACCAATTTGCCTCATAAAACAACGTTTAACAAATTTGCACATCCGAAAGTTGCCAGGTTGGAACCAATTATGAACTGATCATGTTTCTCAAGACCCTTGACTAATTACTAGGATGCCATGCTACACCCTTTTGGTATTCCTTCTAATCATTATGATTCTGTCATGCTATAAATCCCCATTTTAATAATTTTCTTGGAGGCTCTATGTACAACTCGATCTGATTAGGTAATCCTTTTCACCCTCGAGGAAACACCATTTTCATCCTTTGTGCACCTACAACCTCAATAATTTCATCCTTTTCCCATCTCTTTCCTCTGCAACTCTATCCCGCATCTACCTTCTCTGGTAATTCACATTTTTCCAAGTGCCTGAGCAATTCCAATTTTAGAATATCAACCTTAACAATCCTTGGACTCACAAATTAAGTTCTAAATCAATTCAATGGCACTTTTGCAGACAAAAAAACAAGGAATTTCATCAAAAATGATGAAAAATAGTGCGTATTCACATCTCTAAGAGTCTTGGAGAAAAAATGGCAGGAAAATCAAGATGCAATGCACAACGACCTTTGATTCTACCCCTTCTCATCTTTATATTAGATCTTGTCTAAGTGTTTCCTTGGCACAACTACAAAGGTGAGGTACAAAGGAAATTTTCTAAACAAGCGTGGGCCTTACACGTCCCCTTGGCCCAAGAAAATCATGCCTCTTGGCATTTGAAAAGTCTCAATATAAAAAAGGAGAAAACAAAAGCCTCCACGTGTTGCCTTGGCACACCTTTGGTATGGTCCTCAAAAGTCGGAGACCCTAAACAAGCGCGGGCTCACCACATGTCTTAGTTCTGGTACACTTGTTGAAAAAATTTGATGGATTATCATAAGGTGTCATGTGTCTAGGGTCTGAGACAATTTTTCTTGGCCGTTGAAAATTCCAAGCAAGGGCAAAGTGAGGGGAAGCCTCAAAGTTTCCTCCTAGCACTTCTAGAATATAAAATTTAGGGGAAGGTCCCCAAACAGGCGTGGTCCCTCCATGTGTCCCAAGCCTTTAGAAATTTTCTTAAAAAGTTGAAGTATAGAGAGGATCTGGCGAAAGCCTACTATGTGTCTCTCGGGCGCAACTTTGAGTTTGTCCCCAAACGTTGAGACCCCAAACAAGCGCGGGACTCAACATGTGTCCCCTTAGTGTAACTACTAAGGTGGGACCCTAAGGTAGATCCTCAAATGAGTGCCGAGCCCTCCACGTGTCCATGGTCTGCCAAAGCTACACCGGCCACAAGAAAAAAATTGTCTAAGTCTGGGAAAGGCAGCGGATAAACCTCCACGTGTCTCCCCGGTGACAACTCCATGGTCAAACCAAAAGGAGAATTTTTAGATGAGTGTCGGACCCTCCACGTGGACAATTTTTGAGTTGAAACTGGCCTTAGAGTTTTAAAGTGCTCCATTGAGCTGCATCAAACTAGAAAGGGGCCACGTTTCTAAAGATGCTAAGATATAAATTTGACGAGGGAAACACACCTGTCAAACTGTAATATGCAGGGAAATCACCATTTGTGCCCAGAAATGAATCTTTCTTTTAGGAAAGAGATTTGGAAATGATATAAGGCCCAAATGTGATCCACCGAACTGCATCCAATCATAAAAAACCACTTTTCCATAGGTATTAAGACAAAAATTGACAGGGAAAAACCAAACGTGACTGTGGAAAAATGGAAGGAAGGGAAAAAACCTGAGTTTTCAGGCCCAAGTTACAAATTATTTCACATGGATAGAGGAACATAAAAAAAATTTTAGATTTAAAGTGATCCTTGACCAAAGGAAGGGACTAATCATGGCAACCAAATGAGGGACAAAGCTTTCATGCATCAATACGGAGAGATAGAAAACACAATAGAGCCTGCAAACTGAATTATTTTAAGGACCAACGGGGTGAGATAAAATTGAGAACCAACATAATACATGTTCAATATTATATTCACTGGGTGAATACCTGTTCTCATTTATGAATCATAAAAGAAGAATTAAATGTCACATAAATTTGATTTTTTTGTATGAGAGAGATGTTACGTAATATGGTTGTCTATTGCAGATCTTAAATCACTTTCAATGTATCACCAATGTTAGAATGATCTAAGAATTCAAATATTACCTTTTACTTGTCCAAAAAATACTTTTCTCTAGGTCTCCACTCTTCAAAACTTAAAATTGTTTACCTTATGAAATTCTAGTTAATTATTCAAAATTGTCTTATATTATTTGGACTTGTAATTCTCTTTAATTTTTAATAATAGTCAGTATATTAGTTATAATATTAACTATGTTTAATTAAAGAGGTATCAAAATTATTAAGTTCAATCTTGTACAGAATGTGCAGATGTTTGTTCTTCTATAGGAATCATTGAGGAAGAATATATGATTTCTATATGAGAATGGACATATAGGAATCATTGTGGAAGAATACATGATTGATATATGAGAATGGGCATATGTCCATTCAATACATGAAATAATTAACTAAATCATTTTAAATCCTCTATAAAGGAAGTGGTTAAAAAAAATTGTAGAGCGAGTTATCCAAGAAACAGTGAAAATTTTATTGGCAATTATTGTTTTCGAGGGAAGTGGATTTCTTAGGGATGATAAGCTTCACCATGTTGCTATTACAATTGACCTATTTATTTAACTGTAAAAATGAATACGTTCACAAGAATTGTTTTTTCTAACTCTACCCCTTATTTAGAATATCATCTGGTTTCCTTTCCCTTTCAGGATGGACAATTGCCCATTATAAGAAATAGTATATTTTTAACTCTTTATGTCCAAGCCCATTATCAATTAAATAATAGGGATTAAATTTAATGTCTTAAAATGAGAAGTTGTTCATTCTCACATCCTTATCTTGTTTATAATGGGCACAAGACCATTCTCAAAAAAATAAATATTACTTTATTTTATAATGCTTTTGTAACTAAGAATTTTTTTAATATGTAGAATCCCAATATCATACAATCAAACAATTTTTGTCTTTTACGATAGATGTTTTATGTAGTTCCAATTAAATGCAAAGAAAAAAATGTTTGTTTGTCCAAGAATTTTCATATGCCCATTGTAAGCATTCAACTACAAGAAATACTAGAATTAATTATTCTAATACCTATAAATATTCTAACACATTTAATTTTGTCCCTGTTCATCATCTAATGTGAATTAGCATATAACTAGGTGTACTATCGCTGATCTTAAGGCTAGTTTTAAGAAATCTATTATACCCATGAGATAGGATCCATCCTTTATGTCTAATCAAGGATACTAATTATACTTGTAACTTATATATATATATATTCTATATTATGATAATATATGTATTAAAGTATGTGATATATGGATATATATATATATACTATATATCTTAAATTTTAACTTCACTTTTTTGGAAAAAATAGGTTCTGAGAATAGGGAAGTAACTTAGCATAGAACTATATGAAGGATTTCATCTTAATATTTGAATAAAGTAAACATTGTTAATAATTGACATATACATAATAACTATAATAAAAAGATCACAAAAAATCGTAGAGGCTATTCACCTGGAGGCACAGTTATAGATTTATAATATTGTTCGAGCATGATCTCTTGCTTGTGATTCTCGACCATAGAGATAAGTGAGAACATTTTTGTATTATGTTCTTCCTTTATGCATTTTTCCACCATATAATATTAACAAAGGTGTCATGAATTCACTACCTCCCATCTATAAAACAAAGTGAATTTTAAAAATGCCCTAATATCTCACATATGAAAGGATGTTTAGGGATGAAAAATCTAACTTCATTCAGTTTAATAATATCCAAGGGCTCTAAATGTTTTTTTTTTTCTGATGAACTGTCACATATGCCACATCCATAAACATTTGAACTATGAACAAATATATTGACAAAATCACTGACATCCCTTCAAATGCATGTTCTTCATTCATAATTATGTAACATCCTTCTAAAATTATTGCTGATTTTTTTACCTTTTTCATGTACAATTTTACAACAGTATAAAATAATCCATCTTATATTGATGGAAGTATAAATATACAAACGAAACTCATTGTAATGTACCCAATGATTTTCAGAAGATCTATAAAAGCGTATGAGAATGGAGACAATTTTCACAAGATTACTAAAATCTTCTAATAACAATTTCTACACTTAGTGTTAGAAAATATAAATCCAAACCTCTCAATCTTATACTGAAGAATAAATCCCTTAGAAGTTGTGAGAATGGATAAATTCGTAACTCTATTCTTACATAATTGAACTTCACACTTTCTATTTACCGATAATACATACTATTCAAGTAGTTAAAAAAAATGTTAGGAGAAAATCTATATGAAGGATTTTCGTATGACTCCCTTCCCCTGATGGTGTAGCCTTCAAATTAAACATTTTTATTTTCTTAACTCTATACATCTATGACTATAATTGAGAAAAATGAGACACATGCATGTCAAATTGTTCAGATCACTATTTACCTGGATTGCATCCTATATGAGCAACATATTCTAAAAATGTTACTAGCATATAAGATATAACTTTGGCTCATGTTGATCTACTCTACTTTACTCATTTGAAGATAATATTTTGCAGACCCTCTTTGTATTAACCCCATACACTTCCTTTGAATGAATTTTCACCACCAATTTAATATTATCATACAGGGGCATCTAATTAGTCATTTTTCATACCTCTCAAGTCTTTGACATGCTCCTGTTGTAAGCATATGCTACTGAATCTGGCTTGACATCTTGGTCTGTAGATCTTTTTGGCAAGGAAGACAGCTCCAACTTCATTTGTTTTAAAATAATATCCTAAGGGCCATTTGAATGTTAAACTACATCAGGAAATCCACTGAATCACATTTTATCCTTCAAACTTTCCAACTTTTGCTTCCCAAAAATAAGAAAAAATTTCGTTTCAAATAACTTCCTATTAAAATAAATTTTATTAGTCTAGAATTTTATAAGAAATAATTTAAGTTAATTTCTATGTGAAAAATAACTTAGTAAAATTTATAATTACCTTTGAGCCTTCTGAGTTATCGTGAAAAAAACCAAGATGTTGTTGTCTTTCTCTAAGATCCACCTTAACTTGGCTTTGTACAATGATTCAATAAATATTGTTTTAAACCATGTTTTGTTTTCCATATTTTGTTTCATGCAAAATATCAATTATTTTTTCTGTTGTTCCTTTGGAAGAAAAAATATGGGAAGACCATTGTTCTATTCCATCATGAACAAATGAAAAATCAGGATTTGCAAGGATTTGTTTTTGGGATTCCATTGTATCTTACCCATCAATAATATAGAAATGAGTTTCAATGTCAATAATTTCACGCTCAAACTCCATGTTATAAATAACACCAATACTTTTTTGAAAGGAAGAAACTTACATCCCGCTGAAGAGGTATTGGGTTGCATAACATAGAGTGAACAAGGAGGCTAACACTTGCTAAATCAAGTGATTTGTATTGGTATTTTTTAGAAGCTACATGTGGAAACAAAAATATAAATTTTTAATGAATATTTAATAATTAAAAAAATATGAATCTCTTCAGATAATGTAGATTTACTTTTTTAAATTCAGTTTCATATTGTTTTAATAACGCTTTCTTTTTTGCATATCATTTCACCTCTTGAATATGTTATTTTGAAATGTCTTTAGACTAATTTTGTCTTCTGAGCATGGTAAAAAAATTTAAATGTAATTTTTCATGTCCCAAATCCTTATGCATATTCATGTGGTGGGTAATAGATGAAGTGAATGCATACTGATATAGCATTTTTAATATGGTGACAATTCCTGCACAAATAGTTTCACTATTATAAACACCACTATTGTCCTCTTCAGTGTATGGCTCAATTTTCCAACCACAACTAGAACATGAATCTTTGTATTTTTTTAATGACCCTTCCATTCCATATATTTTGTAAAGAGAAATGTGTAATTCCATTTTATGTATTAAGCATGTTCTTGATGTGTTGTCCACATTTTACACTTGAAGAGATACAATTGTATATGTTATACACTTTATGATTGAAATACTTCCAATTGGTGTGATTTTCTCTCCCAAGGAATGAGACAACCAAAGATCATTGTAATAATTATCAAGGGTGTGAAATTTAATGAACCATTTTTCATCCCTTCTTCCACAGTCATCTACACCATCAAAAAATAGAATTTCCTTGTACGGGGCACTGGTAATAAGAGCCATTTTTTGTTACAAATTTTGTTAGCGTAATGTATATCAAAATCTTCAAAGAGTTGACCTTTTTTAGAAAAGTAATAAGTTGTAACAATGTGAAACTTCCCATTTTAAAATCTATTCTTTTTCTATGATTGCATCTACCCATGATATATTTGTTTGTTTTTATTGAATGGGAAGATGCCCATTCTCATGTAAGACTTCAGAGTAGAAGGAAATATGGTCATTTATGTTACTTTTACTCCCTCCATGTTATTTGTTCATAATTTTTTATTTAAAAGGGAAGATGCCAATTCTCACATATAACTAATAGAAAAAGAGTAGATATAAATCAGTTCATTCTTATGTAATCTTAATGATTTTCTAAAAAACTACGTGTCTTCAAACAACAAGGAGTAAGATCGAATTGTGTGGGATAGAGAACAAAATGGTAAATTCTTTGTTAAATCTGCCTATACATTATTCTTTGAAGAGGAAACTAGAGAGGAAGATCTTATTTATGGAATGATTGGGAACAAGAATATAAACCCCAAAGTCAATGTTTTCTGTTGGATAACTATGATAAACAGGATTCTTACTGTCGATAACCTTGCTAAGCGAGGATTCCATATGGTCAATAGATGTGTTCTATGTGAATAGAACTTGGAAATAGTGAATCATGTGTTCTTAGATTGTATTTTTTCTATCCACATTATGTCTCATATCTTGGGTATGTTTTCGGTCAAGTGGGTTAATCCTAAGGATATCCATTCTACTAGTAACCAATGGAAATGTCCTTTCAACAGTCAAGAGCTGAAAAACCTTTGGATCATGAGCCTTGGTCATTTCTGGTGGGAAATTTGGAAAGAGATAAATAGCAGTATTTTCAATAATAAGAAGATTCTTATTAGGTTGATTATTAACAAGTTTTTATAGGCTGTTAGAAATAAATTTTCTATCCTGAATAATAACGAAGTGGAAATCTTGGATTGTGAACAACATATCATAAAGAAATGGAACTTGACTTTTGATCCTCCTCCTAGAAAGAGAAATCCTAGAATTCAGGTTAAGTGGATTCCTCTAGGAGAAGGTGCTATTAAACTAAAATTTGATGGTGTTACTAAATGGAATCCAAGAAAGGAAAGAGGAGGATGTGTTTTTTGAGATCATAAAGGGAGGTTTATCCTTTCTTATTTATTTAGTTTGGGTATTCAATCTAACCATGTAGCAGAGGTTGTTGTGATGTTCTGAGGAGTGAAGATTGATGAAGAGAAAGGGTAAAAAAACCTTCTTGTGGAAGGTGAATCTTTGAACATAATTTTGTGTATGAGAGGGGTTTCTAGTTCTGCCTCTATTTCAATGGAGGACTTCATTAACAAGGCTAAGAATAAATTATCCTCCTTTGTGGAGATCTCTTTCCATCATGTCTACCATGAAGGAAAAAAACTTGCTGATGTAATGGAAAATAAGGGGGTAGAAGCTATGGATTTTATGGTGGTTGAGGAACTACCTATTTTTAAAGCCAAATTCATAGATATCTTGGATCGGGAGTGCGAATATAATATCATTTCTTCCAATGAGGATTAAAAAAGGTAATAATGCCCCCTAGGTGACACACTATGATTTATAAAATTTTAACTCATGCAAATCTTTATTTCCTATAATGTAAAAGTTTGGGAGGATTTCCATGTTATTTTGATTCATCTCTCCAAGTGTGCAAAAGGGAGCCAAAACAAGGGAAAAAAATTTATTAGAAGGAAGAAGAGTAACTTAAGCACTATAGGAGGTGATTTAGTTAGAACCGAACCGAGTAAGATCCCGATGATGTCCAAAGAGGTAGAGGAGCTACTAAATAGAGATGGTTTGTTAAAATTATATAAAATATTTGATGGGTATGATGAAAAATTGAGTGAAGAGGTCACAAGAACCTGGAAGGAGGGTCATGTCAGGGTTGAAATTTTTTCTTTCATTATCTCTCCAAAGTTCATTGCTAAAATATTTGGTCTACCGTAGGAAGGAAAAAATTCTTTCAAGCCTAAATCAAACTACATCCAGGAGATTGACTACTTCATGTAAGGTAAGGGGATGCCTAGAATTATCCATAATGGTTATGTTAGAGAGGATCTGCCCCACCCTTTTAGTGAAATTTCCAACCTTATCATGGCATAAATTACCCTTGAAGGTCATTATAAATTAATTTATGGGTATAATTTTCCCATGTTGAATCATGTTAGGAAATACTTTTCCTGTAATTTCCCCATTTTTTTGTTCCTTTCTTTGCCTAAATCAATTATCAAGGTTGAGAAAGGCACTTTCTCCTTGCATTTGCATCAAGGCCTCATCAAAGCCATGATCAAGTTAGGCACCCCCCTCATTGGAAAAAATGAAATATTTGGGACTTCTGCTATATGGACTTCTACCAGTGTCAAAGGGAAAATTGAGAATTTGGATGCTAAGGGGGATCTTGCTAGCAAGGAGGATGTGTGGAAGTTGGTGGAAAAAATAACTAGATCACATTAGGCCAAGGAAATGATTAAGAAGAAACATCGGGAGAGTGGAGATTCTGAACCTTATGAGAATTTGGAGGTTAGCTCAGACTCAGGGAAACAGTAGGAGGATGACATGGGTCATACTAATTCCAGTGAAAAATAGGAAGCAGATGATTTCTAAGAGGAATATTGTGAGGATAAGGTGTTCGAGCATAACCATGAATACTCTGAGGGAATAATATCTAAAAACACTAAGGAATCCATTTAAAGTTTGCATGATCTTAAAACTTCCTAGAAGAAACTTTTTAATGCCCAGGATACTGCGGTAAAATCCAATGTATTCATGTTGGAGTTTGAGAATTTCCAGTTAGACATTGATATCAATAGGCACAAGATAAACATGGTGACTATTGATCTGACGGAGCTGCAGGAAGAAGTCGAAAAGACCACTTCTATTATTCTTAGTAAACGACTTAAAAATGCCAATGAAAGATGTCTGGACATGGAGAATGATATGCTAAAGATGAAGGGTATTATTGTTTATATTAGAGATGTTCACATCCTAAATTTTAAAATTACTATCCACCATCTTAAAATTCTCATTGAGATGATTCACTCCATGGAAATTGTGAAGAACCAAAAAAAAGGGACTAGTCAAAAAGTGGAGATAGCTAAACTAGATTACAAATTCTTGAAATCTACCATTGCTAGTTTGGTTAAGGAATAGAATGGATGCATGCACATGGTGGGTGAAATGATAAATGAATGATGATGGTTTCTTTTTTGTTATATGTTTTTAATGTATTTTTGGTCTAGTTGTTAATTCCTTGTCTTCTTTTGTTAGCTATTATGTTGTAAGCGTTGTGGTTTTTTTCTGGTGTTGTTTCTTTGTGTGGTTCTGTAGCTTTGAGAGGGTTTCAATGGCTATCCCCTTGAACCTTCTCAGTTGGTCTGGCATACTTTGTATGGGGTAGGGCCCCGTCAACCCTCCTTTACCTATTATGAAAAAAAACTAATAGAAATCTCATATATATATATATATATATATATATATATATATATATATATATATATATATATATATAGATATATATATATATATATCTAATTTAATAGAAGAAGAATAAAGATAACTTAAATATAAACATATTATATTTACTTTCTTTTAACATTCGAAGGTAATTTATTTAAAAATGGGAAGTTGTGCATTGTGAAAAACTTTACAGAAGTTTTACACATTTATAATGGGCATAATTCCATCCTCATACAAACAAACATTGTTTTCTTTATAATAATTAATACTTGTAATATTCTAGTACCCTCTCCTAGAATATTTGTTTCCCTACAACCCCTCCTGAATGGTTAACTACATAGATAAAATTGGAAATCATTCAATGCAGGTGAATCATCTCTCTCGATATATAATTATCTCAATTTTTATATGGTTAATATGATCATAATTTTTTTTATCTAAATTCTTCTTAGGTGAATCAAATTATTTGTATGTTTATTCTTCTTTTATGATTAAAATTATTTTATCTCTAATTTATTTAAATATTTACAATTGTATCATATTGGCTAGACTATCCCTATCCAAGCCAAGTGCTGCACTACATACCTTCTAAAGGGATAAAGCGTTATGTAGTTCTCATCATATTGAAGATTGATGTTTATCAATTTAATAATAGAAGTGAATAATTTTGTTGTGAAGATGAAGTGAAGCATCAAATATAGTAATAGAAGTGAATTTAATTTTGTCATAAATATATCATTCATGTACATATTGGTCTTGCATTACCAAACATCAGAATAAATCAAATATTTAGGATTAAATCATAAACTTCCATGGTGGTTACTAGTTGGATATTCCTTGTTGAATAAATTATTAGGTGTTCATGTTTTCCTGAAACCCATCCTGAAACTTACACAAAATGGGAAATCATTCAATTCATAGCTCAAGTTATTGTTTATAATTATATCATTTTGGCTAGGGTAATAAATTCAAGAATGTTAGATGTTTAGAATGGACATATTTTTCTCTACATACCCTCGAGAGGGATCAAGCCTTATGTAGTTATCATCTTACAATATATGTGTGTGTGTACACACACACACACACACACACACACACACACAAACATTTATGTCCATTCAAATTTAGGAAACATAAAATAAGAATAAATATTTTGAATGGGCATATGACCATTATCATATAAGAATTATAGAATAATATTGGAAGATCTACGTTGTGACAGTTTCAACAAGAATTGAATAAAATGTTTATGCTACTTTTACTCTATCTACTTTACTTGTTCATCCTTTCTGATTTAAAAGGGAAAATGCCCATTCTCATACATAAGTAATAGAAAACAAATAGAGATAAGTTTTCTCATTCTCATGTATAACTAGTGGAAATATCTTATATATCTAATAGAAGAAGATTAGAGATAACTTTAAGTTCAACAGATTAGGGATCAAGCCTTATGTAGTTATATTATTTGTTTATAATTGTATCATTTTGGTTGGACTAACCTTGGTGGAGCCAAGTGTTGGCACCGCCAAGTGCTGCACTACATACCTACGAGAGGGATGAAGCCTTCTGTAGTTTTATTATTATTTTCTACAATTGGCAGGAAATATTGAGCTCAATAATTTTGGCTGTAATAAGCATTGCATCTCTTTTTTATATTTGTCTCATTTTGGCCGCTATGATTCTATTTTAGAATCAAAAGATACTCATTCTCATATTATGTTGTTTTATTATTTTGTTTTTGAATGGGTTAATGGCTCTTCTCTTCACATTATCATATAGGAATCATTAAAATATATTGTTTACCACCATGACACCTACCCATCCTCATATTAGGTAGTTTTATTATTATTTTTAGAATGGGAAGATGCCCATTCTCATCCCATTCTCATTTATCATTAAAATATATTGTTTCTCATATTATATACATTTAACATCGTTTATTTATTAATTAAAGGTAATTGTTTTAAATAATGTCTTCGACCACTCGTTAGAGGGCAAGTGAGATATTGTTTTTTGATTTGTAATTATTAATAATTGTATTATACTAGTTGGACTATCCCTAGTAGATGCAAGTGCTACACTACATACCCTCGAGAGAGATCAAGCCTTATGTAGTTTTCAGTTCTCATCTTACTATATATATATATATATATATATATATATATATGCATTAACATTTAACAAACATAGAAGAATAATAGATATTTTGAACGGGAATATGACCATTCTCATATAAGAATTATAGAAGATAGAATGGGAATTTGGGAATTTTGACAGTAACATATATAAGATGGGAAGTTTTGCGTTGTGATAGTAAAATATTTTGTTTACTAATTGTTAATAAGTGTATTATACTAGCCAGACTATCCCTGTCACAGCCAAGTACTACACTACATGCCCTCGAGAGGGATCAACCTTTATGTAGTTCTCATCTTACTATGTGTGTGTGTGTGTGTTTTGATAATGGGTTAATACAATAATGTTTAAATTTATATTTCTTTTGTACCATGTCATAATGAGAACACCATATATATATATATATATATATATATATATATATATATATATATATATATATATATATATATATATATATATATATATATATAATTCTTACAACTAGGTTTTGAGAATGGGTTAAATGTTTAAATTTATAATTGTTCTTGACAATGACATAGTGAGACCACCATAAAAATAATTTTTTTACCACCATTTACTTATAAGTGAAAATAACCTTAAACATGTTTATGCTTAAATAGAGATGATGATTATTTATACATGTGATTAGAATACAACAAGAATATTAATTTAGATAATTTAAGAGAAATTAGAAACTTAAGATAAGTAGTTGTAGGGATAAAAAGTAGCAGTCACCAAAAAAAGAAACATGTAGAGAGAAAAATAAAAAATGCATATTTAGTTTACCGAAAAAGATCTAACATCCCAGATTATTGGCTATAAAATATCTTGATTGACTCTTCTCTGAAATTAGCAAATGAGGAGGAAGAACCATGAAATTACCCCGAGTATCCATAATACAGTGATAACCACTAGTAGTGGAAATATTTAACATGAATGTGTAGGTGAGATGCAACAAATTCAGCAACGTAGAAACTCCAACAGACTCACAGATGATAGGAACATGAATCTTTGTTAAATCAACAGTTGTAGGAAGATGGAGAGGTGGTTGGTCTGGGTCCTTAGATGTATAATGGTCTAAGATAGTCTGCACGAATTGGGTGAGCCCTCGGGCCCTCTTCACCAAAGGTTCCACCAAAGAACAATGGATATAACAAAATTTTGCATCAGGTTTGATGAACATTGATAGAGTGTGGAGATTAAAATTCTCGATTTCTTCATACAAACCAACCCTAGGTGAGGGAAATATTAAAAAATGGGAAATAGTAGAAAATTCAAATTTGTTACAGCTAACTAGAAGTAGATTCGATACAAACACCGAGGTAATTTTTGAGTTTACCCGAGCTCTTTTTGAAGAACAATAATAGGCCTCACCCAGAACATGTTCAATGGATTCATAGACAGACGATGAATCTATCCTACAAAATCACTTGAGACGTGACTTACAAATAGAATTGAAGAAGGTCATTTCTTTTCTATCACTTTTAAGAAAAATGGTAGGAAGAGAGGGAACAACCATGACCTAAAGAAAAAACACATTAGCCAATGTCATTGACCACTTAATAGACAAATGCCCATATACAATTCAGCTTACGCTAATTTTTCTTGATGATTCCTATATTAGAATGGGAATATGCTCATGTACTAAACATTCTAATGCAATATGGTAGTGGAGAGATAAAATTTACTTACTCTATCTTTATTTAAGAATGGGCAATTGCACATTCTCTCATAAAAACAAACAAACATTTTTTACAACTTATCTTCAATACAATGTAAATTTTCTAATATTTAAAAAATAATAAATTGATATGAATTGAATCAGAATATTCCCATTCAATTATAATCTAAGGAATAAATAAAATTTATTGTCATTTTAGCATGTATATGGTAATCATATCAAACTCTATAATACATGATGCTATTGGTGAGAGAAAAATTACTTTTTCTTTGTTTAAGAATGGGAAGTTTCCCTTTCTTTCATACAAACAAACAAACATTTTTTTTGTTTTTTCTTGAATACAATTTTATCTTTTTGGGTGTACTAACCCTGACGGATCTAGTTTCTGGCTCGGCCAGGTGCTGCACTACATACCCTCGCAGGGGTTCAAGCCTTATGTAATTATATTATTTTGTGTTAGGAATGGGCCTCTTAGCACTGTCAAGTGCTGCACTACACTCCCTTGAGTAGATGTCCATTCTATTATTATGCAATTCTATTAGTTTATTTTAGAAATGGTAGATGTCCATTATCTACCCATTCTCATATAGGAGTAATAATGAGAATAGATATTAGCTCATTCTCTATACATTCTAACATTTTATTTTTTCAATATTTTTGGACAGTTGTGTTGGACTATTTATAAGTATGGACATTTTTCCATCCTTGAACAAAAAAACATTTATTATTGTGTTGTCCTACATTTTTCATGGAAGGAAGACCATTGCAATGGAAGGAAGACCAAATTATAAGAATAATTATAATGTAAAAACATTATGAAAACCTTTATAGAGTTAATAATTACATCATATTTGTTGGAATATCCTTGGCAGAGTCTAGTGCTACATTGCATACCATTAAAGGGAGATCAACCCTCTATCTCTAATTGTTTCTTATTCTTTCATTTTTGGGATCTCTCTATTTTCATGAAGAATATAAAGGAAATTTCTTTAGAAACAAAAATGAATATTTCCATCTCTTCTCAATGTGAAGAATAACATTGGGTTTTCATTCCATAGAAAAATGGGGGATGACATGCTTCATCTTCATGTCATGTCAATTCAAGTAGACAGATGCCCATATATAGTTCACTTTATTCCTATTTTTCTCATTGATTCCTATATTAGAATGGGAATATGTCCATTATCAATGCGTATATGCTCGTGTCCTAAAAATTCTAATACAAGAAATGTTGCAATATAATGTCCTATAATCATTCTAAACATTTTAATACTTGCAATATTGAGCTTAGTATGTTTAGTACTTTTGTATTACTCATAGCTTATCAACAATGTGAGATGCTAGTAGAGAGATAAAATTTACTTACTCTGTCTTTATTTAAGAATGGGCAATTGCCCATTCTTTCATACAAACAAATAAATATATTTTTTTCATTTTTTTGGAATATAAATGTATCGTTTTAGTTGGACTAACCCCGGTGGATCCAATTTCTAGCTTGGCCAAGTGTTGCACTACATACCCTTGAGGGGAATAAATTCCTATCTAGTTTTATTATTTATTTTTAGGAATGGGAATCTTGGCTCCACAAAGTGTTGCACTACATTCCCTTGGGAAGATGCCCATTCTTGTATAATGTAGTTCTATTAATTTATTTTAGAAATTACAAATGCCCATTCTCCACCCATTCTCATATTGGAGTAATAATGAGTATAGGGATTAAATCATTATCTAGACATTCTAACATTTTTTGGCCATATTTTCGGTCAGCTGTGTTCGACTATTTAGAAATATAGGCATTTTTCCATCCTCGAAAAAAAAACACTTTTGTTGGGTTGTTCCACATTTAAAATGGAATGACCATTGCTATGGAAGGAGGACCATATTAGAACACGAATTATATTGTAAAAACATTTCAATAACCTTTATGGAGTAATAGATTCAAGAATAATAAATGTTTCAACTAAGCATATTATGCTCTACATACCCTTGAGAGGGATCAAACCTTATGTAGTTCTCATATTACAATATATATATATATATATATATATATATATATATATATACAGATATATATTCATTCATATTTAGGAAACATAGAATAACAATAGATATTTTGAATGGGAATATGCCCATTCTCATTTAAGAATTATAGAAGAGAGAATTAAAATATGTGAATTGTTTGTTTTGTAATAATTTGTGAATCGTCTCCATATATATATTATTTTTATTTTTATACGGTTAATATGATCATACTAAATGTTATCAATATTATTATTATGTGATTTAAATTAGTTGTATGTTTATTCTTCTTATACATTTCCTCTACCTATTTCTACTGCTACTACTACTCCTAATGCTAAAATGGAAAATATAAGTTAATGATGCCAAGGGACCAGGGATAGAAAAAGAACATGAAAATGGGAAACTAAACTAAGGGAGGAAATAACACCAGAAAAATTGGGATGCACATGATCTGTTTTGAGCAAAAACAAAGGAGAAGGCTTAAATGGAGGTTAGGCATACACAACACAGACCAAAACGTATTCACATGACTGATTCCATGAGACACAACAAGAAAATGGAGCTGTAAGGGACTTAAGATGGCACAAAAAACACACAATAAAAAGGAGATGAAAGAAAGAAGAATACAAAAATGTTAAGACAGAGAATAGACATAAAATAATGCTTCTATTACTTCAAGATATGCTCAATATATTACAATGGTGTATAAGTCTGATATCCACATGTAATGACCATATCAATAGGTCTACAACTCAAAGTACAAAGAACTAGAATCCTTATCAAACACTAGAGGATCCAAAATGTCCAACCATTTACAATGAGCCATGCTCTTACATTTATAGATGAATCAATGAGAGAAGAAGAGGATGAGGGAAAACTTGTATTTGATTCACAACCACCAACAACCAACAATGAATTATTACAAATCCACCAAAAAATATATCAAATTTTCTTCACCATATCTATTTGGTGTGTAGGAGAAGGAAGGGGTGAGATCCACATCAAATCGGGTGGTTGGAACAATCAGATCTTGCCTTAATGGTAAGAAATATGTTTCCCTTTTTCTCACCTACCAAATCTTTTTGAAATTTGAATTTGATTGATCTATAGTGTAGCCCACATCAGCAACATTCAAATGAGATTGAGCACGTGAGTGTTAGAGTCTTGTAACAAAATTTATGGCTGTTAGAAGTCTACAAGTTGTTTTGACATGGAATGAAACATGGCATGCACTAATTGACTGGAATATCATCCAACTATTCATAATTTTTTGTCTTTTCTGCCCATGTGTCACACACTGATTGGTTGCAAGGATTTGGTCCTGGGTTTGAGAATTTTGATTGGTTATGTGTAGCATGCTCAAATTTTGACACATAACACGTGGCATATAAGGGCACAAAAGAAAGTGAAAATATGTGCACAAAAGAGGAGGATGTTGAAGAAAAATAGAATGGCACACAAAGGTAGCGCGCATGGGAGAAATAGGAGGATTACCTGTCAGAAGAATGTATGACATAGGAACAATAATTATAAAGTAATGTGTGGAAGAAAGGAGGGGGGTGCACAAGAGTGCCAAGGACTTAACCAATTTTGGGAAATAAGACCAAGGTTCACACACAGAATGCATCAGCTACTAGGAAGAAGGTGAATGCACAAATATTGGGTATGGGGGAAAGTGGAATAGATAGAGGAAAAGGAGAAGAAAAGATGGGAGGCACATGGAATAAGAAGCACACAAGGCATATGAGGAATCTATAGCCAAGGGAATATTCCAAATGAGCAATTGAAGTGTGCACAACATGCAATATAGAACCTTAGAGAAAAAATGGTAATATATATTGTCCAAATAACTAGGGGAGTTAATTTGGATAATAGTTTGGAAAATCTTGGGACCATATACCTACTAGATGAAGGATATCAGTATCCTGGATCATCCATTGGGCATGTTGTTAGTGTGTAAAAGAACTTATGATCTACAACTTCAAAGAATTACCCCTGAGACACCTAAAGCATGGTCTAAACATTGTAATAATGTAGAAATATAATAATGTGTGTACATTGCACTTGGAGGAATTGAATCTAATCTAGTGTATAAAAAATGATGTAGTAAGCTTAATGGAAGGGTTTTTGATAAATCCCATTTACTGAGATTGATAGTGCATACCCATCAAGATGAGATAACTCAAAAGAGTTAGCTTCATTATAAGAAATAATAACATATGGGCCACTCTAAAGTGCATCAAACTTTGAATGATGCCCTGGTTTAACTCTATCACCATCCCATTTTAAGACAAGGTCACAAACCTTGAAATCTTTGGGCCTAGCCTTTTTGTCAAACCACTTCTTTATTGATTGTTGATGTTCTTCAAGCTTGATCATGGTAGAGTTTTTGAGTTCTTCAAGTTCAACTAGCTCTGTCATTCTGATTTCTCTCTGATTTGTGCCTTCTAATTCCAGCTGCCGGGAAAGTGATAATGAATTCAAAATCAAGTATTAAAGGAAGTGTAGCCTCCTTTCTATAGATGAGATTATAAAGTGAAGTTCCTATTTCCTTTTTCATTTTCATTATGTTTTCCAAGAGAGTGGGTTGAACCTTAGTATACAACTATATTTGGTTGATATTCATTGTCTACTTCATGATCTATATCAGGTTCTTGTTTGTTGACTCTTCCAAGCCATTACCTTGAGTGTAATAATTATAGGTATTCAAATATATACCAAGACTAAAATCCCAATCAATGATTTTAATAAGAAGGAAGGATTTTATATTATCAGAAATAATGGTTTGAGGAATGCTAAACCTTGTTATAATACCTTCAAGAAAGTCAAGGATGACATATTTTTTTTTATTCCTTGAGCACGAAAGATTCTGTCCATATGTTCAAGTAATCTATAGTTGTTAGCTCCCTTTCTTGGCTAGAACTTAAAGGAGGATTGATCATACCCATGAATTCAATACCCCATTGTGCAAAAGGATGATTTGCTTAGATTGGTCGGAGGGGAAGTGTTGTCAGTTTCTTCTTTCCTGTAAAGAAAGTGCATTCTTTGCATTTTATGACTCACTTATGTGTGTTCACGAATAGGGTAGGCCAAAATAATCCTACCATGATGATTTTAATTTATGTAGTTTTGGCATAGAAGTGTCCACCTGAGAATCCATCGTGAAATTTTTCAAACACTTTTTCAACTTATGCGCCATCAATACACCATAGCAGCATACCATCAACATTTCTTTTGAAGAGAAATCCATCAATCATGACGTATGAAATATATTGCAACCTTATATTTATTCTCTTTTATTTATTTAAATTGGGAGGGTATGTGCCCTTGGAAAGGAATGTAATCATTTCTTGTATCTAATTGTGAGCACTAAGATTTACATCTTATTCAAGTTTTGCATGTGGGAGATCTTAATCTAGAAATAATAAAGTATCAAGATCACTTTGTGTGTCCTCATCAAGTTGTTTGCATAGTACCCTACCTCTAACTCACTTTTTCACTTTGATATTCACATCATAGTCCATAATTTTTGTCACCCATCATGCTATTTTCTCATTGATTTCTACTCCCATGATGAATTCTCTCACACCTGAGTGTGAAACTAACACCTTAATATGATTTTTGGTGAGCATAATCTTGACCTTATTCAAGGCACGCATGATGGTGAAGACCTATTTCTCTATGTAATTGTATCTCAAATCATAATATTTTAGTGTTTGACTGAAGAAATCCACCGATTTCTCTAGTCCTTGTTTATTTTCTTGTGTCAGGAAAACAATAACACTCGCATCATCTCCATAATCGTAAAGGATGAAATCCTTTAAGTAATCTAGGTTGATGTGTGTTAGCACACAATTAATTTTTGTCTTAATCTTATTGAATATTTCCTTTCCTTCTGCTGTCCACATGAAGGTTGTATCCTTTTTTAGCATGAGGGTGATGGGCCTTACCAATCCTACAAAGTTAGGAATGAATCTCCTAACAAAGTTTATTTTTCCAAGAAAGGATTACAAGGACTTCTTGTGCATTGGAAGGGAAAGATCCATGATGGCTGAAATGTGCTTAGAATCAATTGTGATGCCATAATTTGAGACCACATGGGCCAAGAGATTTATCTACGCCACAGAAAAATTACACTTTTTTAGGTTAAGAGACACCCCAAACTCTCTGCATCTCTCAAATACTTTTTCAATATGTGTCATATGATTCACACTCTACTTTGAGAAGAGAGATATGTAATCTAGGTAAACCAAGAGGAGCTCATTAATATAACCTTTGAAGGCAATATCTATGGCGCACTGAAATGTCATGCCTATGTTTGACAAACCAAAGGGAATATTCTAATATGCATATGTCCCCTACTTGTAAATTTTGTTTTTAATTGATCCACTTCCTTGACTAGGATCTGATTGAAGCCAGAGTAATCATCCAGCATGGAAAATATTTGTGCATCATCCACAGTCTATAAAATCTAATTTATAGAATTCAAAGGATAATGATCCTTGACGGATGCCTTATTCAAATCTCTAAAATCAATGTAGGATCTAATTTCACCATTTCTCTTGCACATTGGAACAAGATTTGCAACTCATGTAGAGTATTTTATTGGAAATATTATCTTCACCTTGATGATTTTCAACAAATCTTTCCTCATGAGGGGCTCTATTCTTTGATTTACTCACCTATGATTTTTTCTTGTGGGTTTGATGCTAGGATCTAGGTCAACGGTGTGTTGAGAAATGCTTGGAGAAAATCCTTTGACGTCTTCATAATCCTATGAGATTATATCACTATTTTTATGATAGAGAGAGATAAAGGCCTTTCTTTCATCATGTGTGCAAGTTTTACTGAGTAGCATCTCCTTTCTATGTGGAATAGTCACTAGGGAGCAGTACTCCTGAATTGCATGCATATTCATTTATTCATCCTTGAACTCAACATCAGGGATAAATATTTTCTCTAAGGTGAACAAACCTTTAGGAAACATTTTTTTTCTTTAGCTGGATCATTTGGTCACCATAGTTGTCATGTAATTCACCTTGCATTCTTAAAGAGAACTCAGCCTCATTTTGAATGAATTGGAAAATCTGTGCGTCATTTTTAAACACATCCCAACTCATGTTGTTATCTAGAATGGATGTTCTAATCACCATCTTGAAATTTTGCGTGTACCCTTTGACAAAAAACATTGCAAGGGAAAAATTCAAACCAAACGTGACCATCTTCGTAGATTCTTTGTTCATATTTCGTCACACCACCTGTAGATTCAGAGCATCAAATCTCTCTAGGAGATCCCAAACTCTATGTTTATAAGCTTTGACAAGATTATTCCTTGTTGTGCATTTATTGGTAACTTGGTGGATAACCAACTCTGTATCCCAAAATATCTATAGCGTGTTAATCCTTTTCTTCTCAGTAATAAGAAGATCATGCACCAATGCTTCATATTATGCTACATTTTTAGAGCATGTGAACTGCAACCTATGCATGAAGAATAAATTTTCATCCTTGGGAGAAATAAGAACAAAACCTGCACTTATGCCATTTCTTCTTCTGGAACTATAAAAGTAAAACTTCCACAAACCAAATTTTTCTCGATTCTGCTCGAGTGCACATGGTAGCATAGATTCTTATTTAAGGATACAATAAGTACCAAGCCCATTTTCAAAGGGTTTAAGCTCCTTAACATATGGATCAAATTTTTGGTGTCTTTCCATCCAATCATCTAGCACTAGGTCAGGTAGAGGAGGAGGAATATGTTTCTCTTCAGAAACTGAAACTCGTTCTTCATAGATTAAGCAATTGGCTTAGACAGGAGATAGATCATATGCATCAACATGATAGGAAAATATTTTCTTAGCTCTTATGGTAAAATAGGTACCATACCTTGTCTTGAGTAACATAGGGGACCTGTGAAAATACAAGTAACCACCCAATTTAGCAGTAAAATCGCTTGACAAACATAAGGCAAAAAAAGGGGGTAGGTCAATGATGGAAACATCTTTAGTTATAGTGAGACTATGAAATGCATGATATTAAATAAATATCTTTGATGAATTCCAAGGTAGTGACAATTGAGCCATCAAGTTACAAGACTCCTTTGGATAAGGGGTTGTCCTTAAGGCCTAGGACATCAACAATTTTCTTAGGCATGGCAGAAGCACTATCGCTTGAGTAAATCATGTAATTGTGCACAAACTATTTTCCTATGATCAAGGAAATATAAAAGTGTGGGATTTTGACAACCTTACTTACTTGATTCTCCTCTTCTTAACAGATATTAACAACAATGTGTGGTTCTTTTACAACTAGATCAACACGAGAAAGTTACACTAGAGCTTCATGTAACAGGTCATGCTAAGATGGAATGGTCAGGGCATCTCACATTGTGACATTTATATGTATTCTTCATTTGGTCCACAATGTTGAATGGAAGGCCCATTAACTTGTGCATTTGGGAAATAACAACAGTTTTTTCTTTTTTTTTCAGGCACAAAGGCAAGGGCATTAGATTGCATAGAGGCTTGACCTACCAAAGGAGGGGCATGTGCTAATTCAGGAGGAGTGTTGTGTGAATCCTTACATGTAGGAACTTACACTCATTTAGTACTCGATTCCTTATCCACATCTATTATCTTTGGAGGATCAACCTATGCTACAAGAATTTAGACTTGTATACTAGACTCAAGCATCCTTTTCTTATACCTTATGTTATTAGCAACCTGGGAATGTAGTCTATTTGTGTCATCTGTAGCTTAATTGATTACATAAAATTCCTCGATGCTGAAGAATATTAAGTTGTATTCAGAAAATTCTTGGTTTTCATGATTCTGAGGCTCACTTGCAGTTGTGGAGGGTTCACGGTTAGAAGAAACATGAATCATGTAGGCCTAAGGGCACATAACAGTAGCACAATAATACTAACTATGAGGCATGTTGTAAACAAAGCACCATTTTGACTCTTTTTCCATGTTGTTTTGAACTGGAACAAACATTTGGCTTGTGCTAGGCACTAGGAGAGGCTGCACAGGAGGAATAAATTACAAGGGTAAGTGCACATTGGCATGTCATCTATCATTCTATTTGTTCTTCCCATATCTTTGGTTTCCATATTGATTCCACCAGGGATGATTATTCTGGTTATGCCCTTGATTTTAATTATTTCTAAAGGTGTGTGTCTACTGCTTCTCTAAGGATATGACTTTATTAGACAAGTTTCTAATTAGGGATTTCATTTCTTCATTTTCCTTCTACTGCCTAGGATAATAGGATGTGGTTGAAGCAGTTTAAGTGCTCTGCATAGGATTAAGAGTAGAAGAAGGTTGGGTTGCTAGATAAATCTCTAGGAATAAGGGCATGGGAGGTCTGGGAGCTAACTTTCTCTCCAGAATGAGATTATTCTCTTCCCTAATTGTAATGTTGTAAGAAGTAGGTAGGGTTCTAGCTCCCATGGATTGAATCATGACTGATATGTCACTATTCAAATCCCTTTAGTAATACAATAAAGCATGTTAGGATGTAGGCCTTACCACTTGATGGATTTTATCCTAAGTCTTATGAAATATGATATTGAGCTCAATCATTTGTTCGTTAGGTTCCCTCTTTGTTGTTATCAACTACGCCACCAAAGAAAGGTGATCTAAATTATCTTCAAAATAGTTACACAAAGTTGTTTCTAGCTCATCTGAAGTAGAAATAGATGCATGTCTTAGGACTCAGTACCACTAGAGTGCTTTACCTTTGAATGAGGTGGAAAAATACCTTACTACTACATCATTGTTCATGATCAGATAAACAAAGCACATATTTTCTACATTCTATATGCGCTCAACAGGGGTGAATTCATTCTCACCAATAAAATATGGGATACTCTTGAGCACATCTGCTGGTATATCATGTTGTGAATTGAGATTGAGAGGTATTCCACCAAGGAAGCTGGAAAAGTTCCTTGGACAAGGAGGTGGCTGTAGCACCATAGTAGGGTGTCTAGGTATACTATGAGGAGGAGTGGAATGTGCACCACACACTAGATATGGAGATACAACACATGTTCTACGATGTATTTTCCTTAGAGATAGCTAGAGGTACTCAAAATATGCTTCGGATGTTACACTGTCACGTATGCACTCTTCTCATGAAAAGTACCCATGAATTCTGAAAATAGTAGATCTAGATGTTGGGAGTTGCTATAAGTGTTCAAAAAAAGACTCCAAAAGTTGGAAATAGCTAATGCATACACCAAAACTTAGTAATAATGAAATTTTAGCTTTTAATTTTGGTCCCACTGGGTGTTCCATAAACTATTGTAGCTCAAACGTGCACCCATCTCAAATCTAGTTGAACTGATTCTTTGAGGAAATAATGGGACTTTATCTAAGTTGTGGGACCTTACGCGCTTGCGACAAACCTCTAGAGAAATTTGGTTCATCTACCTATTTTTACTACTACCATTCCTAATGTTGAAATAGAAAATCTAAGCTAATGATGTCAAGTGTCTAGGGATATAAAGAGAACATGGAAATGGGAAAATATACTAAGGGAGGTTATAACACCATAAAAAGTTGGATGGACACAACCTGTTTTGAGTGAAAATGAAGGATAAGGAATAAATGGAGGCTAGGCATGTGCAACATAGACCAAAATTCATTCACACAACTAATTCCATAAGAAACACTAATAAAATAGAGTTGTAAGGGACTTAAGATGGCACAACAAGCACATAATACAAAGGAGAGGCAAGAAAGAAAAATACAACCACGTTAAGGAAAAGAATAACCACAAAACCATGCTTTTATTAATTCTAGATATGCACAATCTATTATAATGGTGTATGAGGTGGATATCGACATGAAAAGATAAGATCGAGAGGTTTGCAACTCAAAATGCAAACAAATAGAATCCTTAGAAAAAACTAGAGGATCCAAAATGTCCAACCCTTTACAATGAGTCATGTTCTTACATTTATAGATGAATCAATGAGAGAAGAAGAGGAGGAGGGAAAACATAGATTTGAATCACAAAAAAAAATAGCTAGTAATGAATACATACAAATCCACCTGCATATCTATCAAAGGAACTTCCCCATATCTTTTTGATATGTAGGATAAGGAAGGGAGCAAGATCCACATCAAATCAGGTGGTTGGAAAAATCATATCTTGGATTAATGGTGATAAAGATGTTTACCTATTTATCACCGACCAAATCCCACTGAAATATGAATTTGAATGATCTAGGGTAGAGCCTACATCATTAGATTTCAAATGATACCTAGCATGTGAGTGTAAGCTTCCTTGAGAAAACATTATGGTTGTCAGAAGTCTACAGGTTGTTTTGACGTACAATGACATGTGGTGTGTCCTGGTTGATTGGAAGATCAACCAACTATTCATCTTATTTTGTAATTTCTTCCATTTGTCACACATTGATTGGTTGTAAGGATTTGACACCCTATTCAAGCGCTTTGATTTTTTGTGTGTAGCACACTCAAAGTTTGACATGTAACACGTGGAACAAAAAGGTGCAGAAAACATGCACAAAAGAGGAGGGCACCGAATAAAAATAGAAGTGCATGTAAAGGTGCCACACATAGGAGAAATTGGAGAAGTACCTTTGAGAGGAACATATGATAGAGGCTCAAATAATATAAAGTAATGTGTGGTAGCTAGGAAGGGGGCAGACAAGAGTGTCAGGGTCTTAAGTAATTTTGGGAAGCAAGACCAAGGCACCCGCGCAGGATAAGTGAACTACTCGGAAGAAGGTGAATGTGAAAATATTGTGTGTGAGGGAAAGTGGAATAGATAAAGTAAAAGGAACAAAAAATATGAGAGGCATAGGGAAGGAGAAGTGCGCAAGGACACATGAAGAATCTTAAACCAAGGAAATATGTCAGAGGATCAGTTAAAGTCTGTGTAACATGCAATGTAAAACCTCAGAGCTAGAATGGAAATATAAGTTGTCCAAATAACTAGGGAAGTTATTTTGGATAACATAATCATTAAAGAAGAATTTAGGTTGAATTTACAAGATGAGAAATAAATATAGAGAGGTTAAATAGAAGCTAATTAGAAACTTGATTGCTAACTGCTTCATCCAAATATCTTCATCATATTAACATAACATATATTAATTTTACAATAGTTCCTCATACTTCCCATAGTGCATGATTATTAGAATGGGCATCTATCCATTTTAAAAATTCTCATAAAAGGATGTAATTACATATATTACTTTTACAAGAATTCCTCGTACTTTCCATATTCCCTGACTATGAGAATGGGCATATTTCTATTTTAAAAATTCTCATAAAAAGGATGTAATTATCATTCATTCTTTATGTTTTTCATAGGATAATTTTTCTTTCTTTCTATATTGAGTTAATGAGGATGGGAATATGTCCATTTTGTTGGTACCCAGATTTAACCTCCTTCACAACTTGAGCAACATCATGGATTTTACAAGACACTTAGAGGTAGATAAATGATTTATATGTCATTTTGTAGCTGGGGAAGCAATTTATCTAACTTATTAGCACTAAGGATTTGAAGAAGTGGGTAGCACCTTGAGAGGATTTGATCTTATCCTCGATATTTTAGGTTGTGCCTCTCAACCAAGGTAAGAGAACCTGTATTGTAGCCTCTGTTTTATGAAGGGGTTGAAGATATTCTTGTATTATGCATATTGTATGGAGATGGCCTTGAGAAAACATGATCAATTTCCCATTATTCAAACTCAACAGAGCTATCACTACTAAATGATGGAAATTCTTTCAAGACAAGGCTAAAGCTACTTGAGACATGGTGTGATCCTGACTACTTTGTCCATTTTTGTAAATGGATTATATTCTCTTTTTGACACACAATGCAATACAGGTGTAGTATAAATGGGATTGGTTATTTGAATAAATTTTTGGTGGGAGATCAAGAAGATAGATTGGACTTTGCTAGATCCTTGAGAAACTTCACAACAAATGGTGAACTCAATAACAAAAAGCCTCAAAATAGTTAAAAATTTCCTTTAACCAGAAGGTGTGCATTAATGGAGGCTCAGACATGGAATTTTTCACACAATCTTTGAGATTCTAGCATGAAGGATCGAGTTAGAAGACCCAATAAAACATCAAAATATAAGATCAGTCACACATGAGGTACACCCAAAGGATTATAAACAATCTCTGTCAATAGATGAAAGAAAAGTGATTTTAAATCATTTATTTCATTCCTAGATAAAAAATATTCTGAAAAATTAAATTGCAGATGCCACTAATTTTATCACAAGGATTGAGATCTGTGTGATTCAAAGAGATTTTGATACAAGAGTGAAATAGGAACAAGAAAAACTACTTGCATACATTCTAAAAGTAAAATAAACACAAAATTTTCCAGAGGTTTGACACAAATTAACTCAAAATTTGTCAGATTCATTAGTAGGGGAGAGTTATTTAAATAATCTCTGACCTTGTTGTTATCTATACACTCATAACCAACTCAACATGAATGAAAATCTAACACAGAGGAACTTAACTTGGTTTCTTAGAAAGTTTTCTCAGAGGATGATAGTTTCTCAAAATTTTCTCGTGGAAATGAACTCCCGACCATTTGAATGATAAATTCATGCAATATATAAATTTCACTCACTCACTTCACTTTTCCCCTCTAATATTCCCTCCAAAAGTGGAATATTCAAAGCACCTTTGCTTTGCAATATTTCTGGAAAATGACATTTAACAAACTCGCAAAAAGTTTCCAGTTGTTCTCTCAAAATGTGAATCATTACAAAACTTTCATCATTATTCAAAGTGGAAGCACATTTTTCATTTCCCACACATGTAGATCCCTTTCATTTCATCATTTCAACTTTTCCCTTCCCAATTTTTACTTTGCAACTTTGGATCTGGTAATTCATGTTTTTCACGAACCACAGTAAAAATTTATTTGAAAAATTCCTTGGTTTCACAAATTAAACCCCCAAATTGATTAATCCAGACCCTGCAAGCCAAAACGACATGAATTGGAAAAAAATTTGATGAAGATTGATGCAAAGAACGTATCTCCAAACTTCCTGGGGATCAAATGGCAGCCAAGCTGGTGAAATGCATAGCTACCATCGATCTATTCCTCAAATTCAAATTTGAGCCCTCCACGTGGTAGATCCAAGCCTCGGGACGTCTTTTTCCCTTTTTACTACTTTTGGAAAATTTACACAATTTCTTGATTTCCTCTGTCGATCCGCCGATGATATTTAGGCCTGACATGTGGAACAATATTACTGGTTATGGAGTCATGGCTCAATTTTACACATTTTGCATCTTTCTGGAAAAAAAAGGAAAAAAATTCATTTTTCCTCCGCCACTCCGCCCTTCCACTTCAAGTTTCTAAAGTGGTTTTGAGTGGAACACAGGGTCCCTTTATGCCTTTAACTCCCTTTTCCCTCAAAGGGAAAACTTTTCACTTTTCCTCCACTAGCCCACACCTCCGCTATTGACTTCTCAGATGATTTTTGAAATTTTACCCTTGAGCTTGCAGGTTAGTTTGATACTTTGAGTAATTTGAATACAAGAGGCAAAATTTTGAAGTTGCCCCTAATGGTCTGCCTCCCCACCTCTTTGAATTTTCAAACTGCCACATGTCACCACTACACACCTTGAGGCGGTCCCAAAAATTTGATACCTTGAATGAGCACAAGATCTCCACATGTTTTGTAGATGCAAGGATGCAAATTTGACCAGTAGAAAACACCCGTCAAACCATAAAATACAGAAACATGAGCATTTGAGCATGAAAAATGGAGTTTTCTTCAATGACAGAGAGTTTAGACTATTGCAAGGCTCAAACACAATCCTTAGGGACACATCAACTCATTCTTCCTCAAGTACTTCAAGGCAGAACATCAAGAACACAAATTCTAACTATGGAAATAGAGGGAATGGGAAAACATGAGTTTTTGAAAGGACAGAACCTAGGGAACTCAAAATACAGATCTTTCCAGAGGAATAAAGAAACTAGGAGACAAATATGGACCCATACATGATCTTTGACCTAGAGGCAGACTAAAAATGGCAACAAATACCAGCCAAGCACAACATGGGGAAGGATAGAATGATAGAGGCCGTAAATAAATCAATTTCCAAGGGCAAAAATGGGGCGAGACAATTTTAAGCACCAACACATTCTCATCACAATGATAAAAATATTTTTTTATTTGAACTTAGTCATTTTTAGATCACTATAAAGGAAGTGGGAATGGGAAATTGTCCATTTAAAAAAAAAAAAATATCACCTCTATGATTCTTATATGAGAATGGGAATATGCTCATTCAATGCAAGATAAAAATGTTTCTTTTTATGAGAATGAACATATGCCCAATTTTTCCTTGAGTATTTTTCTTCTATGATTCTTATATGAGAATGGGCATAAATCCTTTCATTTACATTTTAAACATTCTCATAAAAGGATGTAGTTACATATATTACTTTTACAAGAATTCCTCATTGTAGACACGTATAATTTAATGCAAGAAATTTAAACACTTAAATTGCACTAATTATCCTCTTTCCCACAAATTAACGACATATCATGAATATAACACACTTCCTCTTCTATCACCATTAATTAGCTACATTACACTAGTTAATTAACTCTTATATCCAACAAATACACTAATTAACAACCTTCCGTTAATCACCTCCTCTTTCTACCTAGATTAATTAATTATTTCTAATTAATTAATCCCCTTTGGTAATTAGACTAATTAATTATTATTAATTAATTATCTTCCTCTTCCATTAAATCAATAAATCATCATTTATTTGAAAAAATCCCTCTCATAGTCTAAATCATACTAGTTATTCCTCTAAAAGTCTTATATAAGCTTGAAAACCTATTAATTAAGCATTTTAGTTAATTAATAAATCCCTTCAAACCCCATGAGTCACTAAAGGACAAAATAAACTCTCTTAAGGTTGACTCAACCCTTTCTAAACCTTCCTTAACCACAACTAACCGAACCTCTCCATTTATCCCACATGAAGAGGGATGTAGATATTATTCTATCCATTAGGCTATATAAGGAGCCCTCCTCCTACCTTTCTATTTACACTTTTACACATATAAATGAGCATAGAGCCTAAGCTATAGCCATTAATCATCTTTGAGCATTGTTCATTTGAGAAGCTAGCTATTTTCATTTTTTGTATTCATCCATCCAAGTTTTAGAATCATATGGGGAGATGTCGAATGGTCTTGTAGCCATGGATTGATAAGACCCCATTCTTGAAAACCTTGGGATTCAAGCATACAATCAAAACCTTTGATTTCTAAGGATCTAAATAGGTTTATTTCATTTGATTAGTATTCAATAGAGATAGTGATTAATGGATTGACATGTTAGTTTGAATATTTATTCATGTTCTTATGTAAGAATGTTGGTAGATTAGTCTTGATCAAGATCTAAGCATGACGGTGCATTAATTTTGGTTTAGCTTTTTTTAGGACTACTATGTGTTAGTTCTAATTATTTTTGGCATTGTTAAAAAATTCATGTACACATTTGGCATGCTCGGTGGGACGGGTCCTTAGTCCCTTAACATTCTAGTTCAAATATTATTGTTCTTTCAAGTTTTTGGATAACCCTTGATATACACATATGGAAAATAATGTTCAATTTCTTAGGATTTTACTAATAGTACATGTCTAGGATCTCATTTAGAACTTTAATTCTAATGGGTTGTTACAAATTTTGGGCTAACGTACTAAAATTTGGAGTGTTTTGAAATTTTTTGTGTCTTTGGATGTATTTTGACTATAGGAGGGGTGTAGGTGCACAAACCATGGTGTTGGTACACTTAACCTAGTGAAAACACATGTTCCAGCATGCACACTTTGCTTGTACTGTACCTTCAATGTTGTTGGAAACCTATCAAGATAGTGCATATGCCCTAACCCTAGCGCACATACCATAATCTTGGCCGAGTCATCTTTTTGGTGGTGGAGGTGCACTGTCTTAATTCGTATACTACCTTTTTGTTAATCTTGACGCACAAAACCTGGTGCACACACCCATATCCTGACACATGCATCTCTTGGGTGGTGCAGGTGCACTGTCTAATTTTTCGTACATCATTTTTATTAACCCTAGAGCACATGCCTACACCCTGGCGCACATGCCCATACCCTGTAACAAACATCTCTCAGGTGGCACAGGTGCACTGCAGATTTATATTTACACAGAGGGCGCAAATGAGCTAAACCACGCACACATATTCTAACCCACGCACAAGTGCATCGGTCTGAGTTGGAATATTACTTTCAGATTTGTGGAAATTTGTTTCCTAAGGTACTAACATCATTGCACGTTTTGTTTTTTGCATGGCTATGCTAGACTAGACATGGAATGAACCTTGCATGTTAATTATAAGAGTAAAATCATCTATGATCTTCCCTCACGTATTTTGGTGTGATCTTGGAAATTAGAAATGATTCTTACGTATTTTGGTGCTTTAAGGATATGTTGAATGTCCAAATTGAGAAAAAAAATATTTTACATTTGAATTAAGTGTTTCCATTTGTTGAATTTTTGGATTTTGCGTCATGTATGCTCTTCTCTTGCATCTTAGGGTGACCTTGAGAATAAAAAATGATGTTTATTATTTTTTATGGAAAATTACTAATCCATGGTGCAAAACCACAAAATATTGTCAAAGAAGGGTGGATTTGAAACACAACTAAAATAATAATATAGTTTTTCTGTAGGTTACCAAAAGGTGTTCAAGAAAACCACATCCAATTTAAAAAAGATAAAAAAAACACAATACAATCAACACACTATATTTGTAGGTTTAGATAAGGGTACATCCCGTCGGCTTAAAACTATGACATAACCTCTTTTGGCATAAGCCTTAAGATAAAACAATGGGGGTGGTCCTAGGAACCCCAAAGTAGTCCATACAAGAGGGAACCTTGCGGATGAAATGGGAAGTACTCCATACAACCTAGTTGACTAGTATACATGTGAGATTTAGCATCACAAGTCATCCGTATCGTGACCCCATTGAGATTACATGATGGATGCATTTATTTCCCACTGTGTTTGAAGGGGGTAAAGTAATGCCGAAATACTCTCAATTTAGTCAGTGTGACTTTTTGGTTAAATCGACCTTGCTCTTAGATAACTTATGACACCTAGTTGAGTGAACCACCCAGGAAGCTATCTTTGACCATGAGCCCACTTGGACCACATCAAAGCCAATTTGATTTAAAGAGCTATTTTTCATCACAAAACATGTGAAGTGTTACTTTTTCTTAGTTTTTCTCTTTCCATAAGGCGAGGTGAAACTCTACCAAACTGAGGCCAACATTTTTCAACCCTAATTGATCAACTTCCTTCACTCTATTTTCACACTTTGTTGATCAAAATAAGAGTGACTACCTTCACGTTATCAATTGATTGTTTCCCCACGTTTTTGTCCATTTACGCCCATCCATGTTTGTGGCTGGGTTGTTAAATGTCTAAAGTGTGTGGAGACATTTTTATATCATTGGTAGACTTTTTTATCCTTATACCCAAGTCAAGTTCATCATCGTAGTTAGGCTTGGTTCATCACTTTGATCCTCCTTTAAATGGTTATCTTGTTTATATTATGTCACTACAATTTTCCTATTTACGTCTTGTTTCTTGTAAACTTGATCTGAATACCTATATTGTAAGGTTAGACTATATACACTTTAACAATTCCTAGGTATACTATAACTTTAGTTTGATTTCAATTATTACCTCAATTCTGAAGAGTGTTAAGTGTTACCACTTGTACGTGTTATATCAATATCATCTTGATATCAATACCCTAATTTCTCGCAACATTTGGTTAGTATATCTCGATGAAATTATTATGTCACTCACAATCATAACTGACACCCTTTAGAATATAGGTATCGATTTAAATTGGGCTTGCTTCTATTATAATTTGTTTGGAGGTCACGTTAACTTTTCGTTATTATTTACACCTTGTTCATTTCTTTTAACTCGACATAAGTAGGGACATTTTGTTACTCATCATATGACACCAAATACCTTTTTGAATACAAATTTTGGAAGTGCTTCATTCAATTATTTGGTTTGAAAATCAACATTGTGTGACTAATTATTTCTTGACTCCTTCATGTAAGAGCAGATTATTATGTCACTTTGGTTCTTTGACATTCATAACATACCTTAATTTTTGGGTACTCCTTATTTCACTTAGGTTTGATAAAAATATTTGAACACATTCATAGATACCTTAGTTGAACTATTACATGTCATGGCTCCTAATACAATATTAGGACTCAAAAAGTAGGCTTTCAAAACAACAAAAATATAAATTTGGGAAGCCTCCAAAAAACAAGGGTTAAACCATTTTATTGGCCATGATATGGGGCCTTTACTCTCCATTGAGAAAGAAGTAGAAGAAATGATAGATCATAGCAGTGACAAGTTGGAACCCCCACATGAGGAGTTTGACTTTGACCCCACCTTGTTAGATAAATTCCTTTTTAGAAACATGGATCGGGTACTATCATGAGTTGTAGAATTGGGATCTAGAATGCCTATTGAACAAGAGGCAATCCCACCTACAAATGATGTTAATGAAGAGGAGCAACCCCTTATTAACATGGATGATATCTTAACACATGGACATGCTTCTACTTCCAATGTGGGAAATGATAATGTAATAGGATAAATAATACCTTTTCTTAAAGTACCACGTAAACTTAGACAGGAACACGAAAATGTTGAAGAACCTTTGTAGCAAGAAGAAGAAGAGGAACCTCTCAAAGAAGAAGTTACCATTCAACAACAAATTAGCAACCTTAGTAAAAAATTGGCTTTGTTAACATCTCATGTACAAAAAACAAAACCTAAGGTCAAAATTAGTTAACTTCAACTAGACAATCAAGTAGAAGAAATTATGGAACACCATCGTGTATATATCCCTAATTCTCCTACCAAAGAACAATTACTTGCTCAAGAAATGTAGTCTATGAAATTGACACTTAAAATCCTCGAAGAGATCACTGTGGGAAATAAAGAAAATATCAATATGAAGAGCTATTTCCCTATCCATTTAACAAAACTATGACACTTCAACCCTTCCCCAAAAATTTTGACATGCCAAAATTTGAAAAATATATAGGGAAAGGTGACCCACGAGACCATGTAAAATATTTTTACATGGCATGCCAAGAAGTTTCCTATAGTGATAATTACCTCATACGACTTTTTCCAAAGAGTCTAGGGGGCCAAGCCTTGGAATGGTTCACTCGCTTACATCAGGGATCTATTTTTACATGGCATGAACTGGAAGAAATATTTTTACAAAATTTATCGTACAACATAGAAAGTGACATAACCATGGCATACTTGTGTGGCACTAAACAACATCCTAATGAAACATTCACTAACTTCCTACAAAAACAGTTGGTGAGTATCTTTGTGCCCAATCTCAACTTAGACATCACTTTTCATCTACAAATGCATTGTGTTTGCACCTTTGAAGAGGTTATTCAAAAGGTCGTCCAAATACAAAAATCCTTTATTGCAAAAGGAAACATTAAGCCACACTCTAAGGATATTCAAAATGCACAACCTATAAAAAAGTCAAAAATATTCAACAAAAACAAGAGTGTGGTGGGAGATGGAACCACATATTCCAAATGTGTGCAAATGGTTAAAACTATTCAACCTTTTAAACTGACCAAAGGACCTATTCAAACACCACCTAAACATAGAATGTTCACTCCTCTCAATGAGACTTTGTCACCCATATTGAAGAAATTGTATATAGCTCACATGGTGACTTATCCGATAACACAACCCTTTGATGACAATGCTGCAAAACCCTCATGGTTCAAAGATCATGACTATTATGAATTACATCATGTCAAGGGGCACAAAATAGAAAAATGTCTATGAATTTGTCAATACATCAAAGACCTTAACGAAAATGGGGAGATAGAAGTAGATACCCCAGAGAAAACTCAGATGCCAAAAAAAAAGATGGGAATATCCAAAGAACCATTCCCTAAACATGGTATGTCAGATAAGCCAAAGTCAGATCGAGTAGATTCATCCCAGAGTTACAATTTGATGAATTATCTATATACCAAGAAATACAATAATCATTACGATTCACTCATTAGATGTATCCACTCCCCAAGTGACCATTTGAACACCATTTGGATCAAGGGAAATGATTGTGCTACAATAACAAGGTACGTCAGCCTCATGATTCCTGAACCCTCTCTATCAACCCCAAAAAATGGTAGGTACAACCTCTTAGAACAACTTGAGAAGACGTCTGCCAAGATTTCAATCTTGGATCTTTTCAAAATATCGAATGTACATAAGGAAATTTTGTACAAAACTCTTCACGGGTAAGGAGTGCCACTAGAATTAGATCCTATACATCTTTAAGCTGTAGTAGCCAAAATTGTACCGAGTATATCTTTTTGAATCATAGGGAGAACCCTATTGAAGATCCAACACATAATCTCCCCTTATATATTAAGGTATTGGTCACCCGCTGAAAGATAAAATGGGTGTTTGTGGAAAACAAATCTGGGCTGAGTATATGGACATTGAATTTAGTGAAGCAATTGGGACATACAGAATAATATCTCGAGTCTCACATCATTACCATAACCACTTATGACAACGCGGAAAGGGAGTTAGCCAACACAATCACATTGCCCATGGAATTCAGACCCACTTGTCATCACATGAAGTTTCATGTTTTGGACTTAGAACTCCCATACAATATGCTTCTTTCCCAGCCATGGATGCATGCCATGCAGGCCGTGCCATCAAAATTTCATTAATGAATCAAACTGAAACATGAGGGACATAATGTGATGATACAAGGAGATTCAGAGCCCTTTGCTCATTGTAGAGATCTCAATAGTTTTACGCATAAAGGTGCCTATACGTGTCCCTCTGCTGATGTAGGTGTTCCTCTTCAATCTAAAACCATGAAGGTATAGGTAGATTTATATTCCTTAAGTTCTTGTACCTGTGAGGTTTCCATGTCAACTTCTCCCTTTGATTCTTTGGAGATGAAGGTTTTGCAATACGGTTGTGGGGAGTATAATGTGAAACAAGATTATTTCTTTTTAGACCTCTCATTGTCACCTAAAATTAAAGGCTGGCCCAACTATAATTTTAGAAGGCCTAGAGATGAGTGAACTATTGGGTCACTTTTACCTGGACGGTTGCTTGCTGAAGAGAAATTGTTGGACCCACCTACGACCTAGGTCCCAAAAGATACTCAACAACCTTACTACCAAATCCCTAAGTATGAGAAGTCTAGCTAAATGATGTATTCCATGGGCTACAAAGGTCTACGATACGGAAAGAATGAGAAAGGACCAAGATAACTAGTTCATAGACCACACTTCAAGATGGAAACGTACGACATCAACATTCAAACCTATGGATTACACCTTAATGATCAAGATGCCACAAATTATGAGCACGAAGATAGCTCTAATTATTTAGATAATGATAAAGATTCACACTATATCTAATAGGAGGATCTTTCCTCTACGAACCTGTTCATGAATACCGCTATCCTTAACATAACCCCTACTAAACCTAAAATTGACCTTATTTACCCTTTCCTTGTCAAATGGGACCAAAAATGTCATGTACCACTATATCTCTTTTAAAATGATGAAGCCATTGCAGAATTCATGGACATTCAATATATAATTCTAATTGGTGACCATAAGAAGGGTTTCTACATCGACTTAGATGTAATTTCACAAACAGGGATGGAAGCCTGTATATTTTATTAATGTGAAATTTGTCAACCATTACAATGGAGTGCTGCAATATTTATACATATTGGACAACAATATACAAACAAATAAATGGGTTACACATGTACAACCAAAATCACAATAGCTTCCAAAAAACACTCTAGGAAGAAACAATAATTAAATACAAACAAATAATAATTGTTACAACTACGTAATAATATAAACTATGAAATAATATGACAAATATTGTTATAAAACTCTATAACTATATATAAAATAACTACCTTATTAAATAATTAATTAATTAAGGTAATATAATGCATAAATTAACCTAACATTCCCCCCCAAATTTTAGCATTTGCCTCAAGGGATGAGAATAGGAACTCTTCTGAACAACTCAAAATTGTGACGTGCAAGTGAATTCATGTAAATATATATGCCCATTGTTTAGTTGTTGGAAAAAACTGGAGCTATATATTGTGCGTCAAGACATGCTCGCATATGAAATGTACCTATACCTCAATGTATTTTGTTCTTTCATGAAAAAATTGATTGCATGAACAATTTTGATAACACCTTCATTATCAACATACATGGTGGTCAATTTGGCCTTGTGGTATTCCAAGTCCTTCAAGTATGTAACATAACCAAATCACTTCATAGAACACTTCTCCTGTAGACATGATGCATGGATTCTATGTAGAAAAACGAGACACAAATTTTTATTTCTATGCTTCCCGTTGATATTGGTCCAGATTGCATAAAGAATACAGATCCTGAAGTGGATTTTCTATCATCAATATTGGCTACATGATCTGAATCTGAATATCCTGAAAAGAATAATTTTTCATTCTTCTTGTATCTCTAGACTAAGTATCGACTGATCCTTTGAGATATCTCAAGATGCACCTTACTACCTTCCAATGAAAAATTTTGGGTTCCTGCATGAACATGGATAGATAGGTCACTGTAAATCTTATATCTATTTCTAGTGGAAGTCAGGTAAATGAAACTTCCAATTAACTACCAATGGAGAGTCGAATTTACCTCAGGAGATTGATCTGAACAAGATAACTACAATATATTCTCCATAAGGTGTCGCAATTGGTGTGCAATCCATCATCCTTAATTTCTCAAGCAGTCATCTTAGTATATTTCATCTGAGAAACAAATGATGTGATTCTTTTTCTGCCATACTTCTAATCCAAGACAATAGTGCATTAGCCCGAGATATGTCATGTCAAATAATCGATTGAGATATTTATTCAGTGTATCGATCATCATCACTGAAATTTCATTAATGACTAGATCATCAACTTAGACAAAGAAAATCACAATCTCATCCCCTTGATTTTTGAGGTAAATATTGGGATTGTATGGATTTATAACAAATCCATGTTGTATGAGATGTTCATCAATTTTCATGTACCATGACTAGGGTGCATGTTTAAGGCCATACAAGATATTTCATTGAATCTACATACCTTGGTTTCTTGAGCCAGGTACAACATATCCCTCATGTTGAGTCATATAGACTTCTTCTAGTAAATCTCCATTCAGAGAACGCACTTTTTTATGTCCATCTGACGGATTTTCCAACCAAACGTTTGCAGCCATAGAAAAGAGCATCTTGATCATTTTGATCTTATGCTGTGGGATAAAATGTCCTCCTCATAGTCAGTGCCTTCTTTTTGTGCATACCCCTTTGCTACTAGTATCGATTTATACTTTTCCAATTGTCCCATCTAATTTTTGGTTCATTTTGAAATATCCATATGCATCCAATGGTTTTCTTTCCTAGTGGAAGATTGCAACAAGCTACTCAAATGTTATTTTTCATTACTAATTGATATTCAGAGTCCATGGCATCTTTCTAATCTTTTAACTGTAGGGATTTTTGGATTGTAGAGCGATCATCAAAATCAATAACTCTACTCATTGAATCAAAGTTCACTTCTTCTCTTGATTTACTATGTCAGTATCATGGTCCAGGGGTGGATGTATACAGTTGGAGCATCCATTCTTGCATCTCGTAATGTGCTAGTACACCAATTGGGCATACGACTGAACTATTCCCATGCAACATGGTTCTATAAAATCAACACCATCATCCCCATCATCATTTTCCTCATCTAATGGGCACATTAACTTCATTTTTTACAACAGGTGAAGAATTAACATCAGGTGAGTCTTGAGGAGGAGACTCTCGTTCCTTGTTCTCAAAGAACTCAACATCTCTGGTGGTGTAGACTCTCCTTGTCTTCGGATCCATCAATTTCTACCCAAGAGTTTCTTCACTATAGCCAATGAAAATATGTTTCTATGACTTCATGTGCAATATCTTTCTCTCTGCTTGGGTATATGCATACTTGCTTTATACCCGAATACTCTAAGGTGTGCAATAGATGGTTTTCTCTTTGACCATGATTCATGCAGTGTTACTCTGTCAAGAGCAACTTTTGGCACTCTGTTCAACAAATACACAACTATATTTGTTGCTTCTACCTAGAATGTCTTTGCTACTCCAGAGTCATCGATCACGTATCACACCATTTCCATGATAGTACAATTTCTTCTCTCAATAACACCATTCTGTTGTGGTGTGTGTGGAGGAAGCATTTTTTGATGAATCCCATGAGATTGTAGGTATTCTTTGAACTCATTACTAGTGAATTCCCCCCTTGATATGAGCAAAGAGCTGTAATGTGATGACTAGTTTTGTTCTCAATAGATACTTTGAATGTCATAAAGGTTTCAAAAGCTTCAATTTTCTTGTGAAAACAAAAAAACATCATTTTTCTCCAATAGGTATTAAAACAAAGTATGAAATACTAAAATCCAGATTGACTCAGTTGCAGTGGTCCATAAAGATTGGTATGAATGAGGTCAAGCTTGCCATGAGATTAAAAAGTAGTCTTCTAGAATGAATTTTAGCATCATTTTCCTGCTAGGTAGTGAGGACACTTTTCTGTATCCTTATGAAGATATGGTAACTCATGTACCATATTGAACCAATGAAGTGTGTTGATATACTTGAAACTAACATAACCAAGTCTCTGATGCCACAACTATGCTAAGGTAGAGTTCTTATCCAAAAGTGTCTCATCGTCTCTGTGGAAAAAATCAAGCTGGAACATACGTCTCACATTGGAGGATTTTGAAACTATTTTTGAGCCTTGTAGTTTGTCTCGAATCAAACATGTTTTCTTGTCAGAATGACTATGAAATTAAATTTTTATGTTTTGATCTAGGATTTGACTTACTAAAAGAAGATTCTTTGTCAAGCCAAGGACATATAAGACATTTAATAGTCTACAATTGCTACGAACCAAGGGATAGAGAAAATTTCCCAATCCCGCGGAACTGTATATGAAGAATCATCACCCATCAAAGCATGGTTTTAAGAAGGAATTTCCCTAATTGAATTAAACCAGACTCTGTGGCTTGGTAATGTTTTGATTAGATACTGAATCATGGTAACAAGTAGTAGATCATGTTGAAGGTTCACTTGATCGAGAAGTGTACAAGTAGTCTTCATTATCTAACTGTTCTTGTTGTTCAACAATATTTCCTTACTAATACGGGTTTGTTTTCCGGTTACCCTTTTTCTACCCTTGATTGTAGTTTGAATGTCCCTTGTGAGATTTTTTTTGTGGAGGTCCATAGTTTCTTAATGAACCTTTCTGGTAAGTATTATACCAACAATCTTGTAGGTCATGTCCTCTTTTACAAATTGTACATTTATTCTTATGTTGATTGTTCCCTTAATGCTGATGTCTGATTTTGGGACTTTTGATAGGAATTAGGTTTTCCTTTACCTTTTCCTTTCAATTTTTTATGTGAAGAAAGTGCCCGCTCCTCTTCATCATCCTTATTATCCATTAGCTTCCAATTGTTGCAGTAGGTTTACTAGTATCTCAAAATTAATTGGCGTCTTTGAACAAGTTTAGGGTTGTTACAAAAATGTGGTAAGAAGAAGGGAGAGCTCTCAGAACAATGGGAATTAAAGCTTCATCTATGATGGCTTATCGTAGGGCTAGAACTGAATCCCTCAACTCTGTAACTCTTCTTAAGAAAGCTTCTATTTTTTTCATTCTTGTTGAACTTCAATGTGTGTAATTGAATCTACAAATTCAGTATGAGATTGCTGGTTTTTGACCTCATATACTATGTGCTGAACTTATCCCATGATTCTTTGGATGTTTTGGCATCTTGAATTGTGGGGTTACACATTATTGGACACTCTAAACAGAGATGATGAGTTTGGCCTTCTGATCTTCTTTATCAAACTATCACTGTTGTTTTGTATCAGTAGTTGATCTAGTTAGAGTACCAGTCACAATAGGCTAGATCTCTTCAAACTCAAGTTGTGTCTTGTTTTTTGTCTATTCTATGCATTATAGTTGTTTCCTTTGAGTAGTTTTGAATCTAGAAGAAACAATTTGGTGGAAATTTGTGCCCATTTTGCATAAATCACTGATAGGGTTAGGCTCTTATCACTCTCAAGTATAAGGTCTCCCAATCTATATACGATCAGTTTGATATACCTAAACCTTTCTAATATATGCTCCCTTTTGATATACCCAACAGGTACCTGAAATAAGGTTACCCTTTCTATATACCCGATGATACATGAAATAGACATTAACATATGTGAAAGAATTCAATACGTGGTACCAAGATAGTACTGAAAGGGGTCTGTGTGATTATTGACACCAAATCAAAGAAATATCCTCATATATCGCATGTACCTTTTCTATATACTTGGATAATTTCTCAGTCTGGATTTATGTTATGTAATCATTCACAGGCGTATGGGAATGGCTCATAGTGTGTGCAGTGTGTCCTTATTACTCCCTGTCAATGTAAAGGGTCGATGCCCAGATGATATTTGTTGTAGACTATATGAGGTGTTAAGTGTAGTAGTAGTCATGACATGGCTTTACTTGTAAGCAGCTTCCTAGAGGCACTGTATATACAAAACATTGCAAATGATATCTAGGATCTCATGAGTCTTTTTGAACTAAATTTTATTGTTTTTGAGTACAAAATATTCTACCTATTTTATGACCAGTTATAATATGTTTGGTTGACTATGGACAACCTGTAAATTACTAAAATATACTTACAGTATATAATTACATTCAAAAATTTGGAAAAAATCTGAATGGTAGGCAAAAGAAAATGTTTGTACGGGACATGGTGGCCTCCAGAACCCAATACGACCCAAACTTTGCTGCAAACCGTTAAAAAGAGGCCCATAGATTTTTTTTCTTAAAATGGAGTTTCTCCAGTATCCCCGTTTTGTCAATGTTGCTCTGGAATTAAAAAAATAGGCTCTATTAGGAGAAAAAAAAATTACCCAAAAATATGGTTTTTCTCACTATAATATTTAGTGGCCTGTTTAGTTATGACTAAACTAGGTTTAGGGGAGGTTTTCCCACTCAGATTCCTCTCCAAAGTTCGTGGCAGTTTTTCAAAATTTTCCACTAAATTTTAAACACATGGTTTGAAATTCAAGTTTGTGGTGGGGGTCAAACCCCTAAACCTTCCACTACTCAAAGCCACTTCCACTTATCCACACTAGGCACCTATGAGTGCACATGGTATATAAAATGAAGGAAAATTGAATTTACTTTAGAAAATACATTTGAACTAACCTTTTGAAAAAAGTGACTTGCATGTCAATCCTATGTGAGAGTGAGATGGAGCTCCACAGTGGATTAAGCTTGTTGTTTGGACTAGGGTGATTAGGGTTATCATTATGCGTAAAAAATGAATCAGATCTGCCAACTCATGTAACACCTTCACTGTCTTTGTTTATTGTGTTTTGTTTCTCACTTGCATTTAACTGTAGGGGTCATCTACCATCATTGTGAGGCTTCAATCATTTATTACATTGGATTTTTCAAGAATGCCGTGGGTATTCATACAGGTCCCATTAGAGGACTTGATTATAACCTCATATCGATTTTTCCTTTGCAATGCTTTTAGATTGTCATTATGTATTGAACCCACTGTTTACTTTGGTTGATTTTTTTAATGCCGAAAGATCAAATTAGTCATTGTTGTTGTATGGAGCGTCCACTGCTTGGTATGGATTTCCATTGATATAGGGCTCTTCCACCATTTTGATTTTGTGTAGATCATTTTTGAGTTACAGGTTGTCCGTCTCCAAGCGAGACACCTCGACTGGAAAAAGATCTGTGTTGAAAGACATCACCCATTAGTGCATGAATTGGCTCGACTTAGTGTAGGTTTCATACTCGCCAATGGGTAATACAACCCGATGTTTGGCTCAATAAAAAATAATAGCAACCTGCCCAATTTCTTAATGAATAAGTATAGTCAACCTTGAAATAAATCAACTCACCTATGAAAGATGACTCGGCAACTAGGATGAATAGCTTTGTATGAGCATGAACCTAGGCTACCTCGACTGTGCAATGGTAGAGCTCGATCATCGGCTTAGTGTGAAACTAACAATGGAACCCAACTCTCTATGGGAGAAATAGCAAACAACTCCTCCAAATTTTAGCAGTAACAGATAATATTAGTCTGTAACTAAATAATTTCGAGACAAAACAACCTGCTAATGGGATAAAAATATATATTTTATATTTTTTTTAATCTGATTGCTATAAACCAGAAAAATGCTCCAAAAGCAAATTTTTCTGGTGCAAAGAGCACCCAGGTAAAAATTTTTTGCTTTCCATTTACCTCGATATCACACATGGAGGTTTGTCGGACTATAGGGAGATGTGGGAAGCTATTGGAGGTAGCACTGAGCTCTCTGATGATGTAGATTTTCTTCTCGTTGAATTTTCCTTCCTCTGCAATGTTTCTCTAACCTTGCGAGGAGCTTCAACTAGCTCTGGTACCAAATGTAGTTTCAAAAATAGGGATGAAATCCTGTATAAATTTATTAATGTGAAATTTTTCTGGCCATTACAATGGAGTGCTGCAATATTTATACATATTTGAAAACAATATGCAAACTAATAAATGGGTTGCAGAGGTACAACCAAAATCAAAACATGCTTCCATAAATACATCCGGGAAGTAACAATAATTAAATTACAAACAAATAATAATTGTTACAACTACGTAACAATATAACCTATGGAATAATATGAAAAATATTTTTATAAAGTTTTATAACAATTTATAACCTAATTACCTTATTAAATAATTAAATATTTAAGGTAATATAATGCATAAATTAACCTAAATTTAGATACATGTGCCTAATTTGGTGAGGAAGCTGAGTTTTGTGGTCATAAAATATTGAGAAAAAGTGAGGGAAAATTTTCCAACAAAAAGCTTCGAAAAAAACAAAAGTCTAAGTCACACAGTGAAAACCTTTTTGAGGCACTGACTGAAAAACAAGTAAAAAAATAAATGAACAAGAAAAGTTACCATTCCAAGGGTGAAAATATCATAGAGACACCCTTGGAAGAAGATCTTAACCTTCCCCCTGATCCTACACGTATGGAGGACTTGTCGAAAATGCTAGTGGAAGAAACCACATATGAGACTATTAAAACAGAAGACGAACCAAAAATATTCAAACTAGGAGCTTCACTCTTGGCACAGGAATAGAAAAAAATCACCATGCTTCTATGGGAATTTTTTGATGTATTTGCATGGTCCTATAAGGATATGTCGGGATTAGAGAAAACTTTACTAGTACATAACCTAGTAGTGCACGCAAATGCCAAGCCCATCAAACAAAATCTCAGAAAAATGCACCCATGGGTGGCCCTTCTGGTTAAAGAAGAGTAAGAAAGATTGTTAGTGGTAGGATTTATTCGACCTATTGATTACTCAAAATGGATATCAAACATAGTCTCCATACAAAAGGAACCTATCAGGATAAGAATCTTTATGGATTTTAGAGAAATTAATAAGGCATGTCTAAAGGATTATTTCCCATTTCCCAATATTGATATGATTGTTGATTCAACTATAGGATATGAAATGTTATCTCTTATGGATGGCTTTTCAGGATACAATCAGATCAAAATTGTAGATGAGGATCAACACAATAAAACCTTCACAACCCCCTAGGGGAATTTTTTTTATCAGGTAATGCCCTTTGCTCTTAAAAATACGAGAACACATTATCAAAGGGAAATGACCATGATTTTCCTTGATATGATTCATGACAACATGGAAGACTATGTGAATGATATCCTCAAAAAATCCAAGACAAGAGCAGATCACATTGATATTTTGTGGCATATTTTCGAATGCTTGTGGGAATAAAAATTCATATTGAATCTAAAGAAGTGTGTTTTCTGCGAACAGTCAGAAAATTTTCTTAGATTCATTTTATCATGAAGAGGGATTGAGGTAGACACAACTAAAGCTACTGCCACTACTGAAATGCCTCCTCCCAAAAACATCAAACAACTGCACATCTTGCAAGGAAAGATACAAGCCATCTGCCACTTCATTTCCCTGCTTGCTGACAAATTCCATTCATTTACCCATTTACTTAAAAAGGATGTTGCCTTTATTTGGAGACAACAACAACACTAGGCCTTCGCCTTGCTTAAGCAAGAACTTAGCCAATCCACCTATCCTCATGCCTCCAACTCCTGTTCAGCCAATCCTATTGTATATTTCTACTACTTAATTTGCTATTGATGCGTTGCTCGCCCAATATGACCTTGACCATAAAGAAAAAATTTGTGTACCATCTTAGTCCTACTCTCATTACTTTTGAGCTCAACTACCCTAATATTGAAAAGGCTTGTTTGGATTTAGTTTTTACCTTTCAAAAACTTCACCATTACCTGTTGAATGTTAAAACCAAGCTCATTTCCAAAGTTGACCCACTTAAGTATCTTTTTTGAAAACCCTCCCTTATAAGTAAAATGGTTAATTGGATCATTCTACTAAGTGAATTTGACATTGAGTATGTGCATCAAAATTCAGTAAAAGGACAAGTACTTACCGATTAGTTAGTAGAAGAACCATTACCAGGGACATAGCCTGTAAGTTAGGAGCTTCCTGACGCTTTATTATTATATATTGAAGAATATGTCATGTGGAAAGTGCACTTCGATGGATCTTTTACTTTTCATGGTTCTGGGGTAGGTGTGGTATTAATTACTCCTTTAAGTGACCCTCTACCTCAAGATTTTCACCTTGGTTTTCCTTGTACAAATAACATTGTGAAATATGAAGCACTCATCGTTGGGATGAAGCTAACAATCAAATGGGATATCCATCATATTAAGATTGGTGGTGATTCACAATTGATTATCAAGCAAGTTAATGATGTATATAAAGTCAAGGATGAGAAACTCGTCCCCTACATGAAACTGGTGGAAACTTTGAAAGAGTATTTTTTGCGTATTACATTTGAACAAATTCCAAGAGAAAAAATAGATCCACAAACGTTATGGCCACCATAGGTTCTATGCTACAAATTCCACTAGAGAGAAATGACATGTCGTTCTTTATTGAGAATCTACACCATCCTACATATGATATGCATGAATCATGTTTGGCTTGTTAATTTGTTGGTCCTGATTCCCTATGGTATGTGCACATCTACTCCTATATTAAACACAACACCTTCCCTCCCAACATCTCTCGTTCTAAAAAATAAAACCTTATCCGCTAGATAGCCCGTTACACCCTCTTAGGAGATACACTTTATTTCCGTGGCTATGATGGGAATCTGTTGCATTGTCTAGATGTAGCAGTGTTAGTCCAAGTTATTAAAGAGATATATGAAGGGATATGTGGCACCCATATAAACAGAATTGTTCTAGCTAAGAAATTGTTGATAGTAGGCTACTATTGGCCTACTATGAAAATAGACTGCTGCAACTATTTAAGGAAATTCATACTATGTCAAAATTATGGAAATTTCATCCATGTGCCATCATAACACTTGCAGCAAATCACAACCCCATGGCCATTCTCCAAATGGGGACTGGATTTAAAATGAAATATCACCCCTACCTCATCTAATGGTCATAATCACATCATCACAACTACAGACTATTTCACTAAGTGGGTGGAGACTGTTCCTTTGACTTATGTTACAGGAGCTTAGATTTCAAAGTTTATCATAAATCACCTTATCTGTAAGTATGGCATTCCTACGGCCATAGTTATTGAAAATGGAAAATAATTCAAGAACAATATAGTGAAGGACCTTTGTCATTGATTTCAGATAAAATTAAAATGGTCTACACCATATTATATACAAGGTAATGGGAAGGATGAAGCCACTAACAAAAACTTGGTTCGAATCATGGAAAAGATGGTGCATAAGACAGGTTACAATTGGCATTTGAAAATTCACCCAGACCTTTGGGATTATAGGACCTCCATTCACACTCCTACTAGTGCAACACCCTATTCCCTAGTATTTGGAACCAAATCCATCATCCCATCAGAAATTGAGCTTCCTTCCCTGAGAATATTTCTTAGGGATTACTTGGACAAGGATGAGGATTAAAGAGTGGTCAGGCTGGCAGAATTAGAACTCCTAGATGAAAAGCGCATCTGTGCCCTTAACCATCTTAAGGTTTATTAGAACAGAGTCTATAGAAATTACAAAAAAGGATCATACCTCGTCAGTTTGAGGTTTGAGATTTGGTCATGAAAGAAAATCAATTCAAAACCAAAGTGAAAAGAAAGAATAAAGGCAAGTTCAAACCGCATTGGCTAGGACCTTACGTCATTGTGGCCAAATATGGTACGGGAGCATACAATCTTACCCATCCTAATGGTGATGAGCTCTAAAAACCTATGAATTCCATGCACCATAAGTAGTTCTATGCTTAAGCATGGCACAAAAATCACAAAAACAAACAAAAAAGAGTAAAAATGATAAAAATACAAAAAATCAAATTAATAAAAAAGAAAAGAAAAAGAGAAAAACAGGTCATCCATATGGGAGAACCACACAATTGTGGCATGTTAGATAGGTCCCTTGGTGAAAACTAATTTCTTTCACCTTGGGAGGATTCATTTTTCACAAGCATCTTGGATTTAGAGGGTACTTTTACTTAGCATAGGGCTAGTTCTGCATCTACATCTGAGATTCCCTATGAACCTATCATGTATAGCTTTGATCCAGCTTTTTCTCCTCTTGTTGATCTGTGAAGGGAAAGTCTTTGCATATTCCCCATCTAATGTTGGGGTAACTTCTATGAATTCACATTCCTATTTATAAGCATGTGGTGCCTACCCTGGTATATTATCCGTCTAATTTTGGGGGCATCCACATTTCTCGGTTACCTGTGCATAGCTTCGGTAAACCTTATAAAATCGCAAAAACATTCAAAAACATTTGAAAAGCACAAAAACAATAGAATTTTTTTTCAAAAAATAACAAAAACAATAGAAAATTATTTCACAACATCACAAAAACAATAGAAAATTGTTTCACAAAACAGCCTTGTAAAAACATAACTTTAGTTTACTTACTTTATCTTGTTTCTTGCATTGTTTGTGTAAATTGTTTTCTTGTATAGTTGCTACTTATTTGTACATTTGTATATTTAATCACTTAGACATACTTTAATAAGATTTAAATTTTCTATTATATTAGATTCATTCTTACTTGTACATATGCAGTGTTTTTTTTTCATGTTTGTAAATAATTGTACATAGTTGTGTTAATTCATGTTGGTTGGCACTATGTATTTTTTTGACATTTGATTGTGTTTTTTGGTCACTTGTACATAGTTTTGTTATCACATTATCATATCTCCATCAATATCATCACATCTAACATCATCTATACATCATATGAATAGAAAGGGATAAGTATACATCATACATGAATGCTAAGCTAATCATCACATATCCTATCATAAAATGGGGGCAAGAGGGATCACAAATATCAAAATCTATCCTCCCCCGCACCAATATCATCATGTAATCCTGTCCACTTATCTAGATCATCACATGCACAATCCATAGATATCATTTGGATCTATCATATCAAAATTAAAAACATTTGGTACAAACATCTCAACAATCATCATGATACATATGCAATGTGAAATCAAATCATATAACATCATGACACATCTATAATCTATGCAATCAATCATCAAAAACAATAAAATTCCATCATCTCATAAACAATGGTGCGACATCAAAATGTCCCTATGTACAAGTATAAAATGTCTGTCTCACAAAATATATACATCATCGATACAAAAATGGGCCATCAAAGGGAATAACATATAAAAACTCCTTCATCAGAGGTGTGCATCAAAAGACTGGTACATCATATACATCAGTCAAAGTATAACACATTCTCTTTCTTCTAAGTGTCATTTTTTTGACATTTTCCCTCTTGTTCATCTCTTCTAGGTGCCTGTGTGTTCTTTTGGGTGTGTGCACCCTCATTTTGGCACGCGCACATGCACACATATGCCTATGGGTGCTTGCACCATATTTTCTATCTCACACATGTGTGTTCTAAGGTTATGATCCCTACGCATATTCACATGTGCCATGTATATGTGCGTTGATGTGCATACACCTTTTTGGGGTGTATGCACATGTGCGTGAACATATATAGTACCTAAGCGTGCATGCATATGCTTCAGGGGTACCTGCTACACCATAAGGGTGCCTACGCCCTCCGGCATGTGTTCCTGTGCCATACCCTATCTCTAACCTACTATTAAATGTATGAAATGTGGCATTAATTGCAAAAATTGATGAAGTAGGTCAAGCTACTCACAAAGAATCCATCATCTGTGTGATGGGCATACTCTCAAACTTAGTCAGTACATCTCCTGTGGGATCATCCTCTCACCATCATCCTTGTAGCTATCAGGGGTCTCACGGTAAAATCTCGGCAGCGGTCGGTAACTAATGAATTGGTCATGATGATTTACCCCCCCCCCCCTTCGGGGGTATATTAAACCAATTTTGCTTTCCGTGGTGACTGGAAGCTTGTTTTGACCACTGTTGTGGCTCTAACTCTTCTTATAATCGCCATGATTAATTTTTATTTTTATTTTAAATAATTATTTTTCTTTCATTTTCCGTCATGCTGGTGCATCCTTTGCCACCTGGTACTCCTTTCTTATCACTAGGACAATTATAGTACTCCTAGGTGATATTATTTCTTCTACACACTCCATCGAATAATTATTTTTTATTAAATAATTTTATATTTTATTCTGTTATGTAGGGGAATTGTTTGCCACATGTTGCTTCTTTCTTCTCCCTGAGCCATTTCCTTTGCATCTGGGAGATTCTTGTTGATTCTTCTACTTTCTTCTATGTATCTAACCCATCCAAAAATTGTTTTTGAAATATATATATATATATACATAACCTTCCAAAATCAAAAAATAATAAAAAATTCTCCAAAAAATCCTAAATTTTTTAAAAACCACAAAACTAGGTACACCAGCTCATAGCAGTTGAAACTTATGTCTTGTGCATGGTATTCTTTCCATATCTTGCTAGAAATTTTACTTCTTCACTGATCAAATGACTCGCAGATCATCAGACTTACGATCATATATAAAGCTAGCCTGTTTGCTTCATTAGTACTCTAGGGCATATATAGTTGCCTGGTACTATTTCGTAGTGCACTATAATTTCTCATTTGACCCAGTGTCCTTATACATCTTCCCTCGCTTGTATCCTTTCTTGGGGCATCATTTTTAACCCTTTTCATTAATCATGAACATTTAGGGATCTTCAACTTCATAACAAAACATTTGCAACGGTCTTGACCATTGTTGGTTGGAATATGTGTGTTCATACTTGTTTTCCCTATTAAAGTGCTTGTTTCCTTCTCATATTGCATTTATTTTTGTATGTTGCATTGAGTGGGTGTTTCAGCAATGGAAAATTGTTTGTAGTATGGATTTTCATGTCATCCTAATTTTGTCGTATGCTTACATTTTTAATAAGCACTAATGACGTAGATCTTTGGAAATATGATGACAATAAAGTTGTTTCAATACACTGGATGAAATCTTGCTCTTTCCTTCTTCAATACTCTTCTTCATCATTCTCCTATTAACATTTTCTTGTTATTCAGCCAAGGCATCCTTCTCCTACCCATTCTTCTATTTTCTTTCTCTCACCTTTTTTGATTGTTGACCTCCTTCTCTGATCACCCCTTCGACACTCGAGGGGGCATCTCTCACTTCTACTAATTTGTCTTCTGCACTTTAAAAATTTATATGTTCACTATCTTTGAAGTGGTGTCATTTATGCCACCCCAAAGAGCGGCAAATGTAGACACCTATAATTTAACCCAAGCAATTTAAACACTTAAATTGCACTAATTATCCTCTTTCCCATTAATTGACAACATATCATCAATATAGCACACTTCCTCTTCTATCACCATTAATTAGCTACATTACGCTAGTTAATTAACTTTTCTATCCTAGAAATACACCAATTAACGTCCTTTCGTAATCAAATCCTCTTTCTACCTAGATTAATTAATTATTTCTAATTAATTAACCACCCCTTTTTCTAGACAAATTAATTAATAATAATTAATTAGCTTCCTTCCATTACATCATTAAATAATCATTTATTTGAATAAATCTCTCTCATAGTCTAAATCATACTAACTATTCCTCTAAAAATATTATATAAGCTTGCACACCTATTAATTAATCACTTTGGTTAATTAATAAATCCCCTCAAACCGCATGAGTCACTAAAGGACAAAATAAACTCTCCTAAGGTTGACTCAACCCTTTCTAAACCTCCCTTATCCATAACTAACCCAACCTCTCCATTTATCCAACATGAATAGGGATGTAGAGATTCTTCTATCCATTGGGCTATATAAGGAGCCCTCCTCTTAACTTTCTATTTACACCTTTACACATCTAAATGAGCATAGAGCCTAAGCTACAGCCATTTATCATCTTTGAGCATTCTTCATTAGAGAAGCTATCTACTTTCATTTCTTGTATTCATCCATCCAATTTTTGAAGTCATATGGGGATATATAAAATGGTCTTGTAGCCGTAGAATGACAAGATCCCATTCTTGAAAACCTTGGGATTCAAACATACAATCAAAACACTTTATTTTTAAGGATCTAAATAGGTTCATCTCATTTGATTAGCATTCAAGAGAGATAGAGATTAATGGTTTGAAATGTTAGTTTGAAAATTTCTTCATGTTCTAATGCAATAATGTTGGTAGATTAGTCTTTCTTGAGCTCTAAGCATGATGGTGCATTGATTTTGATTTATATTTGTTTTAGGATTGTTAGGTGTTACTTCTAATTCTTTTTGGCATTACTAACAAATTAATGTACACATTTGGCACGCCCGGTGGGATGGGTCCTTAGTCCCTTAACATTCTAGTTCAAATTTTAATGTTCTTTCAAGTTTTTTGCTTACTCTTGATATACACATATGGAAAATAATGTTCAATTTCTTAGGATTTTGCTAATATTACATGTGTAGGATCTCATTTAGAGCTTTAATTCTAATGGGTTGTTGTCAATTTCAGGATAACAAACTAAAATTTTGATTGTTTTCAGATTTTTAGTGTCTTTGGCCATATTGTGACTGCAGAAGGGGTGAAGGCACACAAACCCTAGTGCAAGTACACTAAACCTAACATAGACACATGTTCTAGTGCACACACACTTTGCTCACAATGTACCTTCACTGTTGCAGGAAACCTGTCAGGATAGCGCATATTCCCTAACCCTGGTGTACATACCATAATACTAGAGCAGGCATCGTATACCACCTTTTTGCTAATCCTGGCGAACACAACCTGACACATATGCCCATATCCTGGTGCATCCATATCTCAAGTGGCGTAGGTGCACTGTCTGAGTTTTTGTACCTCCCTTTTATTAACCCTAGCACACACACCTACACACTAGCACATATGCCCATACCTTGGCACAAACATATCTCAGGTAGCACAGGTGCATTATGTATTTATATTTAGACAAAGGGTGCAAACACCCTAAACCATGTGCACATGTCCTAACCCACACGCAGGTGCTTCGGTTTGAGTTTGAATATTACTTTCATATTTGTGGAAATTTGTTTCCTAAGGTAATAACATCATTGCAGGTTTTATTTTTTACATGGTTATGCTATACTAGACATGGAATGAACCTTGCATGTTAATTATAAGAGTAAGATCATGTATGCTCTTCCTTCACGTATTTTAGGGTGATCTTGGGAATCAGAAATGATTCTTACATATTTTTGTGCTTTATGGATATGTTGAATGTCCAAGTTGAGGAAAAATATATTTCAAATTTGATTTAAGTGTTTCCATTTGTTGAATTTTTGGATTTTACGTCGCATATGCTCTTCTCTTACATCTTAGGGCGATCTTGAGAATTAGAAAAAAATGTTTATTGTTTTTATGGAAAATTACTAATCCTTGGTGCAGAACCACAAACACTTCTTAAAGAAGGGTGGAGTTGAAACATAACTAAACTTCTAATATAGTTTCTGTGCAAGTTTACAAAAGATGTTCAAGAAAACCACATCCATTTTTTAAAAGATAAAAAACACACCACAATCAACACATTGTATTTGCAGTTTAGGATAAGGGTACACCTCGTCTGCTGAAAACTAGGACATAAGCTTTAAGCTACAACAATGGGGGTGGTCCTAGGAACCCCAAATTAGTCCATGCAAGAGGGAACCTTGCGAATGAAATGGTAAGTGATTTGTACAACTTACTTGACTAGTATACACGTGATATTTAGCGTCACAAGTCGTCTATATCGCAACCCTAGTGAGAGTACATGATGGAGGAATTTATTGCCCACTATGCTTGAAGGGGGTAAAGCAAAGCCGAGATACTCCCAAATTAGTCAGTGTGAATTTTTGGGTAAATCGAGCTCACTCTTATATGAATTGTGAAACCTAGTTGAGTGAACCACCCAGGAATCTATCTTTGACCAAGAGCCCACTTGGACCACATCAAAGCCAATTTGAGTTAAAGAGCTATTGTTCATCATGAAACATATGAAGAGTTACTTTTTCTTAGTTTTTCAATTTCCCTAAGGTGAGGTGAAACTATATTGAAGTGAGGCGAACATTTTTCAACCCTAACTGATCCACTTCCTTCACTTTCTTTTGACAATTTGTTGATCAAAAGAAGAGTGACTACCTTCGCGTTATCAATTGATTGCTTCCCCACTTTTTTTTCGTTTACGCCCATCCATGTTTGCGGCTGGGTTGTTAAATGTCTAAAGTGTGTGGAGACATTTTTATGTCATTGGTTTCCTTTTTGATCTTGATACCCAATTCAAGATCATCATCGTAGTTAGGCTTGGTTCATCACTTTGATCCTCCTTTGAATGGTTATATTGTTTATATCATATCACTAAAATTTTGGTATTTACGTCTTGTTTCTTGTAAAATTGACCTGAATACCTATATTGTGAGATTACACTACATAGACTTTAATAATTCCTAGGTATACTATAAATTTAGTTTGATTTCAATTATTACCTCGATTCTAAAGAGTGTTAAGTGTCACCACCTGTGCATGTTATATCAATATCATCGTGATATTCATACCTTACTTTCTCGCAAAGTTTGGTTAACATATCTCAATGAAATTGTTGTGTCACTCACAATCGTAACTGAAACCCTTTGGTATATATGTATTTATTAAATTTGGGCTTGCTTCTAGTATACTTTGTTTTGAGGTGATGTTAACTTCTTGTTATTACTTACGCCTTGTCCATTTCTTTGAACTCAACACACGTAGGGACATTTTGTTACTCATCATATGACACCAACTACCTTTTCAAAGAAAAAATTATGAAGTGCTTCATTTGATTATTTGGTTTGAAACTCGACATTGTGTGATTGATTCTTGCTTGGCTCAGTCATGTAAGAGCAGATTATTATGTCACTTTGGTTCTTTGACATTCATAACATACCTTAATTTTTGGGCATTCCTTATTTGATTTAGGTTTGATAAAAATCTTTGAACACATTCACAGATACCTTAGTGAAAATATTACACATCATGGATCTGAAAACAAGATTGGGACTCAAAAAGTAGGCTTTGGAAACAAGATAAATTCAAATTTGGTAATCCTCCAACAAACAAGGGTCAAACCCTTTTATTGGCCATGATCTAGGGCCTTTATTCTCTGCGGAGAAAGAAGTAGAATAAATGATAGATCATAGAGTGACAAGTTGGAATCCCTACATGTAGAGTTTAACTTCGATCCCACATTTTTAGATGAGTTATTTTTAGAAACAAGGATCAGGTACTGGCACTAGTTGTAGAATTGGGAGCCAGAATGCCTATTGAACAAGAGGAAATCCCACCTATAAATGATCCTAATGAAGAGGATAAACCCCTTATTAACATGGATGATATCTTAACACATGGACATGCTTCTACTTCTAACGTGGGAAATGATAATGTAATGGGATATCAAATACCTTTTCTTAAAGTACCACGTAAAGTAAGACTAGAACACGAAAATCTTGAAAAACCTCCACAGAAAGAACAAGAAGAGGAACCTATTGAAGAAGAAGTTACTATTAAAAAACAAATTAGCAACCTTATTTGACAATTGGATTTGTTAACATCTCATATACAAAAAGAACAAACAAGAATGTACAAAAAAAAACTTAACGTCAACATTAGTGAAATACAACTGGAAAATCAAGGAGAAGACAATATGGAACACCATCATTTATATATCCATGCTTCTCCTACCAAAGAACAATTACTCACTCAAGAATTGCAGTCTATGAAAGTGAAACTTACAAGCCTCCAAGAGAGCACTATGGAAAATAGTAGAATATATCAATATGAAGAGCTATGTCCCTATCCATTTGAAAAAACTATGACGCTTCAACCCTTCCCAAAAAAGTTTCACATGCCAAAATTTGAAAAATATAGAGGGAAAGGTGACCCACGAGACCATGTAAAATATTTTTACATTACATGCCAAAAAGTGGCCTACAGTGAGAATTACCTCATATGACTCTTTCGAAAGAGTCTAGGGGGGAAATCCTTGGAATGGTTCACTTTCTTACTTTAGGGATATATTTTTACATGGCTTGACCTAGGAGCAAGATTTGTATGACATTTCTCGTACAACATAGAAAGTGAAATAACCATGACAGACTTGTGTGGCACTAAACAACATCCCAACGAAAAATTCTCTAGCTTCCTGTAAATATGGAGAGGGATAGCAAGTGGTTTCCTTGTACATTCCCTGAAAAATAGCTGATGAGTATCTTTGTACCCAATCTCAACCCAGACATCACTTTTCATTAGCAAATGCATTGTGTTTGCACCTTTGAAGAGGTTATTAAAAAGGGTGTCCAAATAGAGAAAGCCCTTATTGCTAAAGGAACCATTAAGCCACACTCTAAGGATAACCAAAATGCAAAACCTACGAAAAAGAAAAAAATATTCAACAAATACAAGAATGTTGTGGGAGATAGAATCACAAATTCAAAACACGTGAAAATGGTTCAAATTGGCCAACCTTTTAAAATGACAAAAGGGTCTATTCAAAAACTGCCTAAACGTAGAATGTTCACTCCTCTCAATGAGCCTTTGTCATCCATATTGAAGAAATTGGATGCATCTCACATGGTGACTTATCCCACGACACAAACCTTTGATGAAAATGTTCCAAAACCATCATGGTACAAAGAACATGACTATTATGAATTACATTGTGTCAAGGGGCACAAAACAAACAAATGTCTATGCATTTGTCACTACATCCAAGACCTCATCAAAAATGAGGAGATATAAGTGGATACCCTAGAGAAAAATCAAACACCAAAAAAAAATGGGAATATTCAAAGAACCATTCCCTAAACATGGTAAGTCAGATGAGCCAAAGTTGGATCAAGGAGAGTCATCCCAGATATACAAAGCATTGAATTATCTTTATATGAAGAAAGACAATAATCATTACGACTCACTCATTTGATGTATCCGCTACCCTAGTGACCATGTGAATACCATTTGGTTCAAGGGAAAGGATTGTGCTATGGTAACAAGGCATGCCAGCATCATGACTCCTAAAACCTCTCTGTCGACCTTGCAAAATGGTAGGTACAACCTCTTATAACAACATGAGAAGATGTCTGCCAAGATTTAAATCTTAGATCTTCTCAAAATATCAAATGTACATAAGGAAATTTTGTACAAAACTCTTCAAGGGTCAGGAGTGCCACTAGAATTAGATCCAACACATCTTCAATCTACAGTAGCCAACAATGTACCAACTAAGTATATCTCTTTTAATCATAGAGAGAACCCTATTGAAGACCCAATGCATAGTCTCTCCTTATATATTGAGGTATTCGTCACCCTCCAAAAGATAAAACGGGTGCTTGTGGACAACGGATCTTGGATGAATATATGTAAATTGAATTTAGTGAAGCAATTGGGACATATAAAAGAAGATCTTGAGTCTCACATCATTACCATAACCACTTACGACAACGTGGAAAGGGAGTCAGCTGGCACAATCACATTGCCCATGGAGGTTGGACCCACTTGTCATCACACGAAGTTTCATATTTTGGACTTAGAAATCCCTTACAATATGCTTCTTGTCCAGCCATGGATTCATGCCATGTAGGTCATGCCATCAAAATTTCATCAATGCATCAAACTGAAACACGAGGGACACACTTTGATGAAACAAGGATATTTAGATACCTTCTCTCACTGTATATATCTCAATAGTTTTACACGTAATGGTTCCTATACATATCCCTCTACTGATGCAGGTGTTCCTCTTCAATCTAAAGCCATAGAGTCATGGGTAGATTTAGATTCCCTAAGTTCTTGCATGCATGAGGCTTCCACATCAACTTCTCCCTTTGATTCTTGGGAGATGAAGGTTCTAGAATATGGTTGTGGGGAGTATAATGTGCAACAAGCTCTTTTGTTTTCAGACCTCTCATTATCACCTACAACTAGAGGCTGACCCAACTATAATTTCAGACAACCTAGATATGAGTGAACTATTGAGTCTTTTTTACCTAGATAGTTGCTCATTGAAGAGAAATTGTTGGACCCACCTATGACCTGGGTACTGGAAGATACTCAACCAACTTTATACCAAATCCCTGAGTATGAGAACTCTAGCTGAATGACATATTCAATGGGCTACAAAGGCCTAGGATGTAGAAAGAATGAGCATGGACTGAGAGAACCAGTTCCTCTCCCACACTTCAACATTCAACCCTATGGATCGCACCCCATTGATCAAGATGCCACCTATTCTGAGCATGAAGATAGATCTGATTATTCAGATAGCGATATAGATTCCCACTATAGTCAATACGAGGATCTTTTCTCCATGAACATATTCAAGAATACTACTATCCTTACTATAAGCCCTACTGAACCTAAAATTTACCTTGGTTACCCTTGCCTTGTCGAATGGGACCAACAACATCATGTGCCACTGGATCTCTTTGAAAATGATGAATCCATTGCAGAATTCATGGGAATTCGAGATACAATTATTCTTGGCAACCATAAGAAGGGTTTCTACATCAACTTAGATACCTGTGTGTACTTTGACAAGGAAGCTAAGCTTTGTGGTTAACAAAAATTGAGAAAATGTGAGGGAAAAATTTCCAACGAAAAGCCTCAGGAAAAACAAAATTCTAAGTCACATAGTGAAAACCTTTTTGAGGCACTAGCCCACAAACAAGTAAAAAATTCAATGGAGAAGAAAAGTGACCATGCTAAGGGTGAAAATATTGTAGAGATTCCCTTGGAAGAATATCTCAACCTTCCCTTTGATCCTACGCATAAAGATGATTTTTTGAAAATGCTAGTGGAAGAAACCATTGATGTGAATATTGGAACAAAAGATGATCCAAAAATAGTCAAAGTAGGATCTTCACTCTCGACAAGAGAACATAAAACATTCTCCATGCTTCTGTGGGAACTTTTAGATGTATTCACATGGTCCTATAAGGATATGTTTAGATTAGATCCAACTTTAGTAGTGCATAACCTAGTAGTGCACATAGACGCCAAGCCCATCAAACAAAATCTTAGAATAGTGCACCTGCAGGTGGCCCTTGTGGTTAAAGAAGAGTTAGAAAGATTTTTAGTGGTGGGAATTATTCAACCTATTGATTACTCAGAATGGATATCAAACATAGTCCCCATTTAAAATAAATCTATCACAATAAGAATCTATATGGATTTTAGAGACATTAATAAGGAATGCCCAAAGTATGATTTACCATTGCCCAATATTGATATGATTGTTGATTCAAATACATGATATGAAATGCTATCAGTTATGGATGGATTTTTAGGCTACAATCAGATCAAAATTGCAAATGATGATAGACACAAGAAAACCTTCACAAACCCCTAGGGGAATTTTTGTTATCAGGTAATGGCCTTTGGTCTTAAAAATCCAGGAGCAACTTATCAAAGGGAAATGACCATGATTTTCCATGATATGATTATTGACATCATGGAATACTCTATGGTTGATATCCCCAAGAAATCTAAGAGAAGAGTAGATTACCTTGAGATTTTACGGCGTATTTTTGAATGCCTACGGGAATACAAAGTCAGATTGAATCTAAAAGTGTGTTTTTGGTGTAATGTCAGGAAAGTTACTTGGATTCATTTTATCAAAAAGAGGGATTGAGGTAGACCCAGCTAAATTTACTACCATTACTGAAATGCTTCCTCCCCAAAACATCAAACAAATACACATCTTGAATGGAAAGATACAATCCTTCCACTGCTTCATTTCCTAGCTTGCTGAAAAATATCATTCATTTAGCCATCTACTTAAAAATGATGTTTCCTTTATTTGGGGACTAGAGCAACAACAGGCCTTCTCCTTGCTTAAGCAATTCTTAGCCAATCCATCTGTCCTCATACCTCCAACTCCTAGTGAGCCACTCCTACTGTATATTTTTGCTACTCAATTCGCTATTGATGCGTTGCTCACCCAATATGACCTTGGCCATAAAGAAAAAGTTATGTACTATCTCAGTTGTACTCTCATTACTTTTGAGCTTAATACCCTTAGATTGAAAAGGCTTATTTTGATGTATTTTTTACCTTCCAAAAACTTCACCATTACCTTTTGAATGCTAAAACCAAGGTCATTTCCAAAGTTGACCCGCTTAAGTATCTTTTGTGAAAACCCTCCCTTATAGGTAGAGTGGCTAATTGGATCGTTCTACTAAGTGAATTTGACATTGAGTATGTGCATAAAAAGTTGGTAAAAGGACAAGTACTCATCGATCACTTAGTAGAAGCACCATTACCAGGGATAGAGTCTGTAAGTCAGGACCTTCCAGACGCTTCGTTATTATATATTGAGGAATCTGTCATGTGGAAACTACACTTCAATGTATCTCTTAATTTTCATGGTGTGGTATTAATTACTCCTCCAGGAAACCCTATACCTCAAGATTTTTGCCTTGATTTTCCTTGTTCAAATAACATTGCGGAATATGAAGAGCTCATTGCTGGGATGAAGATGGAAATAAAATGGGATATCCATCATGTTAATATCGCTGGTGATTCATAATTGAACACAAAATAAGTTAACGTCAAATATAAATTCAAGGATGAGAAACTCATCCCCTACAAGAAACTGGTGGAAACTTTGAAAGAGTTTTTTGTGCATATTACATTTGAATAGATTCCAAGAGCACAAAACATATCCACAGAGGCTATGGCCACCGTAGGTTCTATGCTATGAATTCCACTAGAGAGCAATGACATGTTTTTCTTTATTGAGAACCTATGTTAGCTTGCGTATGATATGCCCTAATCATGTTTGGCTTGTGAAGTTGTTGGTCCTTATTCCATATGGTATGTGCACATCTACACCTATCTTAAATAAAACACCTTCCCTCCTGACATATCTCATTCTTAAAAAAATCCTTATCTGCTAGATAGCCCGTTACACCCTCTTAGTAGATACACTCTATTTTCATCACTATGACGGGAATCTATTTCATTGTTTAGATGTAGCAGAGTCAATCTAAGGGATTAAAGAGGTGCATGAAGGGATATGTGGTGCTCATACAAACGGAATGGTTCTAGCTAAGAAATTCTCAAGAGTAGGCTACTATTTGCCTACTATGGAAATAGACTACTGTAACTATGTAAGGAAATGTGTACTATGTCAAAAGTATTGAAATTTCATCCATGCGCCATCACAACCATTACAGCCAATCAAAAACCCATGTCCATTCTCCAAATGGGGACTGGATTTAATAGGAAATCTCACCCCTACCTCATCTGATGGTCATACTCACATCGTCACAGCTATAGGATATTTCACTAAGTGGGTGGAGGCTATTCCTTTGACTTATATAACAACAAATCAAAATTCAAATTTTATCATGAATCACCTTATCTTCCGATATGGCATTCCTGCGGCCATAGTTATTGACAATGGAAAATCATTCAAGAAAAATATATTGAAGGACCTTTGTCATCAGTTTTAGATAAAACTGAAACGGTCAACACCATATTATCCACAAGGTAATGGGCAGGCTGAAGCCCCTTACAAAAAATTGGTTCGAATCATGGAAAAGATGATGAGTAACAAAGGTTACAATTGGCATTTGAAAATTCACCTAGCCCTTTGAGCTTATAGGACCTCCATTTGCACTCCTACTAGTGCGACACCCTATTCCCTAGTATTTAGAACTAAATCCATCATCTCATTAGGAATCAAGATTCCTTCCATGAGAATATCTCTTAGGGATTACCTGGACAAGGATGAGGATTATAGAGTGGTCAGGCTGGAAAAACTAGATCTTGTAGATGAAAAGTGCATCTGGGCCCTTAACCATCTCAAAGTGTATTAGAAGAGAGTCTCCATAAATTAGAATAAAAGGATCATACCCCATCAATTTGAGGTCAAAGATTTGGTCATGAAATAAAATCAGTTCAACACAAGAGCAGAAGGAGAGAAGAAAGGAAAGTTTGAACTGTATTGGCTACGATCTTACATCATTGTGGCCAAATATGGTATGGGAGCATACAAACTTACCCATACCAATGGTGATGAGATATGCAAACCTATAAATCACATGCACCTTAATCAGTTCTATGCTTAAGCATGGCGCAAAAATAAGAAAAGAAAACAAAAAAAAGAGTAAAAATGATCAAAATACAAAAAAAATAAAAGAAAAAGAGAAAACAGTGCGTCCATATGTGAAAACCACACAATTGTGGCATTTTGGATAGTTCCCTTGGTGAAAAATGGTTTAGGGCACCTTGGGAGGATTCGTTGTTCACAAGCATTTTGCATTTGGAGGGTAGTTTTACTTAGCCTAGGGCTAGTTCCACGTCTGGATCTGAGATTCCCTACCAACCTATAATGTTAAGCTTTAATTCAGATTTTTCTCCTCTTGTTAATCTATGAAGGGATGTTCTTTTCATATTCCCCATAAAATGTTGGGGGAAATTTTGTAACTTCAACTTCCTGTTTATAAGCACGTGGTGCCTTCCCTTGTATATTCTCTATCTAATGTTGGGTGCATCCACGTTTCTTGGTTACATGCGCATAGCTTTGATAAACCTTAGAAAATCATAAAAACATTAAAAAATGTTCAAAAAACACAAAAACAATAGAAAATTGTTTCACAAAACAGTCTTGTAAAGACATGACTTTAGTTTACTTACTTTATCTTGTTTTTGTACATTGTTTGTTTGTATAGTTGCTACTTATTTATACATTTGTATAGTTTGTTGCTTAGACATACTTTGATAAGATTAATCTTTTCTTTCTTAGATTAGATTCATTATTACTTATACATATGCAGTGTGTGCTTTTTTCATGTTTGCAAATAATTGTACATAGTTGTGTTAATTCATGTTGGTTGGCACTATGTATTTTGTTAACATTTGATTGTTTTTGTTGGTTGCATGTACATAGTTTTTTTTATCACATCATCATATCTCCATCAATATCATCACATCTAACATCATCTATACATCATATGAATAAAAGTACTAAGTATAAATCATATGTGAATGTTAAGCTAATCATCACATATTGTATCATCAAATGGGGGAAAGAGGGGTCGTAAATATCAAAATCTATCCCCCCCACACCAATATCATCATGTCATCCCATCCACTAATCTAGAGCATCACAGGTACAATTAATGGATATCATCTATGGATGTATCATATCAAAATTAAACACATGTGGTACAAGCATCTCAACTATCATCATGATACATACACAATCTGAAATCAAATCATATAACATCATGATACATCTATAATCCATGTAATCAATCATAAAACACAATAAAATTCCATCATCTCATAAACAACAATGCCGCATGAAAAATTCCATATATAAAAGTATAAAATGTATGTCTCACAAAAGATATACATCATGGATACAAAAATGTGCCATCAAAGGGTACAACTCATAAAAATGCCTTCATTAGAGGTGTACATCAAAAATACCATACAACGGTCAAAATAATAAAACCTTCATTAGAGGCATACATAAAAAAAATGATACATCATATACATCTATCAAAGTATAACACCTTCATAAGAGGTCTATATAACATGATACAAATACAATCAAAAAATACAATGAGAGTCAAGGCTAACTAGAAGCCTTAGAGGGAGTGGTTTGTATGTGTACTGGAGGACCCATAACCTGTGTCCCACATGGCCCTGTTGGCTACCCTCATGGCTGATACATGTGGCCTCTTTGATGTTGTCAATCCCCTCGACTACTGAGTATAGGTAAGTGTCTGCTTCCCAGCTGGAACTACCTCATAATAGAGCAACCGATAATACGAGGCTATGCCCTCCACTATATCTTAGTCTTGATGAGTGAAAACTATCATTGTTGTCCCGTATGTGTGTCAAAATGATGCTACCTCTACTGCTAGCCATGTGACCTCAACCTAACCCACTACTCACTCTACGTGAATCCGGTCTCTCGTGACTATCACTCGTTGTAGCTGGGTCTAAACCTGTTATAGTAGGCTCGTAATCTTATCCATCTGAGAGGCCATCTGGTGTATCTACTGGAAATGTGTTGAACCATCTCCCCGTTGACCGACCTAGGGTCTGGATTGGTCTATGTCTACTGTCATGACTAGAATGTGAGAGTGGGCCTAATCTCTCTCTACTATCAACTGACGCACCTGTTGCTGTAAGGAAGCTAGTTGTGCCTTGGCATCTCCACCCTAGGCTTGGGCTAACCTTAGAGGCACCAATAGAGCCTATCTGTGTCCTTGAACCTATACCTATCCATGGGACTGTCCTTGATCCCGTAATCTAGGCCTCGGACCCTATACATGACCCTTTCCCTGTGCCTCACCTTGTGTCTATCCCTATCTGGGCACCTACTGCTTTTGTCCAAGATATTGTATTAGACCCTACCCACCATGTCTTTGCCCATCAAATGGATCATCAACTTGACCTATAGTTATCGCCTCGTCACTAGTGTATGTGAACTCAACTGGTGCTCGCACACCTAATCCCCATGCCTCATTTAATATGGTCAGGCACCGCGGAAAAATGGTCACATACAAGGCCATGTAATTTGGTGTGGTTCCTGGGTCTCTAACCTATTGATTAGGGTCCCAAACCTACAATACCACTTGTAGGAAGCTAACCCTGGCTCAAGAAAGCTATATGCACGGCCCCATAGTCTTCCTCTTTATATCTCGATGGGCATACTACATATAGGGTTGAGGGATGCCCTGAACTCTACCCAAATCTCACTGACATCGATCTACCTTATATATCTCAGTAATATAATTGTGACTGCCAAGAAGGAACTGCTCTACCTCCACTCCATCCTGGGGCCACTCTATGTCTGTAAGGCATCTAAATAATATCTCTATCTAGTAACTCATCAAACTCTCGATGGTAGAAGTAAATTCTACATAAGTGCCTCATATATTGTCCCCCATGGAGACCCATGCCATGAATTTTGGCTTCTCTAATGCTCGGGTGTGCAATGCACCTACAATGCACCCGATCACTATATAGTCCCAGGACCAGATCTACAGTAAATACTTCGGCCCCACCATCTTCTGATGGTGGTAAGTAATTAGGTGTAGATCCTAGTATAGATGTGCCAGTATGCACTAGCCGCAACAGTATCGCTTGCCACTAAATACCCCATGTACTAATGTGATCAATCCCATTGGAAATGATGTCTCTGTCTTATCAGTGAGTAAAAACCCACTGATAAGAGTCATCAAGTACAGTGGTCCCTAGTGAAGAGTCAGATCAGGTATGAAGTCATGAAAGGATATCATCATACCCTTGTGGGGTATCTCCTCGCATCCAAATAGGTCACTAATCACCGTAGTAATTTGACCTAAATGTCTCGTATAATTGATCGTTGAGCCCATAATAGGAACACGCAAGATCCACCACACATCCTCTAGTGTGATTGTCATCTCTCTTGTAGGGAGCATGAAACACTAGATCTCACTATGTCACCGCTCAATCAAAGCGATCAATAGGCCATGGTCTAAGGTAATAGACGACATCCACGCTACATAGCCCAGGCCAACTGCTTCCAATAGAATCACCATCCCATGACGATTGTTTCAGCGCATGCTCACCTCCATCTCAATAATGCGAGTGTGTTTCTCTCGGGTCTACAACATTGGCAACATTATTTGAAAAAACATGACATATGTTAGAAACTAAAAATTTCTTCTAAGTTCTTCTACTATTCTTCTAGTCTTCGCTAATTTTTCTCTTTCTTCTAAGTGTCATTTTTTTGACATTTTCCCCTCTTGTTCATCTCTTCTAGGTGCATGCATTCCCTTTTGGGAATGTGCACATGTGCACACACATGTGTGCACCCCCATTTTGGTGCGCCCGCATGTGCACATAGGCCTAAGGGTACTTGCACAAAATTTTCTGTCTCACATGTGTGTGCGCTAAGGTTTTGATTCCTACGCGTACATACATGTGCCATGTGTATGTGTGTGGATGGTAATACACCTTTTTGAGGTGTATGTATATGTGCACACACATGTATAATACCTGTGCATGCACACATGTGCTTCAGGCATACCTGCACCACCATATGGGTGCCTAGGCCCTCGTGCATGTGCACCTATGCCATACCCTATCTCTAACCTACTGTTAAATACATTAAATGTGGTATTAATTACAAAAAGTGACGAATTAAGTCAATATAATCATGAAGAAGCCATCATTTGTGTGTCAGGTGTACTCCTGAACTTGGTCGGTGCATCTCCTATGGGCTCGTCCTCTCACAATCTAATTCTTCACCATCGGTGGTCTCATGGTAAAATCACGATAGTGGTTGGTAATAAATGAATTGGTCACGATGATTTACCCCGACCCCCTCGGGGGGGTATATTAAACCATTTTCGCCCTCTGTGGTGACTAGAAGCTTGATTTGACTGCCATTATGGATCTAACTCTTCTTTTACTCATCGTTAATATTTTTTTTTAAATAATTATTTTTCTTTCATTTTTCATTGTTCTGGTGCATCCTTTTCCATCTGGTACCCCTTTCTACTCACTAGGACAATTTTATTGCTCCTAGGTGATATCCTTTCTTCTACACACTCCATCAAATAATTATTTTTTATTAAATAATTATTTTATTTTATTTTTGTTATGTTGGGGCACTATTTGCAACTTGTTGCTTCTTTCTTCTCCCTGGGGCATTTCCTTTGCATCTGGGAGATTCTTGTTGATTCTTCTACTTTATTCTACGTATCCAACCCATCCAAAAAAATTTTAAAAAAAAAAAATACAAAAAATATATAACCTTCCAAAATCCATAAAAATTCAAAAATTCTCCAAAAAATCCTAAAAATTGTCAAACTCACAAAACTAGGTACACCAGCTCATAGTAGTTGAAAATTGTGTCTTACGCATGGTATTCTCTTCGTATCTTGCTAGAATTTTCACATCTTCGCTAATAAAATAATTCACAGATCATCATACTTACGATCATCTATAAATCTAGCTTGCTTGCTTCATCAATACTCTAGTCCACATATAATTTCCTGATACTATTTCTTAGCGCATTACGCTTTCTCATTGGACCCAGTGTCCTTCGTCATCTTCCCTTGCATGTATCCTAGCTCGGGGCATCATTTTCAACCCTTGTCATTAATCAAAAACATTTAGGGATCATCAACTTCATAACAAAACATTTGTACAACCATCTTGACCATGGTGTGTTGGAATATGTGTGTTCATACTTGTTTTCTCTGTTAAATGAGATTTTTTCCTTCTCATATTGCATTTCTTTTTGTATGTTGCATTGAGTGGGTGTTCTAGTAATGGACAACTGTTTGTAGTATGGATTTTCATGTCATCCTACTTTTTTCATATGCTTACATTTTTAATAAGGAATGATGACAAAAATCTTTGGCAATATAATGACAATTAAGTTGTTTCAATACGCTAGATGAAAAATTTCTCTTTCCGTCTTCATTCCTCTTCTACATCATTCTCCTATCAACACTATTCTTCTTATTCACCTGGGGCATCCTGCTCCTACACATTCTTATATTTCCTTTCTCTCACCTTTTTCAATTTTTGATCGCCTTCTTTGATTACCCCATCAACACTCGGGGGGAATCTCTCACTTCTACTAATTTTTCTTCTACACTTTCAAAATTTATCTGTCTACTATCTTTGAAGTGGCATCATTTACGCCACCCCAAAGAGGGGTAAATGTAGACACCTATAATTTAATCCAAGTAATTTAAAAACTTAAATTACGCTAATTATCCTCTTTCCCTCAAATTGACGACATATCGTCAATATAGCAAACTTCCTCTTCTAACACCATTAATTAGCTACATTATGCTAGCTAATTAACTCTTCTATCCAACAAATACACCAATTAACGACCTTTCATTAATCATCTCCTCTTTCTACCTAGATTAATTAATTATTTTTAATTAATTAATCCCCCTTTGTATCTAGACAAATTAATTATTATTAATTAATTAGCTTCCTTTTCCATTAAATCAATTAATCATCATTTATTTGAATAAATCCCTCTCATAGTCTAAATCATACTAACTATTCCTCTAAAAATATTATATAAGCTTGCACACCTATTAATTAATCAATTTGGTTAATTAATAAATCCCCTCAAACCCCATGAGTCACTAAAAGACAAAATAAACTCTCCTAAGGTTGACTCAACCCTTTCAAAACCTCCCTTATCTACAACTAATCCAACCTCTCCATTTATCCCACATGAAGAGGGATGTAGAGATTCTTCTATCCATTGGGCTATATAAGGAGCCCTCCTCCTACCTTTCTATTTACACCTTTACACATCTAAATGAGCATAGAGCCTAAGCTATAGCCATTTATCATCTTTGAGCATTCTTCATTGGAGAAGCTAGCTACTTTCATTTCTTGTATTCGTCCATCCATGTTTTAAAGTCATATGGGGATATGTCAAATTGTCTTGTAGCCATGGATTGACAAGATCCCATTCTTGAAAACCTTGGGATTTAAACATACAATCAAAACATTTGATTTCTAAGGATCTAAATAGGTTCATTTCATTTGATTAGCATTCAATAGAGATAGATATTAATGAATTGACATGTTATTTTGAATATTTCTTCATGTTCTAATGCAAGAATGTTGGTATATTAGTCTTCCTTAAGTTATAAGCATGATGGTGCATTGATTTTGATTTAGATTTGTTTTAGGAATACTAGGTGTTAGTTTTAATTCTTTTTGGCATTGCTAACAAATTCATGTACACACTCATACTTACCATATTCCCTGACTATGAGAATGGGAATCTATCCATTTTAAAAATTATCATAAAAGGATGTAATTGTCATTCATTCTTTATGTTTCGTATAGTAGATTTTTTCTTTCTTTCTATATTGAATTTATGAGAATGGGCATATGTCCATTCTCATCAAAATGATAAAAGTATTTTTTTATATGAGAAATGGCATATGCCCATTCTCGTCACAATCATAAACCTCTTTATTTTTTTGAGAATGATCATATGCCTATTATAATCATTCTACCTCATTGAAGCAATATTGAACTTAATCATTTTTATATCACTATAAAGGATGTGGGAAAGGGTAATTTTCCATTCTAAAAAAATAAATAGTACCTCTATTTCTCTTCTATGATTCTTATATGAGAATAGGAATATGTCCCTTTAATACAAGATAAAAATGTTTGTTTTTATGAGAATGAACATATGCCCATTCTGTCTATGTTTATTTTTCTTCTATGATTCTAATATGAGAATGGGCATATGCCTTTTCATTACTAGATTAAAAATGTTTGTTTGTATGAGGATGGAAATATTCCCATTCTGTCTATGTGTATTTCCTCATTTTCATTGTTCTTATTTTTTTTATTATTGGCAAATAGTTTTTTGAAAGGGACTATACCCTTGAGAAGAAAAGAAGGCCTAAGAGCTGGAATAAGAGTGAGAATCAGAGAGAATGGGTCAAGATCCGAGTGTTACAATGAAGCTCGAAGTAGCCCAGAAATAGCTACTCAAACGAGACAAAACAACAAAATTACTGCAAAAAAGTAGTAAAGAGACCGCAAAAAAACAACAAACAAAACAAACAGAAGCAGCAGAAGCAACCAATACTACTTCTTGGCAGCTTTGTCGATGCTGGTCTTGACTCTCTTCCAGGCGTGAAACATACCCAAAGTTGTCATGTGGGCAGCATCAGTTTTATCAAGCTCCTCAATGGTTCTTTTGCTCTCTTTTTCGTTGCCCCAAAGTGTAACCGGGACACCGCTGAGGTTGGAAACACTTTTGGCATGACCCTTAATGAACTCCTCAATTGCCCTAAAGGCAGCAATGTTGTAATCATGTCTAGTTTTGGCCTTCCCTAAGCGGGAGTCTAAGGAGGTCAGCTTCTTATAGATGTCCTCAATCTGACTGCTATCAATGTTCCCCTCCCCCTCCATGCTTTTCTTGCCTTTTTGTTTAGCCAGGTTCATGACCTCATCCTTCAACAGTTTCATCTCAGCCTCTAAGGCCTCCAACCTCTTTGAAGAGCTATCCAACTGCACTTCCCGGGGACTGGCACTACTGATATTCAGAAGGTCATGTGCAATCTCTAGTTCGAAAGGTTCCTTCTCCACAACAAGAGCCTCAAGGTTGTGCTTCCTGGAGGCCCTGGTGACCAGTCTTTTAGAGGTAGAGGCGAGGTGGGTGGCGGGAGCAGCAGTAGGGGGAATGGATGGAGAAGCTTGAACAATCGGCTGGGGGGTGACAGCAGCGGTGACGGGGGCAGCAGGAGAAACAGGGCTGACAGCAGCAGAGCCCATCAAAGGGGTAGCCGGGCTAGGAGAGGAAGGAAGACCAGGGTATTTTAGAAGGAAACATTTATGAATCAAAAAAAAAAGTCCTTGATGCAAGGGAACCGCCTGGGTGTGCTTCTGAAACTCCAAAATGGAGCGTTCAAGGGAGTTCAGCAGATAATGGGGAAAGCAAACCAATCGATTCCTACGGAAGTGGTTTAGAAAGATAAGATGTTTAGCAGGGACAGTGACAAACCTACCTTCCAAGGAGATGAATCGAATCATCATGCGAGTAACCTCATCATAGGGTGGAGGAATTGAGCTGACAAGTAGGCCCGCTGTACCAAATGTGAGCTTCTCAAATCCCTCCACAAATCTTCTTTCTTCAGCATCTCTATCAACCCTTTTGTTGAAGAAGCGGTATCCCTCCAAACAAAGACCGGTCGCTTTAGCAATAAGATCTTCATTGACCAATATCTTCTGTCCCTCGTAGTCAATAGTCCACTCCTTCCATTCCTTAGAAAAATTCATAGAAATGCTTTGGTCATGTCCCTGCACCTTTTCCATGAAGTTGGTGAAGCCACCTTTGCTGAGAATGTTCCAAAGCTCGATATTTTCCTTCCAGTCGGGGTCCACGCATGGCTCAATTTGGCAGGGAGGTCCTCCCATCTTCTTTGTGATAGACTGATTACAACAATTTCCCAGATGCCTTTATGCGTAGAGACCTGTCTGCTTCTTGCTATTGTAAGCCGCACAAAACTGGAAACTATAGCCGTTGCTCTTCCCACGAATGGCTACGTGACTGTTGAACTGAGCCTGCGGGAAGTCGCGTGTGTGAGTAGCTCTCTCCCTGTCAACAATCACATTACAACTTCCATCGGTTTCCGAGGAGCTATGAATCTGGATTTTAATAGTTGTAGTACATCCCGCATGCGTGATTTTCAAATCAAAATAACTCCAATTGGAGTTCCCCAAATAATTCTTACTATCATGAATATTTGATATTATTTGCATCATCATATTCATTAAAGCAACACGTGTGAGAGTGTTATTGATGCTGATCTTCATCCAAAGATTATGTCTCATCTCTAGGGATTGCTTGCATATAGAAGTCCACATGAATGCTGTTGTGGAGCTGATTAGGGATGTTGTTATTATCCCAGATAGTGAAATTAACATTAATGCCATAATTGGCCAGCGCATCTGCCAATTTATTGCCCTCTCTGTAAGTATGCCTGATTCTGATGTTATTGAAAGTATGACTGATGCCTATGGACTTAGAGATAAAATCCTTAATACTCCAACTAGGAGATGAGGACTGATTAAGAAGTTTAATGATATTTAGGGAGTCCCCTTCAACAACTAGGTTCTGAATATTTTTAGCCTGGGCAACTCTCAAGCCCCAAAGAGCAGATAATGCTTCAACAAAATGATTAGTTTGAACTCCCATTTTTCCAGCATATGCAGCAATCAGATTACCTTTATGATCCCGTATTGCTCCTCCTCCTGCCGCTATCCCAGGGTTTCCCTTAGAGGCCCCATCAAAGTTCAACTTGTACCAATTAGAATCAGGATGATGTCATTTGATCGAAGATCTATCAATACTATTCTCGGGATTGCTCCAATTTCTAATCTGCCAATTGGATAAGATGTACTCTTCATTCTCAGGATAACTCTTGTTCTTGGGAGGTTTAAATCTGGTAATATCCTCTTTGATACCATTATAAATTTTTCTAATACTGAGTTTATAGTTTTGCTTCTTATTTCTGAAAATGATATCATTTCTATCCTTCCAAATCCTCCAGATTAAATGTGGGATAGCCAATTTCCAGATCCTTTTGATAACACAATGTCTGAAGGGTGGGTTCCATTGATTCCATAGCTGATTAAGATTCTTTGGAATCACCCAAAGAGCTTCAAATTTAGAAAGGACAAAGTTCCAAATTATTTTGGCATAATCATAATGTATGAACAGGTGGCTGATATCCTCAGAGTCATTCTTACAAAGATGGCACCAACTAGGAATTATAAATCCTCTTCTCATCAAATTGTCAATGGTAAGAATTCTACCTCTGATGGCCAGCCAAAGGAAAATTTTTTTTTGGGAGTTAATTCAAACATCCAAATCTTGTTCCAATCAAAATCAGATTGATTACTATGAAAGAGATTGATATAACCAGATTTGACTGAGTAGTTCCCATCATGGGAATTATTCCAAACCAACTCGTCCTTGGATTCCAGCTGACTTAATGGAATAAGATCTAAATGATCTTGAAGGGAGGAAGTAATTTGTTTCAGATCAATTCGCTCCACAGTTAGTTTTTTCCAATTCTTGTTGGTGCCATTTCCTTCAATGTAATCTTTGATTTTAATACCATACTTGCTTATTAGACTGTCCTTAGCCATCCCAAATCTGTCCAAGAGATTGCCACTAAACCAATTATCCTCCCAAAATTTTATCTCCCTGCCATCCCCCACTTTCCATTTGCTGCCCTGCTTGATGAAGTTTCTGCTCTTGACCAAATTATTCCAAAAAATGGAACCACAGGGGAGGTGCTCATCATGCAGATAGGAGTAAACAACTTGATGATTTAAATATTTTTCTTTAATTAAATCAATCCAAGGTTGTTTCTCAGACAGCATTCTCCAGCCCATTTTAGCAATGAGTGCCTCATTCATTTTCTCAATATTTTTTATGCCCAGCCCTCCCATAAACTTCGGGGTGCAGACCTTATCCGAGGCCACTAAGTGAAATTTGAACTTCTCTTCCATACCTTGCCATAATTTTTTTTTCTGAATCCTCTCAATTTTATCTCTGAAGGAAGATGGGATTTTGAAAAGCGACATGATATAGATGGGTAGATTTTCATTGTTCTTATTACTCACCTTTTCAGCCATTAATAAAAAAAAAATCTTAAAAAGAAATAACAAATAATTTCTCTAAATGTTCTTCCAAGGCACCATCTCATTATTTAGAAAATCCAATATAAACCTCTGATGTGAGTGCTATAAGTTATATATTTTTTATCATTTTCATGTCCATATTATAGTATGAGTAATACAATAAAGTTCTTGTCATTTTCGCGCTTCTATAGTAATCATATCTAACTCGGTCTTTGTTTAAGAATGGGAAGTTTCCCATTATCTCATACAAACACACATTTTTTTCATCTTATCTTGAATAAAATGTAATTTTTTTCTCTTGGAATAAATTTTACTTCATTCTCACAGGAAACATCATAAATGAATGATAGAATAAGGGATGTTGTAAGACTAGAGATAACACATTCGAACTTCCTTTATGGAGGTATTAAAAATGGGTTCAAGCCCATTCATATAAAACATTCATTTTATTTTTTGTAATGTAAAATATTATTTGAAATTTATAGGTATTATTTAATGGTACAATAATATTGCTTGTATTTAATTATTAATATTATTAATTATTGTTGATAATTAATTAATTTTGATTAGCCCTAATATGATATGTTAAATACATATTCTTTGATTTCTAATTTTATGAATATTATAGTTTAAATATTTTTATTGGCCCATTTTAAGCATTATAATTAATGAAGCATTATAAATATTGATTTTTTTAAAATGTTGTTAATTAGTTTTATAAAGTTTTACTATCTTTTTTATAATTTTATAAAATTAATTTTAAAATGCACTATAATTAATTAAGCATTATAAATAATGGCGATTAAGCTGTTAATTACGTTGATAAATTTTAATTATATTTGCATAATATTATTTAATTATTTTGAAATTATTTTTTATTTGTTTGATACTATAATTAGATGTCGTTTTTAACTATAATAATTGAAGTTTATTAGTAATATTAATTCTTGTAGTTAATATTCATTGATAGGATATTTTTTTGAAATTAATTATAATTTTACTAATTAATTATTTAAATTAGCACTAATACTAATTAATTATAATATTGTTAATTACTATTATTAATTTATTAATTAATACCAATATTATATAATCACAATGATTTATATTACTAATCAATGTTAATGATGAATTATTAATTACTAATATCACATCTTGATTAGAATCACTTTGATTTATATTGTTTCAAATTTCAAATTTTTGACGCTTTATTATAGGGAGGCAATTCATATCGATAATTTATTATCATTAGTTTGATTCTTATTTTGAATTTTTTGCGCTTATTTTTACATTTTTCGTAAGATTGATTTAAATTTTAAATTATATAGTTTAATTTTTTGGAGGCAATTAATAATTGTCATTTATTATGTGAGGTGTGACTCAAAATTTACGGCGCTCTTTTTTTACGAGGAAATTTATGTATGCCAAGTACATTATAAAACTATTGATTTTGAATGAATCAGGTTTTGGTTTTCGCTCTATTGGGGCCAATATTTTTTCATTCAATTTAGCTAGGGAAATATGGATAATGTAGATGTGGGAAAAATATGAAGATATAAATATTTTACAGAAGAAAGAAGAAGATATAGCTTCCAATAGCAAGAAAGATACGAAGATACATATATTTTGTAGAAGAAAGAAGAAGAAACAACTTCCGAAACAATGATTTTGCAAGGGAGACTATTGAAGATATCTCAAACAGAATACAATAATGGAAGAGCAGGATATTCAAGGTTTTTATATCTCATTTTTTCCAATTTTACTTCTAAATGGTAAAAAATTTATACTAACAAAGATCTTTTAATTCACAATCACCTATTTCAGCCGTTTTTCCATATATCTCTGTAGACATCCAAAATGTCGACATGATTAATTACGATTAATCTGTCCCACAACATCGTCTAAATCGATATAATAATTAATCACTATATTAATTATTATTAATTTAACCATTAATCCCTTTATTCTAATATTTCATCATTTATCTAAATATTCAATTTTATAATTTATCACATTTATCTTTTCATCATCCCATCCTTAATCCTTTTATTCCATGATTATATCATATTATATTATTTTAATCCTCAATTAACATTTATAGAAATTTAATATTCATAAATCTCACCCACCACCTACCATATACATCCCTACACCTATCCCTTCCATGTAACCTCACCCCTAATAATCATTTATTAACCTAATATATTCTAACCGTAATCAAATCCTCACACCTCTAAATCTAGATGGTTCTATTTCTAGAAGCCTCTCTAATTTTTCCTCTTTCTAATTTATAAATTCAAATATCTTCCTCCCTCCATTGAATTTTTAAATCAATGGAAATCTCTCTCAAATTCTAGAATAGTCCAACTCTATAATCCTTCATCTTCAAATGAATCCTCCACCCTTGATTTCAATCCAATTTGGCTCAATCTTAGCCATTGAATCTTCCACCCACAATCTATAAATCAAGATCTCCTCCTCCATGAGACCCAACTTGAAAATCCATAACAAATTTCTACTAATTTTATCAGTCAATCATCCATTTTCATCATCAATCACTCCATCAATGCATTCATGTACAACCAATCCTTCATCCTTCATCAAGAAATCAAAGGCTATCAAGGGGAGGTTCTGCCCAACTGTATGCCAAAATAATCTGAAGTAAGAAATTAAGTTAAATAAAAAAATCAATCCATTTGACAACATCCAAAGTGATAAAGAAGGAAGACTTTAAATTGTAGGCAAGTGTAAGTATATTTCTCTTCCCTCCTTCCATCTAGCTCAATATGAGGTAGTAATTAGAAGTGTTAGTTTAGGATCTAAATCTGTTTGTTTCCTACTTTTCATTTTATAATAACACCTCTCTTTTGTCTACATTTATTTTTCTCACTGTGGGGCTTACCCCCCTTAAATTATAATTGAAATTACTAGCATAAAGTACTAATAACAAGTTGTCAAAATTTCAGAAATTTTTAGTGAGATTTAAACTCAAAATTTTTAACTTTTCGTGACTCTATGCCCTTTTAGCACGTACGTCTTGAAATGGTGAATTTGTCATATGAAGTGTTACATTTACCTATCAATTTTATCTTTGGGTGTCAATAAAACCTTTCGAAACATTTGTGTGTCTTGTTGCGCATTTATAAAAATTTCAGCGTGTTTATACTCTGAAATAACACTTTTATGTACTAACACTTTGTCCATGAAGGATTGGCGCCTATATCACCATATCAGTGCATTCATGGACTTTTAACACATATATCTTCTTAATTAAGACATTTATCTGCTAACATTTTCTTTTTACATATTTTGTCTCTAACTCACATTTCAACGCATATACTACTATTGCTAGTGCATTTATATTATTTTGAACGTGTCTATAGTTATTAATCTTGTGTATTCAAGAATAGCGCATTCATACACTCTTCAACTCTTATATACTAAAACAACATGTTTAACCCCTATTTTTGTGTTTTTGACTCCTGAAATAATGTGTTTGTGTTTATTGACATCTATTTTATAGGATTGACACGTCAGATTGTATTTTGGCATGTTTTTTCATACAACAACATGCCGATTCCTTGAAACACTGTGTTTATACTGTAATAACACATATATATTGTTAACTATTTTTACTTTTTTTTTCATCAATAGCTAATATATTTTTGTTTTTAGCATCTTTTTCTTGAATCTGACATTTTGTTTTTGTAGGAAAACAATAGGAACAAGGGGAAACTTTGTCCATTTTCCATTTGATCAAAATAATAATAATATTGCCTAACATTTTTTGTTGTACGATATTAAGTAAAATAACACTACTAACATTTTGTTTTGCGGCCCAAATGGTACAAGCACATTGGGGTTTTCAATAAAAATATTAATGTTTTTTCCTTACAGGTTCCCTTGTCGAAGGCCCCTATCATATAAATTTTAATTTCCATTATGTATGTTCTTTTGATACTTGTTTAAACCCGAAGGCGATGCCGTGTATGCTCTCCTCTCACATCCGAGGATGATCTTGAGAATAGAAATAAGTTAGTCTTCTCTCCCCTTTTTTATTTTTTAAGGAGAAACGTGACATGGAAGTAAAATTCACACACTTACCATAGCACTAGGGGTCTCATGATCATGGGCTTCACCTCCATACACATAGACACACCCCATGTTCTGGTGGGGTATATAAATTCTTAGAGAGTTTTCATTATTAGATAAGTGCTTGCTTGTTTTAAGAGTGACGTGAAGTGAAGGGATTCCACATCCCAAAACCCATGCCTTAGACAACATCCTTACAACATGGACTTGGGTCTCACGTACCACAAAGTATATCAGGGAATCCCCTAGTGAACTTGGAACTTGTATATCCTAGACTAGGAAACCATTTGGACACATATTAAGATATAGTAAAAGGATCCTACACTCCCTATGATCACTCACTAGCCAAACTTAAATTGGAACATTGGCGGAGAGCCATTTTGTGGTACCGCCATCAGTGTGTGGTATTAAAAGTAGACTATATCCTGATTGGATTCCCACTTGACTAGTTAGGGTGTGTATTACATGTTTGTTGTTTTTTTGTAAACACCCTTAACAATCCTATCATTTTGAAATTTTAATTAATCACATGAACCAAATCCTAGTCCCATCACCATCCTTAATCAGCAATCCTAATTCAAATCTAATTCCCCACACATCGTAACAAACCATGGCTTTTGATCCTAATGTAGCCTAGAATTTACGACGAACAACCTAGGCACGCTAGCACATCACCAAGCTTGAGATGATCGCTCACCCAAAGCGTGAAAAGGTACCAGGACCCTTTTAGAATTTATTGTACAGGATGTGAACATGAGGAAGATATAATGCATTTAGATTCATAAATAGCATAAGCATTCCGCAGAGCATATTCCAAATCTAGATCTTAAAGAATCATGAATTAAACGATAAACATAATGAAATCAACCATGCAAGAACCAGTTACAGTCATGCTTAACACCTTTATCCACCTAATACACTCCATTATATTAAACAAAGAAAATACAAATGCTTCTTATAGTAAATAGTATCATAATTTTATGTGTGCATCAGATCTGGCAACATAACTCCATAATAGCTCATACAAAGTCTCTCTCTCTAACTACACATATTAGTACATACTTAGAGGGGTGGGGACTTTTGCTTCACTACTTACACACCTCCCAAAATAGGTTACTTGTTGAAAATAGCCACACGCCTTAAAAATAATAGGCACACATTTAATTGCGCTAATAATAGATCTCCTACAGTTAATTGGCAGTAGTAATCATACTATTATCTTCAAATTGTGCATGGTTCTCATCAAATGTGCATCCCAAAATAGAAACTGTGTGTCGTGTAAGTCTCCATCCCAATGTGTGCTTTGCACGCTATCTCAAAAAATAGTCTGAAACCATGAAAAATGGATAAGTCCCCAAATAGTCTTGTCCTAGCACGTGTTTCCTCTACTATCCTTTCGTACCTTCAAATGGACCTTATTCCTAAGTGTGAATCTTCTATGTGCCCTCTCCTTAGTTTCATACTATGTCTGCTCAACATTACCCCACACTAAACTACATTATCGCCCCAATAATGGGGTTTCCTTCTGACCTTCCCAAACAATAAAGAATAAGAATGGAAAGAATGTAAATAATTTCTGTACAAAGAATGGACTTCTATTCTATAGCACCCTCTACTTCAACTAGGAGGATCAACTATGGATAATTTTTTTTATCTCAGCCTCCAATATTTGTTAGTCATCTAATGCGTCCTAGGTTATTTCTCCCTTGTCTTTATATAATACAAGGAAAACATTAGCCATAGCAGACATCCTTCCTCCTAGAATATATTCATCCACATATAATCCTAATCCATCACCTAAACCTAATATTATCCTATCCACTCATCGTATTTCATCTCCTCCATCCCCCAATCCTAAAAAATCTAAAGTGACTCCTAAGTCACTGTTAGGATAAATTTTATTATCCTAAATATTAATTATGCATAGTTGAATTATTTATTTAATTTCATTAATTAAATAATAAATGGTTATATTATTATATGGTTAATCAACCATATTTGTCTGTATACACACTATTATGTTGTTTTCAACAATATATTTGTTTTTATGTAATTGTTGCTTCCCGGGTGATTTGGAAGCTTGTTTATTCTGGTTTTTGGTTGCACCTATGCAACTCATTTTCCCGGATGTATCTGGCTGTGCAATATCTATAAATATTGCAGCCTATTAACTGTAATGTTTTAGTTGATTGAGATTAATAAAATTACACAGGCTTCCGTCCCTGTTTCTCAATCTACATTTGGTACCAGAGTGAAATTCTGGCCCTGTGAAGGAGTGGAAAAAGAATGCAGCAGAAATAGAGAATATTGGAGAAGAGTATGCAGCAATAGAGAGCCTGTGCAACCTCCTACAACCTCCCAGCCTCATCTCTGCCTTTCCACATCCCCCAGTTTGTTCCAAGTGTTTGGAACGCAAATTTTTTTTGCACTGGTGCACTCAGCACCAAGCAAAAATTGCTCCAGGTATTGAAAATAATAATAATTTTTTTTTTCCCAATAAGGGTTTTGTCTCTAAATTAGAGATTTTTTTTTGTCTGGTGCAATCACCCTCCTCGCTATTTGTGGCCTCCTAGTCATGTATAGAGTCAGGAATGACATTAAACTTGTTCATAGCCATGTACGAGTATTCCTCTGTTTTGTAACAGTAAATGTTGTTAAGCTGGTTGAAGTCAAGCCAGAAATAGGACCTGATGTGGTAGCTCAAGGCATGCACACGCTTGTGGATCCATATTTGGAGCAATAACACACAGCAACAACAGAAAAACGTGCCCAAGCAAATAATAGCGAGAAAAACGTGCCATTCTCTGTCTCCCACGGACCTGCACAAAAGAAACAAAAAGGTAGGAACAACAGCAAAAAATACAGCGACCAAGGGCACTAAAACACGCGGCCAGGCATTAAAACATACGGCCAAGGAAAAAAATACAGAAAAAATACGGCCTATACAGTGCGTCCAAAGGAAAAAAATGCAGCCCAGAAGGAAACTTAGTGCCCAAACACCAAAAACGCGGCCAAAGGAAGGAGAAAATGCGGCCTGAGCAAGGAAATGTGGCCTGAGCAAGGAAATAAAGCTTCAGATCCATTTTTTTAGGCAAATACAACCCTAAAAAATTCCTCTTCACCAGCATGCGCCACGTGGCATCCATTTTCCAAGAGGTAAGTCCATTTCCTTGTCAATAAATACAAATTCCTTCCTTTCATAGTCCAAGCGCCCCAAGTGGGAAATTTGGTTAGTGCATGTGCCTTGGGAGTGAGAGGTTTGAGGATCAAATCCCACAAAAAACACTCAAAAACTCTCCTTTTGCATCTGGCGGAATTTTTGGCGGAACTGCTAAATTTAGCAGGCTTTTTTGAATTTAGTTACAACTAACTAAATTTAGCAGAGAAATCCCTAATTTAGGGTAAAAAAAATTTCTCCCATCTGGTCTGTTTTATCATTCCAGACATTTTTTGCAAAAGGAGACCCATCTAAAAATTGCATTTTCAGCTATTTTTTTGCAATTTTTAGCATTTTGGGTTCAGGAGGTCACCAGGACCCCGAAACTAAATTTTTTTGCCTGTTATTCAAAATTGTACTGCATATTGTACTAATTTACAGGTTTTCATAGTCAACTGCAAAACTTTGTAACTGCTCAGAAACTGGCAGAATTGTAATAAAAAAAGCAGTAAAATTGGTTCTGTAACACTCACAAGATCCTAGATCTCATTCGCAGCGTTCGGTATATACAGTGCCTCTGGGAAGTACTTACGGGTAAAGCCGACGCGACTACTACTACACTTAATGCCTAATATAGCTGCAACAACGTTGTCTGGGCATTGTCCCTATAAATTGACGGGGAGTAATAAGGTCACAGTGCACACACTATGAACCAATCCCATCCGTCTGTGAACGATTGCAAGACATAAATCTGGACTAAGAAATTATCCGAGTATATAGCAAAGTTACGTGCGTGTATGAGGATATTTCTTTGAGCCAATGTCAATAATCACACAGACTCCATCAGTACTGTCTTGGTACCACGTATTGAATTCTTTCACGTACATTAATGCCTCTTTCACATACCGCCGGGTATATAGAAAGGGCGAGCTTCTTCCACGTACCGACGGGTATATCAGAAGGGCACGTATATAGAAAGGTTTGGTATATTGGACTGACGGTATATAGATTGGGAGACCTAATACCTGGAGTGATAAGAGCCAAACCCTGTCAGTGATCTCTGCAAAATGGGCACCAATGCCCCCAAATTTTTTCTTCCAGATTCACAATTGTTGAGAGGAAGCAACTATGCTGCTTGGAAGAAAAAAATAAAAACACAACTTGAGTTTGAAGAAATCTGGCCTGTTGTGACTGGTACTCTAACCAGATCACCAACGGATGCAACACAACAATGACAATTTGATAGAGCAGATCAAAAAGCAAAACTCATCATCTTGTTTGGAGTGTCCGACGATGTGCAAGCCCACATTCGAGATGCCACATCAGCAAAAGAAGCATGGGATAAGCTGAGCACAATATATGAGGCCAAGAACAAGAATGTCATACTCAATTTGCAGAGTCAGTTACATACATTGAAATTCAAATAGAATGAGAAAATTGAAGCCTTTCTAAGAAGAGTTGCAGAGTTGAGGGCTTCACTTCTAGCCCTAGGAGAAGAAGTCAAAGATGAATCTCTCATTCCCATTGTTCTGAGAGCTCTCCCTTCTTCTTACCACATTTTTTTCACAACTCTAAACTTGTTAGATACGAAAATTAGTTTTGACAAGCTAGTAAACCTACTGCAACAAGAGGAAGCAATGCACAACAAGGATGATGAAGAGGAGCAGGAACTGTCTTCACATCAAAAATGGAAAGGAAAAGGTAAAGGAAAACCTAAATCCTATCAGAAATCCCCACATCAGAATCAGTATCATGGGGACAATCAAAAAAAGAAGCGATGTCCAATTTGTAAAAGAGGACATGACTTGCAAGAATGTTGGTTTAACACATATAAGAAAGGTTCATCAAGAAATTCTGGACCACAACAACAAAAAACTTACAAGGGACATTCAAACAACTATCATGGGCAGAAAAAGGGGAACTGGAAAAGAAGACCCCACCAGCAAGGTAATATTGTTGAGCAACAAGAATAGTCAGACAATGAAGACTTCTTGTTCACTGCTCGATCAAGTGAACCATCCACGTCATCTAGTGACATCTGGTATGTTGATTCGAGAGCCACTCGACACATGACCGGCCACAGAGACTAGTTTATTTCAATGAGGGACACGCCATCGAAAAATCATGTTTCATTGGGAGATGATTCTTCATATACAGTTCAGGGGATTGGAAACATTTCTCTACCCCTTGGTTCACGTAACTGTAGACTATCAGATGTTCTATATGTCCCTGGGTTGACAAAGAATCTTCTTTTAGTCAGTCAACTCCTAGATCACAACCTGAAAATTGACTTTGATAGTCAATCCGGCAAGAAAATTTGTTTGATTCGAGATAAATCCAGAGGCTCGAAAATAATTGCAAAAGCCTCAAATGTGGGACAAATGTTTCAACTAGATTTTATTCACAAAAATGATCAAGCACTTGTGGCTAAAAACTCCACCTCAGCTCAGTTGTGGCATCGGAGATTTGGTCATGTAAGTTTCAAATATCTCAAAACACTTCGCCGGTGTAATATGGTACATGGGCTACCATCTCTTCAGAAGGATACAGACAAGTTTCCTCACTGCTTAGCAGGAAAACAACACAGAGTTTCATTCCAAATGAGTACTTTTCGAGCTCATGGTAAACTTGACCTGGTTCATACCGATCTGTGTGGTCCGATGCAACCAAGTCATTCAGGGTTCCAGTACTTCATGCTCTGTGTTGACGACTATTCACACAAAATGTGGATTTTTTGTCTTCGCAAGAAAAATGAAGCCTTTGAAACATTCAAAAAGTTCAAAGTGGCAGTTGAGAAAGAAACTGGTCGTCACATCAGAACTCTCCGCTCAGATCGAGGGGGGGAATTCACCAGTGATGAGTTCAAAGAATACCTACAAACTCACGGGATTCGTCGACAAATTCCTCCTCCACACACACCACAGCAAAATGGTGTTGTTGAGAGAATAAATCGTACTATCATGGAAATGGTGTGATGCATGATCGATGATTCCGAACTTGCAAAGACATTTTGGGCAGAAGTAGCAAAAACAGCAGTGTATTTGTTAAACAGAGCACCCACAACTACTCTTGATGGAATTACACCACAAGAAGCATGGTAAAAAAGGAAACCATCCATTGCACACCTTAGAGTATTCGGGTGCAAAGCCAGCATGTACATACCCAAACAGAACAGAAAGAAATTGGACATGAAGTCACAAAATCTCATCTTCATTGGATATAGTGAAGAGACTCTTGGGTAGAGACTGATGGATCCTAAGACCGGAAAAGTCTACACAAGCAGAGATGTTGAGTTTTTCGAGAAGAAGGAAGCAGAGACTCCTCCTCTGGACTCGCAAGATGTAGATTTTTCACCAGTTGTAAAAACTGAAGCTAATGTTCCCGCAGAAGATGAAAGTGATGATGGGGATGATGGTGTTGATCAGATAGAACCACAACCCATGGGAACAGGTCAATGTATGCCTAAATGGTGTACAAGCACATTACGAGATGCAAGACTGGATGCTCCACCAGATACATCCACCCTTGGACCATGGACTCACAGTAAAGCAAGAGAAGAAGTTAACTTTGCTTTGATGAGTAGAGTCATTGAATCAGACGAGCCCTCTACATTCCAGGAAGCCCTACAGTCAAAAGCTTGGAAAGATGCCATGGATTCTGAATATCAATCAGTGATGAAGAATAACACTTGGCAGCTTGTTGATCTTCCACCAGGGAAGAAACCCATTGGATGCAGATGGGACAGTGGACAAGTGCAAAGCAAGACTTGTAGCAAAGGGGTACGCACAGAAAGAAGGCATTGACTATGAGGAGACATTTTCTCCCACAGCTAAGATCAAAATGATCAGGATGATATTTTCTCTAGCCACTCAGTTTGGATGGAAAGTTCACCAAATGGACGTAAAAAGTGCCTTCCTGAATGGAGATTTAAAAGAAGAAGTCTACATGACTCAACCTAAGGGATATGTTGTACCTGGTTAAGAAGAAAAGGTATGCAGACTCAGGAAATCTCTGTATGGCCTCAAACAGTCACCCCGGGCATGGTACATCAAGATTGATGAGCATCTCGTATAACATGGATTCGTCAGAAATCCATACGATCCCAATCTCTACCTCAAAAAGCAAGGGGGGGAGATGGTGATTGTTTTAGTTTATGTCAATGATCTAGTCATCACTGGCAGTTCAGTGAAGATGATTGATGAAACAAAGAAAGATCTTAAGCGATCATTCGACATGATAGATCTCGGGCTTATGCACTACTGTCTTGGACTGGAAGTATGGCAGAAAGAGAATCACATCTTTGTTTCTCAAATGAAATATACCAAGACAACGCTCGAGAAGTTTAGGATGATGGATTGCACACCAATTACTACACCTATGGAGAACAGATTACAATTATCTCGTTCAAATCCATCTCCTGAGGTAAGTGCCACTCTCTATCGGCAGCTGATTGGGAGTCTCATTTACCTAACCTACACTAGACCAGATATCAGCTTTGCAGTGAGCTATCTATCCAGGTTCATGCAGGAACCCAAAATTTGTCATTGGAAAGCAGCAAAGCGCATTTTGAGATATCTCAAAGGATCAGTGGATCTTGGTCTAGAATACAAGAAGAATGAAAACTTCTTCTTGACTGGATATTCAGATTCAGATCATGCAGGTAACATTGATGACAGAAAATCCACTTCTGGATTTGTATTCTTTATGGGATCTGGACCAATATCATGGGGAAGTATGAAACAACACTTTGTTTCTCGCTCTTCAAAAGAAGCTGAGTATCGTTCTGCAGGAGAAGCTGTCTGTGAAGCGATTTGGCTACATCACATACTAGAAGGACTTGGAATACCACAGGACAAACCGACCACCATGTATGTTGACAATGAAGGTGTTCTCAAACTTGTTCGTAATCCAGTTTTTCATGAGAGAACAAAGCACATTGAAGTTTAGGTTCATTTCATACGTGAACATGTGTTGAAGCACAACATCCAGCTTCAATTTTGTCCAACGGCTGAACAACGAGCAGATATTTTCACAAAGTCACTTGCACGTGACAAGTTCGAGTTGTTCAGAGCATTTCGCTCCTCATCTCTTCAGACAATGCACAATTAAGGGGGGGAATGTTAGGATAAATTTTATTATCCTAAATATTAATTATGCATAGTTGAATTATTTATTTAATTTCATTAATTAAATAATAAATGGTTATATTGTTATATGGTTAATCAACCATATTTGTCTGTATACATACTGTTATATTGTTTTCAACAATATATTTGTTTTTATGTAATTGTTGCTTCCCAGGTGATTTGGAAGCTTGTTTATTCTAGTTTTTGGTTGCACCTGTGCAACTCATTTTCCCAGAGGTATCTGGCTGTGCAATATCTATAAATATTGCAGCCTATTCACTGTAATGTTTTAGTTGATTGAGATTAATAAAATTACATAGGCTTCTGTCCCTGTTTCTCAATCTACAGTCACTAACTCCCAAACCTAACAAATCCAATCCCAATCCTCTTTCCACCCCACCTCCCACACAATCTAATGAAGCTCTTATTCCACCATAATCTACTTTTTCCTCTAAGTCGACCAAATCTAATGTGGTTCCTACACCATACCCATCCTTTTCAACATCACCCAAATCTAATGTGACCCCCATAGCATACTCATCCCTCTCATCTAAATCTACCCCATCCCCTACATCCATATCTTCTTACCCCAAATAATATAATTCTAAACCAAAACCATTTGCATCAAAGCCACCTACTCAAACCAATACAAAATCAACTAAATCTACTTTGATGCCCAGGCCTAATTCATCTCCTTCATCTTCAAATCCACCACAATATAATCCAACTCATAAACCTAAATCAACCAACACATCTCGTAAACCACCTAATCCTACACTATTACTTCCTAATCCATCCAAACCATTACTTCCTACTACATTCAAACCATTTAACCTAAACCAATTCACTCCTTAGGAGAATTTATTACCACCATCTTCCATCGTCTAAAAACCTTCAATATGATCATCCATCCCCCAATAAAATCACACAATCAAAAACTTCCCAAACCATCATGTTATCAGAGCATTACTATTGCGACTTCCATTACACCCATGGACATTCAACCAACCATTGCATGCAATTTAGGTCTTAGGTCCAAAACATCATTAACCAAGGGATTCTTTTCCTTTTACTTCTTTATCCACCACCTTTCTATCCCAATCCTATCCCTAACCATCATCCAACATCCAAATCACACTCAACATCTAAACATCTTAATCCATACAAACGTCATCGTATGTCCAAAAATATCTCACGAAGAAAAAACCAAAACAAAACTCACCCCCATCCTTTGTTAAGTCTGGCCTCTTAACAGATGAAAAACTTACAACCACTCAGTCTCATGATGACCACATGGCATCATATTCCCCATCCAGTTCAAATCCTATAGCCAAAAATATGTTCCCTAATATTAAACATTGAGGCAAAGGCTTAGGCATCCATGATCAAGGCATTTCCAAATCCATTTCCCCTCATCAAAATCTAGTCATTTAGGCTTAGGTTGTAAACCTAACTCGAACAAATTCCCTCCCACTATGCCATCAGAACCCATTTCTACCACTCAACCCAAAAACCAATCCTTTAATTCCCCCAAAAATACCAAACACCTAAAAATGGATTGAACATAAAATTCGTCGTCTATACACGAATGTTATTTCCTTCCCACTCATCTTCCTTACATCAAGAATCAAAATCTCTTTGCATCTAATCCATTCTTATCATCACATCGATTAATAGACCTTTCCATTTCATTCATCTAGACACTTGATCAACTTTTTCACATATGTTGTAAGCCAATATTACCTACTAAAATTGTGCGACATTGGCCTATCATTACCTCCATCATTTGAGCATATTGTCCTCCTATAGAACCACACACTTTAAGAAACTTAATAAACTTGTGGTGAAGACCCTTGGCTGAATATTTTGACACTATAGCCAATGTCCTCACTACACTCATTTCCATCCCCCCATCAACCCACTAAGTGATTCTTAACCCCTTGCGATTTCTCAAGAGAGTGGATCCACTTTATGCAAAAAATTCCAAATATCAAAAAAGAAAAAATCATATCAAAATTATGAATATAAAATAAAATCCACCTCAAGAATATCTCTAGAGGTTTTTCCAACAACTCTACCAGGGCTATGGATGCCTAGCTGGTAGTAGAGTAATGTTGTGACAAGAATCAAATGTATCATCGCCAGGGCTATAGACGTTTGGCTGGCAGTGGAGAAATGCATGGCTTAACCTTCTGTTAACCTTCCATCAGCCTACTTAACTTAATCAATACCTATACATTCACTAGTTTGTCTTCACATACTACTCGTTAATTCTTTACCTTAAGTACTAATTAACCATCACAATATCACCCACTTTGATCTAGAAGATACATATGGCTTGCATGTTGCTAGGTATTGTTTAAAACTTGGTCACACTTTTTTTAATTCCTACTATTTCCTTACCAAATATTCCGTTGGGCTCATATTGTTTTCACCACTTATATTATTACATCCATCCCATCGACATCTTTATAATGAACATCCTTGGGAATATGATGATCCTTTCATTTTTATCTAAACCTCATGTCCCTTTTTTAACGTCATCATAATGATTGGGGGCAACTTTACTATCATTCACTAGGGGCATCATCCATTATAAATACCCCTCACTTCCCACCCTACCCTAAACCTAGGGGAAAAATTGAATCCATTAATCTATCCGCACAAGACATCCTACTTCAAACTTTGGGGCACACCACCTCTATCCCTCAATCCATCCCCCCTATACTTTAGGGAATATATTTTCATCTTTAATATCACCCACCTTATCCTATACCACATTACTAATCCTATATATCTCCCATCCCACATCCCATCTAATCCTAACCAATAATAATCTTTTCATTTACAATAAGGACCTATTGATAAAACTGTGTAAGGCTTTAAATTTCATTTAGATATACTAACTCCTATACAAAATATAGATGCAGTCAAGTGTTAGAGAAGAGTGCCACTCAAGAATAGATGCAAAGGTGTGTATAATTAGAGGAGGCAATGCAAAATATGATCATCGAAATTAAAACAGATAAGCCACATATCAAGATTGATACTACACTATCCGTTGAAGCATCTATTGAATACGCAGTAGGGGAAATATCTAAAGAACACCACATAAGATTAGAGATAGAGAAAGAACTAATCCATAAAACTACAATAAGAGAATACCAAGAAGATGCTATGAAACCTAATGTAGTGCAAGATTAGAAAAAAAAGATGTGAATTTCAAACTGAAGTAAAGAAACTAGAGATAGAACTAAAAAATGTTGGGGTATAATATACCTATACCATTGGATGGCCAAGCATGACCACAGAAGACTAGGGGAAGATGGAAAAAATTCAACAAGACATATATAAGATGTCTACAAAATATGACATTCTACAAGACAAGGATGGTGCACAAAGGAGGAAATTGGTAGAGCTTTCGAAGAAATATCAAACCCAATAAAGGGGACATAAATACAAGATCTACGACATGCAAGAATGTAGCACTGCATTGGATAAATATTTGATGTAGATGGAGCAAGAAACTACACTTGAATAATATCTATGGAAGGAAATACACGAGCATACCACTCCATTAGAATATGTGTCACTGATTCAAGAGAATACAAAATTATAGGAATGGATTAATCAGGTGCATAATCATTTGAATTCATGTCTCAACTATGAAAATAATATCATTCCCCAAATTATAAAGTACATGCCAAAAAGTACACCATAGAATATTAAAGGTTGAGGTGTCCCATATACCCAATCAGACGAGTCAAGCGATGGAAATTATCCTTACGCTAGACGTCTAATTCCCTGAGGTTGTTGCTTCTATACCTTGATGTCTCATAAATCTATTTAGATGAGTCAAGCAAGGGAACCCTTCACTATGCCAGAATTCTAATTCCTAGTGGTTGATGCCCATTGATTCCAATTTTGGCAAAAATTTTGAAGGAATGAGTAAAAGTCATCATCGGTTGTTATCTCAAGATGAGAAAAAGTTTAAGAGGGGGGATAATGTTGGTAGGAGTTTAGGGATAAACCATGAGGTTAAGGGGAAAACCACGAAAAGATAAAGACAATGGTGATAAACAAAGGAATATGTGAATAAAGGATAGAAGTTTCTGAAGACTACAGAGCCACAGTACATAGAAAATTTTGTGTAAGACTAAGTAGAGCTATGGAAAACTAGAAGAATCTACGGAAGACAAATTAAAGTTGCATAATAAATTTAAAGTACACCAGATCATGTCAAAATATGATAGAGGCATGAGTCAAAGGAACTGACCTTTGAAATATATGTATTTTGTATAATTATTGTAATCAATGTATTATGTAAAAATGTGTAGCATGAAAGACATATGGTACTGCCATTTTTGAGATTTTGTAGGAGAGATAGGATACTTGAGATATAATGACAAGGATGTATGATGTCACTATTATTATTGAATAAATAATTATTGTAGTTTGGAGTAAAATCAATTATGTTTTTTCATTTACATTTATGTTCATAGATTAGATGTGGTGTATTTCTCAGGTACATCCTTAGCCATGGTCAATTATTTCCTAATCCCTACAATATTATTGGGGTTGTAGGTCAGCATTTGGTGTCTAAGCCTAGGTTTCATGTGTTAAGTGGATTATAGGAAAGATCTCACCTTCTAGATACTATAAACTTGCATTATTAGAATTTGAAAATTGGTGGAAAAAGCAAATTGACATATTTGTGACAGGGGAATCTAAAAGATGGAGAATCACCTATAAAGCAACAAAAGTAGAAACTTTTGGAGAATTCAAATAAAAAATCTAGTATTATTTTCCTCATAGTAATGGCCTTTCTTATTAGTACACATAAAAAGACTGAATGGAAGCGCATGTATTTGAGACAACCTTATGAGTGAACTGAGTAAAATTTAACAATAGTAAAATACCTCAATGAAATGTCGAGTAGAGATATTATCTATTGGTATGAGACTACACTCGATTCTTTAATAATCAAGTGGGAAATACCAGGTTGGACTAGCTTTGACAATAAGAAACAAGAAGTGTTAAGTGGATACCCTGGTCATTTCCTTCAATCAGTTCCATTATTAATCAAGGTGTTAATGATGAAAAAATGACTAATTATAGAATAAAACAAGTTCCTTTAGGGGGACAAGCACCACGGGATGGCAGATGCAAAGGGGGGTTATCTAGGAATCATGAATTATCAGAATTAATGAGGCATTGGTTGGAGTGGTAGAAATAGGCCGACATGAGAAAAAGGAGAAAAACCAAAAAAATAAAAAAGTTAGAGGGTTAGAACAAGAGGATTAAGAAAATTACAAATAAAATTAGGAGATAGTTAAAATGAAGGGAACACGAGAGAGAGAGAGAGAGAGAGAGAGAGAGAGAGAGAGAGAGAGAGAGAGAGAGAGAGAGAGAGAGAGAGAGAGAGAGAGAGAGAGAGAGAGAGAGAGAGATTAGCCATAGAAATGAAGGAGTTAAAAGAAAAGGTAGAAAGACAGAAAATACAAAGAGAAGAGAGAGAAACTAAGATGAAAGAAAGAAAGGAGAAGAGAAGGTAGAGAGAATAGAAGATAAAATCAAGTGGAGGACTATAATTGGCTCACCTAGAAATGAATGCAAACACTACAAGTATCACTATAGTACCCACATCTTGTAGAGACCAATTAGGTTTTATTACTCCATGGAATCTTGTGGTACAATATACTATGGAAAGTCAAATTCAAAAATCAATGACCAGAGAAACAATATTAGCAAGAGATTTACAACAATTGGTAGGAATTTTAGATCAAGAATTCAGAATAGTTTTAGAAGTAGAAAAATGTAATGAAGAGGAGATGAGAACCACATTAATGATTAAATAAAAAGGATAAGAAGAGGAAGAGGAAGTTAGTATTACGAGGAAATTGTTAGAGGAATTTGGCGAGAAGGTAGAACTAGTGAATGAATGGGATAAAGAAAAATAAAGTATAGATACAAAAGAATAGAATGAGATAGAAGTGATATAAGAGAAGATTGAAGAAAAGGAAAGAGAAGAGAACTAGGAAAGGAAAGAATAAAAAAATAATAAAGGAAGCAATGAAGAGTTAGAGATAGATCATAGACAAAGGACTATCAAAAATAGAAAAGTAGTTATTGATAATGTTAGTTATGAAAAGACACCAAATAAAGAGATACCCCCCAACCGTCATGAATTCCAAAAGGAGATAACCCCTTGGAGCCAATGCCATTCCATGTGCCGCTTGAGACATCAATTGAGAATCTACAAAAATAAATAAGTCTAGGAGAGAGATATCAAATTTTGTTAGAAGAGAGTCAGAAGAGACAAGAGACAATCAGAGAGTTCCAAGAACTACTAGGAGAACTTTATTTTAACATTTAATTAAGTAGAGATAAAGGGAGAAGGATCATTCTAAAACCCATTCATAACCAAACATAGAAAGTAAAACAAGTTAATTCATAGCCTCTTGTTAAGCCTAAAACCAATACATGAGAATAAATGGCCTAGAAGGTCAAGATGCCAATCTTTGATAAGAATTCTAATGATGCATTGGAACACTTGTTCCTTTTGGATCTCTACTAGAAAATAAATAACACCATAGATGAGGCTTCAAAGATAAAATATTTTTCATGGTCATTAAGGGATGATGCATTGCCTTGGTATATGAGAGTGACTTCTCAAGGAACAAAATCATAGACTGATCTTTAGAGGGAATTAAAAACCCATCAGAAGGAGTAAGAAAGCTGAGAGATTTGGTACAAAGAGAAGGATATTTAGTGAAGGAATTTAGTCAAAGGTTCAATATTGTTACTATAAAATTGGAAGATCCTGCAACAGATAAAAAAATAATTGAGTTGTTCACTTAAGGGATACTTCCTTACTTAGGGCCGTATTCAATTCAAAATAGTTTAAAATGTTCTCAAAATCAATTGAAATGGACATTAAACTAGAAGCCCAGCCATGGAGAAGATAAGGGGAAACTTTAATGAGGACTTCATTAGAGAGAGTACAATTAGAACTAGAAAAAATTAAATTCTAGGAGGAGATTCAGAGAACTGGAGGATTAAGAAATATTTCCCCTTCGAAGAACAATATGAGACCAAAGATATGGTAAACAATTTTTTATGCCTAAGGACAAACTAGAATTGAATTCCCATATGATGAGAACATAAATACAATAGCCATTGCAAGAGTTCATTCATCACAGATATCATCCTCTAGTAAAACACTACCATATGAAAGGACATGGTGAGGAATCTATAGGATTTTTGATCAACACACTTAGGAAAATTTTATTATATTAGAAGTAGCACTCCCTACAAATCAATTGATTTACTATACCAAATGTGTTTCTTACAATCATTATCACCATACTTTCCCTTCGATTAATGCATTAGACGATTTGAAGGATTATGCTGCTAAGAGAACTATGGCTGCAAGGCATAATACAACACCTAACCCTCCTCCTACAAAACCAAATATGATTATAGCATCTACAAAACCTACACAACCATCTCCAAAAATGATAATTGCACCACAATACTCAAATCAATAAGGTGGTTAGTTGTAGTTCTGAGGAGGATACCAAGGAAACAATTACAACCCCAATTACCAAGGTTACAATGTTAGGGGTTTCTACGAAGGGTATCGAGGAGGATTTTGAGGAGGCTTCAGGGTAGGATACAAAGGAGGGTATAAAGGTGGTTATAACAATTATCAAGAAGGTAGAGGTTACCAAGGAAACCAAGGATATAATGATGGTGGTTACCATGGAGGGTATATTCAAGGAGGTGGATACCAAGACAAGAGACCAATGAATTGCTATAAATGCGGGCAAGATGGAAACTTAGATAGAAACTATATAGAACTTGATCCATATGGATTTTTTCCATAAGAAAGGAAACAATACATTCCAATGTCTAGAAGTCGTGTAATTCTATAGAACCAGATCAACAAGATCAAAGACATTAACAGAAGAAGCTGAAAGGAAAGTATAACACATTACTTGAATTCCTTGGGACTAGGATACTATAGATAAATATAAAGCCGCAAGGGCTTCCTCATCAGGAAATACAGAAGATGAAAGGAAGGAAGAAAAAAAAGTTATGGAAGGAGGAATTCATAAAAAGGTGAAAGTAAAATTGAAGAACCACGGTATATGGTTGCGGTCACAACTAGAAGTGCCACTAAAATTAAGGTGGTGTATAAAAAGAACAAATTAATAACACCACCACAAGCAAAACACTCCTCTGATGAATAGGAATGGAAACCAAAGGGGATGACTTTAATTACATTAAAGAGAAGTTTAAAAATATAAAGCAATTATCCACGAAGAAAATACTATTGAAGAAAGAGGGAAAAATTATTTTGTAGAAGAAGAGGTTAGAGCCTTAAAGGAAATAACAAAATTAACCATCGATAACAAGTTAATAGTGAAACTGAAATAATTTAGTAAATACTAGAATAAAGAAGAGAGGACACGTCATGTCCACAAAATCAAGGGAGAAAACAACAAGAAGAAAAAGAACATATTCCAGACCCAATGAACATGGCAGAAATCAACCATCTATATGGATGTTGACATCTTTGATACCATTATCACTAAGGTACTACTGGATATTGGTGTGGATGTCAACATGATGTCCAAAACTACGTGTAAAATTCTTTTTAGACCAATGTTATAAACCAAAAGATACTTTATTGGGATAGTGGATGGATCATCAAGAAAACCATTGGGAGTCCTAAAGAATGTGGTAGTAAACTTGATGGGAATAAAAAATATGGTGAATTTCAAAGTTGTGGAGAATGTATCTGAAAATTCATCTTACAATGCCATTTTAGCCTTGGAATCGTTTGTAGAATATAATGGAACAATAAGCTCTAAAGAAGAAGAGGTGACCGTGAGCATGGATAACATATGTGTTCATGTACCTTTACATGTGGGAATGAGTGTTGTGTGGGTAGAAGATATATGGAACAATACATGAGAAGAATACTTTGATGAAATACAAGGGGTATATGCTTTAAATATGTTTTCTAGTATTGGTAAGGAGTTTGAACAAAATTTAGATGGAGAAATATCAGTTAAGTCAGAAGATACCACTAAGAGATCAAACAATGCGGTGGAGGCATGGATACATGGATTCCCTAATTCAGGGACCTAGAAATTATATTATACGAGAAGGATACCGCCAAGAATAATCACTTTAGATGATAACTACTATGCCACAGGTGACATTTTTGTGCCTTCCAGAGAGACATTTGAAGAAGGATATTTTTTAGTTCTAGAGGAAGAATAAAAATAGATATTTATGCCCACCAAAGAGGATTTTTCCATAAAAGAATAAAAGATGAAGAACCTTCCAATCAAGGGGGTATATAGATTGATCCGTGGAGCATCTCAGCAGACGATACAAAAATATTCAGGCTTCAGAGATTTAGGGGGATATATCAAGATCATGGAGAGGATATTTCTGAATGAAAATTCAAGGATGGAAGCATTGGATGACACATTGACAATAAATTCCAAAATTTGGTGGGCGACACACAAAACTACCATATCTCATTGGAAATCAGTCACGATACTGCTAAAAGATAGATTCTTAGAAAGTGAAGGATTTTATGCCGCGATCCCTAACTATACTAGATAAACAGACCCGCGGAAACATATTCAGGCCTATAAACAACATTGGAAGTTATGTGGGGAAACCTCTCTACTATTATGGACTCAATTATTTGTATGTATCCTCTAGCCCATTACACGGTCATGGTATACACACAAAGAGGTTAAGTGGGAAACAAAAGATTGAGAACATATTGTGAAATATTTCATTCACACCTTTACCTTTTGGGATGTGGATTTAAACATTTTGAGTGCTCTCTAGAATATCAGAATAATTTTATTTATGGCCCCTAAGGAAGCTATAAAACAATTTTCAAGGAATGAAAAAAGAGGCAGAATGGGATATCTTGAAGCCCCAAGAAATCCCAAAGAAGATAAAAGAGTTAGCAAGATGTTACAATGCAGAGAGAAACAAGACAAAGAAAGAAGGAAAAACAAGAAAAATTACAATATTAAGTCTTAGAAGATGAGAGATCAGTGGTATATAAAAAAAAGATGAAGGAGGAAAAAATTCTATTATCAGCCATTTGAAAATTGAGAATGAAAACATTGGGACATAAGGAACTTAAAAAACTGGCCAAAATTGGAGATTATTGGACAAAAGAAGAAGTAGTTTAAGTACTAGAGTTGATACAAGAATTCTAAGACATCTTCCTAGAGGATTTAAAATAATTGAAAGGGATAAAATAAGAAATTATAACAATGAAGATTTAGATCAAGGAGGGGTTCACACCAATGAATAAAATACCATACAGACTAAACCTAAATTTGAAGGTAAAGGTGAAATCTAAAATAGGAAAAATGCACAGTGTTGTGATCATTAAAATAGTTGATGATGCAAAATGGATCAGTCCCATGGTGATGTAAAACAAAAATACTAGAGAGATCCGTGTTTGCGTAGAATATAGGGAGTTAAATAAATGTTGTGTATATGATCCTTTTCCAACCCCCTTTTCAAAAGAGGTACAAGAAAATGTAGTTGGCAAAGAAGTGTATTATTTCACAGAGGGTTTCTTTAGGTACCACCTAGTCAAAAATTGCTCTAGAGGAGCAACTAAAAAACCACTTTTTCCACCAAATGGGGATCCTTCATTTATACAATCATGTCATTTGGGATGAGAAATGCACCAGCAATATTTAGTAAGATCATGATAAATGATTTCAAATATTTCATTCATGATTTTCTAGAATTTTATCTCGATGATTGGACCATTTATGGCTTGTTGAAGAATCACATACAAGTCTTGAGATTGATGTTTCAAAGGTGTAGAATGTTACAAATTTATTTGAACTTGAAAAAAATGTATTTTCTTGACTCCTTTTGGTACTCTATTATACCACATAATATGAAAGGAAGATTGTTAATTGATCCTATAAAGACTTCAGTTATTGTAAATCTACCGCCACCAAAAACTCAAAAGGACGTAAGGAAAATATTGGGATATACTGGACATCATAGGAAATTTATCATAAAATATGTAGAAATAAGTGCTCCTTTAGGAGAGTTGTTGAAGAAAATAACCAATAAAAAAATTCCTTGGTCTAAAGAGTGTGAAGATGCATTTGAAGTTTTTTAAAAGAATAAAATTTGACATGCACTAATATTCATCTTCCCTGATTGGAAGGTACCATTTCATGTTCATGTGGATGCATCTGGAATAGCAATTATAGTTGTGTTGACACAACCAAGGGAGAAAATGGATCATCTAGTAGTATTTGCTAGCAGGAAGTTGGCAAAGGAAGAAAGAAACTATACCACGACAAAAAGAGAGGCCCTAAGTATGGTATACACTTTAATGAAATATGAACAATACTTACTTGCTACATTCTTCACATTTTACACCGATCATGAATGGTTGAAATATCTACTGAATAGTAAAAGTATTATAACGAATAATTTTTCGATGGTTGTTGCTCTTCCAATAATTTGACTTCACTGTAGCAGTGAAACATGGAAAGCTAAATTATGACCATGATTATTTATCAAGGATCGAGAATGGAGAAGATGGACTAGTAGTGGATGACTTTCCTGGGGCACAATTATTCCAAATTTAGGCCACACTCAAATAATTTGATGAAATTTCTCATCTTTTACATACAAGAGAATTTACAAGTGATTACATCCAACAACAAAAGAAGATTTTTTTAGTGAGATAATTCTCATTTACTTTAATCCAAGGATAATTGTACAAAAAGAGAGAAGATGATGTCCTAAGAAGGGTAATACTAGAGCATGAAAGGATAAATATATTAGTGGAGGCACATGGAGGGATAACTAGTGGACATAATTGAGGAGAAAAAAATAATGAGAAAGGTGATGATGGTTGGAATGTGGTGGGCCACATTGTTCAAAGATGCTCATAAACACACCAGAACTTGTGATATTTGTCAAAGAGTTGGAAAAATGAATGTAAGAGATGAAATTCCACTTAGACCTATTTTAGCATTGAAAGGGCTATTGATTTCATAGGACCCAACAAACCAGCCACCAAACACTCTTAAGAAAGATTTATCATCACTAGATTAGAATACCTAACAAGGTGGGAAGAGGTGGTTTCCACGAAGTATTACAATGTAAAAACAACAGCTACATTTTGGAATGAAAACACAATTACAAGATTTAGATGTCCATTAAGTATCACTAGTGAACAAGGTAAGAAATTTGTCAAAGAAACCATCAAATAATTACTAATCCGATTTATGATTAGTCATAATAGAATTACTCCATACCACCCACAGGAAAATGAAACAGTAGAAGCGTTGAACAAGGTATTGGAGAAGGTATTAATGAATATTTTTTCACAACAAACTTCCAATTGGGATATGAAGATACCCACCACTCTATGGGAATACCAAAAAACATACAAGAGGCTCACAAATAATTCTCCATTCAGATTAGTAAATGGGTTGGAAGTTGCAGTGCACACAGAGTTTGTTCTTCTTAGTTTGAGAGTTGTTGTAGCATTTTGGGTGACAGAGGATGATTCCTTACATGAAAGATTCATAGAAGTGGAAAAGTTAGATGAGAATATATTTATAGCCACATATAATCAAACACAAGAGAAAATAATACAAAAGGCATGACACAACTGCCACATAAAGAAAAATTAATTTGACATAAGAGATCAGGTACTGCTTTACAACAGTAAATACAAATATCTAGGGAAATTGAAGGTTAGATGGTTAGGGCCATATGTTATCAAAGAAATACTACATTCATGAGAAATAAAACTACAAACCTCGTATTTAAAAGAGCTACTAGGACATGTGAATGGAGCAAGGTTGAAGACATATGTGACTTAGCAATACAACAAAAAAAATTAAAAGAGAGAGAGAGAGAGGAAAATACCGACCTGTTTGAAAATTGGTAATTTGGTGGGTAGGTTGAGGGGTAGGATAAAAACCAACAAGGGTGTCTCTACCCTCAGAAAAAAGAAAAACAAAAAGGAGAAGAAAAGAAGAAGAACAACCTATTTGAAAAACCGAAAATTTCGGTGGGTAGGGTTGAGGGGTAGGATTGAAAACCCGCAAGGGTGTATCTACCCTTAAGAATGAAATTGAGAATGAAAATAATAATCCATGGAGGTAGAATACCCACACAATAAAGGAAGAGAAAACCTTCAGAGGAAGCATACTCACAAAATAAAGGAAGATAAATAAAGGCATTAAAGCTATGAAATGAATAAAACAATACCATTCTGTGAAATAAAGGAATGAATAAATCCATGGATAAAGGGAGGAAAATGAAACTGCAGTATAAAGAAGGAAAAAAAAAACCACGATATAAATAAATAAGAGAAACTACCAAATAAAGGAGAAAGTAAAACAACAAAATGAAGTAAATCTAAAAAAGACATGAAAAGAAAGATAGAGAAACCGTAATACAAAGAAACCAAGGAAAAAGCTGTGGAACAAATAGAAAACCGCAAAATGAAAAAAATCAAAAAATACATGGAGAAACACCGTCACCGAAAGGGAAGAAATTTTCTGCGTAAGAAGCAATAAATGTGGTAGGTGGAATGAAAACAATATAAAAGGCATTGAAGGAAGATAAACTAAGGAACAAATAACTAAAAGCTAGATCGATTAAAAGTGTAAAGAAGAAAACTTGGGCACAACTGGGGTAAATTGCGAAAGGAAAATTGATGTCCCGGTCGAGATCACACAAGCAGATCTTCCAAAGAAAAAATTTCTAAAGCCCACTACTAAAATAATAAACAATCAATGCAAAAGGTGATTTTTTGCACATTCCATTCAAATTCGCATACGTAGGGGATCTACAGAAGTATATACATTCCCAAATTATGGGAATACGATCACACAACACTTGAAGTAGAGAGAGCATTCAAATACAAAGGAATTGGTGTATAAGAAGAGTTTGAAAGTGATCAAGGAATTAAAAAATTTATGTGTGGAGCTGAATGCCCTATTTTCCTATGGAAGATTTTGTGATTCCTGTTCTACTAAGTCGTTTCCACAATCAGATTTTATACTTAGACCAATGATATCAGATCAACATAGAGGTTATGGCTAAGGTTACTAGATTATAGGACAAAGGGCACTCAAAAAATCCAAAAATAGGACATCACCAAAGGAGATGACCCGAGAAATGGGTACAACAAAGATGAAATGTGGAGTACAAATAACAAACATTTCCAATCATACATTAAGGTATGAAGTTAAAGGTATTTGTTTGAAAAATATCATAGAAATAGGGAAGATGGTGACCATGGGCTTAGCGCATAAATTTCCCTAGAGATGGTTCAATTTCATTCAAAGTATAACCTTTTGGAACTATTAGCAATAGAGTTTCATGAAAAATACTAGGAGGATAAAAGAGGGGAAACACACTTTTTGCTATGACTCATTGTTGATATGTTTTGGTTATGTATTTCACCAAAACCCTACCTCATAAAATAGAAACAATAGAATAGGAGGCAGATAAACCTATCGTGAAATAATTTTATTGTACATATGGATACTCTTGATGCATTAACTTAGATCACATCATTATAAGGATGGATCAAAAGGATTAAGAAACTCATCGGTGAAAACTCTAGGATATCTGAGCAAGTTGTTGCATAATAAGATAAGGATCTTTATTTTATTGCAGACATATATTTTACATTTATTTTGCCTACAGTTCCATGCATACAACACATACCTCCATTACCTTATGAGGTGTCGAATGAACATGTGGTTACATTTGTAGAAGTAATTAGAAGTCTACCTCTCGAATCCAATAAAGCCAAATTGTAAATTTTTAATGAGTTAATCGAAGAAACATTTTGAATAATATAGATAGAAATTATCCACACAAATGGACAAGGAAGATTCAACTGAATCCCTTCCTAAAACATACAAATGGAAGAAAGCCCCTAGCATTACAAATCCCATTACAAAAAAGATAAAATCTTTAGCCGAGAAGCCAAAACTAAAATAAGATGCGGCCAAAAAAAAGGAACAGATTTAACAGAATCTGAAGACATACAAGACATTTTTTTAATCAGAGGAAGAATAAACATACACTCCATCACCACCACATCCATAGGACCCATCAACACCATCAATTTTGGAGGAATCAGAACTGGTATAGAAGAAACATTTCTTAGTCAACAAGCCTATAGATATTATAATAAATGTCTAACTATTGGTAGAATTTCCCAAATTTCCCAAGAATACAACGCAAGTACAGGAGGAGAATAGATGACTATAACATAATCCATAGTGTATTATCTAAAGAAGCATGCATTTATACTTAAATATATAAGTCACTTACTTACACCATCACTGGTGGAAAGAAATACATGACCAAATAGAGGATAGAGAAAACACACCACTTGGCCACACTTTAACAAGAACACAAACCACCCTCAAGCAGATGAAAATTTGCACTAAGAGCATGTTACGTCGCAATAAAGGAAGTGGATAAGTTAATTGGCTTATTGATGAAACAAAATAAGGATAGAGAAGACTAGAAAAGGGAAAAAAGAATTATATTATTAGAAACAAAAGGGGGGGGAAAACATAATAGCAAGGAAAAATAATAACTGAATAGGAAACAAAAGGAAGAAGACATTAAAAATTAAAAAAGTGGGAGAAAATAGATAAAAGTGGAAGAAGAGAGAAAACTGGTAAACTAAGGTTAAAATCTAAAAAACAAAGAAGAAGAAGAAAGAAATGGAAAAAGAAAGAAGAAGAAAAGAAGAAATAAGAAGAAAGAAGAAGCAACAAAGAAGAAGAAAGAAGAAGAAGAAAAACATAAGTAAACATAAGAAGAAAAGAAGAAGGAAATATAAGGAAATAAGCATAAGAAGAGGAAGAAAATAAAATGAAAGTAGAGAAAGAACATAAAAAGAAAGAAGAAAAAGAGAGCAAAAAAGGGTAAACAAGCATTAAAAATATCATCTTCCAACATGATAACCAAACCAGCACCTTGTGACTCACTAGCCAGAATTAAGCAGGCTCTGCAGAAGAGGAATCAAGAAAAATATTGTCAACTGCGACAAGGAGTTGTTGAGAAAACCATGGAAGGCCTTAAATTCCATTTTGATAAAATAACTCCTCTACAAATATCTAGTTGCAGTAAAATGATAGAGTAGAGTGTCAACCATGACTAGATGCAAAGGTGTATAGAATTAAAGGAGGCAATGCAAAAGATGCTCACTGACATTTAAATGGATAAACCATAGATCAAGATTGATACTACAGTTTTTGTTGAAGCATCTATTGAATACGTGGCAAAGGAAATCCTGAAAGAACACCACATAAACTTAGAGGAAAAGAAAGAAATAATCCACAAAATTAAAACTAGAGAATACCAAGAAGATGCCAAGAAACCTCATGTAGTGGAAAATCATAAAGAAAGAAGTGAATTTCAAACCACAATCAAGAAATTGGAAATAAAAATGAACAATGCCGAGGTATACTATACCTATACCATTGGATAGAGAAGCATGACCAAAAAAGACAAGGGTAAGATGGAAAAAATTGAACAAGACATACATAAGATATCTATTGAATATAACATTCTACAAAACAAAGATGGTGTACAAAGGAGGAAATTAGCAGAGATTACAGAGAAATATTAAACCCAACAGTGGGGGTGGAAAGAAAATATCTACGACATGTAATAATGTAGCACTACATTGGATAAATATTTAATGTGGATGTAACAAGAAATTAAACTTACACAAGATCAATGGAAGGAAATGCAAGCACATCCCACTCCATCAGAATTGGTGTCACTGATTCAAGAGAATACAAAATTGTAGGAATAGATTAATTAGGTGCATTATCATTTGAGTTCATGGCTTAATTACAAAAATAATATCATTCACCAAATAACAAAATACATGTTGCAAAGTACACCTAGATGATTAAAGGTTGAGACGTCCCATAAACCCAGTTAGGTGAGTTGACTGAAGAAACTCCTCCTTATGCAAGATGTCTAAGTTCCTGGGGAGGTTGATTCATATATACCTTAGCGTCTCGTAAATTTAGTCAAATGAGTCGAGTGAAGGAACCCTTCCCTACGCTATATGTCTAAGTCATGGTGGATGATTCCCATTTATTCTAATTTTGGTAAAAAAATTGGAGTAAAAGTCATCATCAGTTACTATCTCAAGAATGAGACAAATTTTAAAAGGGAAGATAATGGTGGCAAGAGTTGAAGGATAAACCGCGAGGTTAAGGAGATAACCGCGAAAATATAAAGAAAACTGTGATAAACTAAAGAAGTCACGAAATGAAGTAAATTCGTGCATAAAGGATACAAGCTGCCGAAGACTACAAAGATGTAATACATAGAGAAATCCGTATAAGACTAAGTAGAGCCAAAAAATACTAGAAGAAGACGTGGAAGAAAACTTATAGCCACATAATAAAGTTCAAGTGTGCCAGATCATGTCATAAGATGACAGAGGCACGAGTTGAAGTGACCTTTGAAATAGATTGTATTTTATATATTTATTGTAATCAATGTATTATGTAAAGTGTGCAACAAGAAAGACATATGTGACTCCCATTTTCAGATTTTGTAGGAGAGATAGGATACTTGAGATATAATGACAAGGATGTATAATGTAACTATTATTATTGAATAAACAAATATTGGAGTTTGAATTAAAATCTTTAATGTGTTTTAATTTACATTTCTATTTATATATTAGTTGTGTTCTATTTCCCATGCACAACCTTAACCGTGATCAATTATTTCCTAATCCCTATAATATTGTTGGGGTTTTAGGTCAATACCATCTAATCCTAACCTATCAATCAATCTCTATCATATCTAACCTGTCAAATTTCCCTCAATCCTTCCCTTATATCCTACTCCAAACATGCTTTGGGCTTACAGGAGAATGTCACATCTTCCCCATCCCAAATTAAAAATCCCAACATCCAACATCAAATAATCTAAAACACCCCAAATAAAAAATATAACAATAAAAACATCAAAAAATAAATAACAAATCCAAACATCCAAAAATATTAAATTCCAAAATATAAAAAATAAAAACATTCAAACACAAATCCACAAAAAAAAGCACAGAACTATCAAAATACAATGTGTGTGTTTTGTTTGTTTGTTTGTCTACATTTACACTGTGGTCGATGATCTGAGATGCCTTCATTTATTTTTCTTTGCATGGATGATGATATGAGGCCCCTTTTTACATGGTCATATGATATGAGGACCATCATAATATTAATTTTTCCAATGATATGATGACACATGCATTTCGAAATTCAATCATCATGGTATTTATACCTTGGTGCATTTTTCTCTATGGCACATCAATCACAATTGCTAATGATGATAACAATGTTTACTTTATCGTAGCATGTCTACTTCTATCATAATATATTATCCTTATCATCATCCACACCTAATCCTCATCATCATCTAACTAACTATTTAACCTACCCATCCTCCCATGCAATCAATCCTTTATCAATCAATCACTATCCACATCTAAATCTTATCATCTCACATCAAACATCAAAAAATTTCCCCCCTTTACTCAGGAATATTCTAATATCCTCTCATTAATCAAACTTTCTTATCAAAGCCATCCACATACCCTCAATTTTATAATCCTTTAAAATTCTTAAATGTCACCTCATCAAATACAACATCCTCAAATCTACAAATCCTTACCCCCTTGTTGGGGCATCTTCAATCCAAAAACCAACCCTCAATCTCTCATCCAAACATCCTCCATCATTTAATCCTCCAAACAAAATAAATTGTCAAATATCACATCATCACTTCCAAAATTCTCAAATCTTCAAATCCAACGTCATCAACATCTAAAATCTTCAAATACAACAACATCCAATCTAACATCCTTTAATCCAAAATCCTACAACTTCACCCTTGTCATACATCGTTAACTGGGGCATCCTATAATTCAAACATATTCAAAACCAATATCATCAAATCCAGCATCCTATAATAAAAAATCCTCAACATCTCAACCCCTTGACCAGGGGCATTCTCAAATCTAAATTAAAAATAAAACATATTCACCCTTATCATACATCATTGACTAGGGCATCAAAACTATTTAAATAATTCTCTCCTCTAATATTCTACTTCTTCTAATCCTCTCTCCTCTCCTCTAATCTTCTACTTCTTCTAATCCTCTCTCCTCTTCTAATCTCCTAATCCTCTAATCCTCATCCCCTAAATCCTTATATCTTATAATCTTCTAATCCTCATCCTCTAAATCCTCAACCTTCTTATCCTCTAATCCTCTCTCATCTACTAACTTGGGCCTCTCCTCTTTTTGAGTGGTTACCCGCCTTGTTTCTCCCCACCTAACCCCTCGAGGGGGGACCATATCACCATCATATTTTCTTATTTTTCTTTGAACATTCATTGCCACACAATAACCCTTCAAAGAGGGGGAAAACGTATACATGACCAATTACAATTAATCTATCCCACAACATCATCTAAATCCATATAATAATTAATCGCAAGATTAATTATTATTAATTTCAGAATTAATCCCTTTATTGTAATATTTCATCATTCATCTAAATATTCCATTTTATCATTTATCCCATTAAAAATATCTTTAATCACATTTATCCTTTCATCATAATATCCTTAATCCTTTTATTCCATTATTATATCATATTATCTTATTTTAATCCTCCATTAACATTTATAAGAATTTAGTATTCCTACATCTCACCTACCACCTACCCTACACATCCCTACACCTAGCCTTTCCATGTAACCTCACCTCTAATAATCATTTATTAACCTAATATTTTATAATCCTAATTACATCCTCATGCCTCTAAATATAGAGGCTTCTATTTCTAGAAACCTCTTTAAATTTATCTCTTTCTAATTTAAAAATTTAAATATCTTCCTCTCTCCAATGAATTTTTAATTCATTGGAAACCTCTCTCAAATTCTAGAATAATCCAACTCTAGAATCCACCATATTTACATAAATCCTCCACCCTTGATTTCAATCCAACTTGGTTCAATCTTCGCCATTTAATCCTCCACCCACAAGCTATAAATCAAGCTCTCCTCCTCCATGAGAGCCACTTAAAATACATAAAAAAGTTCTTCTAATTTTATCAATCATCATCCATTTTCATCTACAATCACTCCATCAATCCATTCATCTACAATCAATACTTCATCCACAATCAAGAAATCAAAGGTAATCAGGGGAAGTGTTGCCAAGTGCATCCACAACAAAATCTGAAGCAGCAATCAAGTTCAATCAACAATCCATCCATTTCAGCACATCCAAAGTAAAAAGGAATACTTCAAGGTGTAGGGTAAGTGCAGGTATATTTATCTTCCCTCCTTCCATCTAGCTCAATCTAAGGTAAAAATTAGAAGTGTGAATTTATATCTAAATCTATTTATTTCCTAGTTTCAGTTTATACTAATACCTCTTTTCCAGCTAGAATCTGTCTATTTTAATGTATGAAAAATGTATTGATTTGTTTCCTTGCATAAACGTAACAAAAAAACATAGAAATAAATTTGTTTACATTTGAAAACATTAACAAGCTACGCACATTACAAAATCATGTTTTTTTTCCTTTGTAGTCGTAAGGTCAAAAATGGTACCTATTTAGGTGGAAAAAATGATTAGATGGACTCAAGTAATGCTTTCTCTCTCTCTAGTTATTTTATGACCTCTTGCAACAAGTTGGTATTTTTCAATTATATATGTATCCAATTAGACTAAATCCTTTTTCATACCTTTGTCTTTCTCCTATAAAATATTTGAATGAAAAAAAACTAAACTGTAAAAGAGGAAAAAAAATAAAAACTTGACCATTAGAGAGGGAAAACAATAAAAACCTGGGCCTTTTGAATTGAATATTTTTATACAGTATTTGACCAATAAAATTGCCTCTAAAATAATTATGCGCAAGATTTAATTATTAATTAAATTTCAGAATAATCCCTTTAATTGTATATTTCATCATTCATTCAAATATTTCATTTATCATTTAATCCCATTAAAATATCTTTAATCACATTTATCCTTTCATCATAATATCCTTAATCCTTTTATTCCATTATTATATCATATTATCTTATTTTAATCCTCCATTAACATTTATAAGAATTTAGTATTCCTACATCTCACCTACCACCCTACCCTACACATCCCTACACCTAGGCCTTTCCATGTAACCTCACCTCTAATAATCATTTATTAACCTAATATTTTTATAATCCTAATTACATCCTCATGCCTCTAAATATAGAGGCTTCTATTTCTAGAAACCTCTTTAAATTTATCTCTTTCTAATTTAAAAATTTAAATATCTTCCTCTCTCCAATGAATTTTTAATTCATTGGAAACCTCTCTCAAATTCTAGAATAATCCAACTCTAGAATCCACCATATTTACATAAATCCTCCACCCTTGATTTCAATCCAACTTGGTTCAATCTTCGCCATTTAATCCTCCACCCACAAGCTATAAATCAAGCTCTCCTCCTCCATGAGAGCCAACTTGAAAATACATAAAAAAGTTCTTCTAATTTTATCAATCAATCATCCATTTTCATCTACAATCACTCCATCAATCCATTCATCTACAATCAATACTTCATCCACAATCAAGAAATCAAAGGTAATCAAGGGGAAGTGTTGCCCAAGTGCATCCACAACAAAATCTGAAGCAAGCAATCAAGTTCAATCAACAATCCATCCATTTCAGCACATCCAAAGTAAAAAGGAATACTTCAAGGTGTAGGTAAGTGCAGGTATATTTATCTTCCCTCCTTCCATCTAGCTCAATCTAAGGTAAAAATTAGAAGTGTGAATTTATGATCTAAATCTATTTATTTCCTAGTTTTCATTTTATACTAATACCTCTTTTCCATCTAGAATCTTGTCTATTTTAATGTATGAAAAATGTATTGATTTGTTTCCTTGCATAAACGTAACAAAAAAACATAGAAATAAATTTGTTTACATTTGTAAACATAACAGCTACGCAATATACAAATCATTTTTTTTTTTCCTTTGTTAATGTCGTAAGGTCTAAAATGCGTACCTATTTATGGTGCGAAAAACTGATTAGATGGACTCAGTAATGCTTTTCTCTCTCTCTATGTAATTTTTATGACCTCTGCAACAAGTTTTATTTTCAATAATATATGTATCCAATTAGACTAAATCCTTTTTCATACCTTTGTCTTTCTCCTATAAAATATTTGAATGAAAAAACTAAACTGTAAAAGAGAAAAAAATAAAAACTTGACCATTAGAGAGAAAACAATAAAAACCTGGGCCTTTTGAATTGAATATTTTTATAAAGTATTTGACCAAATAAAATTGCCTCTAAAATAAAGTGCCAAAATTTTTTAATTTAAATTTATCATACCATAATAAATCACCACCCTTTAATGATTAAATGACTTTAATATCCTAATATCCTAAGTCTTGAAATTTGAATCTATACTACCATAACAAATCACCAACCTATAATTCTTAAATGTCTTTAATATACTAAGTCTATCGTAAATACTTAACCACGAAAGCGTACATATTTAAATGCTTTAATATGTTATTATCCCAATGTAATGCTTAAATGCATTAATACGCTTTAATATGCTTATATGTTTGAATTGATTATAAATATAAATTTAAATAATGAAATATATATAGTAGAATTTATTTTCATACCAATTTATAACATTTAATGTTTTAAAAGTGTCCACATTTACCGAAAATATGTTTTGATAATGAAATCATGAAATTGTAAAGATCTTTTTAAAATACTGATAAAATACTTTTTCCTATTTACGTATTTGTTGGGTTTTAGAATGGTCACCCATTCCCATGACTTGTATAAATTTATAAAAAAATTGAATCTATGCTACAATAATAAATAAAAAACTTTTAATTCTAAAATTCTAAAATTCTTTAATATCCTAATATCCTAAGTTTATTGTAAATATTTTTAAAAGATATTTGAATTGATTGGACCCATTTTATGTTTTAATTATATATTTTAATAATTAAAAATATATATTTGAATTTATTGTCATACCTAATTAGACACTTGTAATATTTACTATCATTAGAATGGGCGCCCATTCTCACGACTTGTATAAAGTTAAGAAATTGATTGAGCTTTTTACATTGTCCTATATTGAATGGACAAATGTCCATTCTCATATAGGAATCATCAAATACTTTCCTAGGTAGATAGGAATCATAAAAGAAGAGTATGGATTAAATATGCTCACATTTTTTAAATAGGGATTCAAATGACTAAGTATCAAGTAAGTATTGACAAATGTACACATGCCCACTCTCATAGGATCAAAATCTCTTGTATGAGAATGTTTATAATGGGAACATGCCCATTCTCATAAAAACAATTTTTCAATCACGACTGTGCACATGCCTATTCTCAAAAAAATAAATATTACTTGTATTATAAATTTTAAAATGGGCATATGCCCTTTGTGATAGGAATAATAAAATTTACTTTGTTTTACAATGGGAACCCATTCTCACATCATGTTAAAAGAGTTGTGAAATTGATGGAGCTTTTTGGAATTGTTTTGTATTGAATGGGAAGATGCTCCTTCTCATTTAGGAATCATACAAGAAAAATAAAAAGAGTATAGATAAAATAGTCTCATAGTTTTTTAGCTAGATATACATAGGTATAATAGAGGCATACTCATAAAATCAATATTGTTTGGATTACAAAGTTTAGAATGGGAATATGACCATTCCCATGCAAACAAAATTGTTTCGTCTTATTTTGAATGGGCATTGCATTTTTAATATACCTTATTCTCATTTAGGATTCATGAAAGACTTTCATGGGCATATAGGAATCATAAAACAAGAGTATACTTTAAAAAAATTCACAAATTTTAAATAGGTAAAAAATTGATTGAAAATGTTTACATTGTCTTGAATCAAATGGGAATATGCTTGTTATCATATAGAAATATTCATTTTCTCATATAAGAATAAAAAAAGAGTTCTTAGGAAAGATAACAATCATAAGAGAAGAGCATGGATTATATATGCTCACATATTTTAAATAGGTATTCAAATGTCTAAGTATTGAGTAATTATTAATGAGTGTGCACATTCCCACTCTCATAGAATCAAAATTATTCATATGAGGATGTTTAGAATGGGAATACACCCATTCTCATAAAACAAATATGTTTCAATCATGAATGTGCACATGCCCATGTCCATTCTCAAAAAAATAAATATTACTTGTATTATAAAGTTTAGAATGAGCATATGCCTTTTATGATAGGAATAATCAAATTTACTTTATTTTAGAATGGGAACCTATTCTCACATCTTGTTAAAGAGTTATGAAATTGATGGAGCTTTTCGGCATTATCTTGTATTGAATGGGAAGATGCCCCTTCTCATTTTGGAATCATATAAGAAGAATAAGAAGAGTATGGATAAAACAGTCTCACAATTTTTAAATAGATATAAATAGGAATAATAGAGGAAATATCATAAAATCAATATTGCTTGTATTACAATGTTTATAATGGGAATATGTCCATTCTCATGCAAACAATTTTTTTGTCTTGTTTTGAATGGGCTTCAAATTTTTGATCTGACTATTCTGATTTACGATTCATAAAAGACTTGCTTGGGTAGATAAGAATCATGAAAGAAGAGTATGAAATATACATGCTCACATCTCTTATATAGGTATAAAATTGATTAAGCAAGTTTGCATTGTCTTGTCTCATATAGGAATCTACTTATTCTCATATAGGAATCAAAAAATAGTTCTTAGGGAAGATAAAAATCATAAAAGAAGAGTATGGATTAGATATGCTGACAACTTTTAAATAATTATTAAACTGACTAAGTATTGAGTAAGTATTGATGAATGTGCACATGCCCACTCTCATAGAATTAAAATTTCTTTTATGAGAATGTTTATAATGGGAACATACCCATTCTCATAAAATAAATATGTTTCAATCATGACAGTGCACTTGCCCATTCTAAAAAAAAATTACTTTTATTATAAATATTAGAATGGTCATATGCCCTTTATGATAGGAATAATAAAATTTACATTGTTTTAGAATGGGAATCCATTCTCACATCTTGTTAAAAGAGCTATGAAATTTATGGAGATTTTTGGCATTGTCTTGTATTGAATGGGAATATGCCCCTTCTCATTTAGGAATCATAGAAGATTTTTTTGAGTAGATAGGAATAATAGAATAAAATTAAGAAGAGTATGGATTAAACAGTATCATGGCTTTTAAATTTTGAAATAGGTTTAAATAGTAATAATAGAAGAAATCTCATTTAACATCGGTATTACTTCTATGACATCGTTTAGAATGGGCATATGTCAATTCTAATGCAAAAAAATGTCTTTTTTGTTTTGTATTAAATGGACAAATGCAAACAATATCACTAAGATTAAAATAAGTAGAATGGGAATATGTGTATTCTCTTTAATAATTATTTTACAATGGGAATTTTCCTTTAAGAATGGGAGATTTCCTATTCTTATAAGGGAATCATTAAAATAATGTCAATTATTTTTCATAGTAGAGATAAATCAAAATATAATAAAAATTGTTATAGAGATAATGTTAGTATATGAAGAATGGGCATATGCCTATTCATTTTAATTTCAATCATAATAGAAAGTACATTATTTTTCATTGAGATATGTGAATAAGTATAATAAAAAGAATATAGATAACATTTACTTTGTTTAGAGTGGGAACTTACCCAATCTCGGCCTTTATAGGTGTATCAAACCCAATGTGTCACTTCGTAATGATTACTTTGAGTCTTGCATACCAAACGAAAAGAATAAATTGTATTCATGTTATTTCAAAGAATTGGCATGAATTTTCAACTCGTAATCATGTTAAATTATTATAAAATGAAGATTAGAAAATGATTAACTATCCTATATATCTACATAGTACATATTATCAATAAATAAGGTAATAATGCAATCTCTATTAGAAAAAAAAATTTCCTAACTAATTTTATAATCATCTAGACAACTACAAATCTTATTAGCAAGAAACAAAGGTCATTCATCATCACAATAATCAATATATAAAACAAGGTAATAGTAGCGCCTAAGAATGATTCAAACGTCAACATTAAATAAGATCCTTTCATAGTCAATACTTTACATAAACAAAATCCATACATCGTCACATGAATTAATAGAGATAATATTTAATTTGTTTTAGAAAGGAAAATCCCCCATTATTGCAGCCTTTATATAGATCTCAAAATGATTGACTTCAATAATATAGATGAAATTTAATTTTCTATTATTTTACTATGATTCCTATGTGAGAATGGGCATATGACCATTCTCATATAGGGATCACAGAAGTATAGATATAAAATTTACTACATTATAAAACTTTGAAATAATTTTTTTCTCTGTTATTATAATATCATTCCTATGTGAGAATATCTCCATTGTGCCACATAGTGACATCGATTAAATTATATTAATATCTCCAATTTCACTCTAACAAGTGGTTGAAGATGTGTTTTAAAACAAATATTTGTATGGTAATCTCGCTAGGTCATTGTCAGTAAAAATATAATTTTTTAACATTCTTCGTAACCATGTTTTAGGTTATTTGCATTTAAAATACATTGAAAATAATATCACCTATGTGCTATGTAGTGGCTTGGATTAAGTTCAAATTATATTGCTTGTATTAGAATGTTTAGAATGGGTATATGCCAACTCTCAATCAAATAAACATTTTGTTCTTGTATTCAAAGGGGATTTGGTTTGTAGAAGCAATAATAAACTATATCATTTTAATATCTCTACAAAGGTTGTGAGAATGGGCAAAAAAGTTAATTTCAATATAACTTGTATTGTTTTTAATTTTAATATTGCTTTGAAGAACACTACTTATAAAATATTTGAAAATCATAAATAAGGTTTGAATCTTGTAGAAAAATAAATGGCAATGATGATGGCAATGGTGCTAAACAATATATTTGCATAGTGGTCTAGATATGTAATGGCGAAGAACAAATATATATTATAAACAATATCATAGCCACGTTTTAGATTTCTTACATCTATAATAATTTGGTACAGATTTTAATTTACATCTAAAAACATTTTAATATAATGATTACGTTGAAAATTACTTTATAAACAATCTTCCCATTCTCACATCCTTTAACTTAATCAATTTAAAAACTATATGAAGGATGTGAGAATGGGAAACTTGTCATTTTAAAAGGAATTAGATTTTATATATATTCTTCTTTTATGATTCCTATATGGCTTTGGGCAGTTGTTCACTTGATATAATGTATGACACAATAATTTAAATACCTACGGAGGTTGTGATTATGGGGAACTACCCATTAAAAAACAAAGTAAACCTGATCTACTTTTGTTATATGATTCTTATTTGACAATTGGAAACTTACCATTCTAAAACAAATTAAGTTTTATCTATATTATTCATATATGATTCCTATATGAGAATGGAAATCAGCCCCTTCTTTATCTCATAATAATTGAACAAAGAAGAGTTAGAATAATTCATGCCTGAATTTTTCTTCAAATATTGTGCTTCACAATCTGAAACTGTCTTATGAAATAGAGGGATCCCAAAGCAAAAATTGAAAGGGTTAAAAAACATCTAGCAGAGAGAAAAAATAATATCTAAAAAATATTCTTCAAATCTTCTTCTTTAAAGGATGAAATGGTCTAACGAAATACAAGTATCCCAAAGTGGAAGGAAAAACAGAAAAAGTAGAAACTAGATGAAAAAGAAAGCGGAAAGGATGAACAAGAAAGAGATAGCTTCACCGACCACGATTAACCTTGAAATTCCCAAGATCTCTACCATCATTGAAAATAGTAACCACTTTCATTCTCTCTACCATGCCATAGAAGAATTAATTTCCATTAATTTCTCCAATTTCTCTCCAATGGGTGCTCGAATACGTGTTTGACAAAAAAGTACCTTGAATTAATAAAAGGTGACAAGTAATTTATTTGTAAATTAATGGTCTTTCTATGCCATGGAAAAAAATAAATGTAAATATTAAACAATATCATATCTATGATTTAGATCTAATTATTGCACTTAAAATAAAATTTAAATTTTCAAAAAAAATCATAGCCATGTTTGAGGTTTTTTTTTATGGATAAATGATTTTAACTAGAGCATTAAATTGGGGGGTTATTGGGTTCCCTCCCTTACAAAATATTTTATAAAATATCAAGAATAAGGGAATCCCAAAAGCAAGAAAGAATTTTAAGCATGGATGCCCTGAAAAAATGAAAAAAAATAAAACCAAAAAATATACTATATAACTAAGATATGGAGGAGCATTACTATTTTGATCATTTGGAAACTTCAACATTCACTTTGACTTCCTAAGCTTCAACTAAAGTAGGAACCTTAAGTCTAAAACTATTGTGAATTTATTAAGAGATAGCATGTATAACCCTTATTAGAGAAGTATATGAAGTCATCCCACCCCTCCTGAGGTTAACAATTAGAGCTGGAACAGGGCCAATTGTGATGCAGGAGCATAACTTGCGGAGACGATAACTTTTGATTTTACTGTTGGATCATCTTGAAATTTTATAGGGTGGTATATATTCATTAGTTATATATAGATTGTATTGTTTTGGCCATTTTGGCACTTTTTTGGGTCCGTATTCCTTCATCTAGTGGCCTAAAAATGGCTCCAAATGCTTTTTTCCCCTTTTTACTATGTCTTAAAACTTTAATAACTTTTGTTGTGCTTTCTAGAATAAGTCAAAATTTCACATGAGCCTTAATTTATGAAGGTATATTTGGCATGAAAATTTTGGGGCCCATCCAAATTATTTTTCTAGTACGTAAGTTTTGGCATTTTAGGGTTTTTAGAGTAGACGTGAAATAAAAGGTGGATTGTAATGATATAAAAGATTAGCGTGGATTCCAGAATGAGAAGAAATATATTTTGAAACTCACTATTGTTATTTGCAAAGTTGTTTATGTGTGTTTTGGTGGTATTTCAACCTCTTGCAGCTGGATTCACATCAAATTGGGAAGAATAAAGCTTCCAAGTCTAGGGGGATATGTAGGATACACCTTCCTCGAGGTTGAAAATTTGAGTTGGCTATGGGAGAGTTGGGAGGATAAAGCCTTCAATTCCAAGGAGGATGAGTAGGCATTCCATCTCAATTTTTGATGAACTGAAACAATAAAATCCAAAAGATACTTATACCTCCTTTCTAATCCTTGAAAATGGACCCGAGAAACAAAATCCCCATCAACTACCATTGAAATTTGTGAAAGATCTGTGGGAAAAAATAAATTTTCCACCGTTTCCGCAAGACCAACTGCATTTCTATGTTGAATAAAATAATGAGCAATCTACAGATCCTCATCCTTGAATACTCCAAGGAGAAACTGATGGGTGAATAAAATGGAACCGACCTCGACATTGACATGAGATTTACCACATACTTGCGTATAATCCTTCCCAAGAATACTTTCTATGGTTTTCACCACCTAGTTAGAATCAATCCGGAAGCCTTTTCGATGCTTGGCATAGGAGATAGGGCCATAGAAGGCTATCTCCTTTGATTCCCCCTCAAGAAAGAGCACAAGTTGTAGAGGGATCATTATGGTAGTGCTGAGAAGAAATAAAGAACCTAACACAAAGCATCAGAAAAATTAATTGATACTAATTTATACTTGACAGAGGGAGATATGCAATCATGGGTAAACTTGTTTCAAATTTTAATATTATTAGATTACTAATGAAATTTCATATATGTTATGGATATTATTATTTACTTTACTATTATGATTGGATATAATAATTATGAATATAGTTAAATATTGTTTACGTTCTGCACCTTCTTTATATATTTAAATTTTTATCCTTTATTGAATGGGCATAAGCCCATTCTCATATAAGAATCATATAAGAAAAATAGAGGTAATATTTAATTTGGTTTAGAATGGTCAGTTGTCCATTCCCCCATCCTTTGTATTGATATTAAAATGATTAAGTTCAATATTTCTTTAATGAGGTAGAATGGTTAGAATAGCTATATGCCCATTCTCATAAAAACAAAGATTTTTTTATCTATATTCTTCATAAATGATTCATATATGTCAATGGGTATGTGCCCATTCAATAAAATAAATAAATTCTTCTTTGTATGTAAATGAGCACAAGATCCTTCTAAAAATTCTAATACAAGCAATATTGATCTTAAACTTTTTAATACCTCTATAGGAATGAATACTTAACCATTCAATGGAAGATAAAATAGTATGTTATAGTATGGGAATATGGTAAGTATGCTAATTCTAATAATTGTAATACAAGAAATGTTAAACTTATTCTTTTCAATAACTCTATGAAGGCTGTGAGAATCGACAACTATGAATTATTAAAAAAGCTATATTTTATCTATGTTCTTCTTTTCATGATTCCAATTATGATACCAGGAATTTTCTCATTCGATTAAAAATTAATATTAATCATTTTAATTCCTATATGAAAATGATTAAGTTCAATATTTCTTATCTTAAGGTGATTTAACCCATCTCAATTGATGTCAAACTCAATACCCATTTTTTGGTAAGTCTTGCCCAGAAGCCTAATTCTAAAGTAAGCTAGTAAACCTCACCCACCCACCAAGCTCAGCTAGTAAACCTCACCCACCAAGCTCAGCTAGTAAACCTCACCCACTCATATCGATGCCCATATCGATCAGAAAACTCGAATAGATAGCTTGATGGTTATACATCTCGACAAGCCAATCGATCACTAGCTTATTTATCAGCTTTCCCACCTAATGCTTTAAGAATGTCAACTCATCCACCAAGTGCATTTGGTCCAATTGTTTATCGCTAAGCTCGAAGAGTCAGAGTCACCTGTGCAAGCTTGGCTAGATGATATCATTGGACTTGTTTTCAAAATGAACCTTAGGCTTTCAGAGGGAAGAGTACATCACCCATCTCAAAAAATAAGTAACACTACTTAGGTGGTTACCCAACATTTTACTTTGGTAATAGGATAGTTTGGTTTTCAATCTTAACAAGGAGGATTGGAAGTAGAATTTTGAGAATCATATAATTTTTGGTCAAGGGTATATGATCATGTTGAGTCTTTGAAACATGCAAGAAATGGTAATTTTTAGATGCATCCTTTTATAACTATGGAGGATAACAACTATGGAAGTCTTAGAATGAAAATATTGAAGTGATATTCTTAAAACCATATCAAAAATAGAAAAGATCTAAAATATGACATTATAATTTATTTTTATACCCATAAATTCATAATACAACAAAGAAGAGTTACAAGTATCTCTGAAACTTATCTTCAAATTAAAAAACAAGTAAAAAAATTTCACTATAAAAGAGTAAATTCTTCTTCTTATAATGAGTCATTCTCGTCCTGCGTAAATCAACTGCATAGTTCGGAAAATAAACAATGCTTGTTATGTCACCATGGTGGTAAGACCACTCTGTACTTTGGTAAAATCATAACAGATAAATCTTGTATTATCAAATACGATTAGGTTAACAAATACACATGTCTTTCAAAACATTGAAGTGATATTATTAATACCTAGATCAAATAATATAGAAGATAAAAAAAAATAGGGCATTATCATTAAACCCAAAACATAATAGAAGGGAAAGAAAACCAAATAATATTATTCATCTATAATAATTCAGCAAAGAAGAGATAGAATAATCCATGCCTGAAATCCTCTTCAAATATTGTGCTTCGTAATCTAAAATGGTCTTACAAAATAGAGGAAGCCAAAAGTGCAAAGGGTCAACAAAATTTAGCGGAGAGAACAAACAATATCTTTGAAATATTCTTAAAATTTTGTTCTTAACACAACAAAATGGTGTAATGAAACAAAAATCTTCTCCTTCTTGGACGAAAAGGTATAACGAAATACATGCATCCCAAAGCTGAAAGGAATGAACAAAAAAATCCAAAACTGGATGAAAAAGAAAGCAGAAAGAATGAACAAGAAAGAGATAATTTCATCGACCACAGTTAACCTTAGAATTCTCGAGATCTCTTCAATCATCGAGAATAGTAATTTTCATCATTCTCTCTACCATGCTATGGAAGAATTAATTGCCATTAATTTCACCAATTTCCCTCTAATGGGTGCTTGAAGACGTGTTTGACAAACAAGTACTTTCAATTAACAAAAGACGGTAAACAATTTATTTGTAAATTAATTGTCTCATTATTCCATGGATAAATACAAATGGAATTAATAATAATAACATTAATTAATAATATTAATAAATTAATAAACCAGGAAATTAATAAATTAATTTAATACATTAATTAATAATATTATAAGTAATTAGTATTAGTACTAATTTAAATAATTAATTAGTAATTTTATAATTAATTTCAAAAAATATCCTATCAATTAATATTAACTACAAGAATTAATATTACTAATAAATTTGAATTATTATATTAAAAAATGACATCTAATTATATTATCAAATGAATAATTTTTTTTTCAAAATAATTAAATAATAATATAAAAATATAATTAAACTTTATAAATTTAATTAACAACTTAATCGCCATTATTTATAATGCTTAATTAATTATAGTGCATTTTTAAAATTATTTTATAAAATTATAAAAAAATTAGTAAAAATTTATAAAACTAATTAACAACATAAACTCTATTAATATTTATAATGCTTCATTAATTATAATGCTTAGAATGAGCCAATAAAAATATTTAAACTTTAATCATCAAAACATTAGAAATCAGAGAGCATGTATTTAACATATCATATTAGGACTAATCAAAACTAATTAATTAACAACATTAATTAATAATACTAATAATTAAATACAAGAAAAATATTGTATCATTTAATAATACCTATAAATTTCAACCAATATTTTACATTACGAAAAATAAAATGATTTTTTTTACGTGAATGGGCTTGAAACTATTTTAATACCTATACAAAGGAAGTTAGAATGTGTTATCTCTATTCTTCCACTATGATTCCTATATCCGAATAGGCATATGACAATTCTAAAAGTATATCATTAGAATCTTCCGTAAGGCAATGAGAGTGAACAACATCCCTTATTCTATCATTCATATATGATGTTTGTTGTGAGAATGAAGTAAATTTTATTTGGAGAGAAAGAAATTACATTGTATTCAAGATAAGATGAAAAAAATTTATGTTTGTATGAGAGAATGGGAAAATGCCCATTCTTAAACAAAGACTAAGTTAAATATGATTAGTATAGAAGTGCTAAAATGAAAAAAACTTTCTTCTATTACTCATAATATAATATGGATGCGAAAATGATAAAAATTATATAACTTATAGTACTCACATTAGAGGTTTATATTAGATGTTCTAAATAATGAGATGGTACCTTGGAAGAGCATTTAGAGCAATTAGTTTTTATTCCTTTTTGAGGAAAAAAATTTATTAATGGCCAAAAAAGTGAGTAACAAGAACAATGAAAATGATGCAATACACAGACGGAATGGGCATATGTGCATTCTCATACAAACAAATATTTTTTATTTTGTAATGAAAGGGCAATGCTCATTCTCATATAAGAATCATAGAAGAAAAATACATATAGATAGAATGGGCATATGTCCATTCTCATACAAACAAACATTTTTATCACGTATTGAATGGGCATATGTCCATTCTCATATAAGAATCATGTAAGAGAAATAGAGGTAATATTTTTTTTTAGAATGGATAGTTGCCCATTCCCACATCCTTTATAGTGATATCAAAATGGTTGAGTTCAATATTTCTTCAATGAAGTAGAATGGTTAGAATATGCATATGCCCATTCTCATACAAACAAAGAGTTTTATGATTGTGATGAGAATGGGAATATGTCATTTCTCATATAAACAAAGATTTTTATCATTTTGATGAGAATTGACATATTCCCATTCTCATAAAATCAATATAGAAAGAAAGAAAAATTCTCCTATGCCAAACATAAATACAAAATGAAAATTACATCCTTTTATGAGAATTTTTACAATGGATAGATGCCCATTCTCATAGTCAAGGAATATGAGAAGTATGAGGAATTATTGCAAAAGTAATATATGTTATGTTAATATGATGAAGATATTTGGATGAAGAGGTTAGAAAATGGAAATGTAACCTCTTTTTATTTATCATCATTTAAATTCAATTGATTCAAGTTCAATCTTAGTCTAGAAATTGTGTTATAAATATTTCCAAATTGTATGCATAATTTTGAAGTATTTCTAAACCTTACTAAATTATAGAAGTTCACAACTCATTTGCGATGTGTATTCAATATATTTATGGTTTAACATACATGATATTTTAATTTATTTTATGCAATGCTTTAAGATATTTTCCATCATCTCAAAAACTTTGTATTTTATGTTGTTTCAGTAATGAAGTATTTTTCATTTGTAGAGGATGATCATGTGGACTTATTTTCAAAAGGAACCAAAGTTACAGAGGGAATAGCATATCCAAATAGGAAGACAGTACATTGCAAAGATGTGGGAAAAGGATTTGTGGTTGTCATTGCTAACATAGTATTAGATGGAAGAGTAAAATTTCCTTTATTAGTTGATGAATTTGAAACCTTGGAAGATGTCAGGAATAAAGGATACTACATTTCTTAGGAAGAGAATGAATTGTCAAAGCATGCAGATTCATCGATTCTCCCTAATTTAGGAAGTGAATTTTTTTTAGTGGTTCAGAGGATTAAAAGGCAGAGAGTGATGGAGATTGTAGTGATGACACTAAAAGCACCATCAATATAGGTCCTAAAGATAGGATTAATTTTTTTCACTGAAAATTTCATTCTCAAACAAAAATCTTGTAGCAGAGATGATGACATAGCCATGGGTTGTATAACTCATGTGCTAGAAGTTCATGAAATGTATGGAGAGAGATTGGGTCCTTTGAATGTTGGTGTATGGATAGAAAATGTTGTAAATATGCTTTCTGATTTCTCAAACTTGCTACAACCTAATAAATCAATAGTTTTCCCAATAAAACATTTGATTTTCAATGAAACAAGAAGTTCCCTTATGATTAAGAAAGGGAGTTCTCAACTAGATGGTCTGCACCTTGTACATAGTGATCAACTAGACATTTACGTTCGGCATGTTTTTGGAAGATCTAACCAAGAATTCAATCCATTGAAGGACGTCCTTAAGGAAAAATTCTACTTATACGACCAGGAAATGATAATGAAAATAAATGGATGGGGAGATAAGATGGGGATACTTTCCTTTAACAGAAAGCATATGATGTAAATAAAAAGTTGAGAGCTCAATATTGGAAACCTATAGGGAGAGGAGAAGGTACAACATTGTATCGGGATTATTTTAAGCTAAATAAAACATGGACCATCTCAGAAAAACCTAAAGCAGATATTGATGTGGATAACATCATCTGGGCATGGAAAGTAAACAAAAAAAGGAAAAGTAGATACATAAAAATACCCGATAAAGGACACATGGCCATTAAATTATACCTTGAACTACTTGACCAAGATAAGAAATGTTGAATTTGAGAAACTATTAAAGTTTTTAAATTTATATGTGAAATCATCTTGGCTCAGGATGTGGGTTTTTTAAAATAATTATTTCAAACATTGGTCCTATTATACTTTACAGTTGTATTGTTATTTGATAACTAAATGAAAGACTGAGTATTATATTACATTTGAAGATTTTCCCATGATATAATTTTTTATTACATTGTTTTTCTTATGGAACTCTTGCATTTTATTAGTGTATTATTGATAATACAAACTCCACCATACAATAAATATAATTTCAAAAAAATCCTCAATTATGCTCTAAATTTACATGGATTCGGATATTGTGATTTAAAGGGACATGGATGTGATTTACAAGGAACTCATTTCAAAAATTCATGCTATGTAATGAATTTATTTATGCATTCCTTACAACCAAAAAATTATATGGTCTTTTCCTAAAGCTATGTGTATAAGTCTTGTAACACCCTTAACTGTTGTTATTTTCCTCCCTTGGTATTCAAGTATTGTTATTTGAATTTCCTTATGAGGATATGTCCTTTTGATTTCGGGAAATCCTGCTTGATATGTATATGTCTTTTCTACTCTTGACATCTTTGATTGAACTAGAATATGCCTGGATTAATTTTCTTTCATTTCTTGTGGATGAGTGCAGTCTGATTTTAGGAGGATTGTAAGCTTATCTATCTCTATGAATCATCCTTGGATCAATTACAGTGATCCAAGGAATGTTTTAAATATATTCAGGATGAATAACCATGAATTGGCATCCTATGAATTATTAGTTCTGGGCTGAACTTAGAATATATATGTTCTTTAATTCTCCTTCATATGAGAATATATCTATCCTGTGGAAAGTTTCATTGGATTCTTGAATTGACCTCGGAAGGTCATTACAGTCACAATTTGGTTTTCAGCCATTTATGGCATTGGAGAGAACCTGAACCTTAAGCTAGGTACGATATGTGAGTTTTCCTATCTAAGCTTTTATACTTAACGTGAATTCAGAATCCATCCTGAAATGTCTTAGTATCATTGATTTGTCGAAATGTGATTTCAATCTAACCTAGTTCCTAAACTATGTATTTTTGGATATTACCTAAGGGTTTGTCTAGCCTATTACTAAGGTAAATGACTAGGGTTACATCCTAATGTGTTAGATTTAAATTACCTAAGATCTAACTTAAGTCATTAACCTATCCTAAACCAGTTGCTATGAAAGGGAACCTAAGGGTCACAAGTGTTGGGCGGCGGTTTCTACGGAATTTAAGATGGTGATAAGGTTGTAAGGGCATTGGGAACTATCAACTTTGGCGGAGGTTAATTTTGCTAGCAGAGGCCTAGGTGGAAGTAACTCTAGAAATGGAAACACTTGTTTATTTTGATTTAGAACTTACCAACTTTGGCAGGAGATATGGTATTAATGAAATTAATGTGCATGGGTTTGTGAGCCTAGATCACTTAGGGATGCATGTAAATGGATTTTTGTGTGGTTGTTTCATTTTTCATGCACTCTGTTTTTCTCTCTGCATGCACACTGGTCTTTCGAACCAACAGTTTATACTTCATTGCATGGCTATTTTGAGGGTTCAAATCTATTTTTGTTTCGTGGAGAATATATGAGGAATGGTGGAAGTAGTATTTTTTTGTTTGACCTTTCATGGAGAAGAAGAGAAAGAACGGGTTCAGCCAGAGGTCTTCTTCGATTTTACAGCGAGACTATCAGGCATGATAGGCCCTAACTATTAAAATATTTACTTTTCTCTAAGTGTTTTATTAAAAAAACTCTGTTCTAATGAGCTCTGTGTATTTATGCTTGTCTGGTAAAAAAAAGAGATTTCATGGGTTGTGTGTAAACTTAAGCTTCTGGGTTGATTCGAGAGTTTTCTTGATTCTTTCGGAATTTGTTTGCATTACTTTTCTTTCATAGTGGTTTTGTGAACATTTGAGTAATAGTAGTAATTGTAAAGGGCTCTCAGTGGATGAAATTATTTATTGATTTTGAATTCTTTAGAAGTTTTTATTGTTGCAATAGACCCACCTGTGTTTGTTAAGTTTGGAAGTTAAAAACTTGTTTCGGTGGACGGAACAGTGTTGTTTTTATGTTTACCAGCCTTTGATATTCACATTTTATCTCATGGTTATTTGGTCTATGAATAAATCTTGGAAGGTTTGTTTAGTATCACCCTATGAAACTTTGACTGTTATAAATATTTCGTATTCTAGAAACATTATATATAAGCCAGTCTGCACTTCTCTTGTGTAAGGGGATTGACTGTTTTAAGTTCACGGGCACTGTGGTTAAGTCAATATATAGTTAGTTACTTTATTCTTACGTGAAACCTTGAATGATAATAACACTAGCATGCACAGGAGGAATATTATAAGCATGAGTTTGTGTTCTACCTGTGAAATCTTGGTTGTTTTGGAATAAGTATTGAAAGGAATTTGTGTTTATTATTTTGAGCAAACAAATATGTAACTTGTAGTCTTTTCTACATGGTTTGTGAAATCTTGTTATTATGACCATGTTAACAGTGGTGGAAACTCTTTCAAACCTAACTTTAAAGTCAACAATTTTTAACGATGTCCAATTCAATACATCTTGTTTGAAGTTAGAAATATGGTTGAATTGTTTTGGATACAAATGGAAAACCTATTTTTATTCTGGACTGTTAATGTGAAATTCATTACTATGGTTTGAATATTATGGCTTTTGGGTATTTTTCGAAATTATGATTCGAATTCGGTAGATATATTCTGTACATTCAATTTGGATTTAGTGTTTCGTATTAAAATAGCAACCGAACGATGTATTGGTTCAACTAATTCAGTCTCTGAATACTTTTTCATTAAGGGAAATGTGAAGTTACCCTAACTTAATTTTAAACTTGAATGGTTCGAGTATTTGAGGAATGTAGTCTATTTCATTTGGATCGGAATTATATTCTGAGTCTTGACCGGTTCGTAATGATTATGTTAAATATTGATCTTGACTTTTATTAGATGTACAGTTTGTAGATCCTGTAGGGATGTAATGGTAAACCAATGAGATGGCTCTACCTTGCCAAACTATTAGGTGAAATTAAGAGCTAGAACTACTCAGCTTCTCATTCCTGGTTGGTCTAATAAATGTTTATTATGTCTTAGGAACTTGATTTCATTCTAAACTTGATTGCAATAGTGTTTAGATTGTCACAGATCTCTTAGAAATAAAAGGTGAAGAAGAAAAAGGGTTTAAAAAGGGAAGTCTATTATTTTAATACTTTTTTTCCTTGATGGGTTATTGAGCTCCTTCCTTAGAACTTGTAATGAACTCAAACTGAATGGTTATGAGAAGGTAAAACTATTTTAGTAGTTGAAAGAAATAAATGGGATGGGGGATCCTAAATCTGATAAGACTCCTTCATCGTTTAGCTGGGATATGATCTTGGTTTTCAAACCTCCTGTTTGTTAATCTTATTATAAAAAGGGAAATTAGTGTTTATTGTCTTGTATACTTTTCATTGATTGAAAATTAAGAAGACGAAGGTAGAAGATAGGTTGGTAAAAGAAATTGAAGGTGGCAGTTAATCTATCACTTCTGTTTGAATTTATTTTGTATGACCCTATTTTGAATGAATACCTTAAATGGCTTAATTTTTTAAATAGAAGATACTTTAAGAATCTATTAAGTCATGATATAAACTTTTTCAACTTTTCGGATGGATAAGTACTTAGTAAATGGAATGGTTCTTCCTTCCTTGCATAAAAGTGAGATGAATCATCCGAAAAATATTATGTTGAAATTACTTTTGTAACTTAGGTTATGATGTGAGTGGTGTTATAGTTTTTAGGAAGAAAAATCAGTGTTATATTATTTGGTTGATCGTGAATGTAATTGTTGGAATCAATTATACTTTAAAATTTTAGGGCCAGTAATATAGAATATATCCTGCCCACTTTGTTTAAACAGTGTGCTATGACTCTTCTTATATTGATATTACTTAAAGCTTAGAGGGTATGAAGTAATTGTTGTCATTATAACAGGGTTGTTTTATTGAAATAATTATTGGAATGCACTTGTTTTAAGGATTAGATCTTATCATGCTTAGTTCATTGAACTGACCCGTGCTACAAAGTTTTACAAATGGACTTTGTAAGTGGTAAAAGAGGGCAAAAACTTAAATGATGCATAATTTACTGCTCTAAGTTGATTTTAGTGAAGAATTTTGAGTTGATTTCTGAACTGTATTGTAAAAAGAAAAGTTTGTCTTTTTTTTTTAAGGAAGGATGACATCTTAAAGCATGCCTAAAAAGCATAAGTTGTAATTGTATAAGTTTGGAAATGAATTGAGGAGTGAGAAATTACTTATATAGATTGTGTAAATTATCTTGTTGAGTATAATCTTCTTGTTATCTATATGATTGGATGTGTATTTTAAAGAGTGGTTTTAAAAAAAGGGGAACTTAGATAAACTCCCTAAGAAAAATTGAAATTAAATAGGTTGTTGAATACAACATTCTTATCTAAGTTTTTCATTATACCTTGTGAGGTGAAGTAAAACTATAATAAATATTATTGTAACTTAAAATGACATGGTAGGGTATGGTAAGCCCTAAAAATGCAACTAAGAAGAGGAAGACCCTTTCTCTCTAGTAAGGCACTAAATACAAAAAGATGTGGTTGTGAATCGTTAAGACTTAATTATAATAAGTTCAATGTGTTTCAGCCTAATGGGCTGTTAAACTTCCTTAAATGGTTGAGTTATTTAATTAAAGGGAATATAAATTGTTGCTTTCCTGCTCTTGGGTAATGAGATGATAGGTCATAACTATCAATTCAGGAAGCAATCTTAAAGTAAATTAAGCTCTTGGATTAAATGAATCTCAAATTTAAAAAGGGAACTTAAAGGAATGTTAGACTCAAGGTTTGGTGGGCTGCCGAATTAATTAGTCTTTTAAACCAAATTTAACTTAACGTAAGTAAACTCTAGGAGGTATGTACATCTCTATGAGGATGTGTCTTAGGATTTTGAAACATGTCAACTGCAAGGTTGTACCTTCGAGAAGATTAGGATCTTCTCGAGGATACAATAGTGAAGATGACATGTGGCAACACCCTTCCGCCTTGATTATTGGGATCTACACACCTTTGAACTTGTTCAAGATTCCTCTCCAAGAGTGGTTACTACCATAATCAGGATATGAAGTAGCCCTTTAGGACTCAGGGTACCTTGGCACACAGGGTTAACCTAGGTTGACCCAGTATGCCAATTTACCCGAAGTTTTCAAGAGCCTCGTCATATCATAACCTATGATGTTAACCTGAGCTTGAGTTAAACCTTGGGTAAGGGGACTAACAGAAGTCAGTGTAAGACATTTGAGATAACAATGGAGTGGGGTGAAGAATGTATTCCAGAATTGACGAGTATTCCATCAAGGAATAAGTAATACAATCAGTATGTTATAAATCTTTGGCCAAAGTATTGCAAGCTGCTGATTGTGTTGTCCTATGTCACCAATCTAAGGTTCGTGATGCCAATGAATATTGGTAACAATTATTCAGTTAGGTTCCTTGGACATATCACTCAAAACCCAGTATAGGGTGAGATAACCAAGAATATGAAGTATTCAGTAGAATACTCCAAACTCAATGTTACACATGAATGGATCGGTAGTTAACCAAGTCATGGAATGAATAGATTGGTTGTACACTGAGTCATTACAGCTACATATGGTTATCTGTTATAAGAATTATTGTTATGAAATGTGTGTTCTGAATTGAGTATTTAGAACAGAGAACATTACTCATGCAAAAAAAAAATTCCTTGTTTCTAAAGTCTTAATTTGGGAATGTTACAAGTCTAGATAAATTATTTTGTAATTATTCTAATAATTTTATAAAATTCAAACCTTTATGAAGTCTAGATACTAAATTATATTCCTAGAATCCCCTAATTATTGAATGTAAAACTATAGTATTTAGAGTGCCAAGATATATTATTTAATGCTCTCAACAAGAGTTTCTAGCAATGCATCATGACTTAACCTACTATCTCACAAGATATAAATTTTCAAAAGAGGTCAAAATCCTTCATATATGAATTATAGAAGAAGATCAAATATAAATTTCATATACATAAAACGAATTAGGAAAATAATTGTACCATGAGTGTGATGAGAATGGGCATATGTCCATTCTCATAGACTCAATAGTTACTTCTTATTTCATACAACATGTACCCATATCACATTGTTTTAATTTTATAAAGGGATCAAAATGCCTCATATAGAAATCATAGAAAAATAATTGAGATAAATAATATACACATAAAAATAATTAGGAACATAGTTGTACTATGAGTGTGTTGAGAATGGTCATATTCCTATTCTCATAAACTCAATATAGAATTAGGAACATACGTGTATGACATAGTGTAAATATTGAAATCCAATATTACACTAGTTAAATTACAATAATAAACATATTGGAATCTGATATCATGCAAGATAAAAAAACTAATAATGGAAATTTAGGAATCCAATTTCAACAATTATAAAACCAAAAATAATAATGCTATAAAACTAGATTCTTAGTAAAATGTCCATATTTAACAAAATTATGGTTGTATGCGTAGATTACCCATTTTTTAGTCAATGTGGTCTTAAACTGATCCTCTTCTTAAACAAATATCTTATGTTAGCTAGAATAACCATCAAGAAGTGAAAATGCTCTGAACCTGTCACCATTTATAAGATTTGTTCCATGGAAGACAATGGGTAGTGTTCCTCAATGAAGCTTTATTTATATATCTAAAGTCAACACATTATCTTATCTCTCCATTATTTTTCCTTACAAGGAAAAAATATGAAACCCAAGATGAGTGTTTGATATGAAAGATTATGTTATCCTCTATGAACTTATTCAACTCTTGCTTCTTGATAGGACTTATCGTTGGGCTCATAGGAATTTTATTTTACCTAATAGGCTTGGAATTTGGATCAAAATCTATACATTGTTGTGCTAATTTTGGATTAAAACATTTAAGACCACTATATCCCCATGAAAAAGCATCATCAAACTCTTGACAAAGCTAGAAAAATGCATGTTTTCCTCTAGAGTACATAGCTTTCCAAGCCTGAAAAACTTATCCTTTCTAATGATGGATTGTTTATAGTCTTCATATTTAATTTCTCTCCTATGATATGATCATTGGTATTGAAAATGGACTCAAGAGTGACCAAACCTTGAGGTAGATTATTCGACATTAACTGGATGATCTACTGTCTATATTGTTGTTGTAGCATTTCCTGATTATTATAGGAAGAAGTTGAGTTCTTGGAAAATAATATAAGACACAAGCATAATACCACCTCCTACCCTATTCCTTTTTTTGGACCTGTCAAAATAAATATTCCAAATACCATCATTTTTCTCATTTATATTTACAAGATTGGGAATAAAAAGGTCCTCCTCATGAAAATAGTAACAAGACCAACCTCTTCAATGTTTTTATAAGGATAAAATTCATGACTTTGATTCCCTGATTCATAAAGCAATAAATTAGGTATACATTCAAGAATAGTATTTTGATTTTTTTCAACTAATTAATCTTCTTCATCAATTATTATGCAATTGGCATTGATGTCACTTGGAAGATGAGGGTCAATATTATTTTTGCAATATTTTAGCACCTTATGGTGAATTTAGTGTCATACCTAGTTTTAAATAACATGTGATATCAAGTTGATGATAAATAGCACCCAATCTTGGTTGTAAAATCCTTAGATAGGCATAAAGTAAAGTATGGAGGGAGATCAATTATAAAAAATTCTTGGGGAATTGAGAATTTAGGACATGCATGTAAAGTGAGGCTCAATTCACTCATGACACAAACAATATCTATGGATATCCCATTTAGTTGTTCAGATCTTTTAGAAAGAGGCTCATACTTTATACCAAGTTTGTCAACTATCTGTTTAGGAAAGAGTGAACTACTGGCTCCTGAATCTATCATGAATTTTTGGACTAAATGGTTTTAAATTATCAATAAAACACTGAAAGGAGGGGGTTTTACAATTTTACTTTATTTTTCTTCCTTTTACTGAGGTGTATTGGTAAGTACACACTTTTATTGTTCCTTAGATGACTCATTTGAAAGGATAATGTTAGACAAGGTAGATTATAAAAGTCCCTTTTGCCCAGGGATAGATAAACAATCCCACATTGAAATATTCATGTTGATTTTCTTCATATGGTCAAGAATATTAAATGGGTAAGTACAAAAATTTTACTATAATTTACTTGTAGCCATACCTTTTGTGTTAGTGCTAATAAAATAGTAGCTTTGGGTTGTTCATGAGCTCTTATAGTTCGATTATTATAAATTTCTTATAGCTTATGAGATGGAAAAGGATGAGTAACACCTTGAGGTATTTTAAATACTGAATAAGACCTTTATTAGCTAATTGTTTCACTTATATCCCTCTCTTCTTTCACCTTTTAATGGATCCCATAGAGGTAAAAACAAGATTTCGACCTTGCAACTGATTTACTCCACAAAACTCCTCCCCTATCTAATTGAGAAGTGTAGCATCACTTTACACTAGTACTTGAGAATCCTCTTACTATGATGGTGTTTCAACTGGTGTACTTTCCAAATTTTGGGCATTTTGTACCATTAATTCTTGATTGAGGACACCATTTAGACAAGAGGTTTGGTTGGGGGTTGGTTACAAGGGAAGCACCACTCATAGTATTATATTAAGTTGTTGTGGACATGAACTATTTTCTTAGAGGTGCTAGTGACATTGGGGTTTGTCTGATTAAATAGGCTTAAATTAGTGATTTGTCCTTCGCCTAGAAAACTAGCTTGAAATGGTGGATTATTAGGATGGTAGGGAAGATAGCAAAGTCTATAATCCTGATTTTTTATGCCTCATAAGAGTAACTATTTCATTCCCAAAGGTTTGTAAAAGGATTTTAACTTCCTAGAAATCATTAAAATGGCTTGGGATGGTATTTATTTTTCTTACAAGTTGACTAATTGGAACTATAATAGTTGTAATTGTAGGTATTTGAAGTGGCATAGAAGATTGTACTTCTATAAATATAGGCATAGGGGGTCTTGGTGCAATATTTCCATCTTGTATAAGACTATTATCGTCCTAATGGATAATTAATATGCTAACGTAGTGTTCTTCCACCCATAAACTTAATCATCACTTAAATTTTGCTATTCAATGGTCTTAGATAATACAGGAAAGTGTATTTATGATTATTCCTTACCAATTGATGGAATGTTTAAGACATTTAACATGCATATCAATCAATTCAAGTCAAAGCATGCCTACTTAGTGTGAATTGCTAATTAAAATGGACCTATGAATTTATCCACTAGCAAGGATCAAGTGATTGGGTTAATTGCTACTTCACAACTAGTATATAATGGCATCTCTAAGAATGTCTATAAGTGCATAATGGATATTCCCTTACTAACTCATGTACCACTGAAATTGGATGCAAATATTTAGCAGAGGCTAATCCATCAATGGAGAAGGCATCATTTTCTTGAAATTATTAATATTATGGAAGTATAACAGTATATTAGGAGCTACATTCTCAATGTTATTTATAGGGGTATTTGTATTCTATCTAGTAAAATATGGAACACTTGGTGCATGTGTGAAGGGATTAAGTAGATTAAGACTTGTTAATCATGTTAGTGAGAATTAAGTGGGTGATACGCATTGAGGTGCCTTAATTAACCAATTAGAGTTCAATTAAGAGTTACATAGGATATGGGGTTATGACAGGACTATTTGAAGAGAACTAGGATCATAGGATGATTTTGAATGGTTGAAAGAGGGGTATTTCACTAAATATAAATATTCTATTGATAAAGACTCCAAGGGTATTACATAGGCTTTTAGCTTATAATCTATAATTTTTTTACCATATTAGATTCCATTATTTTCTATACGATTTTCGTCAATTAGCTATTGGATTGTGATTCCAGGTTAGTTAATCGGAAAAACATTAGACTTAATTAACCAACATATTGATGGAAATATTATTTCAATTAGTAGAAATCACTAATTATAATAGAAATGGTAAGAATGAGGGTAATTAGTGTGCTTTGAGAAATAAAAATGCATAAATTGGATTTTCGGTGTCTACATTTTAGATTTTCATGTTTGAGGTAAATTAAGTGATGCAACTTCAACATGAGCCTAGATTAAGAAAAAACAATTCAATTGTAATAAAAATTAGTAGAATGAAGGATGCCCCCTTGAGTTTCGATGGGGTGATAGAAGAAGTTAATCAACGATTTGAAAATTTTATGGAAATCTTAATGTAAGAGATAGGGTGGGGATAAATATGATTTTTTTATTTCCCTAGGTGTTTTGGAATTAAAAAATCATAGTGATAAGACATGATAGTGAAGAATATAGGAATAGATTTTGCATCCAATCATTCAATAAACAACTATAATTTCATCAATGTTTCTCAAATTATACATCATCAACCCCTATTAAAATAAATACATATAACAAAAGTTGTAAAATAACATGAAAATCTATACTACTAACATTTGTTCATTGCTAAAAATGTGTGACTCCATACAACATTTACAAAATGCATGCCTTTAATATGAGAAAGCAAACCAGATAACCTAAAGTAGAGAAACAAGTACAAAGTCATATAGACTTCAAAATAACAAAATTCAATACAGTTGCACCTATATGTTTTTGTTATCAAGATTCAGCTCCTAAATGTTTGTGTTTTAACATTTCAAGGGTTAAATCAATGGTACCCTAAGAAAGGTATACATGCAAGGGGAATAATGATCCCAAAATATTAGTCCCATGAAAAAGCATTCATAGGCTATTGCACACAATCTCTAGCAACTTCTTATTGCATGGGAGTATCAACATAGTAAGAAAACTAGCTTATGTTAATGGAGGTAAATCAAAATGATCCATGAGTCGTTGCGACAAGAATTAGAAAGAACCCAATAAATATGTTTTGTAGGAAAATTTTTGATGTTTGAGGATTAATGCATTCAATACTGGATTCAGCTACATAAAATATGTCATTTATCAATTTTTGAAAAAAATAAATTTTTAGTTTTTTTGTATTTTTACTATTTTTTTTGAAAATTTTCAAATTTATACATTTTTTTGTTTTTTTAATTTTTAGGAAGAAAATATATCCTGAGAAGAATGTGGAGTGAATAACTCTCAACACATTATTTTATTATGAAGAAGCATGAACATTATATAGGAGAAGCAATAAACAATATTCCCCTAAACTGAAGGAGGAATATATGGATTTAGGTGAGAGAATAATGGAATACATCAAGGAAGAGAGAATAAAGTGATAATAGAAAAACAAACACACCTAAAATATAAACTATGCTACGTATGCTAACATTCCCCCCTTATTACATTATTCTTTCAAATGTGACCCCTGAAAAGTTCAAATTTCACTTTTCCAAGAGATTTTGTGAGAATGTCAGCTACTTGTGCTTCCATAGGACAGTACTAGAGCTGAATGTGATGGTTCAGGATGTGCTCTGGAATGAAATGATAATCAATCTCAATATGCTTTGTTTGTTCATGAAAGAATGGATTTTTCACAAGCTTCAACACACTCTGATTGTCGCAATAGAGAATAGGTGACTATTTTTCAGGAATTCCCAGGTCATCCAAAATGCGACGTAACCATATCACTTCACACACAACTCCTCGTGCGGTGTGATATTCTTCCTCTATGGATGAGATAGAAACAAAATTCTACTTATTGTTTATCCATAACATAGGTCAAGATCCGAGATGAAATATGTATCCTGTAGTTGAGTTCCTGTCATCAATAGATCTGGCGTGGTCCGAGTTGACATATCCCTATAAGAAGAATTGATCATTATTTTTATATTCCAAACCATAATCATTTGTTCCTTAGACATATCTCAAAACATGCTTTGCTACATTCCAGTGACATTTCTTTGGCTCCTGCATGAACCTGGAAAGATAGCTGACAGCATAGCATAGATCTGGTCTAGTATATGTCAAATAGATGAGCCCTCCAAAAAATTTCCTATAGAGAGTAGCATCTACTTGAGGTGAGTCCTGGAATCTTGAAAGTTGCAAGCCTTTCTCCATGGGAGTGGATATAGGTTTACAGTCAGAAATTCTGTACTTTTCCAGGAGTGTCTTGGCATACTTTGTCTGGGAGACAAAAATGTGATGCTCCTTTTTCCATATCTCCAAGCCAAGACAATAATGTAGTAGCCCAAAATATGTCATGTCGAAGGTTCTTTAAAGATCATTCTTTACAATATCAACCTAATCTTCTGAACTTCTAGTGATCACAAGATCATCTACATACACAACAAGAATGACAATTTCTTTGCCTACATTCTTTATATACAAATTAGAATCTAAGGGGCTACGAGTGAACCCATGCTGTAAAAGGTGATTGTTGATCTTGATATACCATGCCCTTGGAGCTTGTTTCAGTCTGTAAAGTGATTTGATGAGACGAAATACCTTCTTAGGCTACTCTTCATCAACAAATCCTTCAGGTTAGGTCATGTATACTTCTTCTTTGAGATCACCATTTAGGAAAGCACTCTTTTTGTCCATCTGATGAAGTCTCCATCCATTTTGTACTGCAAGTGTGAAAACTACTCTGATGGTCTTCATCTTCGCAGTGGGTGAAATTTTTTCTTCATAGTCGATGCCCTCTTTCAGAGCATATCCTTTTGCTACAAGTCATGCTTTATGTTTTTCAATGGATCCATCTACCCTATATTTATTCTTGAAAACCCATTTGCAGCCTATGGGTTTCTTTCCTATAGGTAGATCGATAAGTTCCCATGTCTGATTTTTCATGAGTGAGTCATATTCTATATCCATGGCTTCCTTCCACTGAGGTTGACTGAGTGCTTCATGAACATTATCTGGCTTGGAGATATTCATCAGTGAACTCATGAGTGTAAAGTTTACCTCATTTCTTTTTTGACTCCTTGTTTTGACTCTGGAAGATGTATCTAGAAGTTGTTGTAAATGTGAGTCCTTGATGATGCTTTTTACCCACTTCAAACGAGAACTTGGCTACTTTTGAGAAGAAATTTTTCATTTCCGTGTTGATTGATAATGAGTCACATTGTCCAGTTCTCCAAGGTCAAAAAATAGCTCTCCTGGGAGCACTTCTTTTCTCTGAGTAGTCTTCTCTTGCTCATCATTTGATTCGGAGACTAATCGGCGAGATGTGGTTAGAAGTGGATCTTCTGTTGATACTATTGAGTCAAAAGGATGACTTGTCACAAACCACGTCCTGACTGTCATATATTTTCTTTGTCTCAGGATCCATGAGATGGTATGCCTTCGAGGTAGTGGTGTAGCCAAGTAGGATGCATGAGAGTGACTTTGGCTCAACCTTATTTCTCCTCTGAGCTAGGACATTCATGTATGTTGTGCAACCAAATACTCATAAATGAGAAATTGATGGATTTCTACCACTCCATACCTCTTCTGGAATTTTATTTTGTTGAATCTTTGTTGGTGCCATGTTGAGAAGATATATAACTATTTGTACTGCTTCAGCCTAATAGCGTTCCTCTAGCTTTGTTGTTGTTGTATGCATTTGAAAGTTGCACAAGTTATGGAATGAGGTTAAAGAACCTCAAAGATTTGCTAACTCATCCATGCACCATAGGATTAGAGCTAAACAAGAGAAAATAACATGAAAGCATTATAACTTTGACAAAAACATCAAAAACTAACATGCATACTACTCTATACTCCATGAAAGCTTAATGAAAGTGAACCTAGTATAGATCCTAAGCAATCAAATTGTGTGATTACTTGTTTTCCTTAGGAGTGGATGGATGTAAGATGGGGGAGCTCTTAACAATGGAGTATGGCCAAGATCCAAATGTTATATATCTTAAAGCTATCACAAATGGTTTTTAATGCCTTTCCAAAATGCTTGAGAGAGGACTTGTGAGTAAAGTTGTCTGTAAAGTGGTGAATAAATCTCACTAAATGGCTACATGGCCAAGTTTAGCTATTTCATTACTAACCTGACATGGGTACAAGATGAAGCTATTTTAATGGTGGATGACCCAAGATCAAATGCCTTATTAGCTTGGCTAATGCAAATAAGCTCTTAAGATTTCTTACGCTTGTTTTGGCTTTAGCTTATGTAAAGTTGTAGTTTGAATGGCTAGGCTTAGCCTTGCATTTATAGTTTTCCAGTTGGGAGAATTTAGAATTTGGGTGCATGTGGGACTAAAGCTCAAAAATCACTTTTAGATTAGATTAGGATAAACATGCTTTAGGCTTAGTTAAGCTAGGATTAGGCTAGTTAAACTTGATCAGAAAGTGATTAGAGACTCATTGAGAGTTGGGAGGGGTTTGGATAATCAATTATGACTGATAGATAGCCTACAAATCCAAGATAAGTGGTCTAGAGAGAACTAGGGAGGTTCTGAATGGTTGAAAGGAGGAATGTTTAGATAATAAGAGAGATATTAGCCAAATAAGTTGATTATAGGAGGAATACGACCAAAAGAGTGTCGTGAATGGGCATCTGAGAGTGGAGTGAACTATGGGGATTTAACAAAGTGTCGTTAATTGATTGGATTGGATGAAATGCTAAGTGTAAGAATATTTTAGGTGTCTACATTTTCCCCTCTTTGGGGTGACATAAGCGACGTCACTTCAAAGAAAGTAGACAAGCATAAACAAGTAGAAAATATTGAAGGGATAGAAGAAAAATGAGAATAATGAAGGATGCCCCCTCGATTGGTGATGGGGTGATAGAATAACTTGATTGACTATTGAAAAGATGACAGAAAGATAATAAAGTAAATGATAATGTGAAGAAGAAGAAAAGAAAGGGGATATAGAAGAAAGAGAGTATGAGAAAGGGGGAATGAGCTAACATCCATCCAACACCTTTTAAACAACTTTATTTTTCATCATATTGCTAAAGATCTTCATCATCGGTCCTTATTTAAAAGAATGAGCAAAAGTGTGGTATGACATGAAAAGTCATATACGAACAAATGTCGATTGCTAAAAAAAAACCAACTCCATGGAACATACAAAATGCAATGCAATACGAGAAAGTAAAATATGCATAACTCTATACAACATACATAATGTAATGTAATACGAGAAACTAAACAAGCTAAACCTAATAGAGAAACAAGTACCATGTTTTTGTTATCAAGCTTCAGTTCCAACCTATTCGAATTAATGATAAGGGTTAATGATGGTGCCCTAAGAAAGGATACATGCAAAGGTAAAATGGAGGACACTTCAACTTGATGAAAAAGAAATGTGCACTACGAAACAGTACCAGGTAACTCGTTGTGCCCCAGAGTACAGACAAAGTAAGAAGCCTAACTTTTGTTGATGGAGGTAGATCAAGATGATCTGCGAGTCACACACATGGATAGGTGAGAACCAAAGAGTGATGTTTTGTAGGATGATTTTAAATTTTTAGAAGTTTTCTTAAACATATTTGAATGTTTTGAATTTTCTAACATATTTGAATGTTTTGATTTTTCTAACATATTTGAATGTTTTTGTTATGATTCTAACATATTTGAATGTTTTTGATTTTTTTGAAAATTTTCTAAAACTATTTACAAGAAGAAGAGGAAGCGTGGATGCCCCTAGTGATAGTTGGGATGTCCAAGGGCATAAGGCCAAGTGTGTATGAGAGAGGTGAAGATGCAAAAATTCCCCAACGATTAGGTGGGAGTATTCAAAGGAAAACTCTTCACAGGTAGAAGTGGGACCCAATGCCATTATGGATAGGTTCAACATGATGGTGAATGTAAACCATTGAAGTGCTGGGAAGAAGCAAGGATGCCCCCAGCATAAGTTGGCCTAAAAGAACATGATAGAAAGGAAGGAGAAGATTATTGTTGTGGAAGGGGACAAAAGTGTCTGAAAACATGGCAAAAAGGTAAGCTTATATAGATGGATGTTCTCAACGAAGTAGAAGAATGATGTGAATTATATGAATGTAGCTTAGAAGCCTCACGGTGAAGAAGTGATTAGCCAAAGGCACAAATCGTGAGATAAGATATGGACTAGAGTAAGAGTCCGAACAAGGTCCAAATAAAGAAACTTGGTAACATACTAATCTTGTTTACTCATAGAGATCCAGTGTGTGCATGTGGAATTTATAACCTATTGAAGGGGATATTTAATACACAACAAGTGAATACACCATGGCCAATGTGTAGGGATGATTGATTGTGAAAGGCAATTTTGTGAGTGAATGGTGAAAGTATAGTCATACATTGCTCTACTGCCAACCATGCCTTCATATCCCTGATGGAGATGTATTTGATTCTAATCACAACATTCCTCTACTTCCAGTCAGACGTCCATAGCCCCAGTAGAGTTTATTGGAAATACCCCAAGAGAGAGTAATGTATCAATTTACCTTTACTTTGTAGCTTTTAGCTTTTGATTTGATTGATTTTGTTTCTTTTGATTTCTAAAAACTTATTTCAGCTCTCTTGTTTGACAAGGGGTTATGAACCACTGACGGCTTGATGGAAGGAGGTGGAAGTGTTTGTGATGATGACATTGGATAGTGTCAACAAATATGTCCAAAATTTCTTCACAAATAGTTTATTAGATGGTGAATGTGATAGGATCTCTAAGAGGTTAGTCGTTCTTTAATTTACCAAGGTGATAAAATACCAAGGTCAAACGGATACCATAGAGATAAATGTCACAAAATGCGTGTGAATAAGTAACCAAAACTTCACCGAAGTGATGAAAATGGTAGGGAGACTTGTAGAAAAATAACAAGGAAGGGAAGAAAGAAACATCCATGTGTACACAATACCTGATTGTAATGTTTGATCTTTGTACCTTTGATTTTTATTGTGTTTTCTCAATCTTTTTTCTATTTTTGAATATTTTTTTATTTTTAGATTTTTGACATTTTTAAGAGGTTAGGACTAACAAAGTCATTCTATGTGGTAAGATCCAACAACCTGTGACTTCCTTAATAAGGGAGACTAGGCATGTTTGTTTATCGAGAGTGATATTATCCCCAATCTCGATGATTGAGGTGAGTTCACACTCAATAAATGACTATGATTTGTTCTGAAACATGGATTTCATATGCGAGACCTTGAGTTCCCTATCCAGAGGTTTATGCACTTTGTGCCATACTTGAATTGCACTTGATTTAGAATTTTGAGATTGTTTGATTTGTTGGGAGCTATAGAGCTCTTTACAGTTTTGATATGAGATTGATTAAGAAACTTTTTTGGGTTTCTTATAAGCTAATGCGTGATTTGTCTGATCCCAAAAAGGAGAAGAAAGTGAATGTGGACGTTTATAACTGATGTGATAAAGGACCATGGGTTTTCCATAACCATTGATAGAAGAAATATGTGATGGATGAAATCGATATGGTTCAAGAATTGAAGAGGAGGGGCTACCAGGAGGTGAGCTACTGATAGAAGATGATGAAGGGCTTCCAGGATGTGGCCCAAGAATAGAAGAAGAATGGATACTAGGACATGACCCATAGATAGAATACAAAGGGCTACTAGGATGTTGCCTAAGAATAGAAGAAGGGCTACTAGGACATGACCCATAGATGTAAGATAATGGGCTACTATGATGTGACCCATAGATGTAAGATAATGGGCTACTATGATGTGACCCATAGATGTAAGATAATGGGCTACTAGGATGTGGCCCAAGAAGATGATGGACTACCCGGGGGTGATCCATACCTAGAAGACAAGGGGCTAGTTGGACGTGCCCCAAGAATAGAAGATAGTGGGATACTCAAAAATGTCCCACAAATAGCAGAGGAAGGGCTACTAGAAGGTGATCCACACCTAGATGAAGATGAAGGGCTACTTGGCATTAACCCCCTAAGAGATTGTGATTGACGAATTATGATAGACAAGGAGTGATTGGGTGATGAGAAGATAGGCCATGGATCAATGTAAGACCTAGGAGTTTCCTCACTTAATGAAGAATGTGAAGATGGAATAATAAGATGAGGATCAAGTTGCAATATTTGAGGCTCTTCCTCTATTTCTTAATAAAAGGAATCAACATTTTTCTTATAATATGTGGGTGCATCAAAGTCTAAAGAGAATCCTTTCTCGTAATCTTCTAAAGGAATATCTTCATGTGCCCCTATAAATGCCTTGATTGTTTCTTCATTCTGAAAGAGGTCAATCAATATGATTCGTTGATCGACCACCAGGGGTTGATTGGAAGAAATAATTTCACTTGGTGTGGAAGACTTAGAAGATGTTTGATGATGATTTATAGAAGATGATGATGTGGTGGAAGAAGAATATATGTAGCTATATGTCTCAGGAGTAAAATAAGGTGTTGTGGACCTACTTATATGATGGTATGTCATCTTTAAACTAGTATGATTAAGTCCAAAGTCTATAGATTGTGACGCATGGGTCGATTCATATGTTTGACTTGAAGGACTTTGAGTCACACAAATCTTCAAAGAAGGAAGAATTATTGGGGGTGATTGATGAAGAAGGTCTTACGAAGAAGGGGAGGACCATGATTCAAGAATCACATTAGATGAATAATAACAAATGTCCTACAAAGAAAGAGAGGACCATGATTTAAGAATTGTATTAGATGTTTGATTGGAGAGATTTGGAGTCGCGTGTATCTTCAAAGGAAGAATACGTCGACAAGGTGACTGATAAAAGGGGTCCTGTGAAGAAAGGGAGGACCGCGATGTAGGAGTCACATTAAATGTATGATGAAGAGGTTCCTGTAAATATAGGGAGGACCATGACATAGGAGTCAAATTAGATGATTTAGGAGTTGAATTAGATGAATCCGAATAGTATTTTGGATTTGAATCCTCAGAAGAGTTAGAGGAAATATTCATATTTGAATCCTTAGAAGAAGAGGAAATGTTTGGATTAGAATTAGAAGAAGAGTGGGGGGAACTTGAATATTAATTTGGATTAGACATGTCCAAATCATACCACCGACTATGAGATGAAGGTGGGGAATGAGTTACCCATATGGGCTCTCTAGCACAAAGAACCAAACAAGGTTTAGTTATAATGGGAATATTTTGATTTGAATTGCTAAACCTAGGTTCCGTATTTTTGTAAGTATAGGGTAATCACGCGATAGTCAGTCATTTTAGTGTTGTTTTAATCTCAAATATCTAAGCCTGGATAGTGTGATAAAACTTCTTCAAAGTGAAGAAGGTGCTATGTCAATCTGGGAAGCATAACAACAACCAACTAGAAATTTTGTAAGTACGGAGATACGTGTGTGATTTTCTAAAGGGGGTATAAGGAAAATAAACATCGTGATGATGTAATCTCAATGAGATCAAAAGGGTTTTCCCTAGAAAATGATTTATCTAGATGAATAATCACAACAAACAATCATGAAAGTGTGAAACACAAAGCCAATCAACAAGGAACTACTCCCTATGTAAAATGTGCGTGAAAAATGATAATTCAATGCAAAGATGATCAACACAATGTAAATATTTATGTCAAGCTTGAAATGAACAAGGCGTAAATATTAACAAAGGGTAGATGCAACTCCCAATCAAAGGATACCATGACAAGTTCAATAACCAACAAGACCTAAATGTTAAAGGGTGGGGTTTACAAATGTAAGCCAGCTAACCACACCAATTGGACATGTCTATCAAGCTTCACAAATAAGTGAGATATTAGTGTCAAAGTGGTATCGAAATGACAATAACAAAGTAAGCGACACCTTTCATGTATGCATTTGAAAGTTGGACAAAATATGGAATGAGGTTAAAGAACCTCAAAGCTTTGCTAACTCATCCATGCACCATAGGATTAGAGCTAAACAAGAGAAACTAACATGAAAGCATTACAACTTTGACAAAAACATCAAAAACTAACATGCATCCTACTCTCTACTCCATGAAATCTTAATGAAAGTGAACCTAGTATAGATCCTAAGCAATCATATTGTGTGGTTAGTTGTTTTCCTTAGGAGTGGATGGATGCAAGATGGGGGAGCTCTTAACAATGGAGTATGGTCAAGATCCAAATGTTCTATAGCTTAAAGCTATCACAAATGGTTTCTAATGCCTTTCCAAAATGCTTGAGAGAGGACTTGTGAGTAAATTTTTCTGTAAAGTGGTATCGAAATGACACAAACAAAGTAAGTGAAACCTTTCAACATTTAGGACAATGTTTGAAATCAAACTAAATCAAAGTATATTAAGGATGTGTTAAAACATGGGCAGCATAACGCCATAATGCAAAAACTTAGATCATGTTTATGAGAAACATGACATAAGTATCTTAATTATGTTAAGACAATGCAAATGAGGTAACATGTCAAATGGAGATAAAATGATGAATCAATCCTAACTATGATGATGATCCTGACGTGGGTATCAAGATCACAAATGCTACCAATGATATAAATACGCCTCCGCACACTTTAGACGTTTAACTTATCCAGCTGAAAATATGGATGGGCGTAAACAGACAAAAAAGTAGCAGAAGCAACTGATTGGTAACATAAAGGTATTCACCCTTCCTTTGATCAACAAAGTGTCAAAGGAAGGTGAAGGAGGTAGATCAAAATGGGGGTGAAAAATGCTAGATTTACTTTGGAAAAGTTTTGCCTTACCTTAAGGTAAGTGAAGAACTAGGCCAGAGTAATGCGTCACACATTTCGTGATGAAAATGATGGCTCACAACTCGACACATTTTTTAGAATGGTCAAAGTGGGCTCATGGCCAAAGTATATTTTCCTAGGTGGTTCTCTCGTCCTACGTGCTACAAAGATTATGCATGAGCATGACAACTTACCTACAAAGTCACAGTGACTAGTTTGGGAGTATTTTGACTTTTTCCCCTTCAAGCACAGTGGATAGTAAATGCATCCATTATGTACTTAAAAGGGTCACATAGGGACAACTTGCAACACTATCTCGCAAAGGAATCACTAGTCAAGTAGGTAGTGTGGAGCACTTCCCATTTTTTCCACAAGGTTCCCTCTTGCATGGACTACTTTGGGGTTCCTAGAACCACTCCATTATTGTAGCTTAAGGAGTTATGCCAAAGGGGTTATGTTCTAGTTGAGCGGAAAGGGACGTACCTGTACGATGGAAAAGTGACATGCGAGCATGGGAATCTACAAGTACCTCTTCCTCATACCCGACCTCTCGAGGTTGTGTTGAGACAGCTGGTGAATGTGGAATATAAATGGATACAGACAAACTAATTGGGTAATCTTATATCCTCAATACGCAATAATGAAATCTGTGAATCTAAGGCAAAAAAGGCCTTCCTAACCTAAATTGGTGTAATGGTTTGTTTGGATATAATAGCTTTTAGGAGGCTCTAATCAATGTTAAGATCTGCCGAGATCCTGTTTATTGGTTTTTGGATACGTGGGAAGTGACCTATGGTAGCTTCGTATATATCTCCAGACAAGGTCATGAAGATGGTGATAGGAGGTTTAGTGGATTTGTAGTGAACTATGGGTGGTTTTCTGGTCTAGTCCATAAAATATTAGATTGATTGGCTTCTATATTTAATACGGAGAACTGTATTATGATATCTGGTGGGAGTGGTGAGGATCTAAATACCAGTGTTCGAAAGCTGGTATCAAAGATTAACTGATTTGTAGGCCCATTGGGTTGTGGGACTTGGGGATCATAACCATGAGTTCATGGTTGTTGTGGACCTATTATGGTCATGTGAAGAATCAATCCCTTCTTCCGACTATCCAGTAATCATATGCCTTTTCAGCCTCTATGTTTAGGACTAGAAATTGTATAATTTTCTCATAATACCTTACAGGTGTTCTAGAAATTTGAATGCGTAAGCTAGTATCTATGTCAACAAGGAGGTCTCCTACATCAGGTTGTGGAACTAAAGGATCGCAACAAAATACTTGTTCTCTTTTGAATCCTTGTACAGTCATTCAAATATTTTATCAAGGTATTCTATAGTTAGGATGATTTGACCAAAATGTATATGCCTTATCGTCTTCGATATTTACCACTCTCAGTTGTTCACTAATTACTTGTAGGTTTGCCATTGCTCAAAAGACCTGTATCCTAAGGTCTTGATCTATATCAGCTAATGTTGTGGGTAGGTTTGGTTGAAGCACTATTGGTTCAAATATATATACTCTAGGCTCTCTAGGTCCTGTGATTGTCATGCAAAACGATTCAACTTTTAACTAAGATTAATGAACTAATTATGGAAGATGTATCTACACTATACATATATTCTTTTATTTTTGTATTTTTGATGAAGTATTTTAATGAAATTAAAGGGAATATACTCTAATATATTTAGAAAATGGACAACTAAGCTAGTAACAAAATTAAAACAAAGTAGCCTGGTGGGGCTATTTGCCTATGTAGTTGTAATTTTATCCCAAATATCTAAGCAACTAATTATTTTAAATTGAAAGAAACTCGATCCTACCTCAGAAGTGAGGAATGAATCACAATTTCCTAGAAACTATCAATCCCCGCAGCTTTCATGGCGATATCGAGAGTGAGATTTTGACTGAAATAAAATAATTCACTACTCTATTTGATATGTTGTAATTAGAACTTTGATAGCTCAAACCCGGCGTTTACAGAACAGTGGTAAATCTAGTTATATGTGAATTTTTCCCCTCAGTGTGATCTACTTGTTTCCTTCGTGATCTCTTGAATCCAGAAAATTTTTTATGTGATAGTATCAGTAGAATAAAGAACTTGAACAATGGCAGCTTTTGGACATACACCGAATACAATACGAGTAAGAGAGAGATAGTGCAAGTGAATAGAGCTTGACTATGCAATTCCTAGCGGGATTTACTATGGGAATATAACACAAACATGCCGAGATTTTTAGGAGCTATCTTTGTGACTAACAAAACCTACAACTTTAAATGGATTCCAATCTAAGAATGAAAAATGTCATATTTTAAACTAGCTTGCATGGAACAGTAATGAGGTAAGAATGAAACAAGAAGATTGAATGACCTCTAAACAACAAAGAAAGACCAAAAATGGATGCAAAATGTGAAACTAATAGAATTTTAAGAAATAAATTCAAATACTAAATAATTAAACAGAGAGGGAGAGGGGCCATTTGTTTGAAAACAAGCTAGCTATTTAAAGCAAATGCAATCACAAAAAGGTAACTTGGAATTGATATCTTTTACCATTAAACAAAGTGAAAACACTATTCACAGGGTGGCCAAAACATAAATGCAAAGAAAAGTAGCTGAAGAATGTGGGTATAAATTGAAGATTTACATTTGACGTGATTGTGGAAACTTTCTAGAAAATGTGAATAGGACTGCCACCCTGTGTAGGGCGGCGGGCTCGCCACTGAAGAGCAAAATGCAAAGAAAAAGGAGGGCAGAGGGAAAAACAAAGCATGTAGAGGTCGAGCAAGGCATGTGAGATACAAACATATACTTGGCGATATTTTCTAGATTCTAAACACCTTGTAAGGATACTTGTATCATCATTGGGGTATGTGTAACATCTTTCCAGTAGTGCAGTACCCTACAATTTTAGGTACGTACATATTTCCCCCTTGGAGAAGCATATTAGCCATGAAGAGGCATAAAATGGTGGATCCGAGTATGGTGGTCCTTAAATGGGGAGTTAGGAATTATACCTGACACGCCCGTGTGTTGGAAAATCACCATCCAAAATCCTGCTATCTTCAAAATAAAAAAAGGGGACTCAAGTGCAGCTAAATAAAATAATTTGAGAAATAAGACTAAATTGATATGAAATTAGGACTTACCATCTACGTGGGGTTTAGAACTTAACCCCCATCAATGCTCCAACCCTGCGAAAGATATTCAAAATCAATTTTAAAAGGTTATATATATATATATATATATATATATATATATAATAACAAACTCATTTCACTATTCATTTGTGCAGATTGATTTGGTAGTTTTTGAGCTCTAAGACCCACAGTGACAGTTTTCAATGAGAGTATAGTCAAAAAATTCATGGTGAGATAGTGATCACGCCTCTGAGAATGGAACATCAACCCGCGAAGTCTCATGTTAGTTCTTCTCAATTTATTTTTTTTAAACCTAAAATGTAGAAATGATAAAATCCTTGTCTTGGGGGGATATTTTTTAAAATACTAGTTTTAAATGAGCCTCTAGGGGGGCTCCCATAGGGTAGGTCCTTATTTTAGTTAAAATGGTGTCTTTTACTTGTTTTTAGGCATTTTTAGGGCTTTCGAGCCATTTACAGTTTCAAGACAGGACCGCTGCCCTGCACACGGTGGTGGTTATGGGACCACTACCTTAGAAGGTGGTGGTTATAGAACCTCCGCTCTGCACAGGGCGGTGGTTCATGACAGAAAGTAAAAAAATTATTTGCTTTACTTATTTTTGCATTTTTAGCACTTTTACTTGTTTTTGATAGTTTTCCCAATCGGATTTTGATACTTACTCATTTTTTTATGTTTTTGGGTGTATGAAAAAGAAGGAGGAATACATTAGATGGATCTGAGAGAGGAAGTGTGATTGGCTCCCAGAAGTGTTAGAGGCACTCACTCAGGTAGAGCGAGATACTCTTCAGAGGGCTAGCATTTGGAGGATTGCATAGGTCCCTTAGGTTGCACCTGCTAGTCACATACTATGTGACTTATTTTCATACTGGGATGTGGATCGGAACACCTTCCGATTTCAAAGAGTTAGGGGTGAGTGGACCATCACCTTGGAGGATGTGTACCGTATAATGGGGGTTCTGATCCTTGGGCAATGGCTATCTCTTAAGACAGCAGTATTGAGATCTCAGGTGGTTAAGTGGGCCACCTATATGAGGGATGCAGTTGTTTCGATGGGGTCGAACAAGGGGGTGACGATCCGCTCCGTTGTTGAGTCAGATATTCCTATGCTCCATAAGGCCATCATTGGCATCCTTGCTTCGATATTGATTGGGGACAAGGGAGGGGACACCCTCTTATATTGCTGGGTCCCCATCATTGCACAAATTGAGGGTCATAAACATGTTTACGCTTGGGGAGTATACATCCTTAGGACCACCTACCATGATTTATACAGGGTGGTCTAACTATAGGGGTAGTAACTGAGCCACCCCACTCTTGTCATGAGTTGGTTGTATGAGGATATCACTCCGTATGGGAGAGGTGTAGAGGCAGAGGATCCTAGGGCCATTAGGGCAGCGCGGTGGACAAGGATGACCATTCTTAGAGTGCCTCACCAGCTAGTGGCCTCTTTGACCACTACATACATGGAGGCCACTCCTTATTAGGCCATGACAGGGTTATTGGGAGAGGATACTGTCACGTTGATTGCTTGTTATACTACCAGTCAGCTGGTAGACATGGCAGGGAAGTTAGAGATCCACCCCTTTGATAGAGTACTATAGCAGTTCAGCCTCCCCTATATTGACATGTTTCCTCCAGCGGGGCCAGTGTATAGATCTATTTGTGAGGCTCGGGGAGGTCCTAAAGGCCGAGGTTGGACTATTGTTACTCCTGGTGTTCCCATCATGGCCAGGAGGGTGGTACGTGCTCGAGGGGGATCCGGTGCTCCTCAGGAACCTTTACTTCAGATTGCCACCAGTCCCGCCCATAGCAGTGATGAGCCCAGTGATGTGGACTCTGAGTTTGAGGAGTTCACTGGGGGATAGACAGAGGAGGAGACAGAGGAGATGGAGATCAGAGGGATAAGCGGGGAGGATGATAGTGATTCCGAGTGGCATGACACTCAGGATATCCTACGAGCCGAGAGGGTGGACCAAAGTGTAGAGAGGGTGACTCTGATCTCAGAGGAGTTGATCTCTCAAGATTTAGGGGGATATGATGAGTCTATCATAGGCTATCACATTTCCCTAGATGTGAGAGAGGGATGCTAGTTAGTGGTAGCATCAGTGGTAGGTGCAGATCTTAGAGATCCGAGTGAGTCGTCACTCTTGTCTTGACTTCGTCTTAGTTAGAATTGTCTTAGTTTTTGTTTCTTCTTGGTTTTATTTTTGATATTTTTCTAATTTGTTTTCTCCTTTATTTGTAGTGACTTCTGATGAGTGGTGAGACTTGATTCACTTTGTATGCATAGATACCTTGTTGCTCCCCTTGGATAAGACTTGTGCTGAGATTTCTATGGACGTGGGGGAGCCTTCAACAGCTGGTAGGCATACCAATTTTTTTTCCTTTGTCTGGCAGGTGATGAAGATCATGACTTATCTCTATGATGGGGTAGCTGGATATAAGATAGTCAAGCACTTGATGAGGAGGAGTCATTCTCATAGTGAGATGGCAGCTATTGGCTGTGACTGCAAGCCCTCAGTGCATTTGGAGCACCGACGTAGCTAGATTCCTAAACGTGGTCGTACACCCTCTAAGGGATCCCATAGGGGTTGAGAGGCCATTTTTGTAGTGTTTTGTTAGATATTTATATTAGTGTTCTTATACTTTTCAGGCTCATTGAGTGTTTTGACCATGCTTAGGGCATGATGGCATTGTATATAAAACCTGATTTATATATATATATATATATATATATATATATATCTTTTTGGATCTACACTTTTGGTGCCTAGAATTTTGTGACTTGTTTCCACATGTATACTAGATGTTTTTAGAGTAATTGTTTTCATGCATTTAATAATGTATGTGATGGATGACAAATGATATTAAACAAAATGTTTTTATTTTGTACATCTTTGTAATATTGATATGAGATGATACAAACATATAGTAGTACTGAACTTTTGAATTCTTTGGGAAATGTTCGTAATTTCTTCTTATGTTGGAAAAACATGATGAATGTATAGTGATAAAGAGATGAAATTTCCCCATTCCCAACTCCATGCAACCAATAAGATGCAAGGGCTCTATACCAAGAGTTGGGAAGGGATAAAATTGACTGAGTTTGATTGAATGGAACAATGAGAGACAAAAAAACCAGTAACAGAAACCAAACTTAGACCTACACACTTACCCTACTCAGAAATAACACCAAGCTTAGATGGCCACTTAATTTCTAGTTTATCTAGACTTAGATTTATAAATGGCAACTTGGTTGACAAAATCTAGTTTTGAGGATTTGATCTCTTTAGAATTTGGACATTTGTTTTCTCTGAATATAATTTGAATTGTATTTTTAGAATACTGAGATTTGTTAAATTGTGTGAATGGACCCCCTACACCCTGCCTCATGCCACTAGTAAGAAGCATGGGTTTGTCACCAAAGGAAAAATATAGGTGAGTAAGGGCACTTCTTTCCTTTCCCAACCTTGCACCACTAGTAAGAGACACAGGCTTATCACCAAAGGTTGGTGGGGCAAAGAAGTGTGTAAAATAAAATATTCTGTTTTACTTGGCACCTTGATTCTATTTTATTTTTGACACTTCTGATCTGTGAATTTGGGATATCCTTTCTTTCAAAGAGACTAAAGAGGGATAGATGTGACACCAAGAAGCTTATAGAACATACCATAGGTAAGGACAACTTCACCTAGTAGAAAGAAAGAGCAAAACTAAGTATGCAGGCCTTGGTATAGTTTTCATCAATACTTGTCTATAGAACTTGATGAGAAGATTTGAAAATACTTGATGATGTTTGAAGAGATGTGATTTGAATGATTTTTCCAATACTTTCAAAATTTTGTAATAAATTGCTTAAGATTAAGTTCCTGGACTACATTTTTTATGAAATGAGTGGACAGAATGAAACAGCTAAACTACTAATGCAATGTAGGTAGCTATAATGTACAAGTCGTGATTGTAATGTCTTATGCATAAAACCATTTAAGATGTAAGGAATTGCCAGTTTCATTGAATTCCTCACCTTCTAGTGTGTACAAAAGATACACACCATTTTCATAGTCCTTTATGACTCGGTATGGGCCCAACCACTTGGGCCGGAACTTCCTTCCTTCGGCAATTTTCTTATCAATCCAGCTGTCTAGTCTTAGAAATAGATCTCCCTCATATATTTCTCACTCATAAACCTTTTTGTTATACTACCGACACATCCGGTCGGCATAGGCTTTGTGCTATTGTTCGGAATTTATCCTGGCCTTGTCGAGGCTTTCTAGTTGAGAGAGGCGTGCCTCCCTATAAGCTTCTTCATCCAAAATCCCTTCTAATGAGATGTGAAGACTAGGTATTTCAACCTCAAGTGGGAGAACTGCTTCTGCCCCGAATACCAGCGAGAAAGGGGTTGCTCCTATTGGTGTTATTATTGAGGTTCGATGGGCCCACAAGGCTGGATATAGTTTTAAATGTCAATCTCACTTGTTCTCCTTGACTATTTTGAGGAGAATGGATTTTAATGTTTTGTTTGTTGCTTCAGCTTGCCCATTAGCTTGAGGGTAGTAAAGAGAGGTCGTGTGATGGTTTATCTTTAATTTTCTACATAACTCATGGACTTTATCATTTTTAAAGGACCTGTCATTAACTGAGATAATGACTTATGGGACACCATACCTGCAAATGATTTGATTCAGAATGAATTTGGAAATTACCGAATCTGGTACTGTGGTGAGAGGCATGGCCTCCACCCATTTGGTAAAATATTATGTGGCTATAATTATAAAATTATGGCCATCAGTTGATGAGGAAGAGAATTTCCCTATCAAGTCTAGACCCCACGTGGAGAAGGGCCACAGGGTCACTATTGGCTGTAGGGATTGTGCTGGCATGTGAATCTCGTGAGAGAATTATTGGCATTTTTGGCACTTATGTACAAATTCCACTACGTCATGTTCAAGAGTGGGCCAAAAATAGCCCATCCGATGTATTTTGCAAGTAGTGGCATGACCACCGAAGTGGCCTCCACATATCCCACTGTGGAATTCATGAAGAATCTTCTTGGATTCTTCTGTGTCGACGCATCTTAGAAGCATTTCATCGAAGGATTTACAATAGAGTACCTATTCTAACACAACATATTTAGTGGTAATAATGCGTAACCGCCTTCTTTTTTGTGATGTGGAACCTTCCGGGTATGCATGGTCTATGATAAAATTGATGATATCAGTGTACTAGGGACATGTAGAGATGGGGGGCTATTTCGATGAAGTATACACACTCATCTGGAAAGTCCAGATTTACCAGATCGCCTCCATCTAGTGGATTGTCAACTAACCAATCTACAATGATTTGTCCCTTAATGGATTTTTGGTTTACGAATGTCAACTCAAATTCACCCATTAAGGTTATCAAACGCCCAACCTTTTTAGATAAAGACCCTTGCATGAGGAATGTTCGTAAATGATCTATCCTTACAATGACCCTTGTTTCTTGGTTTAACATGTAATGTCTTAAATGTTTTGTTGTAAAGACTATGGAAAGGCATTATCTCTTCACCTGTGTATAACAAGTTTCATAATCGAGAAACATTTGGCTGATGAAATAGACCGCACGTTCTCATTTATCATTGTCTTCTTGAGCCAACATGTAGGTTAGCAAGACATGAGTGACTCACGAGTATAGGATCAAAGGGAAATCTAGTTTGGGAGGCATTAGCATGGGTGGAGACAACAAGAATTGTTTAACTACTTCAAAGGCCTCGTTCCATTCTTCAATCCAATCAATGCTATAATATTTCTTGAATATATTGTTGATTGGATGAATGGAAAAACTTAAATCTGGGATGAACCTTCGGATTGCACCGAGCTTCCCAAGAAATGACCTAATTCTAGACTCGTTTGATGGTGGGATCATTTTGAGAATAGCCCATATTTTGGCTGGATCAACATCAATCCCTCTTGAAGATATAATATAGCCCATAAGTTTTCCTCCTGTCACACCAAACACACACTTCTCTAGGTTTAATGTGACACCATATTCAATTAATCGTGAGAGGATGATGTGAAGTACTTTTGGATGATCACAGTGCTTCTTGGCCTTGGCAAATAAGTCATCCACATAGGATTCCAGAATTTTATGGATAATATCATGGAATATGTATGTCATTTCCCATTGATATGTAGCATCGGTTTTCTTAAGACCAAATGGCTGACAACATAGCAATAAGTCCCATAGGGAGTTATGAATGTAGTTTTGGCTTGATCATGTTTAGATATTTTAATCTGACTATACCCTGAGAACCCATCCATGAGGGACAACAGTTCAAATCTAGTTGTTGCATCAACAATAACATCAATGGATTGTAATGGGAAGTCATCCTTGGGATAAGCTTTGTTAATATCCCAAAAATATATGCAAATGTGTATCTTCTCATTCTTTTTGAGAACAGGGACGATATTAGATACCCATTGTGAATAGTCAACGGGTTTGATGAATCCCACTTGGAGAAGTTTTATTACTTCCTCTTTTACCATGAGAGCCACTTTTGGCTTCATTGGTCTTGACTTCTATTTAATTGGTTTTGCATCTGGTTTAGTGACAAGATTATGTACCATGATATGTGGTGCAATGCCTATCATTTATTTATAGTTAAATGCAACATCCTTTTGATGTTATTTGAGGATTTGGGTGTGTATTTCTATCTCCTTCGGAGTTAACAAGGATCCCAACTTCAAAAAATTTGGTTCTTCCTCCATTCCAATGTTTATGTCAATGGTTTCTTCTATTAAAGAAGCATTACCTTCTTCAAATTCAGGTGGGGTTGGAGGTAGTTCCAAGCTTTCTCTATTTTCTATCTCATAGATATCGAGATCCTTCTGTGGAGGAGACTCTACCATGGGATTTCCAAAATAGGAAGAGGAATGTGGTATTAGGGAAAGATCCACTATACGGTGAGCAAGGTGTAGCTCCGCATAGGTGTTTAGATATTTGAGAGTGACTCTATCATCATCAAAGTGATCCATGATAGAAAAATCATCCTCAGCTTCTCCATGAGTTAGGAGTGAGTTTGTTGGTATTTTATGCACTAATGGTTCGGTACGAAGTGATACTGTGAAATGTGTATCTCCAAACTCACTATTTGGAGTGAAATGGGAAGTTGAGGTTGCTATTAAGTCTACGAGAAGGTTCTGCTCTCGTGGGATTGCTTCAATTGATATGAAGTTAAATCCCTTTCTTAGATCTAATACCGCTGTTTTATAGAGTTGTAAATGCTCAGCCCTAGTTTCATATACCTCAGAGACTTGGTTTTCAACTATTTGCAAGTCTCCTAGCACTCTAATGTTATTAACGCCCATTCTTTTGGCTAGGATGAGGCCAAAGAGGAGAGCTTCATACTCAGCCTCATTGTTTGTACATTCAAAGTTTAATTTAAAGGTGAAAGGTAGGATCTTTCCCTCAGGTGAAGTAAAGATCACTCCTGTCCCAGCCCCAAAGTGACATCTAGCTCCATTGAAGTGGAGAGACCAATAATATCTTAGAAAAATGGATGTTGGGATATTCTCTGTATCTATTTCTTTTTCTTTGGTTACTTCTACCATAAAAACTTCTTCTGATGGAAGAGAAGCAATTCCCAGGGTGCATCCCATACCCATAGAATCAAATGGTAGGAGAATAGGTAAGTCTTTCTCTAACAACTCGACAATTTTTGTGGTAGTCCCTAGTGACACTGTTTCTATAACATTGGTCTCATTTTTGAGTGTTGGAATGTCCTCGGCTAGATTTGTAATTTCCAACTCTGTGGTGGGTATCAACTTCTCTTTTGGTTTTGAATTAATTGGTTTGATAAGTTGATTTGTTGGGAGTTCAAACTCGGAGTGAACACCTGGTCTTTTCTTCAAATCATCTAGGTGTATATGGAAGGGTTTTGGGTCACCTTGTGCCACAAATATTTTCCCTAAGTGTAGAAATCTTATTTCTTGGAATAACGTGGAATGGATTGACTTCATGTGGTGTATCCATGGCCGACCAAGGATCATATTATAGTTGGTTTCCTGATCTATAATATAAAATTTGGTGAGGACCGTCTTGGGTCCTAAAGTGACTGGTAAAACTATGGTTCCAATTGAAGTGGCCTTGAGGCTATCATATCCTCTTAACATATTTCGTGTTGTGGAACAGTTTGTCTCTCCATATCCTAAATTTTGAAGAAAAGTGAAGGGGACTATGTTAACTGATGCCCCATCATCAATCATTGCACGCTTAACATAATTATTGTAAACCCATACTTGTAAATGTAAAGCTGGGTCACCTGTTCGTGCAATCTCAACGTCTGTTGGCATTTTGCTTATATCAAATATAAACTTAGTATCCCTATCTGGCTGCCCTAGAGGATAGATGTCAAAGTCTACATGGTTTACTTGCGTTTCTAGAGGAGGAGTGATGTTGATTAAATGACCAAGGCCTAATGCTTCTAAGAGGGCAGCCCTATGGGCAGGAGAGTTTTTTAAAAAATCCATAAAGGAAATGTGAGAGAAGGTTTTAGTTAAGTCATTAATTAAATCATAGGCACCTATGGGTTTTACCAACGTTTGTTGAATGTTGTCTGGCTCCAATGGATAACTTGGAGTTGGTTGAGAATAATAATCCCATGTTCTTGTTATGGTTTATATGGGTAGCTCGGTGTCTAACTCCACCAGACCAACTATCTTGGTTTGGGGTCGAGTTCCTAGTTGGGGTGTGAATGGTGGATTTAATGAAGTTGAAGCTTCATGATCATTGTTTCCTGTTATAACACCCTTGTTTGTTCCGTTAGGATCTAGCCTGTTATTGTTAGAATGGTTTGGGAGTGGATCATTAAAGATATTGAGGGGTGCATTTTGAGGGGAAACCACCCCTGTATAAGCGTTTGGCGTGGGTACTATAGAATTTGCTAAAAACATATCTATAAAGAGTTGCTTTTGATCTTCTGGCAAATGCTGCATGAATTTATTGTAGTCATGACAAGTCCTAGTATCATGGCCTTGAATCTTGTGGAAGCCACAATACAAATTGGGATTATAATTTTGAGGCTGTTGATTTAAAACCTGTTGTGGCCCAAAATTTTGATAAGGTTGCTGGTTATTAGAGTTAAAATTTTGAGGTTGTTGCCTTTGGTTTTGACTTTGATATCCAGTTGGGTTTTGATTTGGACCTTGTGTTTGGATTTTTCATTTTTGTTGTTGTTGTGGTCGCGGTGGATGATTAAAATCCACTGCATTGATTGTTGGAGTAAAATTGTTATTTCGCTGATTATTAACAGGTGGAAAAATGTTTACAACGTTTTCCCTTTTAACTTGGTCAGTTACTCCATCTGTTGTAACTCTATGGTTCTTGTTAAGGATCTTAGGTCCTTGATTAGCATTCCAGGTATTAGGATATATTAGGATAGGCCGCGGTGTTTTGATTGGGAGTGGTTAATTTCCCGTTTGTTCCATATGTCTTACGACCACTATCTATTGCTACTTGGTCTACTCTTGGTCGATTTATGGAATTCTTCCTTTATCTCTCTATTGGTCGATTCTGAGAGCACTCTCAAGTACTTCATCATAAGTTCTTAGTGGGAACTTCTGGACTTCTTCCTTTATCTCTCTATTGAGAGAATTAAGGAATAAATCACATAGTTCCATTTGATCCATGTTTGGAGCACTTGCTAATGAGTAGAGAACCATACGCCATCTTTGAATAAAATGAGCAGCGGATTCATTATGTTCTTGTTTAATATGCAAGAATTCCCTAATCCCTATTCTTAACAATTTGTTCATATCAAAAGCTTTGATGAACTCAAACATAAGTTGTTTAAATGAATGTAGCGAGGCTTTGGGTATTCTGTAATAGCAATCAAGGGCAATACCTTCTAAGGTTTTAGGGAATATATTAGCAACAACCCCGTCCCAAGGGAGTTATTTCCATATGGATGTGGCATAGGCCTTAATGTGTGCATTTGGATCACCTTCCCCTTTATATTTGGGTAAATCGGGAAGAGGTCTTGGAAGCATAACACTTTGTATGGTGAAGTCTAGGGGCTCTTTTAAATATTCTGAATAAGTCCCTACTGCATAGGCCTCGACCATCGATGGTGCTTGCTGGGGGGTGGAGGTGGAAAGATGTTGTTGATATGGCACAACATATGTGTTTGTAGGAACATAGGGGAATCCCTGTGGTTGAACAAACATCCCGGGAGAAGAGAACATGTCTCCTTGTGGTGACTTTGAATAAATGTTTAAGTAAGGAGAAGCAATGTTCTGGTATAGGTTGTTTGGTGCCAAGACGGGTGGTGTTATGTTTTCAACTGGAGCGGAATTTGAAAATGAAGTCCTAGTTGGTGTTTGTTGTGGGTAATTATAAGGATTTTGAGGATGCATGCCTAATGTACTTGTTCTTGTAAGGAGGTCAATCTCGACTGGGCTGATGTGGACGGTTAGGGATTCCTACTTGCCCAAAATATGAATTTTGGTTTACTTGAGCAAGTTCTAAACCTCTAACCTTTTCAACTAAGGCTAAAATGACCTCTATTAGTGAAGAAACAGTGTTTTTCCTTAATGGTGTTTGTTGTATACCTTGAGGTTGTAAAGGGGTATGATACCCTGCCAAGCTTCACTGAGGGAATTTCCCATAGGTGGAGGAATGGGGGTGTTTTCTTGGAATAGGGTATCAGATTGTGTTTGTAAACTCCCTATAGGTGGATACATGTTTTGGAAATGTTGTTCACTTTTAGCATAATGTGCTAAGTATTCCTCATCCAAAAATGGGAGTGGATCTGACTGTCTACTGATCTATGGTTTGAACAAGACCCGAGGAGATGAAGTGGATTCTCCAGTAAACATCATATTATTAGAGTTTGAGGGCTCTAGCTATTGTGTTTGTGCAAGCTGATCAAACTCCTCAATTCAGAACGAAGAACTAGAGCTAGTTCTTTGAAGGGGAGTTTGAGACGACAAGTAATTACTTGAATAGTTATCAGCCCATGTGGAAAGCGAGGGTGATGGTTGTCGATTTGTTTGACTATAAATTTTTTTCAAGACCTAAGAAAGGTCTACCATATGCATCGTATCCTGACATATTTGGGGGATATATGAATACCCCCAAAATTATGGGAAAGAGCGAAGGTGGATGAAAGAAAAGAAAATAAAAGGGGAATATTTATTTTATTTCACGTTAGGTTCACCAATTTTGTATGATGGAAAAGTGACATGCAAGCATGGGAATCTACAAGTACCTCTTCCTCATACCCATCCTCCCAAGGTCATGCTGAGATAGCCGGTGAATGTGGAATATAAATGGATACAAACAAACTAATCGAGTAATCTTATATCCTCAATACTCAATAATGGAATCTACGAATCTAAGTCAAAGAAGGCACTCCTAACCTGAATTGGTGTAATGGTTTATTTGGATATAATAGTTGTTCAGAGGCTCCAATCAATGTCGAGCTATGCCGAGATCTTGTTTATTGGTTATTGGATACGTGGGAAGTGAACTATGGGAGCTTCATATATATCTCTAGACAAGGTCATGAAGATGGTGATAGGAGGTTTGGTGGATTAGTAGTGAACTATGGGTGGTTTTTTGGTCTAGTCCATAAAATATTAGATTGATTGACTTCTATATTTAATATGGAGAACTATGTTATGATATCTGGTGGGAGTGGTGAGGATCTAAATACCAACATTTGTAAGCCAATATCAATACTTAACTGATTTGCAGACCCATTGGGTTGTGGGACTTGGGGATCACAACCGTGAGTTCGTGGTTGTTATGGACTTGTTATGGTCATGTGAAGAATCAATCCCTTCTTCCGACTATCCAGTAATCATATGCCTTTTCAGCCTCTATGTTTAGGACTAGAAGTTGTATAATTTTCTCATAATACCTTACAGGTGTTCTGGCAACTTGAATGCGTAAGCTAGTATCTATCTCAACAAGGACGTCTTCTACGTTAGATTGTGGAACTAAAGGATCACAACCAAATACTTGTTCTATTTTGATTCCTTGTACAGTCATTCAGATATTTTATCAAGGAAGTCTATAGTTAGGATGATTTGACCAAAATGTATATGCCTTATTGTCTTCGATATTTAACACTCTCAGGTGTTCACTAATTGCTTATAGGTTTGTCGTTGCTCAAAAGACCTGTATCCTAAGGTCTTGATCTATATCAGCTAATGTTGTTGGTAGGTTTGGTTGAGGCACTATTGGTTCAAATATATATTCTCTAGGCTCTCTAGGTCCTGTGATTGTCATGCAAAATGATTCAACTTTTAACTAAGATTAATGAACTAATTATAGAAGATGTATCTACACTATACATATATTCTTTTATTTTTGTATTTTCGATGAAGTATTTTAATGAAATTAAAGGGAATATACTCTAATATATTTAGAAAATGGACAACTAAGCTAGTAACAGAATTAAAACAAACAAAGTAGCCTGGTGGGGCTATTTGCCTATGTAGTTGTAATTTTATCCCAAATATCTAAACAACTAATTATTTTAAATTGAAAGAAACTCAATCCTACCTCAGAAGTGAGGAATGAATCACAATTTCCTAGAAACTATCAATCCCCGCAGCTTCCATGGCGATATCGAGAGTGAGATTTTGACTGAAATAAAATAATTCACTACTCTATTTGATACGTTGTAATTAGAACTTTGATAGCTCAAACCCGGCGTTTACAGAACAGTGGTAAATCTAGTTATATGTGAATTTTTCCCCTCAGTGTGATCTACTTGTTTCCTTCGTGATCTCTTGAATCCAGAAAAGTGTTTATGTGATAGTATCAGTAGAATAAAGAACTTGAACAATGGCAGCTTTTGGACATACACCGAATATAATGCGAGTAAGAGAGAGATAGTGCAAGTGAATAGAGCTTGACTATGCAATTCCTAGCGGGATTTACTATGGGAATATAACACAAACATGCCGAGATTTTTAGGAGCTATATTTGTGACTAACAAAACCTACAACTTTAAATGGATTCCAATCTAAGAATGAAAATGTCATATTTTAAACTAGCTTGCATGGAACAGTAATGAGGTAAGAATGAAACAAGAAGATTGAATGACCTCTAAACAACAAAGAAAGACCAAAAATGGATGCAAAATGTGAAACTAATAGAATTTTAAGAAATAAATTCAAATACTAAATAATTAAACAGAGAGGGAGAGGGGCCATTTGTTGTGGGAATATAACACAAATGTGCCGAGAGTTTTAGGAGCTATCTTTGTGACTAACAAAACCTACAACTTTAAACGGATTCCAATCTAAGAATGAAACTATCTTATTTGAAACTGGCTTACATGGGACAGTAATGAGGAAAGAATGAAACAAGAAGATTGAATGACCTCTAAACAGAAAAGAAAAACCAATAATGGATGCAAAACATGAAACTAATATAATTCTAAGCAAGAAATTTAAAGACTGGATGATTAAACAGAGAGGGAGAGGGGCTATTTGATTGAAAACGACCTGGCTATTTATAGTGAATGCAATCACAAGAAGGTAACTTCGAATTGAACTCTTTTACCATTAAACAAAGTGAAAATACTATTCATAGGGTGGCCAAAACATAAATGTAAAGAAAATTAGCAGAAGAATGTGGGTAGAAATTGAAGATTTACGTTTGACACGATCGTCGAAACTTTCTAGAAAATGTGAACAGGACTGCCGCCTTGTGTAGGGTGGTAGTTACGGGACTTCCGCCCTGTCCTGGGCAGTGGTCACGGGACTGCCACCTAGGCAAGGTGGCAATCTCATCACTAAAGACCAAAATTTAAAGAAAAAGGGGGGCAAAGGGAAAAACAAAGCATGTAGAGGCCGAGTGAGGCATGCAGGTTACAAACATATAATTAACGAGCTTTTCTGGATTTCGAACACCTTACAAAGAGACGTGTATCATCATTGGGGTATGTGTAACATCTTTCGGTGGTGCAGTACCCTATAATTTTGGGTACGTACAGTACCCATTTCCAAAACCTACAATATAGTGTTTTGAATATGTTGTTCTTTTTATCTTGTTTAATTAGGTTTGGTTTGTTCGAAACAGGTTTTGGGCAACCTACAGAACAACTGTATTAGTAGTTTTTGACTTTTCTTTTGATTCCTCCATTCTTTGACAAGTGATGGCATTTTGGTCCTGTATGACGATTTTTAGTAGTTTTCCATCAAAAAAGAGAAGGCACCAAATCTGATTCTCCAGATTGCCCAAGAACACAAGAGAAGAGCATACGTGATGTCTTCAAAATCCACAAAGATATCAAAATGGAAAAACACTTTTAATTCAACTATGTAAAGTTTAGCCAATTTCCACTCAAATATTCCTAACAACCTCAAAGCATCAAAAGGATTTAAGAATCGTTTCATATTCCCAAGATCACCTAAAAGGTGTGAGGGAAGAGCATACATGACTTTAATCTCATGATTAAACATGCAATGTTTATTAACCTTTTAAATAATTAAAATAACCATCAAACATGTAAAAAAACCCTACAAAATAGAATTTAGATTCAAAATAAAACTTGCAAGGTGTTAGAACATCAAAGACCAAATTTTCCAAAGCATTTAGACATGTTTGAAATGAGTAGTTTAATAAAAATGAAAATCTTAAATAATTAGTAACTTATAACCCTAAATTTATGTTTCCATTGTTTATTTCACTTCAATACCTTTCCAACGCAACAAAAATGGAGTCGTTTCGAGTTCGGGACCAAAAGTTATGGCCTCTGGAAGATTGCTAATGATGCCTGTGTCACTGTTAGTGTACCTACACCCCCTTTTTTGGTGCCTACGCCCATTTTTTGGTGCTTGCATGCCTCTGTGTAAAAAAAAACATAGTGAGAGTTGTGCTTACATGCATAGAATGGTGTGTGCGCCCCCTTTCCTATAGGTGGATAAAAAACATGTGATTTTTCAAAAATATCAAAAATTTATCGTTTCGGTTCAATTTTTAGCAGCACTTCACCTCCTTTGATCTTGAAAAGAGAAAAAAAAGACAAACCTAGCTAAACTAGTTAAGAAACATGATTTTTTTCCATTTATAACAAAAATGTTAGTGAAACTAAAAACTTGATCTAATCTAAAAACATTGAAACTAATCTAGAAAGCTTTGAAACTAATCTAGAAACCTTTGAAACTAATACAGAAAGATTTGAAAGTATTCTAGAAAGATTAAAACTAAGAAATAGTTAGAAACTAAAACAAAAAGCTTCAAAGTGACTCCATTAATCGAGGATGGGCATAAGTGTCCCACCAGGCATGCCAAATGTATGCATTTGAAAGTTGCACAAGCTATAGAATGAGGTTAAAGAACCTCAAAGCTTTGCTAACTCATCCATGCACCATAGGATTAGAGATAAACAAGAGAAACTAACACGAAAGCATTAGAAATTTGACAAAAAAATCAAAAACTAACATACATACTACTCTCTACTCCATGAAAGCTTAATGAAAGCAAACCTAGTATAGATCCTAAGCAATCATATTGTGTGGTTAGTTGTTTTCCTTAGGAGTGGATGGATGCAAGATGGGGGAGCTGTTAATAATGGAGTATGGCCAAGATCCAAATGTTCTATAGCTTAAAGCTATCACAAATGGTTTCTAATGCCTTTCCAAAATGCTTGAGAGAGGACTTGCGAGTAAAGTTGTCTGTAAAGTGGTGAATGAATCTCACTAAATGGCTACATGGCCAAGTTTAGCTATTTCATTACTAACCTAACATGGGTGCAAGATGAATCTATTTTAATGGTGGATGACCCAATATAAAATACCTTATTAGCTTGGCTGATGCAAATGAAATCTTAAGATTTCTTAGGCTTGTTTTGGCTTTAGCTTATGTAAAGTTGTAGTTTGAATGGGTAGGCTTAGCCTTGTATTTATAGTTGTCCAGTTGGGAGAATTTGGAATTTGGGTGCATGTGGGACTAAAGCTCAAAAAGAGTTTTTAGATTAGATTAGGATAAACATGCTTTAGGATTTGTTAAGCTAGGATTAGGCTAGTTAAACTTGATTAGCAAGTGATTAGAGACTCATTGAGAGTTGGGAGGGGTCTGGATAACCAATTGTGATTGATAAATAGCCTACAAAGCCAATAGAAGTGGTCTAGAGAGAACTAGGGAGGTTCTAAATGGTCGAAAGGAGGAATTTTTAGATAATAAGAGAGATATTAGCCAAATAAGTTGATTATAGGAGGAATATGACTGAAAGAGTGCCGTGAATGGGCATCTGAGAGTGGAGTAAAGTATGGGGATTAAACAAAGTGTCGTTTATTGATTGGATTGGATGAAATGCTAAGTGTAAGCATATTTTAGGTGTCTGCAGTTATTAGCATGCAACGAGCCATCTCCATCACTGTGTAATTGCGATGCTCAACAATTCCATTTTGCTGGGTTGTGGAGGGAGCAGTCAGGTTCTGCTTAACGCCTTGTTGGTTTAGGAAGGCCAAGAACTTCTTTGATGTAAATTCCCCCCCTTGATCTAAGCGAAGTAGAAGAAGTGGTTGTCCGGTCTCTTTCACAACATGATGATAGAAGTTCTGGAAATGTTGAAGAGACTCACTTTTCTTCTTTAGGAAATATACCCATGTCTTGCGAGAGTGGTCATCCACGAACAGTTGGAAGTACTTGTATCCTAAAAAAGAAGTAGGTAATGGGTCGTTCAAATTGGTATGAACTATCTCCAGATGCTTCTTGGCATGGAAGGTGCTCACCTGAAATAGATCTCTATGTTGTTTTCTTGCAAGACAGCTAGGGAAAATAGGCAAGGAACTGGACGATTTGGGTAGTCCATGGACCATTGCTTTTGAACTCATCTGGTGCAATGAACAGACCGACAAGTGTCCATATTTAAAATGCCATAGGGTAGTTGATTCTATTATTGAAGAAGATAAAACTAATACAGAAGATGAAACAATATCTAAAGAAAATAACTTATCTTTTACAAATTCTTTACCAAGAACCATACCTTTTTTGGATATTAAGCATGATTTAATACCATTTTGAAAAATCAATTCTACCTTAGTGTGATGATTCAAGAGCTGAGTAATTGATAAGGGATTGCTAGTTAAGCCAGGAACATATAGTACCTTTGTAAGTGTAAATTTTCGTGGTCCTAGAGGAATGGTGACATTCCCTATTCCTTCTGTAATGTACTCTTTGTCATCTGCTATCCAAAATCAATCTCCAGTTGGTTCTTCATGTAGTGAATCACACAAATTTTTCTCACTTGACATATCCTTGCTTGCACCGGAGTTTATCAACCAAAATTTCTTCGTGGGATGAGAAGTTTGAGAGATGAGTACAAGTTTCTTAGCATAATGGGCTCCTTCTGATGTCTCCTCATAAAATTCATAATCTTGTTGTTGGGCTGTGAGATGTCGCTTGGGCTGCGAGATGTTATGGATTTCAGCTATGGTGACCATGTTATTGACGCTCTCAATCGAGTTGTCTAAACTCGACATTTGGCGAAGTGTTGTAGAATCTCCACGTACCTTTTGTTTTGAATTTTCTACAGCAAATAAAACAAAAGATATAATTAATTGAAATTGAATTTAATCTTCCACACAACAGTATGCAGCTTTCTTCCTTCCACTCAGGTGAAGATTTCACTTTCCACGTAGGCTGAAGGCTCTAATCACCAGGCAAAAGAAGTATTTTATTTCTTTTAGCACAAGTCACATTCCACGCATGCTTGATTGGTTACTGAAGACTCCTCCACATAGGTCCTTGCTAAAAACAGTCATTCAGCAACAATCCACTCAGGTTGAAGATCCTTCTCTTCTACTCATTACGTAGATTTTCACATATTGAGTGTACTTAAACTCCTTCCGCGTTCTAGCTGCTACAAGCCTCCATGCTTTTGGTTTTATTCCTCTAAAATCCACACAGATTTTCAGTAGAATCATAGCTAATATTTTTTAATACAGAAATCAAAGGAAATTTAGCTTTTAGCGTAGAAAGATAACAAATAATAATTTAATACTTCCACGTATATGAATTTTCCTTTCCGCATAGGTTTCTTTTATGCTAAGTACAATATTTTCCACCCAATACCACGCATCTTCTTTCTCTATGTAGCCTTTTTACAGGTAGGAGGAGGTGATCTATCCTGATTTTGTATTTTAGCATGTAGCAGACCCACGTAATAGAAAAAACGTCTTTCCTTTCAACACCAAGAATCCTACACGCATCACAAGGAGACTTCCACCATGCAACACTAGGAGACTCCCTTGCAGGGTAAAGATATCTGCCTAGGATTCTCCAACTCCTCACGCAAGTCACTGAATAAAAAAACAAGACACATTTTCTCCTCAAATTGCATTCCTCATACACACAGGCCTGGACAGAAGATTACTCTGATACCAAAATTTAGGAAGAAAATAGATCTTGAGAAGAATGTGGAGTGAATAACTCTCAACACATTATTTTATTATGAAGAAGCACAAAAATTATATAGGATAAGCAATAAACAATATTCCTCTAAACTGAAGGAGGAAGATATGGATGTAGGTGAGAAAATAATGGAATACAACAAGGAAGAGAGAATAAAGGGATAATAGAAAAAAAAACACACCTAAAATATAAAGTATGCTAACACCATTTTCCATCAAAGTGACGAGTCACTTACTTCCATGAGCAAGAAAATTAAATAATCCTTGAAAAAATGCAAGAAAAATGTTTGTGAAAAACATAATTATATGCCCTCAGAGATACATTGAACCAATATTGTATAGTCTACATCAATCAAAAGACTCATTGTGCCACAATTGTATTCTTTGTGAGTCAAGAAATTCTACCAAATTTTTCAAGAGTTGGTCCATGTGAATGAGCTACATTTTCATCACACCCCTTACTGTGGAATAGTGTTTTTCTACTATTTGTTTTCATAAGTCTCCCTCTTGTAACAAATTATCTTAGCCTTGTAAAGGTTGAGTAGATCTTCTTAGGTTAATTCAATGAATATCCAACTACTTGGACCTTGCTACTCTTGAGGAATTTGATTCAAATATCATTTTCAAAGATTTTGAAATCCAAACCAATGATGCATGTTTTAGAGAACAAAGTAAATATGAAAACATTTTGTACATTCAAACTAGAGGTATATTCATTGATCCATGTATCCTTTCTCTTTACTGAGCACATAGGTTTAGGGAATGAATGGATGGCTATTCCGACGAACTCAAATTCTATCCCATCATGCTCTGAGTTTTGTGATGATAGATTTATCTCACGATAACAAAAATACTATGTCATCATCTTTACTTGCATACTAAAGTGCTCAAATAAATATGTTCCCTTTAATTGAAATCCATACCTACACCACCATCAACCATTGACATCAACAAACTTGGAAAACAACAGTATTCATGTCAAAATATCATAGAAACATATGGAAACTTCATGCATGGTGGGTCGATTAGAGGGCCATTTCTTGGTGCAAAGCAAGGCCAATTGGAATGTGTTTTCTTAAAATCCAAAGATCCCTTCAGATAGTCATAACTTCTATGTCAACAGTTTCCATGACTGTGTTGTTGTCTTATTATGATGTAATTTGTGCTCACTTACCAATGTTAAAGACAACTCCATCCACATTTGATTTCTTTAAGCTCCAGACAACAAACCTTAAAAATACTTAAACAATGTACAATGTAAGCTCCTAAAGAAAATTAACAAAAAAAAATCTTACTAACTAAATAAAATTTGAGCTATTGTCCACAGCTTCCTTCCTGTCAGCAACTGTTGAAGAACAATTCTGTAAGCGTATACATCAAATATCTCACTAATCATTGATATTCTTTCATATTCTAGGTCAATGTAACCAATGGTACCCATAATATAGGTAAAGGCATGGGTTTTGGCCAAGGAAATATACTTGGTAATGCAAAATTATGACAAATGTGCTTCAAAATTATCATCCAAAATAATTTTAGAAGTCTTCACATCCTTGTGAACAATGTGTGGGTTATAGTCATGATGAAGATTTGGAAATCCTTCTACACCACCATGAGTAATATTTAGCTGAGTTTCCAAGTCTAGATCAATATTCTTTGATGATCCTATACGATTTTTTTATTTATAAAACACTTGTTAGATTATCCAACAATCATGTTTAATCAGAAGGTTAGAGATTGATTACATTCTTCTTTTTCAAAATATGAATCTATAATGTACAGATCCATTTTTCTTCATAGCATAATCATTTTACTCATCGTGTAGGATGTCCCACAAACTTACATTTACCATGTAATCTTAAAACAATAGGCTTCCATATGGAGAAAGTACATATCCATGCATACTCAAAAGATTCTGATGCTTGATGCTTCCAACCATTTCGAGTGTAGTTTAAAATTCATGAAATATTTGTGGGTAGTGAATGTACAATCTCTTTATAGAAATTAGCTTACAATTCTATAGAACAAATTTATAAACATTACTTGTAGCACCATAGATAATTATATATTTCTCGTTTATATTTTCAATGATTATCATTATGTCATTGTAAATGCGAAGAGCCATGTCCATGTGTAGTATGAACAACCTTAGAGAAGCTAAATGTAACAAATATATGTGTGAATAAAGAAATTATAATAAGATATTGCTTTCTGATTTCTTTTATGATAATCTATACAACATGAAATCATGTTTATCCATGTTAGTTATATCACCTTGCTCCATTTTTTTTGTAGAGACTTTTGTAAATGTAATGTAGCCAAATTCTAAACAAACTCAATATACTGCAAATAATATGAACTCCAAAAGAAAATAGATCTCATTATTCATTATTGAATAATGAAACAAAATGTTTCCTAAATAGGAAAACAAATCCCAACATGATTTTCCAAGAAAACTCTAATTAACTTTGACTAAAACTACTCTAGGTGGTGGAAATTACTATTTTTAGCAGTTTATTAGAACCTGTTATTCTTAGTAAGTTCGCATGCTTATTCATATGGGCACAGAAATTTCCACGCATCTTCTACATTCCTAAATTATAAGAATTTTCAACTTTGTAAATCATAATGCAACTAATAGACTAAAATTAACTAATGCCCAAAAATAGGAAAAAATTGAACTACAACTTAAATCCTAATTTTTTGGCCTCAAGATGGTGGATTTAGGGCCCAAAAATGTGTTGAAAATTGCTCCAACTAGTAGGGAGGTTTAACTAGTGTGTTTGTCTCATTGAAACATGTGGTTTAAAAAATGACGGGCTCAAACGAACACCCAGAGCTCGAGTTATGACCTTGTCATGTTCCTTCTAATTTTGGCACATCATTCTCCCCTACTTGAAAAAAATGTAGCTCCTGCAAGTTGTCTTCTTCAAACTGCTTCCATTTATCTGCATCCATCTTCTTAATCTCCCACTCTTTAACCCAAGTATTTTCCTCTTGTTCCAATCCTTTCCATTGTCCCAAATATTTGTTGTATTTCCCATGTTGCGTGTCCATTTTTTTCTTATCTATAATCTGACCCACTTCTTCTTTCTTATTCACCAGAAAATAATATGAATATGAAACATTAAACACTGGAGAAATATTGAAACTCCCTAACAATTCTACATCATAAGAATTACCATTTATTTTTTTCATGATTTTGTATGGACCAATCTTCTTGTACTTTAACTTGTTATAGGTTACTTTTGGAAACCTTTCCTTCCACATGTATACAATAACCAAATCACCAACTGTAAATACCTTTCTCTCTCTATGCACATATTCTATTTCCTTATACTTATCATTACTGTTCTACAACTTCTTCTGCACTTCTTCCTGTAATTGTTGTATATGTTCAGAAAATTCTTCTGCATCATCACTAACTTTGCCATCAATTGGTAGCTGTACCAAATATAACACCCCATTTAGATTACTCCTATACACAATTGAAAATGAAGACTTTCTTGTGGATCTATTTATGGAACTGTTATATGAAAACTCGGCTTATGGTAATGCTAAGTCCCATTGGTTCAGATTTTTCCCAATCGTGCACCTTAACAGGTTTCCCAAACTCTAATTTACCACCTATATTTGCCCATTAGTCTGAGGATGATAGGCACTGCTGAACTGTAGTTGAGTTCCAAGTTGCTTCCATAAATTCTACCAAAAGTGAGTTAAGAACATTGTGTCCCTATATGAAGTAATGGTTTTTGGAACACCATGCAAATGAACAACTTCTCTAAAAAACAAAACTACTATGCCTGTCACATCACTTGTTTTCTTGCAATCAATAAAATAAACCATCTTAGAAAACCTATCAACAACCAAAAAAATTGATTCATTACCTCATTGTGTTTTTGGTAATCAAAAAACAAAATCAATAGTCAGATCTGTCCATGACCCTTTAGGTACAAGCAACGACATATACAACCATGTATTCTGTGCATGGCCTTTCGAGACTTGGCAAATTCGACACCTCTCCAAATATCTTACCTTATCTCTTTTCAGCTTTGGCCAATAGTATTTCTTTGCTACCAAGGCTATCGTCTTATATTTACCAAAATGCCCAACTAACCCTCCGCTATGCAACTCTTTCACTATATTCTCTCTCATAGAACCAACTAGAATACATAGCTGGTGTCCCTTAGATAGGTATCCATCCTCTGAAATGTACTCATCCTGGACATCTCGTGCATTTTCTAACAATGGACGAATTAACCTTTCAACAATATCCTTTAAATTAGAATCAGAATAATACAAACCCTTTATTTCTTCAAAACCCACCACCTCATTTTCCATAGTGGTAAACAAATTCACATGCCTACTCAATGCATCTACAACTTGATTCTATTTTCTTGATTTATGTTTTAGAGAAAAATTATAACCCTACAAAAAGGATACCCACTTTGCATGCCTACTATTCAACTTCTTTTGTGTATTCACATACTTTAGGGCTATGTGGTCTATAAATAACACAAACTTCTTAGGCACTAAGTAATTCCTCCAATGCCTTAATGCTTTTACAATTGCATAAAATTCCACATCATAATTAGAGTAGTTATTTCCTACCTCATTCATTTTCTCACTAAAGAAAGCTATTGGATTTCCACCTTGACTTAGAACAACACCAATACCCACATGTGAGGCATCACAATCAACCTCAAACACTTTAACAAAAAATGGTAGTGCCAAAATACATGCCTTTGTCACCTTCTTCTTCAAAAACTGAAAACCATCCTTAGCTACCTTTGTCCACAAAAACTCCCTTCCTTTTGTGCAATTTGTTATAGGTGCTACAATACTACTGAAATTTTTAATAAATTTTTTGTAAAATGTTGTTAGACCATGAAAGCTTCTTACCTGTGTTATACTCCATGGAGTAGGCCATTCAATAATTTATTTTATATTTTATGAGTCCGTATGTACCCCATCTTCTGAAATAATAAATCCCAAGAATACCAAACTCTCTTGCATAAACAAGCACTTATTCATATTTGCATAAAGTTTCTCTTTCGTTAACACTTCAAATATCACCCTTAGATGCCTCAAATGTTATTCTTTATTTTTACTAAAGATCAAGATATCATCAAAATAAACCACAACAAACTTACCATTATACTCCCACAGCACGGTGTTCATAAGTCTCATAAAATTACTAGGTGTATTAGATAACCGGAATGACATCACAAACCACTCATATAATACATTTCCTATTTTTAATGTTGTTTTCCAATCATCTCCTTCTCTGATCTGAATCTGATGGTAACCACTTCGAATATCAATCTTGGTGAAATACCTAGATCCAGAAATCACATCCATCATATCATTAAGGCGAGGTATTGGGAACCTATACTTGATTGTAATTTTATTGATTGTTCTGTTCTCTGTGCACATTATCCATGTTCCATCCTTCTTTGGTGTTAATAAAGCTTGGTTTGCACACAGACTTGTGTTCTCCCTTATGACTCCCTTTCTCATGAGCTCTACCACTTGCATATTTAACTCTTCATATAATGTTGGGCTCATCCTAGAATTCATTTGATTTGGGAGGGAATACCCTGTAATCAAATCAATATGGTGTTGAATATCTCTTTTGGGTGGTAATCTATCTGGTAGCTCATTAGGAATAACATAAGAAAATTATTCTATTAATTCTACTATTTCTTATGGGATTTGTGCACTTGTAGGTTCATCCTTATTTGCGACTAGTGCATAACAAAAACTGGTTGTCTTTTCCTCCTTCACGAATTTCTTTGCAGAAAGCATATTTTCAGCCTTCCCCTTTTCCTTAAGAGGTAGAAAAACTATCTTTGTGCCATCCTTCCATAAAGTATAAGTATTCTTTCCCCCGTCATGAGTAACGTTTCTATCAAATTTCCATGGTCTTCCTAGTAGCATATGACATGCATCCATAGGAATAACATCACACCAAATCTCATCCTTATAACTGTTCCCAATAGATAAACTTATTAAAAATATCTTATTAACAGTAGCTTCATTACCCTTCTTAAACCATGTAATACGGTAAGGCTTAGGATTTTTCTCACAATTCATACCCAATTTCTCAATCATCTCATTCGAAACCATGTTCTCAAAACTACCACCATTAATAATAACATTACATAGATTTCCTCATGAAGTGCATCTTGTTCTAAAAATATTTGTATGCAGCCATGCATTCCCCTTGATATCCTTTCTTGGAGCAATCATTGTCCTCTTGATCATCATATTTTCTCCAACATGTGGTGGAATTTCTAGGTCCTATTCATCTTCTACTTGTTCATATTCAACAAGATTTACTCTTAGAGCATCTCCTCACCTCTTTTCATGTGTATAAGAATACGAACATTCAAAATCCCAATGCCCCCCTTCACTACATCTGTAATAAAAAAATGGTCTTCGTGGAGCCTTCCATCCTTTATCGCCAACATATCCTCTGCCCCTAGAAAATCCTCTACCTTTTTGTTGAATCTAGGAATCTTGTATCGTATCTTCTTGGTTTTCCACTTCATGAGGTGATTCTCCCCTACCTTGGCTGAAACCAGATCATCCCCGAAAGGAATATGAGGCCCCCTATTCATTGTAGGTGATCTCCTAAAACTTTAACAACTTTTTTTTTTCCTTGGCCTTTAAGGCTAATTGATAGGAATCCTCCATGCTCTTAATCCTATGCATACTTATCTCATCTTGAATAGAAAATTTTAATCAATTTACATACCTTGAAGACATTTTTTCCTTAGTTTCTTCATTCTCTACATGAATGGACAACTTGTAGAACTTGTCTATGTATTCTTACACTATTTGTAGGTTATGTCTGACATAACCTTCCACTCAAAAATGTTCCCCATGATAGTAAACCAGTCTATCATCTCCTCTAGTTCGAGACTACCTCCATACTCTGAAACATCAACTCTTATCCCATAATTCTTTCCTTCTAATTCTTGAAGAATCCTTTCTTCAAAAGCTAATGTTGGCACTTGCATTTCCTCCTCTTCACAAAATTATTCTTCATATGTTTCATCTCCACCTTGATTTCCTCCCTGGATTATCATTGCAGCAAGCCCAACAACTTTCCTCTATAGATCTTGCATATTTCTATTCATCCGGGAAATACCACTTCCCCTTCCTCTTCCTGCCATTTTTTCAAAGACTTAAACCAGCTCTGATACCAAATAATGTAGCCAAATTCTAAATAAACTTGATATACTACAAATAATATGAACTCCAAAAGAAAATAGATCTCCTTATTTTTTATTGAATAATGAATTACAATCTTTCCTAAATAGGAAAACAACTCCCAACACGAGTTTCCAACCAAACTCTAACTAACTTTGACTAAAACTACTCTAGGTGGTAGAAATTACTATTTTTAATAGTTTACTAAAACTTGCTATTCTTAGTAAGTTCACATGGTTATTTGTAAGGGCAAAGAAATTACCACACATATTCTACATTCCTAAATTAGAGGAATTTCCAAAATTTCTAACTGATAATGCAACTAATAGACTAAAATTAACTAATGCCCAAAAATAGGAAAAAACTGAACTATAACTTAAATCCTAATTTTTAGCCTGAAGATGGTGGATTTAGGCCTGAAAATATTCCTAAACATACTCCAATCGTTAGAGTGATTTTTTAGTGCATTCCTCTCATAAAAACATATGGTTTCAAAAAAAAATAGACTCAAACAGACACCCGGAGCTCAAGTAATGACCTTGCCAAGTTCCTGTTAATTTTGGCGCATCAAAATTCCTTTGGATGATTTGAATGGTAGAGAGCTATAGTTATGCACAATATTAGTACTGAACCCAAAAAAATGCAAAAAAAATCCTATTTTGAGATGGATGTTTTTCATTGCATTGGTCCATAATTTTGTTACACAACATCATACATATCCGAGTTAGCCAATATTTTGATAACAATAGAAGAAAGTCTCTGGACCCTAAGCTATCTAAAATAAAACTACTATTATTTACATCATTTAATTGTTGATATCCACAAATCATAAGAAAAAAAAATTCAATTGTTTTGCAGAGAAAAGTTATGGTTCTATCTACACCTATCTGGAAGAAACCTTGATATGTTTTTAATGACACGAATGTCCCTATGAAATATTTTGTAAGAGGTTTCAAAATAAATAGATCCAGACATAGTATCTCTATTATTAGGGAAAGAAAATTAAATTTTAAAATCATATCTTTCAAAACTTCACAAAGAAACATGTGGAAAAAAGAATCCTCACAATGTAGCAAGGCTGAAACATTTGGCTAACTGCAATGGGACTTCCCCTGATAAATTTTTATTTTTGAGTATCCTGCATATGATCTATTATATATCCAATATGATATGATTATAATTAATGAAAAATACTAGCGATCCAAAGCTATAGAGATAGTTTTTAACATAAAGGAAACCTAGGAGTTATAAAGGCTAAAATCGGTAGGACTAATGCCTCAAAAAGTAGGAAAGACAACATAAGACATACAGAGTTTGTCATTAACATCCATTGAAAAGAATTCTTGGTCCTCCTATAGATGGTGGATTTATTATTTTAAATCCGGTGTTGGAAAAAAATATTCCAATGGAGCTTAGCGGTCCAATCGTTAGAGTGATCTTATCTATAGTTGCATCTCAAATTCTCATGAAAAAATTATGGTTTTTTTTTTTAAGAGTAAAATGTAATTAACACTCAATACATTGACACCCGCAGATCATAGTAATGAATTGTCAAGTTCTTGTTAACATTTTAGGCACGAAATTTACAAATTCCTATGGATGATTTGAATAGGTTTAGATTATTTTGCTATAGTTCTATCGCAATTAATATTTCCTAGTACTGAACCCAAAAAAATGCAAAAAAAATCCTATTTTGAGATGGATGTTGTTCATTGCATTGGTCCATAATTTTTTTACACAACATCATACATATCCGAGTTAGCCAATATTTTGATAACAATAGAAGAAAGTCTCTGGGACCTAAGCTATCTAAAATAAAACTACTATTATTTACATCATTTAATTGTTGATATCCACAAATCATAAGAAAAAAAAATTCAATTGTTTTGCAGAGAAAAGTTATGGTTCTATCTACACCTATCTGGAAGAAACCTTGATATGTTTTTAATGACACGAATGTCCCTAGAAATATTTTGTATGAGAGGTTTCTGTAAAATAAATAGATCCATTTATAGTATCATCTATTATTAGGGAAAGAGAATTAAATTTTAAAATCATATCTTTCAAAACTTCACAAAGAAACATGTGGAAAAAAGAATCCTCACAATGTAGCAAGGCTGAAACATTTGGCTAACTGCAATGGGACTTCCCCTGATAAATTTTTATTTTTGAGTATCCTGCATATGATCCATCTCCAATATTAATAGGGATTATATATCCAATATGATATGATTATAATTAATGAAAAATACTAGCGATCCAAAGCTATAGAGATAGTTTTTAACATTGCTGGAAAGGAAACCTAGGAGTTATAAAGGCTAGTGGTCGGTAGGATTATCCTCAAAAAGTAGATAGACAACATAAGACATGCAGAGTTTTTCATTAACATCCATTGAAAAGAATGTCTTAGTCCCCTATAAAAGCTAAGGATTTATTATTTTAAATCCGGTGTTGGAAAAAAATCATTCCAATGGAGCTTAGCGGTCAGTAGTTTCTTTCTTATCTATAAGTTGATCTCAAATTCTTATGAAGTGGAAAATTAATGGTTTTTTTTTAAGAGTAAAATGTAATTAACACCAATATATTGACAATCGCAAGATATATTATAAATTTCAGGCCACCTGTCAACATTTTAGTGGACGAAATTTACAAATTAGTATGGCAGATTTTTATAGGTTTAAATTATTTGTTAATTCTATCGCTAATTAAAATTTCCTAAATAAATGTGTCAATTATATATTTTCCTAACTAACTGGTTCAAACTTTCCATAAGTCACATTTTATTGGAATATTTTTTTAAATTAGTGTGCACTATATTTAAAAATATTGAATTTGAATTCGATTAAAAATAATAATAAATGTGAGTATATCATTCTCTTAAAATTTAAGCCTTTGTTTAGAAATGTTTACTTCTATTTTCTAATTTATATTTGTTATGCTTATATTAATATTTTTCATTGTCCCATGAGTTCAAAAAGAAACAATTGTTGTTGTCCAACTCACTTCTAAAGTAAAATTTATAAATTTGATTTCTATGTATCCCATATTATCCCCCGAATGAAATGTGAATATTAATGAGGGATAAATTAAAATTTCGATATGTGAAATACCCCACATTAAATGTGAATATTTGAAATTTCAATATCTTGCACTTTCACTTTATGAAGGGGAAATTAAAATTTTGAAATTTTCCTATCTGACAATTTTCATTTTTTGGAATTTCTTTTGTTGAATGTATTGGGAAAAAATTAAATACGCCAGAGAAATATATATGAGGGTTTATTTTTTATTTTGAAATCGCATAAAAGAATATCTTGAAATCATAATATAATAAGCGCAAGCTCTTAATTACTAGTTTGAATGCTCAAATCCAAGCTATTTTTTGGAAGGGAAAGCTGAGGTAGTGATTATAATCTCATTTGTGGGTGCACAAACAAGGAAAAAAATAGTGATTTTTGATAGATCATTGGTATGATTGTAGGAATCCCGACCATCTTTTATAAATCTTGATTTTAGATTAGGAGGCACACAAAGGATGGAATCAAAAGAAGCAAGAAAAAGAGGTTACGTATAGAATATAAAATATAGTTTGTTTCAAAGAGAATGCTTAGATTTCATGTACATTATCAAATACATAATAATTTCAGATACTAGTAAAACAAGTATTTATCAAGAGTGTTTATGTTAATGTATGTGTACCTTAGTTGATGGTGGGAAATTTTAGTCACTCTTTATTCACCTAGTTATTTTGTTTTACACAGAAATCCAGCCCTTCCTTTCCCTCCACTACCTCTGCAGTTCCATTTCATCCCCTTGTCAAAACGCGTTTCTCTTTCTAAAACCACATTTTTTGTCCTGCCCTAACTAAAGAAAATGTAATCCCCTTTACAATTTTTATTATTTCAGAAAACCCATTTTTGTATGTTCTACCATAACTCTTCTATTCGTCTCTATTAAATGAATTACCTTTTTAGCCCTTCTATGTCTCTCTCTGGTTAATTTTTTTGGATTTTTCATTCTCCTTCCTTTTTTTATTTTTCCCCAAAAGTGGTGGTTTGTCTCCCCAATTTAAAACCACAAGTCACATATTCATTTAAAAAAAAATTGTAATGGTTTGATTTAGTATAGTTTAGGTAATCATTTTGAATTCATTTAATGTTTTTTAATATGAAAGAAATAGTCATGAATAATTATTTCAATGTTCATTGTTTATATGATTTCCGCGTTGATATGTATTGTTAATTATATACATTTTTCCACCTGGAAATAATCAAATGTAATGTCTTTAACAAGATTTTTTATGTTTAATAAAAGGTAAGAATATTATACATATGCGTAAATATTATTAAATATAAATATTAATCATTCTATTTACAAAAATATATTTCTTTTTGTGGACTTTATGTTAAAAACCACATAGCCTTTTTTCCTCCACTATAGAATTTTAACTAAATGTGAACCCAATGAAATATTTATATATAATTTCATTTTCATCATGCTACATATCATTGGTGAGATATAGAATTTTTTAAAATATATTAATGCATGATTGTACTGGTATATTTATGTATCTTTTGGTAAATTCAATCAAGAAAAAAAGTTGTAACCTAGTTGGCACCAAGTTATAATTTTTATTTGTAGAAAATATTTTTGTAGAAGAAAATTAGTAATGACTTACTTGATTATTGAGCCAAGATAAAGTAGTAATTTTTAAATTTTCCAATACTATATTCCAAGATTAATGGTCATTAAGTTGTATTTTTACAACATTGATTTTATATTACAAGACACCACAAGGCAAAAAATATTCCAAGACAAGAAAAATATTAAATATTTTCCTAAATACATCTATTCAAAAGAGAATGGAGATTAGTTTCTACTAATTTATTGGTTTCCTTGCATACAATACAATTAGTAACGACTAGTCTGAAAACCAAGATAAGAACCAATACTATATTTAGATTTTCATATTATGATATTTGAAGCCTAGCATGATATTAGAATCCTAGCATCTACTAAGGTCAATGATTATTACATTGCATTGGTGCAACATAACAAAAAATTGATATAAACAGCCGTTAGGATAATTGTCGTTTGACATACAAGACAATTAGTAACGACTTGATTGAAAAATGATTTAAGCTCCATTATTATATTTAGATTTTACAATACAATCTTCAAAGACTAGATATTGCTAGGGTGGATTTTTATTACATTTATTGGATATTTCAAGATGATATAAGACAACAAATATTCCAAGACAATGAAAATATTAGCGATTTTCATGAATACACATATTCCAACACAAAAAATTTAGCCTAGCGGCCTCTGAGTAAAACATGATATTCAAAGTATATCACATGATATTTGAATCATAACATGATATTCAAATCCTAGTGGCCTCTAAGGTCACATATTATTACATAGTGTTGGTGTAACATAACAAAAGCTTGAGATTAGCGACTGCTAGGATAGTTTTTGTTTTACATACAGGACAATTAGTAACAACTCGGCTGAAAAAATAACTAAGATCCATTATTATATTTATATTTTAAAATACTATATTTAAATAATAGTTACCTCTAGGGTGGATGCTTAATTTATTTCTTTGATGTTCTAAGACAAAAAATATTCCAAGACCATAAAAATATTTACAATTTTCCTTAATACAGATATTCTAAAATGAAATTTTTAGCCTAGTGGTGGTTGAGTTCAATATGATATTTGAAGTATATCACATGATATAGAATCTTACTAACTACTCAAGTCATAGATTAAGCCATTGCATTGGTGTAACATAACAAATACTTTATTTAGTGGCCGTTAGGATAATTGTTATCTTGTATACAAGATAATTAGTAACGACTCCAACAAAAAATGAACTAAGATCCATTATTATATTTAGATTTTAAAATACAATATTCCAAGACTAGTGACCACTAGGGTTGATGTTTATTTCATTTATTTGATATTCCAAGACAAGACAAGACAACAAATATTCAAAGATGAGATAAATATATATTAACGATTTTCCTGAATACCATATTGTAACGCAAAAAATTTAGTCCAGTGGCCTCTGAGTACAACATGATATTCAAAGTTTTTCACATGATATTTGAATCCTAGATGCCACTAAGGTTGAAGATTATTACATAGAAGTGGTGCAACATAACAAATACTTGACATTAGTGGCCATTAGGATAGTTGTTTTCTTGCATACAAGAAAATTTGTAACGACTCGAAAAAATATATAAGGTCCATTATTATATTTAAAATTTACAATACCATATTCAAAGATTGACAACTACGAGGGTGGATGCTTACTATATTTCTTTGATTTTCCAAGACAAGACAAGACAATAAATATTCCAAGACAAGACAAATATTAACGATTTTGTTGAATACAAATATTCCAAACAAAATTTTAAGCCTAGCGGCCGATGAGTTCAATATGATATTTGAAGTCTATCAAATGATATTCGAAACCTAGCGGCCACTAAGGTCAAATATTATTACAAGCACTGGTGCAACATAAAAAATACTTGATTTTAGCATCCATTAAGATAATTGATGTCTTACATATAAGATAATTAGTAACGACTCAACTAAATACTAAACTAAGCTCCATCATTGTATTGATATTTTACAATACAATATTCCAAGACTAGTGACCACTAGGGTGGATGTTTAATTAATTTATTTTATATTCCAATTGAAGACAAGACAAAAAATATTTGAAGATAAGACAAATATTAACGATTTTCCATAATACACGTATTCGAACACAAAATATAAAGCCTAGCGGCTACTAGGTTGAACATGATATTCAAATCCTATCACATGTTATGAGAATCCTAACATGATTTTCAAATCCAAACATCCCCTAAGATCAAAGATTATTATATTTTGTTGGTACAACATAGTAAATAATTGATATTAGTGACTGTTGGGATCCTAGCAGATGCTAGGATAGTCCATTTTTTTATTTGATCACTAATTTGAAAATAAGAAACTGTTGTGCCTTGATTATGCACAACCATTAATTTCAATTAGTAAATTTTGTAGTAGATGGTAGGAATTTTCCTTTATATGAGCTTATTTGAAATGTGTTATTCACAATATCTTATGAGAAGTACAAAATTCTTGATGCCTCGAGAGGGTATCTAGGGGAGATCCACCAATACTTGAGCATGGTATAATTGTGGACATGGAGTATTGATTACACAACACAAAATAGTTGTCATAGTAGAACATGATGCTTGTCTAAAAAGTACCTAGTGATTATTTAATTTTGACACGATAACACCCAATCACATCATGACATGTAAGATTTTTTATTATTAAATTTTTGATGTTCAACCATTATCACGCATGTTCAAGTATTGATTTCCACCATGATGTATTCTAACTTGAATTTTTTATTTTAAATCAAATCAAAATATGTCTTTCCCTCCAATTAAATACTCTAAAGAAAAACTCAAACTACATATTATTCAAAAAATAAGGATCCCACATGGTATAGAATTGATTTTGTGGGCCCCTAACTTAGGGTACAACACAACTAGATCCTCTCTCCTAAATTCATACAATTTTTTTTTTACATTGGTGAAAATATATCCTAGAATATATAGATGCTAGTGGCCACTAGTCTTCTCTTCTACCAAACAATTGACAACTTGAAACAAACCAAAATGACATATGTGTTATACACAATATTTCTTATGAGAACGACATAACGCATTATCCCTCTCATGTGTATGTATTGCAGCCTAACAACCATATGAGATATAAGACCTTTAACCTATTCAATATATTGCAAACAAGACAATTAGTAATTATTTAACTAAAACATTAGCGACTGGGAAATGTGCCAAATTTAATAGTGATTAATTTTTTAAATTGCTTCATGTAACGCATAACAAAAACTTTTATTATTAATGATTCCATTTTTATATAATTAAAGGAGAGTTTAAGATTCCCTTTCTCTTTACATTAAATATATAATGAGAGGATCAATCTAAAAAACTAAACAATCTAGCAATACTTTGCTGAAAAAACACAAGGTCCTACACCAAAAACACAATTGGTTGGGAATACAAAAAATCCATACCAATAAGATAGAAATGATGATTCGATAACAATGGAACTAATAACACTATATAAAAACAACAAAAATTATACATAATGATGTATTTTAGAATAATTTATTTATCTGAATCAGATGACACCTATTGAACCTCCACTTTAATGAGATAGAAAATGGTTTCCATAATCGATTTCAAAAAATACTATTTTCTAGTAGCAACACGACTCTTTAAACAATCCTAAACCTCATGTCCTCTCTTTTGAAATAAATCCCAATGATCTAGTTCCAGTAAAAGTGGAGTAAACATAGCATCTAGGTCAGGAAAGTGCACCAAACTGGATCCCGCTATCAAGATCTTGTTAAAATTGGACATAACATACAAGAAATGCATTAGGATGTCAAAAAGATTATAAAAATCTCCAAAACATCGACGTCCACCAAAATTTCCTAGATATAATGAGCCTAATAAATCATGGGCCATGACAGACTTAAGGTTTTTTCCATTTCAACTTCCATGCAACCCTATAAACTGGTTTGATCCAGTCACGCTCCATATCCAAAGCCTAATCCTTTGGAAAATGTATAATAAGAAGATGACAATTTAAGTTTGAGGAAACTTCTGCATTAACCCTAAGATGACCCTCCTAAGAAATATAATCATCTCTGAGAACTCCCTCAATAGCAAAAATATCTTCTCTGATCCAATCCTAAAATAGATTTAATACAACAATGTGAAATTTTGGTATAAAATGCCATTTCACTCACCGACGTGGAGAATTGCATGAAAGGAAACAATTGGCCATCAATGACAAAGGAAAATAAATTTAGTTAAAGAAACCTGAAATGTGTAAAAAAAAGGGAGAGTAATCTTGATAAATATATGGAGTGATTATACCATCACATTCTTATAATTAAGACAAGACTTGGCTATGGGCTTTAATATCAACCTTTATTGGAAAAGGTGATGAATTATGACCAATCAAAATATTTATTACATATCTTACCACAAAATTCTTGGTCAATCAATAAATTTTCTATAAAATCCACCTCTTTATTAGCTTCACACAAATATATGATTTTAGGTCCAATCTAGAATTAATGAAAGCATAAAAAGGAATTTTATTCACAAAAGATAGATTTTTCCTAATAATGAATGTTTTTTATGGCATCGTTAACAATAATATGAGAGTCACCTTCAATAATTAATTCATTACTATTTAAGTCATTAACCAAGGACCAAAAATGTTCTAGTGCTTTATTTTATTAATTTGTTAACTTATTAATTTACTAAAATTCAATTCGTTAGTAAAGATATTAATTTTGAGAACAGCCTCTTGGAAGAGGATTATCCATTTTTTTCCCAACTATCTTTCCATACATGCTTTGAGAATTGGAGAGAGGTTTCCACACCGATTTATGCACTTAGATCCAAATTTTATATTTCCTAGTTCAAAATCCCCACTCCCCCATAATCTTTAAGAAGTGAAACGTCAACCCATTTAATAATAAGTATTTTCTTGGCATTGTTCGTTCCTTGTAAGAGATAAGTTACCATAATTTGTTCGATTTTATCAATCACATAATTGGGGATCCTCAGAATAAAAAGCATATAAATGGAAATTCATTAAGAGTATATCAGACAATATTAGATCAATAAAATATAAGTTTGATCATTTAATCCTGAGCGAGATTCATGTTCATGTTCGCCCTGCATATTTGGTAGATCATTTAGGTATACATTTCTTTGAAGGATGATTTTAAGAAAATATGTAAGGCCAAGATGGAAATAGGATACTTTTTCATGTTTAAATGATGTACCTATATTACTATGATCTAACCTTGTCTTAACTATGTCACTATTTTTTTTTAACTAGAAATTGTTGAACTTAACAATCACAAAGTCGTTCCTTTCAATAAGTAATGAAACTTAGCGGTTGCTAAGATTTTTCCTTTATATGAAAAGATATGAATTATGTTTTATGCTCAATATATCCTATGAGAACTACTTAAGGTGTTATCATTCTCAAACGTATGTTTTCAAGGACTTGGCACTGCTAGGGATAGTCCAACCAATATAATAGAATTATAAATAATGACAAAAACTATATATCAAAGTTGTTGAGATTGATTTTTGCATAGTTAAAATGGATTCCTAGACAATATAGAGGATGGCGATCTCTAGTATTCTCATCAAAAAATATTTTCTAAGCATAAAACATGCATTATTTTTCATGGACTCAGATCATTTATTCCTGAGCAAGATTCGTGTTGATCTTCGCCCTACATTTTTAGTAAATATTTGAGGACTATTTTCTTTAATGGGTAATTTCAGGAAATATGCAGGGCCAAGATGAACATGATAATTCTTCATGTTTGAATTATGTACTTCTATTACTATGCTATAATTTTTATCTATATCCCTAAGATAGACAGTGAATTTTTATTAGGCCAATATTTTGAAATTCAAAAATTGTAGAGCCTAATGATCGCCAAACCACTCCTTTCAATAAGTAAAAAATCTTAGTGGTTGCTAAACATTTTCCTTGATAAAAAATGACATGAATGGTGTGATATGATAATATATCCTATAAGAAATACATAACGATTCATCCTTCTTGAGGGTATGTATTGATGCACTTGGCTCCATAAGGGATATTGCAACACTTAGTTCTAATTGTTATTCTCAATGTTAAAATGGATTCGTACAAAATAGAGAGGCTACTACTTAATAGAAGTAATGGAGCTTAGTGGTATCCAAGCATTTTACTTGATAATAATTGATATAGATTATGTGTTATACATAATATATCTTATGATAAATACAAAAGGTTATGTCCCTCTTGAGTGTATTTAGTGCATTGTAATGACCATTTTATATAAGAATACTTTATGTTAGTTTGTACATTAGAGAGGAAATAAGTAGAAATGATTTTCGTGAACATTTTCCAATGACTGGTATTTTCTTCTAAGTTTAAATTACTAATTCTTCACATCACTATTTTTTATTGAAATTTCTCCTAGTTCATTATCATGGTATTTTTTTTACTTTTACCATAGGCTTGACTAATTCATTCTAATACCACCAAGGAAAATGACCTAAATGACCTAAATTCAAACAACGAAATTTAATCTATTTAAATTTCAATTTTTGAGGTACAAAATAGAACAAATGGTCACTCCATAATTTGGCAAACCTCACAAAAAAAATCATGAATTATTTATGAGGTTGTTTTAATTCATCCCATGCGATAGTTAATAGAGATTTTGTGGATAATGTGGGAATAAATTATGCATTCTAGTCTACAACAACTGGCCTTCCTTGTCATAATGGGTGGTATTAATGAAAAAAGTGACAGGTTGAGCTCCTCTTATTTACATATTCTTCAAACTAACAAATGTAAATTCTACACATATTGGTATTCTACTTGCATAAAAGACACTACCTACCTAATTCTAATTTTCATTATTACATTCAGATATTCCAGGCCTAGCGGGAGTTAAGCATGACATGTATTATAATGCTTTAATGTAACAATTAGTAATATATTAACATATGTCGATTCATATTAACTACTTCTATAGACAATTGAAAAAAATTACTTCTTTGTAGTTGACCATTTATGAAGGCTATGATCATCAATGAATGTCAAGCCAGACATCGTCTAGGTAGTATGGGCTTATCCTAACATTCACTAATATACATATATAGTTATGTAATATTATCCAGCAAAGGGTACTGCATTATATAGAAGCAAGTTGTATCACGAATTTAATTACGACGACATTATATTTATTTTCAGTTGGATAATGTTTTTTTAATTGGTTAACACTAAATTGATGAGAATTGGAAAAAATATATACTTCTATGCAGTTGGCCATTAGGGTTCGTTAATCTCATCAAATATTATCAAGAAAAACATATTCCAAGCATTAATGGCTTAGCCTAGTGGTCACTAATATATAACTATAGCTATGTAATATTGTCCAGCAAAGAGGACTACATACTATAAAAGAAATTTGTATCACGTATTTATTTACTTTGACATAAAATGTATTTGGAATTGATTAATATTTTTTTGAAATAGAACGCACATCACAAGAACCTACAAAGGGGGAGTGTGAGGGAATCAAAGCCAAAATCTCAATCAATAAGTGTTAACCTACTAAATTTTTTATTGTTTTAATTGTTAATATCAAATTGTGGACAATTGAAAAAAATACTTCTTTGCATTTGACCAAAAGGATTATTTAATTATTTTAGATTTGGAAGGTGTTCTATATGAGAAAAACCAATTCCATAAGGAGATGGTATTCAAGTTTTGTAAGGAGACTATTAACTTGCGATGTGGCTTCAAGAAATTTTTAAAGCTACTATTAACAAAATGTTAAGTGGGATTTTGGTCTAACTATATCTCTTCTGCCAAAGTGGAACAATTGATAAAGGATTTGAAAAAAATAGTAGCTGAATTGAAAATAGTTTTTTTTGGAAAAAAGAACATTTCTCTATATAAGATGAAATTGTAGTAAAAGATCTCAAAAATATTTGGAGTAGAGACGATATTATTTAAGGCTCTAAAGACACATTGTGTATTACAATAGGCCCAAAGGGAAACCCTCTAGAAAATTTTATGGTGAGGAGGAAAGGTAATGGAGATTTTTTTTCAAAGATATGTGGCTGATGAAAAATTTGTACACAAACATATCACATATATTATCTCAAGGTTTGAGTGTTGTAGAGGGCATCAAAAAATTACAAAAAAAATTTATATAACTATTAATTATTTCAAAATGTTTTTATAATGATATTCATTCATACATTCATATGACAACTCTTTATTTTATATTTTGAAATTACAAATTTAAAATTTGGCAGTATTTACATCTTCATTGTGATTAAGTTGATATTATGGTTTTATAAGTTATTTTTTTGAATTACCCAAATAAAATATTATCACAATAATATTTTGACCTATTTTTTATCACTTTTGGAAGCTCACATTAATCCTGAATTATTTTCATAGATCCATTTGGGAAGCCTAAAAAATTCCTAGTTTTGGGAGTTGAAGGTTTGTTGTTTGGAATTTCTGGTATTGGCGACAAAATACCTCATAATATGGTTCCATATTTTAGATCCGAGAATAATGAATACTTTGAATGAGTATTTAGTGCTGAAATGATAAGAACTACATAAAAATATTTTGACATTTCCTTATGGTATTAATTTATGGATTCAATAATGGTGAAGTACATGTTCATCAAACACTTTAGTTGGCTGTAAGATACCCACTTCAGGCTCATTTGGGGATGCCACCAATGTAATCTCAACACAAATACCATTCAGCAGATAGTAGACATTTTTGGTAATGTATATGGTGAAAACAATATAATTTTGATTGAAGACACCATATTCTTGTCATACAAATTCTAAGAAGAAATTACTCTCAAAACCCTAACATACTGGAGATTTGATGGAAACTATAAGACTGATTCAAAAATTTACACTGAATTATGTACATGGTTAAAACATGTGGGAGAACATAAGAACATAAGTAGATCACTAAAAAATTTGAAATGGACCATTGGTGTTTGAATTATATAATTTTCTTTCAAATCCAACAACGTATTGTGCATTTATATGGAATAAAATAACTAGCTTAAATTTCTTAAAGATTTGTACTGCGCAATCATTTTTTTCACTTCTTTTTGCAAGAAAAAAATTATTGCTAAGGGAGAGGAAAAAATCATGGATCATGGACCAATAAAAAACTTGATTTTTTCCATATCTACATAGTTAAATCTTAAAGACATTATAAAAATTATAAAAACCTTATTCCAAAGCAAAAATTAAGCCTACCGGTTGCTAGCATGTATAAAACAGAAACATATATTTTTTATTTTCTTGTAGAACGATGTTGTCTCCCCTGAAATCATAAAACATTTTTTCCTAGTTCTACATGGTTTAATCTTAAAGACATTTTGAAAATGACAAGAACCTTATTTCAAAGAAAAAAATAATCCTAGCAGTAGCTAAACTATATAGAACATAAATATGTTATGTTTATTAATTTACAGATCCATGTAGGCTTCCCTAAAATCATAAAATGTTTTTCCTAGATCTTCATATGTTAATCTTAATGACATTTTAAAAATGATGAAAACCTTATTCCAAAGAAAAAATAAATCCTAGCGGATGCTAGCCAGTATATAATAGAAACATTTTTTATTTATTGTTTATGATTTTGTAGACATCAAAAATAATTTCAAATTTTAATGACATGATGCCTTCATTCCTATGATACATAATTTGTCTTGGAGGTTGGTATTTTTTATTTTATATTCACACGTGAATATTTCATCATGACCAAATGTATCAATTATCAAGGTTCCTGAAATCCCAACAGATTTCTAAAAAATATTGGCACCGTTTAGAGCAAGAGTAATGCAAATTAGAATTGTAAAAATATAATGCTTATAAATGACTCTAAAGAGATAAACAATTTCAATGATGTGGGAAACTATGTAATTTCTAACACATTTAACAATTACTTGATAGATGAATTTTGGCCTATATTTTACCTATTGAAGGATGTGGAAGATGATGTGGAATATGTCCACGATGTAATTAATTCAATAAACCAATCATACTTATGTAAGTTATCCCTAAATTTATTTGAGAACACATTTTTGTATAATGTGGGTGATTATATTTAGTAATGTTATTTTGTATAATGTGTGTTTATCAATCAGTGGAAGCATTTACTCAGAATCAAGCGAATACATAGGAAAATATTGATGACACCATCCATTTTTACTGTGCTAAACTCCCTCACGTGAGTTGAGGGACTATCTAATTGGGTTATGCTTTTGGCTACACTCACTCATTTTCTCACATTTCTCTCTATTGTTTTCCCCTTCCCTCTCGTGGCATCTACCTATGTTCCTTTGCATAATTTTAATGTAGATTATTGGTGTGTAGAAGATGGAGATCATATTTCTCTCTCTCTCTCTCTCTCTAATCTCTCTACTCAATCTCTCTCTGCATTTGTTCCATACCTATTATGAATGCGATCTGATCCATTCTTAGTGCAAGAGGCGTTATCTGGGGGGTAGTTGTAGGGATTTTTTGATTAAATTTGATATTGGAGGCATCCAGTTTCTAGTTTCTTGTAAAACATTTGTATGTGTCAATTTCTTATGAGGAAGAGCTAAGGTGGTTACGTTGTACATCTATTAGCAAGTTTTGAAGTCAAATTTTGATGTCCCATAGGCAAAATATCTTATATGAAGTATGCCTTCCTGATTGTCTTTGATCAAGCTATACTTTCCCATTGTACTTCATGTTTTAAATGAGTGAATGAGGCAATATTGGATTCTATTGCTATCTTGTATTGGAATTTAATTTTTTAAGCCCCTACACTTCAGAGTCTCTCTTGAGTCTGTTAAAAGTATTTGTCACTTTGATGGGGCGTTTGTCTCCAAGCTACCATCCCTGTACCTATTTGTACTTGCAAAACCTACCCCACCCCTTCCTGATTGTGAAATCCTACAGTTGAAAAAATCAATTTTGAAGAGCTCATCCTGTTATCTCTTTCTCAAGTATTTTGTAATGCTATGACTACAAATGGACCAATTAGAGTGCTTTATCTCTAGGTCTAACTTGGCCATGATCCCTCTATGGTTGGTGATTGTGAAGACTGTAGATGACATTTGTAGGCACATTGAGTATTCAATGAATGCAAATTGGCCTCATTGCATTTATAGTCATGTTAATATTGATTTTTGGTTCTTGTATATAGCCCTTGTAGTCAAGGATGGATATCTTTCATATGGGTAGACACTAATAAACCATAGGTCATAAATAACAATTCTGTACCCATTTGTCCCTTCAAATCTCAATTGAGAACAAATTTCTGTATAATGTGTGTGATTATCTTAATAATGTTATTATGTATAATATGAACACATACTATAACCTGCAATTGAATGTATCAATGTATAAAGGTAAGGAAATAGGATTGTAAATCAATGATAAATACTTATAGCATGAGAAAACCACCAAGTCTGTGATCACAATATCATTCAAAGTACCCAAGTTATGAGAAGGTCAAAATAATTCCATTATGCTAATGCAATATCTGAAAAAAGTCTCATTACTAACAAGTCTCAACCAGGATCTAGCTATTTGATTTTCAAGTACTTACAATAAATCAAGTGACAACTCCTATATATATAGGAGAAATGAATTGTATCCATGAGCTCCACTTGCTTCCAATTAAGTTCACAAATTCCAACCATAGAGGACATTACCATAGCTCATGAAATAAAAAAAACTTTGGATTCAATGTATCCCCCAACTAGGTCCTCTCACCTTGGTCCTAGCAGAGACAGAAGTAGCAGGGTAAATCCATCCCCTTTGTGAAGGTGCCACCTGATCACATCCTTGACTTGAATCATTAAGTTGAGTGTTGAACAAACCCCTGGACTATCAACAACAATGATAATTTTCTAGGGTTTTACATCTAAGTCTGGACCTCATAAGCATAATCCATGTCAGGTTAGTTTAACATCATCTCCTAGGGGTGTTGTTTTTTGAGCCAACAAGTACCACATTAATTTGTAAGAGAGAAAGGGAGAGGAGGAGAGGGAGGGAGAGATTTCCTCTTATGGAGTATGGGGGAGAGAGGGGGGAAGAGATTACAACAAATATTTTGACTCAATTAAAGTCATAGTCTTAAGGTTGACTTAGTAAAGTTGGCAAGAAGAAAATTATTGAACTGCCTAAAGTCAACATTAAAGTCAAAAATTACTATTTGGGTTAATCTTGGGGAATTTAGGGTGTGTTTGTTAATCCCCAATGTTAGGGTGAATTTTTCTGCGGACTCCTGTAAAGGTATCAAATTTTTAAACTAGAGAAATGGCTGACACTATGAAATTCATCCTATCTGTTCCTCCATTAAATTCACCTTAATGTCACTAACTTTAGAGGTGTGGGCTTAAAACTAAATTCTGCTATTCCCAAATTTAAGTATGTCTTATTTACATGAATTAATGAAATATTTACTAGTCACAAATTAAGTCAAACTCAATCCTATGAGGGTTACATATGATGTGTAAAATATTTCCATGATTATACTCTTCTTGTGAGTGCCGTGATTTTACTTAGTGAAAGATACCATGGTGAATGAAAAGGAAACATCTTTGGCAACTAGTAGCCTTGAATTGTTAATTAGTCATGGAGTAATAACAATATACTATGAAATTACACACTCTGATGCAACCTCTTGAAACAAATTGGAGCACTAAAATTCCTTCCTAAGATAATTAAAAATGTTCTAAAGCACTTATGATAAAGAAAACAACACCAATGACATGCCTGAGGCACATAAATAAATGAAACTAAAAAAACAATGTGCATGAATCACTTGGAATAAAATAAGACAATTACTTACTATGTACATGGGTGAATCATGACCTTAAATAACAATTCTTAAGATATATCCCATTTACTAGTATAAAAGCATCTTCATCACTCATAATGGAGAGTTGAAAGGGATTTCTTGAGCATGTTGATGATATTACAGGTGATCACACATATTTTTTTATCTAGTTGATGTGATAGGGACCACATGTATAGTGTTAGAAATTGAGCAAGAGGAGAGCCAGGTAGAGCTTTATCATTGGATGAAGCATCATCTTGGGATCAAGTTAGCATAGGATATAGTAATGATATTGGTGGATTTGCATGTTCAGTACGTATAATTTTTTACATAGAATTTAATATTACTTGAGTAATTGAGTTCACGGTCTAGATACCATGGGGATATAGGATCATCCTCAAGCTCTTAGGCTTCTATGTCTATTGAGAGTAGTGGTGGGGAACAAAGGGTGGTGCCCTAGGTATATTATATTGACATATCTGGATGAAACTTTAAAACATATATATTTATATATATATATATATATATATGTGGATTTTGTACCATGTAAAAAAATGGTGTAATGAAGATAGTATTTGCTATGCACCGAGGAAAATGATGTTATGATGTATATGTATTGATGGAGATGTCAACATGTGGCACACATCCCCTTATCTTATTATATCATTCATTTATGATTTATTATACTTAGGATGTTGGCCTCAGTATTACACATAGGTTAGAATTGTATATATAGGGGTTAGAAGGTTGTAGTTAATCATATTGAGTATTGGAGTGTTATTGTATGGTTTGGAGGTTACCCCCTCGAAGTGGTATTGGAGGTTTCCCCCTTGAAGTGGAAAAGCTATTATATGAGCATATTTTCATCATTTATATATATTTTGGTGTTCTCTCATGTTATTCTACTATATATGTTCTAATTTATACAAGTAATATCCTTACAAGTGGTATCAGAGCAGCGATTTCGGCCAAAATTAGGGCAAAACCCCTAATTTTTTGTTTCGAATATATCTTGAAGAGAGTATCTAATTTTCTCCCAATTTTTACATAATAATTTGGAAAAACTCTAATTCAGAATATCTGAAAATCTCAGCTCCATTGGATCTATTTTGTGGATGTTATTGGTGTTTTACGGTTTTTCATAAATTCATTTTTCAAGAAGCAAATTGTGGTATTTTTAAGCAAAATTTATATTTTCAGAAAGCTCTTGAAATTTCAGTTAGGATTTTTTCTTTGTGTTTTTATCAATCTGTCAAAATATTTTCATAATTCCTAAACCCTAATCATGATCACGGGGATAACAAATTTTTATGGAAATGGTGAGCTGGATGCTAAAGAATGGTGGATAAAATTTTAGAATATATATTTCTCATATTTCATGAAAAAGAATAGGTTTTCACATTATCTTGGTGGTCCTACATGGATTTGGTTTTCTGAGTTAAAAAATAACAGGAAGGATTGGTCTTGGGAGGAAATGGAACAACTTTTTATGGATAGATGGGAGCAAAAAGAGGAAGAAGAGTCAAAGGAAGATGATGGGGAAGAATATATTGAAGAATCAAGAGAGAAAGAAGATGAAGAGGAAGGTGAAGGATATTCAATGGAAAATGATGGTGCAATATATATTGAAGAATCAAACACAAAATAAGTTGAAGAAGACTATGAAGAAGAGGAAGAAAAACAAGATATTGATGTAGAAGAAGATATTATAGCTCCCAAGAAGGAAGATACCATATTTTAGTTTCATGGATGCATTCAAAGGAATAAGATAATTGTTTCCATAAACCTTAACAGAAAGTATAACTTCATCAACAAGGATATGACTCAACATCTACATATTCAAGAAAGTAATATCAAAGAAGCTCAAGTGAATGGTAAGAAAATTCAAGTTTTTGAAGATTTAAAACTTACTATGGACAAATATACTTTACATTCATATTTTTTTGCCTTATATATGGATGGTTTTGATATTTTTCTTGGGAATCCTTGGTTAGAGACATTGGGTACATTTAATATTAATATGAAAAATAAGTTTATGAAGATTTGGTACAAAAAGAAGAAGGTCACTTTACAGGATATCAGGCTTAATGGAAATCAAAGAAAAGTCAATATAGACCATGAGGATGATTTAGAATATGGAGAAAAAGGGAATAAGGATGATTCAAAAGAGGAACATGAAGAAAAAGAAGGAAATGATGATTCATCTACTTAAGAGAAAAAGAAAATATCAAATGCAAAGGTGGAAGAAGAAAAGAAAGTTTAGAAACAGGTTGATAAGGTTGAGGTTACTACACCTACCGCATATGGAAATCCACGTCAACATGAGAGAAAAAATTCATGGAGATATCCCAGGGCACATCATATTTCCAACCAATATAGATATATAGGTAATTGGAGGAATACTCACTTTATTTATAGAGGGGATCAATGGAACAACAATTATGAAGCTTGGAATCCTTATTATGGTTATACATGGAATCTTTATTATGGTTATGCATTGAATCCTTATGTTGGTTATGCATGGAATCCAAGGATGATAAACTATGGTCACAAATGGAATTAGAGTAGCGCAACAGAATATGGATATTAGTTCAGATATGTATCATCTAATAGGATCACATATGGATGGATGATCGATCATGGCACAAAGTGTGTAAAAATTTACAACACACTCATTACATGGTGTCTTCTTATGTTTCAAGGATGAAACATATCAAGGAGGGAAGGAATGTTATGTACCTAGGGAAAGGATGTTATGATGTATATGTATTGATGGAGATGCCAACATGTGGCACACATCCCCTTATCTTATTATACAATTCATTTATGATTTATTATTCTTAGGAGGTCAGCCTCGGTATTGGCCATAGGTTAGAATGGTATATATAGGGGTTAAAAGGTTATAGTTAATCATCATATTGAGTATTGGAGTGCTATTGTATGGTTTGGAGGTTACCCCCTCAAAGTGGTATTGGAGGTTTCCCCCTTGAAGTGGCAAAGCTATTATATGAGCTTATTGTCATCATTTATCTATATTTTGGTGTTCTCTCATGTTATTCTACTATATATGTTCTGATTTATACAAGTAATATCCTTACAATATTTGTATCATAGTTTATTAAATGTATGGATGTATACAATGATATCATGGTTTTCAAATGTATGTGTTTTAGTTTTTTGACGTTAGAACTATTACTTGATATTATATAAGCATTTATTTGGATAAGTGCACGAAGATGGGGGGCCAAAAGGGAGTCTTAAGTGGACACTTTTTTTTGAAAAATAAAAAAACTTGAACTTGTGTGAGTTTTTTGAAATGGTTACACTCAAAATTGGAAGATGTTGTATGAATATGAAGCATAGAATTTTGAGTCTAGTTTCTAAGCTACTAAATTTTATTGACAATGGATAAGTTTATGTGGTTAAAATAGATAAAATACCAATATGTGCTTCTGTTTTTGTTTAAAAACTATTTTTGGTAAAAAAACATAATAGAGTGACTTTCATGCCCCCGTTATTTTTTTAACACCATTTAGTATTTTTGAAAACCCTTTACTAGAAAGATAGCTATGAGCATATAGTTTGGGCTCCATTTTTTAAAAGATTTTATTAGTGAGCATTTTTTTCTCATGATTTCTCTAGTATAGGAATTTTACATTTAAAAACATAATGGAGCTTTGACTGTGCCCACCCTAACTATCTCAAAAAATATCGAAAATTATATATATATATATATATGTATGTATGTATGTATGTATGTATGTATGTATGTATGTATGTATGTATGTATGTATAGAATTAGGCCTAGTTTGGGCTAGTATTAAATTTTTTAATTTTGATGAGCCAAAAAAACATACATGAAAAAAGATAGGCATGTTTAAACTTCAAAAAAAGCTATAAAAGGCATAGTTAGAAAATAAATAATATGGAAACCTTATATTATCTAGAAATTTTGAAAAATTATATTTTTAGAAATAATAAAATCTATTTTACATTGTGGTATAATGTTTTTTAAATAAATCGATCATTTTATATTAATTTATCATGGCAGAAGTAGATTTTTTGCATTTTCCTACAAAAACACATTGTTTGATGTGTTTGTGCAGGTCAATGCCTCATGCTTGGGGATCTAAACTAGATCCAAGCATTGAAGCATGGCTTTGAAAAAGTAAAAAAACAAAATGTGTATGCATTATAATGCATACGCGTTATTCATAATATGAACACTATATGTACTTTTTGCATGCTTGTATTTAAAAAATAAATGTTTAATTTTTTATTATTATTTAATTTTTATTATTTCCTATACTTTAAATTTATTTTAGTATGTATAAGAAATTAGGGTCACTCTGCACCTTATGGAACTAATCATATAGCTCCATCAGTATTGGTTTAGGAGATTGTTGTTTATAGTATAATTTGGTCAATACATAGGTAATTTATAGGATTTCAGCATTAAGCCTAAATCTTTTAGTGTTTAAATTCTACAATCGAAACCCTAAACCCTAAACCATGATTCTTGAACCCTAAAACCTAAATTCTAAGCCCCTAAACCATAAACCTTAAACATTCAACCCTTATCTATGAGCCCTAAACCCTAAGTCTTAACCCTTAAACCCTAAGCCCTAAACCCTAAACCCTAAACCTTAATCCATGAACCATGAGCCCTAAATGTTAAACACTAAACCATAAACCCTAAAAACTAAATCCTGAATCTTAAACCCTAAACCCTGAATCTTAAACCCTAAATCCTGAGCCCTAACCCTAGCATTAAATTCTAAACAATTAATCCTAAACCCTAAACTCTGTGACTTAAACCATTAACCCTCAAACCTTAACCCTGAGACCTAAACCCTAAACCCTAAAATCAAAATAATAAATCCTCAACCCTAAACACTAAATCCTAAACCCTAAACCCTAAACCATAAACCCTTAACCCTAAAACCTAAACTCTAAACTTTGAGCCCTAAACTCTAAACACTAAATCCAGAGCACTGAGATCTAACCCCTAAACCTTAAACTCATAAATTTGAACCTTGAACCTTGAGCCATAAATAATGACCAATGAACCCTAAACCCTAATCCTTGAACCCTACACAATGATCTTTGAGCCCTAAACCCTAACCCCTAAACCTTAAACCTTCAGCCCTGGGCCCTAAACCCTAAACCCAAAATCTAGAGCCTTGAGATCTAACCCCTAAATCTTATACATGTAAATTTGAACCCTGAACCTTGAGCCATAAACCTTGAACCATGCACCCTAAACCCTTAACCCTAAAACCTAAGCCTTGAACCCTACACCCTGACCCCTGAGCCCTAAACCATAAACCATATACCCTAAGCCCTAAACCCTAAACCCTACACCCTAACCTATAAACCCTAAATATTAAGCCCTAAATGCTAAATCCCAAACCCTAAACCTTAAACCATGAGCCCTAAATGTTAAACCCTAAAAACTAAATCCTAAACCCTAAACCCTGACCCTTAAACCCTAGACCCTAAATAATGAATCCTAAACCTTAAACCCTAAGCCCTAAACCCTAAACCCTAAACCTTAACCCTTAAACCATGAACCCTAAACATTAAAACATAAACCCTAAACTATGCAACCTAGACCCTTAACCCTTAACCCTTAATCATGAGACCTAAACCCTAAACTATAAATCCTAAACCCTAAAACCAAAATAATAAACCCTAAAGCTTAAACACTAAATCATGAACCCTAAACTCTTAACCATAAACCCTAAACCTTGAATCATGAGCCCTGACCCTAAACCCTAAATAATAAATCTAGAGCACTTATCTCTAACTCCTAAACCTCATATCTTTCCAGTAGATCTCATGAGCGGGTTTATCTTTTTGAATATCAATATTAGGACCATACTTCCTAGTCTTGTGCCTAGAACCATCATTGAGTCTTCTTGTACAACTACCTTGTTTATGAGAGGTGGGACAAGAAACTAAATGTATATGAAATCTACCTTGTGCCTTGTAATGCATATTACACATATCTGCCAAACTTGTTTCTCCCCACATATACTTGCGCTCTTGAATGTCAATTTCTTCACACTCTAAAAAAAAAATTCACATTTCTCATATTTCCATGTATGGTATTATGCAATCTCAGATGACCCATTGGAAGAAGGAAAAATTAACCATCCTAACATAAAAATTAATCTCAAAGGAAATGGAAGAAACACAAAGAATATGCCAATGCGGAGGTGTAGGATCATAACTGAATTGCTTGCACTATCCTCTCCTCTGGAGAGAGATAATATATTCTGCTATTGGAATGGATAGAAAATTTGACAGAACTTCCAAAATTGTTCAAAATAAGCATAACAACTAGTGAATGAATGAGAACACAAAGGGGTTATTAATCACCTAGTAAATATTTCTTATTTATTTCTGAATCGGAGTCAACTGGAATATGACTTAATGACCTTACATTCATTGATAATTCCTTCTATTTTAAACACATGGATGCTTTCAAAAGGATAGGGGTAGTCATCAAGCCTAGTGAAGGGTGTGATGTGATTTCCAAATAAGTGGAAATTCATATAGATTTAGAGGTCATAACACAAATTTACAAATATCTCTATCATTATAAATGGAATCCAAGAAACGATGTCTCCCTATATCCAAGGATCAAGGACATCTAGGGTAGGATTGGACATTCAAGAATCATTGAGTGTCTAAATTAGAATTTCATTGCATCTACAGAAAAAAATTCAAACATTGGAGTAATGTATCAATAAAAATAAACTTGAACCTCAGAAATCCTCTCAAATTGCCATCTTACACATGTAGTAGACATATCAAGATTTGTTCTTCAAATGAAACCTTTGTTACCAAAATCTTACAATTGAAAGAATTAACAAAAAGAGCGTCCAAAACATTTATTTGTACAAAATTATTCTTGGATATCTAGAAAATACCTCCTTCAAAATATCAACAGATGAAAGACATTAAATTGTGATGAATCTCTTTGAATGTTCTTCTTAGGAAGTAAATGAATCCTTTTAAGATGAATAATCTATGTTAATATTAATAAGAATGGGTAAGACACAAAACATTACATTGAGTGAAATAGTTCCCATTTAGTGGTAAAAAGAAGATATATGTTTTGCGTAACATTTATTTATACCAAATTGTTCTTCGATATCTGTAATTTCCCTCATTCAAAATATCATTAGATGAAAGGAATCAAATTGTTATGACTCAATCTAAATGTCCTGCCTAAGAAGCAGATGAACCCTTTTTAGTTTAATACTCTTAGTCAATACTAATAATAATGGGTAAGACACAAAAAATTATAGTGAGTGAATAGGCGAGCCTAAACCCTAAGCCCTAAGCCCTAAACCCTAAACCCTAAACCCTAAGAATTAAACCCTTAACCCTAAACCTCAAACCCTAAGCCCTAAACCCTAAGCCCTCAACCCTAAACCCTCAACCATAAACCATAAACCCTCAACCCTAAGCCTTAAACCCTAAACCATAAACTATAAACCCTAAGCCCTAAACCGTAAACCTCAAGCCCTAAAACCTAAACCCCAAACCCTCAACCCTAAACCTTAAACCCTGAACCCTAAACTATACACCCTAACCCCTACACCCTAAACCCTAAACACTAAACCATTAATCCTTAATCTTAAAATCTAAACCCTAAATCCTAAACCCTAAGTCTAAATATTAAACCCCATTTTTACTACCTAGAACTTTAAGCCCTAAACCCTAAACTGTTACCTTAAACCCTAACTGTTAAACTATAAACCCTAAACCCTAAACCATGATCCATAAAACCTAAACCCTAAGCCCTAAATCCTAAACTCTAAACCCTAATGCCTCAACCCTCAAGCGGTAAGCCTCAACCCTAAACCCTAAAACCTAAACCTTGAACCCTAAACCCTGAACCATAAACCTTGAGCCATAAACCCTAAACCCTAATCCATAAGCCTAAACCTTGAACCCTCAAATTTTAAACCTCAACCCTCAACCCTAAATCCTAAACACTAAACCTTAAACCCCGAGACCTAAACCTTGATCCCTCAACACTCAATGCTAAATCCTTGAACCTCAACTCAGAGCCCTAAACCCTAAACCATAAACCCTGAGCCCTAAACCCTAATCCCTAAACCCTGAACCCTTAGCCTAAAAACCTAAACCATAAACATTAAATCCTAAATCCTAAAGCCTTATCCCTAAACCCTCAACCTTAAATCCTCAACCCTATACCCTGAACCCTAATCCATGAGCCCTAAGAAGCAGGCACATTACAGTCACATCATTTTTTCCATAGGACAGGAATCCCATTTAGGGTGAAATACTCTATCTGCAAAGTGAGGATCTCATTTTAGTAAGAAGTAGACAAGTATCATAGATCTTATTTGTGGTCACTAAAGTGAATTATGGACCAAATTTTAAAATTAGTACCAACTCAAACATTGGTAGTGCTAAAATCTAATCCATAAGGTCAAAAAACCTACAAAACTACTATATGTTTTTGCAAAAAAAAGACCGACTACAATATATATGGCCTAAAATTTTTAGATTATTGTTGAAATTTTGAAAATGAGTAAGTACTGACAAGAATAGATTTTGAAAAACTATCTTCTAGATTATAATTTTCAAAGATTTGGGACCAATTCCATTAGGTGAAGAGTGACACTAACTTATTATATTTACGAAAAAAAATTTAAATTGTAAATAAATATAATTACTATAATTATATTTCTTTATACTTGTATTAGTTATACTTTAAATTTATTTTAGTAAATATGGCTCCTTTAGGCCCTCCTACATTTCTTGTGGCCAAAAATGTGCACATGTCTCATAGCAATAGAAACACCTACACATTATAACGTGATCACATTGTAATGAATACACATTTTAGGTTTGTGAATTCCCGAGCCTAAGAAAAAATAACATTATCGCATTATTGCAACATGTGATCGGGTCTCACTAATTTTTAGTTTTTTCTCAACTTTTTGGCCCCTCAACTTGGTGCACTTACCCAGGTGATATATAGTGCTTATTTGAGATTGGTAAAGGAATTTGTGTGATTTGTAAGAAAACAAATGCAGATGTGATGATATGTTACAATGGGTGGAATGTTTTTAACTCCTCGATAATATCTTCTAAGCATATAAGGTGAGGAAACCTATAATTGAGAAAGAAGGATGGGTGATCCTCATATATTTCATGATGGACTTAGTAAAATGGTAGTAACAATAAGAAATGTAGTGACCAAATGTATTGTGTTTACGATTGAAATATAATTATTAAAGGAACAATAAGAGCTAGGAATGACTAATCAAGTAGATATAGATTATACATTTTTGTAGATTATATGTGAAGATTTAGTTCAAATAGATGTGGTATAGATGGTACCAAATTTTTTTAATAATTAATGTGTGTAACTTTGAGTATAAACATCTACTCCTTAGAAAGTCATTTGTATGTGGTCTTTGGAAGCTTTTGTGGAGAAATAAATTTATCGTGAAGAACTTCACTTGATGCATCAATGGAGGAGATCTCATTGTGAGTTATACTCGATACAAGATGATGTCATAAAGGAGGGGAAATATATATTTCTAAATTTCATGTCTCGAAAGTTATAGTTGCTTTACCTTTATGAGCTTTCATTTATAATATAGTGTATAACAATAATTTTCACAATGTCTATTAATGAAATGGAAATTGTAAAAAGATTGACCCTTTTCATGTTAAAATCATTGAGGAAGAAAATATTCATTATATGGTAACTAAATCAACTCTATATCTATTAATGTAAGTATATTGTCATGTGGTCAATCCATATATTTGTAAAAATATACCAATTTTTACTCAGGTCTATGATGAACTTGTGTTATAAATTTTGGTTTAGGCTCAACATGATAGAAGGTGTTACCATGATGTAATACCTTAACTTTATTTTTATTAGGTAATAGTTTAGGTGGTGCATTATAATCATGTGTAATAAAAGTAACTGCAATATCCTTATCCAGGTTCCTAGTTTGATCTAGAATGCTAATGTATCACTCTAAATTAATAATACAGAAAAATCTCAGTAAATGAGTCGCATGTATCATACAGTAATTGTTTTAGAGAGGATATATGAGACCTCAAAAAATTATGCATTGCATCTCTAAATCATTTTTTCAATATAATAATAAGTGCATGTTGGCTTTGAAACGTAATATATAATCATATATAGTATTATTTACACCTTGATGTAAGGAGGTTAAATGTTGATATTTATCTCTAGGGCCTTTTTTATGACTAAATACAATGATAAAAGCATATTCAACATCTATAAAGTTACTTAAAGTGGTGTTATGAAGATGGGTAAACCAATGCATAACATCACTTCTGAGACTCTCATCAAAACCTTTGAGAATTGATCTCTCCTTTTTATATGAGGCCATATGCTTAAGGTGGAGAGAAGGATTTGAATTTCCATCAAAAAATCAAAAGTAATCCATGGTAACATTCTTAGGGAACCCAGATAGGAAGATTTTTTGTGGAATAGGATTTTAATAAATAAAATTAGAATCAATGACAACATAGTACACTTTTCTTTCTAGAGTCATGGTATTTACTTTGTGTTTCAAATCACCTATTGCATGTATAAGAGAGTGTAACTCTTGAAGAGGTATGGAGTAAATATTTATAGGCTCATTCAAAGGTTGTACTTTACCATTAATAATAGCCATAGGAACATTATTTCATTTAAAATAAATATGAGGTGATATTTCACTTGAAACCACATGAGGTAGAGATTTTTATTCTATGGGATTGGTCTCACATTGAGTATTTAAAGCAATAGTACTATTATCCACAAGAAATTTATCCATACCATGATAGGAAACTAGACTTTGTGTATCACATGTAGCTAGAAGAGAGTCAACATGTTCATTTTTGCTAAGATCAATAGAAAAAAATCGTCATTATGCACATTATCATCTATAATTTATGGACAAGAATTAATAATAAAATCATTACATTTTATTTCAAGAGGAGAAGTAGAAACACAATTTATATTAATTGTTTAGGTGTAATCGGAATGAAATCAATTGTATCATTATTATATTCAAGAGTATTATTAGGAACATTAATCAATATCATTTATTTCACATTAAATGAGAATAGTAAAAACACAAGATGAAGAATGTACAAGAGTATTAGAAATGTTGAAATCCATATCATCACCCCTACATTCAAAAGGAAGAGTAGAAACACAAGGAAGATCATGTACAATAGGAATACAATAGTCATCATGTGTCTTATCACTCTGGCATCTGCTAGGGATTGATTATAGATCAATATTATAACCATAAAGAAAACCATCAATCAACATATAAATGGAACGAATGTCATCTTCATGCTAGATAGAAATAATTTCATCATCACTAAATTTTATAGCCTCTTTAGGATTAGTAAGAGCATCTATTAGTGGAGGAAAGGGATATTTTTCACCATCACTATCACAACCAAATACATTACCCTCACAACTAGGATCAATATCACCATTGGTATTGGAAGTGGGACATATAAATTCCATGATCTCATTTAGGGAAATGAATTCCTTAGTAGAAGAAGGAGGAAGGGTTCTAATTGTTTGACAAAATGTGGGTGGTTTATATCAAAATACAAATGGATTGACATATTGATAATAATTATATACTATATAATCCATATGAGAATGGGAAGAGGGAACTGAATCTATTTTATTCACATTAGAATTGTTATGTATTTGGTTAGAGGGATGGTAACCACTATGTTTCTACAAGGCACAAAAAAAAATCCATAATCACACAAATAATAAGGAATACACTCATAAAAACACACACATGCCCTAAGTCAACCCTAGCATTTAGAAAAAAACATGCCTAATGAAAAGGATTTATCAATATCCTAGATTAGATGAAGGGATTGATAAAAATGAGGTTCACCAAAATGTATCAACCATGATTTATATTAATAAATCAGTCCTAGAGTTTATAATATAGTAACGTGTTTATAAACACATTAATATTTTCACCTCAAATCATATAAAAAAGATGTACATCATAAAAATCATAATGACATTAACCTAAAAATAATCATAATTACAATTGGGATAGATAGATTCACGTAGATAGTTCAAAGGACTATCAAGGTGTTTGTATGATAGATTTGGAACAAGAATAAGATTTGGAAACTGGGTGAATCAAAATACATTATTTTGATCCTTTCTTAGTAGGACCATATAGAATTTCCAGGATTGGATACTAATTCCCGACCAAGTTGCATGGTCCTACACTTATAGGAAGTGGTAATATTAAACTTTTGGTTTCATTGTTTATCACTCCTTGATATCTTTATATTTTCTTGTAACCATATATTTCACACCTAAACTTGCAAAACAAATCCTAGAAATCTTGAAAAACACTCAAGAAAACATTGTACACAAAATTTAAGAATAGAAATTCTTAACTTATACTAACCTTGGAAAGCAACCCATTTATGACTCATCAAGTGATACACTGAATTTAAAACTCAATGTATTTCTCCTAGTGTGGTACACATGTTGATATGCATGTAATTATCTCTTAACCTAGGTTTTAGCATGTCCCTCAACACTGAGAAGAGGCTATGCTAATTCATCCAAAAATATACATTTGTGTGTGTATATGACAAATTATTATGTATTCCCTCCTATGTTATATATGCAATATATAGATGTATCTCTTTCTCTTACATCTCAGTATGTGGTATATAGATATATGATTTCTACATAATAAATTCCTACATTATACTTCTATATATATGAATTCATTGTATTGAATTTTGAACCCTAATGGTGGGAAATAACAACCCAAAACACATAATCACAAAGTAAAAATATCTATAAATGGTCCTATGAGATAAAAATCATCATACGATAAAGGGATTCGAGACCATAAAACTATGGGTAGTACCATGTATGGTCCTAACCTAGTTCTACAGTTTTGGACCAACACAAAATGTGAAAGAAATACGAAATGACATATTCATACATCTTTGTGAATTGAAACACAATAATAAAAAGGTTAAAATAATCACATAAGGACCATCAAACCAAAAGACAGAAGACAAAAGAAGAGGAGGTATGCCATTAAGATCTAGTTTCAAGTTTCATAACTCGTGTATAGAAAAATTTGATAAAATCATTATCTAATAATTATTTTCTAAAAATTATTGTGTCTATAATAGGCTTGATCTACAACATGAAAATTTATAAAACCAAAAACAAACTATAAGGCAATCACTCATATATGTAGAGTTGGAAAATTGTTTTTAGAGATATTGAATGTGCATAGGTTTGAGAGTATGGACAACTTGAGAAATCCCTCGACCGTAAAACAAAGTAAGGAATATGGGGACAAGTGAGTAACTCTCAAGATGAATAATCTTACAAGTGGTTCATGAGTGTTATGTAGAAATAATTTGTGAGTGTGACTATAATCCATAGGTGGTTAAAGGCTAAGAATTGTTAATTTTGGATCAACAAATGAATTGGGATTTTCTACAAACTAACTGTTAGATTGTTGAAAATGTAAATTAGTTAATTTGGAAACAATATTAGCACCTCTTTATTTAGTGGATAGATGATTAATGTTATAAAAGAATGACCACAAAATATGTTTTTTGCATTTGATATCATAGTGCAAGTTAGAACACAAGGACCTAATAGGATCGCTAGGTTTTTTTTGCAAAACTCTTTTGATAAGAAGAAAAATTTGGGAGATGAAACTTTATCTTATCAATTATTTTTTACCTTAAAATCCATAGAAGAAAAGGCCTAATATCTATATGATAATAGCTAGTGTACATAACGTTCATGTATCAATTCAAATATAGTTGCACATGGTGCCAAATTTCAATTTGAATCCTTTTGTATGTGATACCATTTAAAACTAGGTAGGTTATGCTCCTAATGAAGGTAATGTGCTAGTAAACCATAAACTGAATACTTAGAAAATTAGTACATGTCTATGACTTGGGAATATTTTCTAAATAGAGTTTGTAATTATATTTGAGTAAGTTGAGTCAAGTCAGGCCCTAAAATGTTATAAGACCAAACATCTAGGTTGTAGTGTAACCTACATAGAAGTTTTAGTGAAACTTGCCTTAGGAAATACATATACATAGACATAGGCCTGGAGGTACCCACTCAGAAATAGCTCAATAGATACTCAATGAGTAATTGACAAATGCTATAATAAATAAAAACCCTTGTGAAATAGAGATGACTTATTAAATGGTTGTTGGCGTTAATAAAATGTCCTAGAAATTCATATTTTCTATCACTGTGTAATTTGATGTTGTCTTGAAGTTTTTTATTCTTTTCTCTCTTCTAAGGAAATTTTAGTTTTTTCGGATCCCGTAATTTTACTTAATAAAATGTTTCTCAATTAGGTAATGATAAATTTTCTCTTGACTAAAACATTTTGTGTCTTGAACTCAATTTGAAAGATAGTAAAATGTTCTTGACAATAATTGGCATCTTTATGAGCAACTTTACACTTCACCTTAATGTCATTAAGGATATGTTTCATGTATCTTATGTGCACTTATTAATTTTTTTTATTAATCAATTGATATGACTTTATTATTTGAAGATACCATGTATTGCATAAATGTCTTAGGAGGAAATTTATTGTTTTATTAAACATAGGATCGTGCTAAGAATATACCAAAGGATTCACACATAATAAACTCATAACATGAATATAAAATATAAATTGGAACAAAAAATAAAAATCAAATATTATTCAGCAAAACCACTCTATTCCTCGTATGGGAACAATATAATAAAATAGGATACAACAATTATTATCCTCACCTTAGGAATAGGTGAGATAGCCGAAGTTTGGAGACAAATATATCTCCACATATCAACAAGAGGAGTTACATCCTCAACAACTCCTAAAATATGTACATGAGAGAAATAACTCACTTAATATATATTAAAATAATAATTAATCATACATCTCCCAAAAATTAATTTATTAAGTGTGAATGATAAAGAAACTAGTTAGTAAATATATTAAACGAGTTATGTGTGTTCACACTTACAGCAAAATCCTCCCTTAAGTGAATGCTAGATTGAAAGACAACAAGCAGGGTTCCTAGTTACTATGTTTGATAATATACCCAATAAAACAAAAGAATAAGGAAGCAATTATACTAGATACCCCGAAAGTACAACTTCCTTAACCCTAAGAAAATCTCCTAAATGAATAAAATAAGGTGAGGGTAAAGGTTTCATAAAAATGGAAAAAAATTGAGTAGAAATGAGAAAAAATCTAGATGAACAAAACCATCCTAAATCAAATTTCAAATGAAGTGCATTTGAATTTAAATATTTTTTGTCCTCTGATGCTCCATTGGATTTCAAGAAATTTCAATGGGACTCTGATTGTTAAAATAGATCAGATTTGGAGAATCTTTTGAGTAGAAAATTTTATTATCTATCAAATCCAAATATCTTCCTGATGAGATTTGAATACCATTTTGAATTCCACCTCAATAGAAGATAAATAAAAAAATATCTATTTTTTGCAATCCCAAGAAAGTGGACCTAAACAAAGGTGAAAAAATAACTAGAAGTATATCATCGTGTATCACATCATCCACCCCAATATGAGTTTTTGAACCCCTCATTAGTAGAAGATATTTTTGGTGAATAGTGAATGCAAAAATTTAAGGTCCCCCGAATATAGCACGAAATACACTTAGTTGTTTTCCAATGACTCTCATGAGGTTCATGTAAAAATTGAGAGACAACGTTAACAAAAAAACTTTATGTCAAGATAAGAGTGAGTCATATGTAGAAAACTACCTACCAATTTTCTAAACAAACTAGAATAAACTAACTTAGTTTTGTAATCAACAATCAATTTGATTCCTGTCTAAAATGGAGTAGGTGAAGGCTTACAAGTGGCCATGTTGAAAATTTTAAGGATATCTATATCATATTTTATTTCCCAACAGAAATTCCCTATGAAGATGGATAAATTTAGAGACCAATAAATTGGTGTAGAAAACCAAAATCTAATATATCAAAAGTTTCCTTCAACTTATTTTGTATTCCTAAACAAAAAAACAACAACTCCCAAAAAATATTATATCATCAACATAAAATACCAAGATCAATTAATCCTCGCCATTATTAAATACAAAAACATTGTGATCTATCTCATAACAATGAAAACTATCATCAAACAAGAAATCATCCATTTTATCATACCGATCTTGTTTGATAATATAAAGTGAATGATGAAGCTTGTAAACCAAGGATTTATCTTACAAAAAACCCATAAGTTTCCCTATATAAATCTCCTCATGGAGATCACCATGTAGGAAGGAAATTTCCACATTCATTTGATACATTTACTATCAGTGATATACAACAAGGGAAAGAACAAGGTGAACATAATCCATTTTCATAACAAGAGAAAATTTATTAGAGTAATATGATCCTTCAACTCGACAAAACACTTTAGTGAAAAAGTAATCCTTTTACTGATAAAAAAAACCATTACATACATACTTATTCTTATGGACCCATTTACATCTCATAAGTTTTCTTTCCTTAGGAAGAGGCACCAATTCCCAACTAGTATTCTTCAATAGAGAATAATGCTCATCTTGAATAGTTTCATCCCATTTAGTTTTACCATTAGTCTCATAAAAATTAATTAGATCAGATGAAATAGTTTGAATAATTAGATCCATTCCAGAAGGCATATAGTGAGTGCAACAAAAATCAACATTCCAAAAGTTTGATCTCTAATATGGCATGAATCACTCCAATCACAAGCCAAATCACTAGATGCCTACAAAGTAGATTGAATCCTTTTGGGTATTTTCTAGGGAGGATGAGGTGGGGGTGGTGGAGAAGGAGGTGAAAGATCCACATAAAAATAATAATCATATAACATGTCTTATAAGTCATATGTTCTTAACATGTTCACATTTTCCAACCAATATTATCTTAGTGCTCTTCTTCTCCAAATATTTCCATTTATCATCAGCAACAAAATCCAATGATTTACTTTCAAACACTCAAAAATTTGATACATCAATATTTTCACCCGATCATGCTTCCTTAATAGTGACCCCCTAAACTTCCTTGTGTGGAATTTTTTGCTAAATTTATCTGGCACAATTTACATATTTGGCCCAAAACTCGGGTGCTAAGTTCTTGGACCGATAAATCACTGAATATCTTCCAAAAATTTCAAAATTCTTAAATAGATACAATTGAAAAAATGGTTCCACCACTCTTATCACTACAACATCATTAGGATCATCCAATTCCCTAATTACAACATTATTTAGAGAGAATTAAACAATTTTCCCATCATTAGAGTTACAATTTTTATAAATTGACAATAAAGTGGAGGAACTTTTGGGAACATACACAACATCTTGTATATGACCATTTGGCATGTCAACAATACCATATCCCAAAACATTAACAAAAGAATATTTGTTTATCAAAACATGTGAAGTGGTGCAAGTAGAAACCAAACTCAAAAAATATTTAGAATGAGTTACATGATGTGAGGCACTCGAATCAAAAATCCACTTATATTTCAATAGAGAGAAGGCTAGAGAAAATAAAGATTTCCCTTTACCAGTATTAGAAGAAGATTATATTTGTGGAATAGAAATTTTATGTTATTTCAATGTCTTCTCCAATGCTTTTATTCTTACAAAACATATGGACTCAAGATTATTTGTCTTTTTTGTAGTAAGGACATGGATCATATACCTTCTTAAAATGTTCTTTCCCTTTGTTAGGCTTGGAAGCTTTAGTAGAATCAATGATTTTAGGAGTTTTATTAGTGGGAGGAGAGAATTTTGGAGATTCTATAGGTTTAGATCATGTTTTCTTTTTAGGTTTCCATTTATTCTTAGAAGTATTTGTTAACAAATCTTGATTAGAGTTTGGCAAGGTATTAAGTGACAATATTTTTATTTGTTCATATGACAACCTATCACAAAAATACTCAAATGTATCCATTTTAAACTATTGTTTTGCTACATCCAGAGTTGAAAACAAAGTAGAAGTAAATACTTTAAAATGACATTTTAACTTTGATAGAATCAAGAAGATGCATTCTTCATCATTTTAACTCTACCACCATTACCTAATTGAATCCTAAGATCTTAAAATTTCATTTAAAATTTGATTCATCATGGGGTTGTTTACATGGAGTTTTTTCCTACTGTTGATCAGCTTGCAGATATCTTCACCAAATCCTTGGCTTCTCCTCGTTATCTAGCACTGTGGTAAAATCTTGGGGTGAAGGAAGTCCTTAGGGGGACCTTACATAGTCCTTCCTTCCTTCTTTTTAATTAGTCCCAAATTTTTGTCTCTTGTGGAAGTATATTGAGATTTAACTTTTTCAATGGTGAATGCAGGTACAAAAGGTTGGAAAATGTGCCCGAGACCCCAATATTTAAACAGTTTCTCCATTTTTGTTCTTTAAGTTTGATATTTTTTCAAGTGATAGGTTCAAACAAATGAAGGTCCATTATGTTGGATGGAATAGATGAGGAAGCCATATTTACGATGTATCTTGATAAGAAAGCATCACACACCATCCCACCAAAATAAAAATTAACCTCTTGGATTAAAACTCACTTTTTTTTGTGAACTTCATTTTTTTTTAAACATCACTTTTCAAAAAATTACCTCCAAAAGGTTATCTAGCTTAGTGAGCTAGTAGTTGGGAAGGAGATCTCAGTGTTCTTGGAGACTATGAGAGATCTTGTGCCTTGAACTTGTGGGCTCTTGGTCCTAAATTCATCTTAATAACCTACTCTACTATTTCCACTTTAAAACTAATATTGGAGGAAATGAATTTTATATTTTTTGTGATTTTGGAAGAAAGGGCCATGTGGAGTCAAACAAAGAAAACTTTATCTGATTTAAATATTTGACCGTTAAATTCATTGAATCACCAAAGGCTTCGCAAATATACTACTTAGAAACTTTTCCAAACAACCGATTACCCAAAAAATAGTTTACCAATATGGAATATCTAGCTGCCACCAACATGCTCTAGTTTGGTGAATGAGATGTAGATCTGACAAGCTAGGGCCATGCAAATTAAATTGACTAAGATAGGGGTTTGGATCAATTTGTAGAAGGGGTGTGCCATACAATATGACTACCAGGTATGATCTCTAAGTTGAGATATGATTTTTTGGATCTTGAGTTGGAATAAGATAGACCTTGAGATGTGAGCACATCAGACCAAGTGAGGTTGACACATGAAATAACAAGGCCAATAGAGTCGAGTCGACACGAAATATAATGCAAATATGAATTCCAAACATATGCAATCTAGTTAGGAAGAGCCATAAATCACGTTTTCTCAAACCACTTTATCCAAGAAACAGGCTATCAACAAGCTAAGTGAATACTTCTCATTTCTTGACACTTTGTTTGATTTCTACTAGAATTTTCTTATGACAACTAACTCCTCCTTGAAACCCTAAGACAACTTCTAATACATATCTTATTCTTGACACCAATATAGTCATTCAAACCCTCCTTCAAAGACTGTATAATCAGAAATTCACAACTTTAGGCACTTTCGGGGAAGCCCTCATTATAGTTTATTAATTATATAAACCAGAGGCTTAAAAGAGTATAGGAATGGAAATTTTTTTGAAGTCTTCAGGCTTTGAAAACATGTTCAGAATGAGCCCAAAAAATGACTAAGTATGGAGAAGATAGTGGACGCTGCCAAGTGTTTAAATGAGTGATTTCCTCCAAAGATTATAATCCAAAAAGGGAGACTTTGTGACAAGCGTTCAGGGCCCACACATGTCCTTCAACCCAAATAGGAGGTAGAGTCAATAGTTTAAAATTTTATCAAAAGGCAAAATAGACAGGGTGGGGTATCCAAAAAGACTAAGTATAGAAGCACTAGAGGCAAGCTGCCACATAAGCTCAGCTTGGCAAAAGTTTCCAAAACAAAACTAACCATCCACACACATTTCTTCCCCCTCATTTGAGTGTGGGCTTCGCTACGTAGTGACCAAAAATAGTGATGAAGCAGGCCCAAAAATCCAACTAAGTATGGAGAATGAATACCAGCTCAGTCACATGTTCAAGACTCCAAAAACATAAGAGAGTGGTTGAAAATTCCAAGAGTATATAGAGGCCTCCATGTGTCAACCCATTACACTCCTTCAAAGGAAAAATCACTGAGTGGGTTTTTAAGTGAGCACGAAGCCTCCACGTGTATAAGGTTTCATGAAGGGAATGAGGGTCCGCGGTTCAATAGTCAAAGCATTGAGATAAGAAAATGTAGGGTGCCAAGTGTATAGCAATGGGGCTAATTCAGGAGAAAAATTAAGGGAAGGTTGTCATGAAACAAGAAGCTACGGACCTTCGTGTGTCCCTGGTCTTAGATATATTTGACCCCGCTCGAGCAGAAGGACTAACCAAAAACATGACTAAGATAGAGCATCAAGCTGCAGAAGCCACATGTCATCCTGTCACAACTCTAAAAGGGTAAAATAAAAAGGCTGCCCTCAGACATGCACCAGCCCGACCATGTGTCCGGTTGCCAAAGTGTTTTTTGATAGTTGGTTCCCGCTAATTTGTACGGACCCGATTCAAATTTAGAAATTTGGCATATCTTTCGACTCCGTTAGCTCAAAATCCGATGGCAAAATCCACTACCGGATGGGAAGATCTGTGACCTCATCTATGCCATGCAGATCTAAAACTTTAAGTTTACATAGCTTAGGTGGGGAAAAATTAAAAAAACATCTTCAGGCCATTAATACAGGATCTATTTGCCCCAACAACCAGATCGGATTCGATTTGATCTGCCCTTTTGTCCTCCTTCAAGGCATTGAACAAACTACATTGATGTAGGAATGAACAAATTTGGGGTGGATTTTGTAGGAGGAATTGATGACAGTGGTTGATCTTTGAACTAGTTTTCTCTACTTCTCTCTCCTTCTTCCCTATATGTTGAATCTATAAATGGAAGGGTCAGGGCTCATTGTAAACTCTGTTGGACATTTCTTACCTTTGTGCCACTCCCTTCTTGTAAAGTTTTGTTCATAGAAGGATTTGTGGAGCTTTTCTAACCTCTCCTTTCAGTTGTAATGCAATTTTTTCCTCTTAGCTACTATGGTATACTATATCGACTCCTGAGAAATAATATATATGTCTGTGGATTTTTTTCAACCATCTCATGTATTCTTTATTGTCTCCCTGATCTCTTATTAGGATTTGTTCATCCTGTGCATGTTGTTTCTATTACATTCCTCTGGTCTACTGTTAAATTAGCAAAATGAAGTGTCTAACATTCCTTTGGTGTATCACCTCATTAGCTTAGGTTTATTTTCTTGCATCTCTCTAACCTTGTCTCCTTGGTAGATAGAATAGACTTAGAATAGATCATTTTGTAATTAGGAGTTGTTTGTACACCTAAACAGAGGGATAGGAACCGGCCTTAATCTGGAGAGCTCTCTCAACTCCACAAGGTCCCACACCTTGAGAGATGGTCCATGTTATGCAATCACACCAAATGATTCTTGCCCCATCTTCACACCAGGGGTGCTAATGAGCCATTCACACTCGGTGCTGTGATTCTACACTAACAGTTTTGGCATGCCTGGTGGGACAAGAGGTCTTCCACTTTCCAAGGTTTCATCAAGTTGAATGTGTTAACAATTTTGGCATGCCCAGATTCACCTTACCTTTAGAGGCACGTTCAAAGCACATCTGGTGATTCCATCTAGTCAATAAACCTATCCCTCTAAAGTTACAGACCTTTTCCATCCATTTCCACCCATTTTAATCCATTTTCTTCTTCCATCTCTTTCATTTTCTCCCATTCCATGAAGTTGTGCAATCATGACTTCATTCCCTTCATGGAACTCACACTTATAGCAATGTAATCCACCTCCAATGTATTTCCCAACTCCTCCAAATCAGCATTATAATCAAATCTAGAACCATTATGCTTACCCATATGAGCAGGTTCAAAGTTAGTTTGGCCATGGAGCTTATCAAGAACAAGGGGATCACATACAATGGTGACAATTATGTGGAGAATGTTGGTTTGCTGGAGAAGATTCAAAAAATGGAGGCTGGCATGGTTCAGTCAAGGGCCATTAGCACAAATGAAGGCATTCAAGATTGGTTACAGGGCACCTTGTCCATGGGAAGGCCCTTTTCCAAGACATTACAGCCCTCAGGAGAAGCTTGACTTCATGGTTGAAATGTTGCCCTCAACTTACACAATGGATTGAGGATATTGAGGCTTATGAGCAAAGGATGAAGACAACCTTGTCAATGGGTAAGTCAATCACCAGTCTCCCTGTCTCTTCATTTTCTCTTCCTCAATCTTTATCATTTCTAGCATGATCAAGAGTCAAGCCCCTCACTTTCTGCCCCAAGTGTTGATTTCATTTCTCCATCTCCTAGTCTTCCATCCCATCTCAGTTCTTCTCCCTTTTTCCCCTTCCAAACAGTTCATCCCCTCCAAAGAAACAAGAAGTTCCACCTCCCTCTCCACCAACAAACAATAGCAAAACTGGTTGAACCCCAACCTGCCACTCCTCTTGCTTTCCCAAATCCATGTTGGGAAGAAACTCAAACAATCCAGCCAAGGGAATAGCAAGAAGAGGAACCCAACAGAGAAGAAATAACAGAAAATCCAAAGATTTAGGGCTGTCCAAATTTGAGTTTACAAAGATCCCCTTGATGGTTAAGCCAATAGAGAAGGTCAAGGTTGAAGAACCAATGGTGGCTGAGGGATGAGTTTATAGCAGAAGAAGGAACAAAAACAGAATGGAAGAAGATGAAATCAACCTAGTTTGCTTTGAATATAATATCCCTAATGGCACTTTGCCTAAAGAGGAGGCTGATTTGATCTAAGCTGCACAACCAGTTGAGGAGGAAGGAACAATCAGCTCCAAGTCCCATTGAAAGAGGAGCATAGCCTGGAGAGATCAAATTAGTGTTGAAGCCACTTAATGAAGAAAGCATCATTGAAGATTCTTTGCTTTCATTTCAAGGGCCTGATTTGATTGATGAACCCATGATGGAGGAGGACCATATAGTTTCAGAGGCTCCAAGTGTGGAGCAGGCTATAGAAGAACCTTCAGTTCTTCCTCCCACTTCATCCCCTTCAAGCTCTAATGTTGAAGAGGAGTTTGAACTTTCAAAATTCATGTTTGAGGAAGAGGGGAACCATGGTGAGCAATTTTTAGATTAGGAGGACACCATGGAGGAGGTAGAGCACCTGCAATAGGACAACAAGGAGGCAGATTATCTGTCAGACTTGGAAGATTTCTTTGGTGAAGAGGAATCCTGAGGATATCACATCATTTTCTCCCCTCCCATCCATCTTCCAAGCATATAAGCCTATTGACCATGAAGGATTACATTCAAGGATAGAACATCTATCACTTCATAACGTAGCTCTCTGAGAACCAAGGTTGGAGGATATGAATCTTCCATGTTCTTCACAAGAGAAGGAAGAAGAACAACCAGCTCCAAGTCCAGTTAAAAAGGAGCATATGGAGGTGACCAAGACATATTCAGAGGCATTGAATCATGAGCTCAGTTGCACAAGAAAGTACAAACCCTCTCCCTTTCAACCTCTCCAAAATTCTATTTATTTTGGAAGAGCCTGAACTCACTAGCTTCATATTTAAAGATGAGGCTTCATACGGTGAAAATAATGAAGATTTTAAGATCACCATGCAAAAGGGAGAGACCTTGTTACATTAGGATAGTAAAGGTTTTGATTTCCTATCAAACTCAAAAGAATGTTTTGATAAGAAGGGGCTAGTTGAAATTACAATATTTTCTTCCCCATCATTCATTCTTCAATCACAAGAACCTACTGTCATGGAAGAGAACATGCAGACACAACCTACAGTTTGCAACATGCCTCTTGAATCAAAGTTGGAAGATTTTGATCTTCCAAAAGTCACACCTGCTGTAGAGGAAGAGAAAGAGTATGAGGTTATCATTCCTCCCACACCATCCATCCATGAGGATCAGCAAGAAGGCTCCATTCTTAGAGTTAAAGTTCAAAACCATGGGAAAATTCAAAGGACCATACCATGCCCAATTAGGTACTTGGCTTCATTGGAGGAAAGGGATAAGCCAAAACAAGTCATGCCTACTTTAGATCATGAGGATGAGTATCAAAGCACCAAGGGTCACCATCAACACCTCCAGGAGTCTAATGCAAATCAGCTTGAGAAGGTATTTTCCATTAAGGTTGATACCTTGATGATATTGGTGGAGCATTAGCTTAAAGTCAATTTTTCACTCATACAAGCAGCTATATTTAGTGTCAAATCATTTTCTTGGCTGCCCCTCTTGAGAAAGGGAAGCTACTTCTCCCTTCCTATAATAGGATTTGTTTAATCTTTTCTTTCTCTCTAGTTAGTGTAGGGGTAGGAGTAGATTTCATTTTCAACAGAAGAAGTGCTTGTGCACACTTTGCATGTCTCATTTGAGGTGTGTATGATTTTGTCTTTGTATATAAGTTTTGTTCGTATTTCTCCAGAGCTACTAAGGCTAGGACCTTCACTATTCATGGCAGAAGACTCATAGTTTCCTGTAATAGTTGTTATCTTCAAAATAAAACAAATGTAGAGAAAATAAAAAGTCATGCTCGAAACAGTCCATTCAGCAACAAATGAAATCCTTAGGTCAAAACAATCTTCTACTCTCAGAAGCCTTGTTTCAAGATTTCTTATGAAAATTGAGAGTGCAAATGGTTGGGCTCATGGATCAGAGGTAGGATCAGTATCAGGCCGACATTCTTGACTCCATTCCCAGAGGATATAACAAGGCAACTGGTCCTTTCATCTAGCAAGCACATACCCCTGCGAGTCGCCAAATTGTTATCCATATTTTTCCCCACTACAAAATTGGATCAGCCACGACCCTGAAAAGAAGAAACCAAAGAAATCATGTTCAAATCTGGAAAACAGGTTGTAGAGGGACTCTATAATGGAGTGGTGGGGCCTACAAAAGATCAAATGACCCCGTGTAAGAAGAAATTCAAGAAGTACCTCTGTCGAGTGAATCTGTGCCTCAAATCCAGCAAACAAATTACAAGAGGGCTCAGAAATGGAATAGAAGGGTTGGGGAAGGAGGAGATAGTGTCAAAGAAGCTAGAGGCTCAAAAGAAAAGGAGTGGTGAAAGTTTGAAGTCTTCGAGCTCTGAAATAGTTCAGAATGAGCCCCAAATGCAACTAAGTATGGAGGAGACAACGGATGTTTCCAAGTGTCCAAGAAACACACTTCCAAAGGTAAATCCAAAAGGGGACACTCAAACAAGTGTCAGGCCCCCACACGTCCCAAAACCAAAGAGGAGGAAAAGGCAACAATTAAAAGTAAAAAGGTAGACAGGTCAGGCCTCAAAAAGACTAAGTATAGAAGCACTAGCGGAAGTTGCCATGCGTCAGCTTGGTGCATCCCCAAAGGTAAATCCAAAAGTGGAGGCCCAAATGAGCACGGGCTCACCACATAATCCATGTTGAAAAATGGGATAGAGCGGGCCCAAAAATTGACTAATTATGGAGAACAAGCGCCAGCTCGCCACATGTTCAGTGTCCAAAAAGGTAAGAGAGGCCGTTGAAAAGTCCAAGAGTCTACGGAGACCTCCACATGTCAACTCAACACTCCTTCAAGGGAAAAATCCTACGCTGGTTTTTCAGTGAGTGCAGAGCCTCCACACATCCGGTTTCATAAAGGGACATGATCGAGTTAAATAGTTAAAGCATTAAGACAGGCCAGTGAAGAGTGCCAAGTGTCAGTACAACACTAATTTAGGATCAAAATTAAGGGAAGGTCTCCAAACAAGTGCCAGGCCTCCGCCTGTCCCCGGTTAGATATATGACCCCACTGAGCAGAAGGACTTTTCCAAAAACATGAAGAGACTAAGCAAGCCGCGGAAGAAGCCACATGTCAACCTGGCACAAATCCAAAAGAAAAATGTAGAGGCTTCCCTCAAACATGTGCCAGCCCTCCACGTGTCCAGTTTCAAAAGGAGGCCCATTTTGATAGCTAGTTCTCACCATTTTGTACAAACCCGATTCAAATTTCAAATGGGCATATCTTTCAAATTGGGGCTCAAAATCTAGCAAATCTGACACCATTGGAATGATCTCATCCTCTTCTACGCCATGGAGATTAGAAAATTTTAGTTTAGATAGGTTAGGTGGGGAAAAATGAAGAAACTTATTCGAGCCATTAATACAAGATTTATTTGCCCCAACAACTAGATCTGATTCAATCTAATCTGCTGTTTCCTCCTCCTTCAAGGAACCAAACAAGTAATTGATTTAGGCATGATAGATTTGGGGCAAATTTTTGGTAGGAGACATTAATGATAGTGGTTGAGCTTCGAACTAGTTTTCCTTCTTCTCTCTCATTCTTCCCTCTGTGTTAAATCTATAAAAGGAAGGGTCGAGGCTCATTGTAAAAGGTTGGACATTTTTGTTTTGTGCCCTCCCTTTTTCTTTTGTTCACAGAAGGATTTTTGGATCTTTTCTAACCTCTCCTTTGGGTTGTAATGCAAGTTTTTCCTCTTAGCTACTGTAGTATACTATATCAAATCCTGAGTAATAATATATATGTATGTGGATCTTTCTCGACCCTTTCATGTATTCATTATTGTCTCCCTGATCTCTTATTGCGATTTGGTCATCTGTTCATGTTGCTTGTATTACATTCATGTGGTCTATGTTAAACTAAAAAATGAGTGTCTAACATTCCTTTAGTGTATCACCTCGTTAGCTTAGGTTTATTTTCTTGCATCTCTCTAACCCTGTCTCCTTGGTAGATAGAATAGACTTAGAATAGATCCTCTGTAATTTGTTTGTGTACACCTAAACAAAGGGATAGGAACTAGCCTCAATCCGGAGAGCTCTCTCAACTTGCAAGGTCCCACACCTTAAGAGATGCTCCATTTTATGCAATCACACCGAATGCCCCACTTCACGCCTAGGCCATTCGGGGATGTTGTGATTCCTAACTAACAGATATACCATAGAAATAAAAACTAGTACCCTTTACTTAAATTAACTTTTATTTGATCCAAGATTAATGAGTAGAGGTGTTTACATACTGAGATAAGTAAATACTTGAAGTAGATCCTTGTTAATGAGCCAAGAAAATAACTTTGAAGGCTAGAGATATTCAATCTGGTATAATGACAAGATATGAAAATTTAGGGCCAAGTTGTGGGGGTTATGTCTATGATGAGGATAACAAAAAAATGGCACAGATTGACCAAAATAGATCAGACCAAGAAAACCAAAAGTGTATTAGGGTAAACAAACCCACTAAATAGAGGTTATGTGGAAGATTATTAAGGACCTTACACATAAAAAATTAGTAAGGAGAAACAAAGTTATCCTGAGAAAAAAACATGAGCTTGAATAGACCAATAAACTAATTGCTTCACAATAATTACCTTCAAATTTGAATAAAATATCTTCAACCATGTAATTTTGAGAAGAATATTGATCTCACATCTACTGTATCTTGAAATGCACACCTGTAGTAAATAGGAAGGTCTGCACAAGAGATTTCTAGGATATTTGATACCATATGGGAGAAAACTATACGATCATGTACAAAATACATCAAAGGATTCACACATAATAAACTCAAAAACGACTATAAAATAAAAATTGTAGAAAAAAACATAAATCCAATATTATTAAGCAAAACCACTATGTTCCCCATCTAGGAAAACACTAATTAAATAGGCTACAACAATTTTAATCCTCAGCTTGGCAATAGAAGAGATAAACTAAGTTTCGAGACAAATATATCACCACATATCAAGGATATGAGACACATCCTCAAACACTCCTCAAATATATTCATGAGTGAAACAAATCACTCCATATATATTAAAATAAAAACTAATTATAAATCTCCCAAAATTAAGCTTATTAAGTGTGAATGAAAAAAAAAATAGTTGAGAAATATCCTAAACTAATTATTTGTGTTCACACTTACAACAACATTAAGTTGTATTTTTTATGGAAGGCTCGTGATTTTTATGTATATTGTATAACTACTTTCTATTAATAATAATGGGTATTTTAGATGTTTATTTGGTATTTAATTTGACTTGATTAATGTTATAGACAATAGATGTAACCACTTAAAAGGGATTTTGTTGTCCATTATTTGAGGACCTTGCTTGACATAATTAAATGGAAATATTTGAATTGCATTTTAATAAGTGTATTTATTACTATTTTTCTTGTCATTTCTATTTTGGTGATTGCAAACGGTAAGATGTTATTCTATAACAATAGATTGTTTATTTATATCCTTAACCTAATCTATTACCTTTGCACTACATCCCAATAAAATGTTGAATTCTCAATATTAGTATTGTATTGGTTATAAGTTTCAAATGGAATTTGTATTAAAGTACTATAAAACACCATTTATCATATTAGTGTGTTGCAGACTTGACCATGTTATAAAATTCATTTGAGAAAAGATTAAAGTCCGGAAGTATTATGGTTTTGAGAAGCTCAATTGACTTTAACTTTCATTATTGGAATGCATGGTCAATATCTTATGAATCCATGGAAGAAAATTTATTGAAATTTTACATACTAATGACATGTTTATTTTGGGTGTTTGTGTTTATTATTTAATTTTATATTATAGCAACATTTATTGAAACCATGCACATTTTGGTTATTTTTAAAATCTAGAGATTAGGTTGTGAATAAATGTATGTGACAAGATTACTTTCATAAGATAAATTTTTACCCATTTTATGTGTGTATATGTGTATGTATGTATATATGTATATGTATGCATATAAACACACATATACATATATAAAGTATATATATACATAATATATACTCTATAAATATATATGTACTTATGTATATTTATATGTATATAGTAGTACATGTAAATATTCAAAGTATCTATGCTTTGTACATATATATATATATATGTATTTTATATGTATATGTATATACATATACATATACACCATTATTTATACTCTATATGCTTCTGTGTACTATGTATATCTACGTATATTTTATATGCATTTATATTACATATGCATATAAAGAGCATGCATTCATGATATATGTATATGTATATACATATATGTGTGTGTACATAGTATGATGGAAGCTCTAATTGCCCCCTCCATATATATATATATATATGGGTGATATCTAAGAAAGGTAATGGAAGGATCCCAAACCCACCTCTAGTCTATAGAGGGAATTGAAGAATCCCATAGGGGTCATATATACATATACATACACATATACAAAGCATATATATACTCTATATAGGTATATGTATATGTATATACACATATACATACTATATATGCTATGTATATGTATATGTGTTACATAAATATATATGTATATATACTCTATATATATATATACAAAGCACATATACTCTATATATGTGTATGTATATGTATTGTATACATTTTATTTTATTAGATAAGGTAAAAAATATATTTTGAAGGGATCAGGAACCCTGCACAAATGGAAGATAAGAACAAAGCGCAAAAGAGGAATAAAAAGTAACAAGGCCCAAATGACCAAGGAAGAAATAAACCAAGCACCGAAAAGGATAAAGGGCAACACAAACAAAGGCACATCAAAACCACTTGACCATCTACCAAAATGGTAGCCCTAACTACCCTGGACATTTGCTGTGTGGGATCTAAGGCTCATCTTAATAGGATAATTTCCTAATTTTCTTTTCTTTATATGTATTTTATATATAGTGCATATGCATATAAAATACATATACATAAACATCACTCACACACACACACACACACACACACACACACACACTATGTATACATATATAGAGATATTTACAATTGTACATATATGTGTGTATAAATACTATATATTATAAGTATTTATGTATACATACATATATCTACATAATATGTATACATATAAAACAATATATGTATACTTTGGATATGTATATACATACATATACAATGCATACACATATACAAAGTAAATATACTCTCTATTTTATATGTACTTTATGTCTATATACTCTGTATATGTATATACACTATATATATATATATATATATCTGTGTCTGTGTGTGTGTGTCTGTGTGTGTGTGTGTGTGTGATGAGGCCATAATATGTACGATTAATATATAATTTATATGATCTCATAATACTCTCCTTTTGATTAAGTTTGATTGCATTGTGTGACTTTTAGTTGATCTAATATGAGTTAGGATGTAACTGTTTGTATTTTGATTGATTGTGATCCTAATGTTAAAAGCTCTGAAATTCCTAACATAGTGTGTGTTTAAATTTAGTTTTGTAATAAAGAAGGTCTAATCAGTTGAGGAAATGAAGCAAGTGGCATTCAGTATGTTTTTGATAGTGTCTGTTCCTACACAGCAAAGTTCTGGAACTTCCAATCTAGTTCCAGACCTCCAATACATAGTCATCATTTAGTTCCGAAACTTTTGGCCTTAATTCCGGAACTCCATTATTTAGTTTAGGAATTTTCAGACTCGGTTCTAGAACTCCTGGGGATAGCTCCGGAACTCTCACATGTTTTGGTTCTTAACAATTTCCTATGGTTCCAAAACTTCTCCAAAGTTCTGGAACCAAGGGGAGTTATCTATTTTAAACCACATCTGGAGATTTTTCACATACAATCATGAAGGATGAGAAGATTTCTGAATGCAGATCCAGGAAGAGTTATCCTACAGCTATCAGATCAACCGTCATCTGACTCAGCATCTATTTTGGACATGATTCGATTTCATCAGAATCATTAAGACAACTATGATTGTAAAATGTATATAAAATCAGACCTGCATTAGATAGAATTATTATTAGAGATATAAAACAGAGAAAAGAAATAGATTAAGTATCCAGATCTAGTACGTTTTGTAATACTGAATGTTTTCATCAATAAAATAGCCATTCTAATTTGAGAGAATTCTAAGTTGTTAAAATCCTGATTCAAGGAGTAGCAAGGGCCCACTCCCCTAAGGACTAGGATATTGGTTTATTTGGTATTTATATTTCTTCAATAAATAGCTTAGATCTGTTAATTTCACATTTCTTTAGTTCTTTTAGTTAAAATCTATGGTATACTTATTCCTATAGGTGTTTAGATAAATCTTTATATTTCTTGCAATTGTTTTCAAGCATTTTAATTCAAGTGTGTCTATTTCCAAAAGCAAGTGTGTTTATTTTCCAACAACAATTATGTTTCCATTCTACAAGATGTGTTTCCTTTCAGCGAGCTTTTAGTGTTTTACTTTCAGCAATTTTTCATAGTTTGAGTTGAATAAGGTTTTACCAAGAAGTCCTTAAGACATTAAAGAGATCCCCCAAAAAATATAAAAATAGTTACAGTCAATTACTAGATCAATTAAAGTACTCTTGTTTCATATAGCTTTAGGAACACCCCAAGTTTGATATGACATCAACAAGAAGTTGATTAAATGAATGGAATGATGACACCCATCATTTTTGGCATTGTTGTTAGGGAATACCAGTTGGAATTTTATAATTAAGTGTTAGCAAGAGCAACAAAACATACATCTAGTAGTTGAAGAATCTTCCCTACTATATCAAAAAATATATGAGTTTGACCAAGAGACTCATAGCGTAGATTCCTTCCAAAAAAATCTTCACAAGAATTCATAACATCCTTTAGTAAAAGTAAGGAAATTGATCAAGAATTGGAGGCACCAACATCCCCTGTCAAACAAGAAATAGAATTGCCATTTTTGGAATTCTTAGATCAGTCTCCGGAAGGGAGTAGAAATTTTAGGAAAAGGCTTATTACCTAAGATCCATTGAGGGTAAGTTCTGATTCAAAATTGAGTATTCAACCTCATACTCCTAATTTTTTACCTTCCCCAAAGCATACAACTTACCACATTGATTTGGAGGAAAATTCAAAAAATATTTTTGAAATGGCACGAGAAGCTAAGGTAGTACCTGATAGGACCTTTACTTATCCAATCCAATTGGGAGATGATGAAACATCAATGAAAAATATCTCACCTGCACATTTACCCACCTTCAGAGGGATGTCATTTGAAGAGCCTAACCAATTTCTGTTTGAATTCAAGGTGCTATGTGAAACCTATGATTATAAAATGGATAGTCAAAAACTCAAGCTATTTCCATGCACTTTGAAGGATGCAGCAATGAGGTGGTTCATAGGATTAACTTCCAAATCTATTAGCACTTGGGCACAAATGGATATTGCCTTCCTAGATAAATACCAGGATTATTGTAGAGGGAGAAATAGGAAGGAAGAATTCTTCAAAATCAAGCAGGAAGAGGATGAAAACATATAAGACTATTTAGACAGATTCCTCTTTGTTAGCAAAAGATGTGTATTTTTGCTTATAGAGGAATTAAGTAAAACCATTTTTCTCAAAGGTTTGGATGACGAATCTAGAGAAGATCTTAACTTGATATGAGGGGGAGACATTAATCAGATAAGAATGAATGGATTTAAAGAGATTTGTAGAAGCTATTCCGAAACAAGAGGTGGACCTAGAAAAGGAAAATCAGTAAAAAGTCTAAATCCAAATATGAACAAACTAATGGATGAGTTAGCAAACTTTAAAATAGACATTTTAGTGCAATTAACCTCTACTATGGATGGATTACAAGCTAAAGAAAATTTCAAAACTGAACTATTGGCTATGTATTGTCCTAGATGCAGGAAGAAGCATGCATTAAGAGATTATCCTTTGGATAAGATAGAAATGTGTCTTATATGTGGATCTAAAGAACATGATATGGATGTTTGTTCTTTACTTCCTGTCATTAAAAATCAGCTTAAACAAACTAGTGCCTCATCTACAACCGAAGAATTGAATTTTGTTTAGAGACAACCTAGTCAGGGGCAGTTTATGCCAAGATCAGCTCCTAATCCATGGACAATGCCATGGGTTGTTCAGGGAGTACCACAAAATTGGGGACAACCACCTTGGGTACCTCAACTAACTTGGAACCCTCAAGATTGGGCAAATCAAACCTGGTATGCTTAGGGACATCAACAACCATGGGCTGGTCAAGGAAATCCTTATGCTTGGTCACAACCTAGATGGAACCCTAATTATTCCCAAGGAAGAACATATCCAAATCAGAATCAACGAGCCATCATGGGATCCCTTACATAGAATTCACAAATTGATAATGTAATCCAAAATAAAATGCCAGCACAGCCAGTAGCAAACCCTAGAAACAAACAAACAACTCCTGTTTATGGAATAGAACCAGAAAAATCAATTGATTTACATGCTATGGAATGTAAGGGTATTCAAACTAGATCTGGGAAAATTGTTAACATTCCACCCCTTATAATCACTGAAATGACAGAAGAAAATGAACACCCTGGTCCTGCTGTTCCAAAAGAGGATATAGAAAGAAAAGAAAAGGAGCTAGATAGCAACACTAATGAGACTCCATTTTCTGAGAGATTCAAAGAAGATATAGAAATCAAGGAGTCTAAATTAGTTCAGGTTTTAAGGAAATTGAATATTGAAATACCACTATTACAAGCAATTAAATATATTCAAGAATTGAACAAATTAATCAAAATGATATGCATGAAAAATCCTGGAAGAAAGAAACAGTATCCCAAGACTATCAAAGTAGATGGGAAACTTGTTGATTTATTAGTAGGAAAGATATTACTTCACAAATATGGAGATCCTAGAAGTCCTGTTATTTCTATCTCTATAGGAAATAAGGATGTACATAATGTTTTGATAGATTTGGGAGCTTGCTATCAATGTAATGACAGTGGATACTCTGAAAACATTACCATTAACAGGTATACAACCTACTACTACCATGTTACAGATGGCAGATCAGTCTGTAGCAAAACTAGAAGGAATTATTGAAGACGTGGTAGTTATGGTAGAGTCATGGGAATATCCAGTGGAATTTCTTATATTGCAGCCAAAAGGTAAAATATTGGGTTATCCCATTATTTTGGGTAGACCATGGTTAGCTACAGTTGCTGCTTTGATAGATTGCAGGTCAGGTGATATGACAATCTCAAATGGTAAGAACTCTAAACAAATTTCCTTATATCCTACCGCAAAACCTTTCACTGACAGTCATGAACAATTGTGGGTTGATTCTCCTGAAACTAATAAGCAAAAATTTTCTTCTTTGGCTATGATCACATTACAGGATCATGTAAGAGAAGTAGAAGAGATGATTAATCCACCATTGGATGAGAACCTGTTGTCTTCAGTGCAATCAGAAATAAATAACTTAGTTCCGGAACTCGTGAACTTAGTTTAAGAACCCTCGAACTTTGTTACGAAACCCACAAACTTAGTTCCGGAACCTACGGCTATAGTTCTGGAACCACCACAGTTAGTTCTGGAACCACGACAACAATAGTTCTCTTTGATTGAAAATGATTTCACTTTGGAGGAATGAGATTTCTCATGGGGAGAGGATGAATCAGTAGCTTTAGTTTCAAGTACATCAGGAAGTGGTGAAGAATTTCTGGAAAGTAGTAGTGATGAGGAATTTTTCCTACAAAGAGATAAGTATCATGATTCTCATTACTGTCCTTTTTCCAGTATTTTTGTCTCAAGGAACTTTTGGAGATGTTTAAAAATACCATATGTTGTTACCACATGCATGTCCATTAAATACTTTAATGAAACCCTTCCCACAAATTAGTTCATCACATATTGGAACCAAGCATGTTGAAATTCAACCAGGTAAAACTTTAAACATCAATAGCTGGTTGAAGGAGGATGAAGAAGCTAAATTGTTTGATGTTCTAAAAAATCATACTAAATCTTTTTCTTGGGATTAAAAAGATATGAAGGGGATTCGTCCAAGTATCTGAACTCATCACATCTATACTAAAAATACTAAACTAGTTAGATAGCCTCAAAGAAGGATTAATCCAGCTTTAAGGGATATAGTCAAACAATAAGTTGAAAAACTATTACAAGTAGGTTTCATCTACCCTATCTTAGATAGCCAGTGGGTATCTTCTCTTGTAATTGTTCCCAAAAAGAATGGAAAATGGAGAATATGTGTTGACTATAAGGAACTAAACAAAGCCACAATGAGAGATTATTTTCCCTTACCATTCATAGATCAAGTCCTAGATAACCTTTCAGGTAAACAGTACTTTTCTTTCTTGGATGGCTTTAGTGGGTACAATCAGATCAGATTTACTACTGAGGATCAGGAAAAAACTATATTTACATGTCCATGGGGAACCTTTTCCTATAGAGTGTTACCATTTGGTTTATGCAATGCTCCTGTAACTTTCTAGAGAGTTGTACTTGCAATCTTTTCAGATCTAACAAATTATTGTGTTGAAGTATATATGGATGACTTCACTATACATGGAGATACATTTGAAGATGCTTTGAGAAATTTGGACAGAGTGTTAACAAGATGTGAACAACACAACCTGTCTCTTAGTGATGAAAAATGTTTGATGATGGTGGATGAGGGAATTGTATTAGGACACCATATTTCACAAAAAAGAATTCAAGTGGATCAAAACAAAATTAGGATCATTTCAAATTTACCTATCCCTCAGACTCCCATAGATATCAAATCATTTCTAGGATATGTTGGGTACTATAGACGCTTTATAAAATATTTCAATAAAATTGTTGCCCCCATGTTTAATTTTCTAACCAAGGACTGTGAATTTCTTTGGGATGAAAAGTGCCAACATGCTTTTGAAGAAATTAAAAAAAAAAAATTAGTGCCCCAATATTGACAGGTCCTAATTGGGAAAATCCATTTCATATCCAAACAAATGCCTCAAATCATTCCATTGGTGTAGTATTGGGACAAAAAGATGAAGAAGGAAAGATGTATGCCATTTACTATCTTAGCAAGAATCTTACTCCCTCCAAAAATAATTACACCACCACTGAAAAGGAATTTCTTGCTATAATTTATGCAATCAATAAAATCAGACATTTTATTACATGGTACAAGATATTTGTATACATAGATCATTTAGCAATTAAGTATTTAATGAACAAACTAGTGGTTGGAGAAAGATTCATTAGATGGTTATTACTTTTACAAGAATTTGATATTACCATTGTGAACAATCCAGGTAAATCTAATGTGGTAGCTTATTTTTTTTGTCAAGACTAACCACCACAGGGGAACAAGATCTAGTCAAGGATAACTTTACATATGAACAACTGTTTGCAATATCAGCAAGTACACCATGGTTTGCTGATATGGAAAATTATCTTGCAATAGGGAAGTTCCCTCCTTCTTTCACTAAGAAACAAATAAAGAAGTTAATTAAAACTAGTGCACAATGCAAATGGTTAAACGGAATTCTATTTAAGTGTGGTCCTGATTTTGTCTTGCGCATGTGTGTAAGAGAGGATGAAATCTTTGACATCCTCATAGCATGTCATGATGAACCAAGTGGAGGACACTATTCAATAAAAAGAACAACTCATAAGATACTTGGCACTGGTTATTATTGGCCATCTTTGTACAAGGATGTGAAAAGATATATGAAGAGATGTGATCCTTGTCAAAGGATGGGACAGCCAACATTCACCAATGAAATTCCTCTTCAGCCTCAAGTTGTGGTTGAACCATTTCAGAGATGGGGATTGGATTTTTTTGGTCCCTTTAATCCTCCTTCACAAGGGAAGGAATATATTCTTGTATGTACTGACTATGTGACAAAATGGGTAGAAGTGGAGGCATTGACAAATGCCACTGAGGAAGCAGTTGTTGATTTCCTTTGGAACATAATTATGATAAATTTTGAAGCACCAAGGAGCATGGTTTCTAATTAGGGACCACAATTCATGTCTAATATGATCTAATATTTCACAAGGTATTACCAAATCAATCATAGGAAGTCATCTCCTTACCATCCACACTCAAATAGACAAGCTGAAGTAACAAACAGAGAATTGGAGAATATCCTTACCAAAACGGTTGAAGTTGGGAGAAAATATTGGGTAAAGAGACTACCTGAAGCTGTCTGGACATATAATACAACTTGGAAAACTATAACAGGGTTTTCACCATATGAATTAGTCTATGGGAAAAATCCCTTATTGCCTATAGAATTTGAACTTTAGGCATTGAGGACAGTAGTGAAGGTTGGAATTAAATTAAATGCAACACAAAAAGAAATAATCCTTCAACTCAATGAGTTGGATGAATTAAGGTTGGAAGCACTTCAACAGACAGAGATGATTCAAGAGCAAAGGAAGCAATGACATGACATACATATCAAGAAAATACAATTCAAGGTAGGAGAATAGGCATTACTATTTGACTCTAATTACCAACAGTTCAAGGGAAAATTGAGAACCAGATGGTTGGGAACCTATTAGATTGTTCATATTTTTTACAATGGTTCTATTCAGTTACTTACCATTGATGGCAGTAGTAGAACACTCTTGGTCAATGGAAATAGGCTGAAATTCTACAGGAAGCCTCCCACTAAGAATGAATTTTTGAGGAAGATTGAAGCAAACAAGTAATTTGATCATATGGAAGAACTCAATTCTTCCAAAATGATCAAATAATCATATGATAGATCCAGAATAAAGGGAAGAAGATGAAAACCAGAAAATTGCATCTTCTTCCCCCCAAAAAATAAAATAAAATATATATATATATAATAAAATAAAAAAATTCTCTCAAGGTCAACTGAAAACCAGCAAATGGTGGTTGACCTCTTTTTGGCTAGTTCAAATAAAGGAATTCTTTTGAATTCCAGATGTCTTATCTAATCATGTTTTGTTCCACTTGTAGGAATGATGAGTCATCATAGCAAAAGGATTACATCATCAAGGATGGTAATTATGTCTTTTAACTTATTTAGGGTTGATTAAATGTTTGCATGTGTGATGTGACTTAATTTAAAAGTAGGTATGATGAGTCATCTATTTATACATTATGATTACAAGTGTGTAATCATGATATTGATTTGGATGGAATAAGTGGCGGCATGGTTATCATTAGTAATCATTATTACAAACATCAAGTGAAATAAAGATTGTAGAAATATCTTGAGGAAGGAGAGTTTGTATTCCACAGCAAAGAGTAGAGAATTTAGAAGTTTCGTAGCTAAAAAATAAGGTTCCGCAGCTAAAAAAATACGTTTTACATCCAAGCCATTAGTTCCGTAGCTAAGAAGAAGACCTACAACCAATTCGCACAAAATCAAGAGAGACAAAACTCAAGCCGATATGGGGATTAATAAGAAATCAGAACTAGAGGATGATTCACAGCTGCTCGCAGATGAAGAAATAACATCCATCTTTGAGCATGCAGGATGGCTTGAATTCCTGAAGAAATTTTCAAGGCATACTGACGAATTGGTAAGAGAATTCATCATAAGTATAGAACAAACTAGAACAAAAGTAAGAAATGTATTTATTTCTTTTTATGTAAATACTGTAAGTAATGTGTCTGGAGTGCCCATCGTTCATGTCCCACAACCTGCCAGGGGGACTTTGAAAGAACTGGTTGAATTCTTGCTGTAAGAAGAAGCTGAACCCCAGTATATCTATAATACAAAGAAAATCATAAAAGGGGTCAGAAGGGCCATTTTTCCCAAACCCTTTGACAAGCTAGCATTTTAGATAGTAAAATATTTAACTTGTGACGGTCAGTTTGGGTCTATGGGAAAATAGTTCTTAAAAATGCTCATATATATGAATTATGGAGCCACCAAGCCTGAATACATAATAAACCTCCTAAGGTTTCCTTTTTACTCCATTCATACCATGGCTCAAAGGTATTCCTAGGGTGTTGGGACAATTAGGCATCATGGTCTAATTCATTTTTTATGCCAGCACCATTTCCTGTCAAAAAAGAATGGAGAAGAAATTTGGGACAAGTTTCTTGGCAAGTTCAAGAAAAACCCTAATATTATAAGAAGGACAATTCTAGCCCCATTCTCTCCTTCAGCTAATCTAGAAATTGATGCCCCTATAGAAGGAAAAATGGAAGTAGAAAGAGAAAACATACCAAGAAAAAGAAGGTTAGTGAGGAAGATAAAAATAGCAGAGCCTTCTGTACCTGTGAAGGAAAATCCTTCTTCCACAGTAGCTTTAGAAGAGCCAATATCTGTCTCTGATGGAGATATCTCACCCACACAAGAACTATAAATAACAGTAAGAAGATGTTCTAGAGGTAAATTCACTACTAGGCATGTTAAACTTCCCTAGATAGGAAAAATTCATAAGAGGTCAAGGGGAAATCCATAAGGAAGGAGTGAGCAAGATAGGATAGAAGAGGAAGCTGCTGACATTTTGGGTAGCGTGGCCATGACTCTATCTGAGTCAAGTCATGCTGAAATGGACAGAGGAGAAGAGATATTTGATGATCAACATTTTTAGGAGTTGGCTAAAACTTTAACAATGCCACATGAAGAAGAAGAGTTGGCATCTAGGATAAGAAAAGGAAAATTTCCTTTAATAGAGGAAGAATGCCAAACTCCTAAAATAATTTTAGAGGTAGAGGAAAGACAAAAAGTTAAACAGGATTTGTTCTTGTCTAGAGAAGAGCTCATTATCAGATAAAAAGATGAGGAATTGGACTTCCTCAAACTTAAATTGGAATAAAGGGAAACACTCATTAATGAGCTAACAACTCATCTTGCAGCCAGAACTGAGGAATTATCAGCAACCAAGAAGCAGCTGATAGAAAAAGAGGAAGAGTTCTAGACTTCCAGAAAATAGAGTGATGTGTCCATAGCCTTTACAGAGACTGTGTTGACATATTTTCCACTAAAACAAAAATGGGATGATATTTGCAAAGAGCTCAGAGAAGCCAAAACATCAAATCAGGAATTAAAGACCAAGATGGAGGAAGAGATGAAGGCAAGAAAGGAATGGGAAGAAAAATTTTATGAGGAAGGAAATAAATATAAATGTCTTGCCAAAATTCATATGGTTTGTATTATGAGTGAGAAATTGCTTGCGTGCAAGACGCCTTCTCCTGCATATAGTGTGTTTTTGGAAGAGCAATTCATTCACTGGTAGCTATCAAGAATTACATGTGGGCTTCCACATGAACTACAAGATGAATCTGAATTCATGGCAACTTACTCTCTATCCAACCCTGAACAGAAAAATCTCCTGTGTGAATTTTATCTTTATAATTATATGCTACAGAAAAACATAGGATTTATGATTAACTTATATGTAGGGGAGAGCTAGCTCAATGCATTTGTCTCTCTTTTGCAAAACCAAATTGTATGGAAGGAAAGAATCTAAATTTTTATTGAAAGCCAGCTCAACAGGCCTCTACATGAGAGCTCATTATGGTAAAACTTCTGCCTTCCTCACACATTTTAGAACTCATGCCTTTGATAGGAGATTCAAGACACATTACCCTACCATTCTGCAAAAGAGTATTGATGCCTTCATCTCATATGAGGAGGAAAAATTTGAAGATATTTATGAAGGATTCTCAAAGAGGTGGGAATTCCTTACTGTTGCTTTGAAAAGAAGCCCGAAGTAATTTCCCCTACAAATATGATATGGAGTTTAGAGAGGTCTAAAGCATTATGCACAATAACACCCCAAGTCAATGAAACATACAACCAAATATGGATGGGAATGCGAACAAGGCCACCTCTACTTCTCACCCCCATGTCTCCTTGGAAAAATAGAGAACCTCAAGACCCTACTGAATTTGAAAAGTGGGAGAGGAAAATAGAAAAAGGTGCTAGGTATAGTACATCTGAGCTTAAGCATTAGAAAATTTAGTATCAATCATTTGATCTAAGAAATCAAATGGAATGCAGAACATATGATCCCACTTTTGAAGAATGAGTTTGTAAAGGAACTTACAAACTAGTAAGTTTGGTGGAAATGATGAGGCCATAATATGTTTGATTAATGTATAATATATGATCTCATCATACTCTTCTTTTGATTAAGTTTGATTGCATTGTGTGAATTTTAGTTGATCTGATATGAGTTAGGATGTAACTGTCTGTCTTTTGATTGATTGTGATCCTAATGTTAAAAGCTCTGAAATTCCTAACATAGTGTGTGTTTAAATTCATTTTTGTAATAAATCAGGTCTAATCAGTTGAGGAAATGAAGCAGGTGGCGTTCAGTATGTTTTTTGATAGTGTTTGTTCCTACACAGCAAAGTTCTAGAACTTCCAAGCTAGTTCCGATACTCCATCACACAATCATCATTTAGTTCCGGAACTTTTGGACTTAGTTCCGGAACTCTAGTATTTAGTTTAGGAATTTTCATACTTAGTTCTGGAACTCTCACAGGTTTTGGTTCTTAATAATTTCCTATGGTTCCGGAACTTCTCGAAAGTTTTGAAACTGAAGGGAGTTATCTATTTTAAACCACATCCGGAGATTTTACACCTACAATCATGAAGGACGAGAATATTTTTGAATACAGATCTAGGAAGAGTTATCCTACAGCTATCTAATCAAGCGCCATCTGACTCAGCATCTATTCTGGGCATGATTCGATTTCATCAGAATCATTGAGACAAATGTGATTGTAAAATGTATATAAAAGCAGACCTGCATTAGATAGAATTATTATTAGAGATATAGAACAGAGAAAAGAAATAGATTAAGTATCCAGATCCAGTATGTTTTGTAATACTGAATGTTTTCATCAATAAAATATCCATTCTAATTTGAGAGAATTCTGAGTTGTTAAAATCCTTATTCAAGGAGGAGCAAGGGCCTACTCCCTTAAGGACCAGGATATTGGTTTATTTGGTATTTATATTTCTTCAGCAAATAACTTAGATCTGTTAATTTTGTATTGCTTTAGTTCTTTCAGTTAAACTCTATCGTATACTTGTTCCTACAGGTGTTTAGATAAATCTTTATATTTCTTGCAATTGTTTTCAAGAATTTTAATTTAATTGTGTTTATTTCCAAAAGCAAGTGTGTTTATTTTCCAACAATAAGTATGTTTCCATTCTGCATGGTGTGTTTCCTTTTAGTGAGCTTTCAGTGTTTTACTTTCAACAAGTTTTCATAGTTTGATTTGAATAAGGTTTTACCAAGAAGTCCTTAAGACATTAAAGAGATCCCCTAGAAAATATAAAAATAGTTATAGTCAACTACTAGATCAGTTAAAGTACTCTTGTTGCATATAGCTTTAGACACACCCCTAGTTTGATATGACATCAACAAGAAGTTGATTAAATGAAGGGAATGATGACACCCATCAGTATGTATGTATGAATGTATAAACATATACATATCCAAAGAATATGCATGTATGTATATGTATGTATGTGTGTGTACTATAGATACATGTATATGTTACATATTATGTATATATGTTTATATATACATGTATCTAGATTATATGTAATAGTATACATGTATGTATTTGTGTATTATATATACATGCATATAAACTTTACCAAACACATATAAAATGTCAAACATGTTTTTTAAGAGCTTAATATACAAAGAGGTAGCTCATATGTATTTTTTTAATTTAAATATTGTTAAGTAGTATTCAAGGTGTATGTACTTGTCATTTTTAATACTATTTGTGGTCACCTAGTGGGACACATTATTATGATATGACCAATAGATATGCTTATAGGTATTGCATATATAAACATATGCACGCATGCACATGCAAACACACATGTGTGTGTGTATACGTATAAAGTATACATATAATAAAGTATGCATATAATATTTGTAAATGTATTATACGTATACAAATTCATGATCGTATAATATGTATACATGTGTGTATTTATATTATGTGTCTGAGATTTAAAATATCTCTTTGAACACATAATAGTGGTTGAGTGAGATTTTTTCTTGAAATTTGTGTCAACATTCTAGTGGAAAATATTTTTATGAGAACTTGTAGACAAATAGGGGCATCCTCTACTTATTTTTACATGTCCACCCATTTAACTTTGATCTAGATCTATCGTAGTGTTATATTGCTCTTCTAAAAAAATTATTGGTGTGAGCATGTTTAATAATGGTTGATATGGATGAATGATGATGCGATATATACTATTTAGCATCTATGATTCTTTATATGTAACCATATTCGTTCATGCATATATTAGTCAAATACATGAGAGTATTTGTAAATATATGTTCTTGTACTATCAAATGGGAGATTTTTTGTGTTGTTTACCTTTTGAATAGAATTTGATATTTTCCCTGTTAATTTTATTATTATTTTTAAATAGTATTTTGAAAGGGATTGTAGCCTTGTACAAAAAGGCTCAAAAGCCAGATTTTAAAATTTTACCAAAACAAAAAATGATCAATGTCAAGATTTCACATGAAAACCCAACAACAAAAAACAGTCTTCCCTGGTAAAGAGCCAAAAACTAGTAGCCAAACAACACAAAAACATAAACAAAACAATAGGTCCACAATCAGTCAACATCCTACACCAGAAGGCCTGCAGCCTAGATAAAGTGATAAAATACAAAACAAGACAAAACTTAAACCTTGTCCGAAACACTAGTTGGTTTTTGTTTACTATATCCTTTCATCCTTCACTCCACCACCATCCATTCCTCATTACATCTTCCTCAAAGATTAGAACAAAAACTTCAAGATTCTTGATGAGAATGTGACCCTTGGTATGGGCTAGGGCACCATCGACCATAGAATCAGTACCAACCACTTGGGTATAAGAGATCTGATCAATCTCTTTTGAGACTGGAAGGTTAGAGTGAGACTCCTTCTGAGGGAGGTAATCATCTAAACAATTTCAAGTGTCCTCAAATGTGTCTGGATGGGGGCTAGCCATAATATGTTTAGGTAAATAATCCTTCCACCATGTAAGTTTTTCCTTACATCTAGAATGATCACAATCATCCAAGAGTTTCCAATTTTGCTAGCATCATCGGCACTTAAAGGCTAAACCCTCGTATTCAATCCTATGATCCCAATGTTTGTCTCCAATTTACAAATTAATTTCTGTTGGATTAGCTTGGGAGGTATCAAGATCTACCAGAATCCTAGCATAAGTTGTATCATCAACTTTCACAGAAGATCCTAGTGTATCTCCTATAGCAATAAAGTAAGATTTATTCAAAATTTGTAATGGGATACTTGACAAGAGAATCTAGAACAGGTAGGCATTGAACAATTATTTGAGAGGATCAAAAGATGGATACCATGGCTTAAACATGAGGCCATGTTCTCCCTAAAACCAATATTGGTAAAAAATAGCAACCATATCCTCATGGGTTTCAAAAACAACAATAAAGTAGGCTTTAGCACAGGGTTGGAGTTCAATCTTACCCTTAATCATTTTCCTCCATATTTAGTAAATCTAATTGTGGAGTTGAGAAATCTTGGGCTATAATTTTTGAAATCTACAGATGAGGCCAAGTTGGGAGAGAGTATCCTCCTCCTTGAAGACATTATACAGTAGTTCCTCCTCAATTTTTAGAACTGGAGCCTTTTGTGCTAGTATTAATATCCTTTCAACATTTATATTACTTTCCTTCTAGTTGGAGATAGCTTTAGGAAACGATTTGGTGGAGCCATCTTTCCCCTTCCTATTTGATTCATTGCACTACTTCCCTTTACTTTCACCACCCTGTAGGAGGGCATCAGCATTAGGGTCACTATTTGCACCTCCCTGCAGGAAGGCATCAACATTAGGGCAACTATTTCCCCCAAATATGCCATTGTTTCTTAGGTGATGATGTCTTATAGGGGAGGAAAATTCTACTTCTGAGTCACCTTTTCATATGCCATCATGGGCCCCTATTTCGAGTTTGGATGGAGAAACTCTACCATTATTCTGCAAAGGAGGGTCACAATTTGTAGCAAAAGCTAAGCCAATCCAGGAAAAGATTTTATCATACTTATTTGCTTCATCTCTACTACAAACTGAGCCATTCCCAGGGCCATTTCATTTAGCTTGACATAGATTCTGGTCCCCATTCTACTTTCTTCGTCCTCCTATGTTTCCACCACCCATAGATCCGAGGCTCACAATAGCGTTCGTGTATTTCATGTTAGGGCTCACCATACTAAATTTGAATTTTTATATTTTTACAATTATTATAATATCTAACAATATTATTATTATTACTGAATTTCCTGATTGGGATTGAATATGTTGATGAAAAATATTATATTTAAACGAGCGGCGAATGAATTTTTTATAAATTATGGAAAATTTTATTTTCTTGTGAGATATTTTTTTATGATATTGACACTAATTCATGTGTTTGATAGATAGATATAGGTGTGTGAGGATGCCAACATTATATGTTGACTTAAATTACTTATATGTTTGAATGAAAGAGGGGAAAATAAGAAAAAAAACTATGTTTTGATAGATTTATAATGATACTACTAGAATTTATGATTTTTTGAATTTTTGAATGTATTATACCAAATATTGAGATCTTTATTCAAATAAAATGATAACATTTCTCTTTAACTATGATATTCTAGAAGAAAAGGAAACAACAATCCTATGCATTGTAAGAAACAACGAATATCTTATGAATTTTAATTGTATTTGAATATTTTTTCAATAGAATACCTTTAATTAGTGATAATATAAATGTATTATGGTTATCTAAATATAACTCTGGGATCCTTTTGGTAATAACTTGATGTTCTCTTAAGTTATATATTTTCGAAGGTTAATTTCTTCAGTAAATTGATTGAATAAGAAAGGGAGATGTTGTCATGATATAATATATGATATATGTTACTTGTGGAAAAAATTGAGATACTCTATTTTAGTTTATATTATAAAGTTAACTTATCATCTTATCGTACCTTTGGTTAGGTCATATATGCATTATAACTACATGTTTATAGTTGACAAACCTTGTTCCAATACTTCTATTATTGGTACTGGTCAGGTGGATTCATTGTTTGTAACACCTATATTACACTTCATCAAACTAAGGAATTTTTTTACTAACTCATTTATTAGAGTTAATGTATTCACTGAGTTTAACATGCATCAATGAAATTATAGCATACAAGAGTTTATAAAATTCCTTAAGTTTGCTTACATTGAAATGAGTATCATCATTTACAGCCACCGCTGAATTTTCCCAACATTAATCATCTTGATGCCTTCAATAATTACCCAGTCATAATAGATTAATCTAGTATATTGTTTTAATATTCTAGAATCCATATTGACAACCTATGATAACCACGTGCAACTATAAGGGTTTCAAATCCCATGCGACCCCCCTTCAATGCTCTCTATGAACCAATATACATTGTATTTCATTGGTTGGACTTTTTATAGGTATAGAAAATCATGCCCATATTCTTAGTGTCAGCTAGGAAAGTATACAACTAGTTCACTCCCACTCATGACACATTTAAAATAAGAAATGGTGAAAGACAATGAAATCAATCATTTGCAATATTATGGCCATTGTTTTCTGGCATTGCACTAGCAAGCCTAGTTTTTTGATTGCACATAAGCCACTTGAAACATGTCCTTCTATTCACCACACAAATTTCTCAACCTAGTATTAGGATTGTTTTTATTTTTTTACTTATTAAGTTTATTATTACTCTTTTTAAGTGATAATTAATTAATAGGTTCAAATACCGAAGTTGCAGATATCATAACTCGGCATTTAGGTCATGCGGTTCATGTCAGGATCACTTTGGAATCCCTAAAGGAAAAGGTACACTCATGTAATGACCAAAGTAATTATGCATCGGTCCCTCTCCCCATAGCCATCCTATTCTAGTATGGATATGAATCACATCACACAAAGGCCGTGGCATGATTTCTAGCTTTGATTACTATTCATTTTACGAAAGGTGCACTTTATTTATCATGCATCATTTATTAATGATTAGAAATCATAACATAGCAGTGCCTCAAGAATTTATTTAACATGTTTATATTTTATCACGTTATCACAACATTAGGTTTCCATCATCGTTTATATGATTAATCACTGAACATATGATTAATCATTATACATATATATATTAAGCATAGTTAAATGTGTCTTGATTTTAAATAAATTACAAATCTAACTTAACAGTGTTGTATTTTTTGTAATATGAGGTCTCATCTTATCATGCATCCATAATCAAATCATAAAGAAATCAAATCATCAAATTGTACTTATAATTTTGCATTCATAATCTTACATAATTTCGATATTATAACATTTTGTAAAACACAAGTACGATGTAAAAATAGCAACATACATTCGTATAATGGAGGTAAAATCCTCGTTATAAAAGTAAATAATGATATTGTAGTCAATAATAAATTACAATAGGATTTAGTAGTCACAAAATCACGCACTTTAGACATTATTTAGTTTTGGTCTCATACTACTATTTATATGGTTTTTGAGTGAAAAACGTACTAATTGACCGATGTCTTTTGTGCATTTTAATTTGCTTTTTGTCATCACTACCGACCTTCACCACATACCTGCCCAGTCTATTTTTGTCGTTTGGTATCATTTTACCTTTCACTAGGGAATCCAACCCAATATTGGGGCTCCCCATACGCCCTAGTCCCATTTGGGGCACCCTTATCCTTTCAACACTTTCCCACCACTTTTTGGGCACTTTCTGACTGTTTGAACTTCTCATATTTTTAGTGATTGACCTTTTCAAGGTTAATGATGAAATTAGAGAAAAATAACCGTATAAATATAAAGTTATGAGATCTTACTTAGGGACCAAGAACTAAGCACTACTATCATCACCTAAGGTTGCATCTATCAAAGGCTTCATTTGCATCCATATAGCTCAATCACAAGGCATAAGAATGGTCCTTCTACATCACCATGCATAGGAGGTAAGTTTATTCTATTCCATCCACCATTCTATTAAATTTATACAAATAGTTATTACTTGCTACTTTCACAAAGTGTGACTGGCACAAGAAAACCTAGGGCATGATTGCACACACAAGCACATACAACTACAGTAGGTCTAATATGTAGTGCAATGCTCAGTTAGTAAGTCCACCATTTTGGTAGTTGAGGTCATTCTAACCCCTTCATATGCATATTTATTTTTTTAGGGGTTTGATGCTCATCTTGGGGTCTTGCAGGTCTCTTCTTCATCATTGATTACCAATGACATACAACCGATTACAACCAAGCTAGTGTGATAGGAAGTGAAGGAAAGAAACCATCAAGCAACACCTCAGAGGAGGATTACAGAGCTTTTTGACAAACCTGGGCACCCATATCTCAAACTAGGGAACCTAAAGGTGTCCCTATACCTATCTAGGCGTCCCATTCCACTAAGATTTCCTAGATCTACATTTTTATGGACTTCAGCACAATCATTTCTTCTTTCTGTTTCTCAAGCCATCCCTACAACAGAATCCAACAAGCTCGTCAAATTAGCCAAGCTCTTTCTTAATCCCACTTGTACATTAGGGTTTACATTTCTACTTTCTTAGTTGTTTGTGTAACTTTCTTTATACATTTATATGTTATTTATTGTTTTCCTTAATGTTAGATTAACTATAGAATATAGAATACAATTTCATAATTTAGTTAATCATCTTTTAAATTTCCTTATTCATTTACAAGTATTTTCTTCTTTTCACTACAATCGAGCATAACTTCATTTATTACATTCGTATGAGATAGTACAATAAAAATTACAATATGTCATAAACCAATATTTATCTATTTTGTAACATTTTTCAAACCTACAACTGAAAAATAATAATATGCACATGTTAGTTCAAAATAACTGGCATGGTTTATATATATCACTACCTAAGTATTTTAATACAAAATAATTTATCATTAACCTTTCAAATTTAACGATATTAGAATTGTCCATCATAAAAAAACATATATGTTATAAAAGATTAACTAAATTTCAATTAACAACTATTTACAACCATAATTAATCTAATAAGTGACCATTATTGTGTCCTTAATTAAAAGCTTGGTTTCATCTAAAAACATTCCTCCTTTTAAATCAACTAACCACTCACATTACTTGGTATTACCTTTTTTATCAAAAAAATAGGCACAATAGTTATAAAATAAGAAATAAAAGAACAAGCTATCCAACAATCAATACATAGACATCAATCCTCAAGCATCATAAAAAGTGACTTGCTTTCTTTTCTACCTTCTTGATTTGATTGACAACATATTTATAATTTAAGTCTCAGTTGACTATGGAGAGCAACTACATATTCGACCTTAATCATAACAAGAAACCCGTGACATGTCTTTTACAGATATCTTGGGCACTCGAGCTAGCCAACAACATGGACAAGCTCACTTTAATAGGTACTCCATCTTACAATATAAGTATATCGTATTAATCAAAATTATAACCAAGTGTCATAGATACATTCCATTTCTAAAGCATGGGCGGTCCTAGTATTTCAGAATTCAGCTCACGAGAATGAATTGTCATATTTTCCCCTAAACAGACAAGATCTTCCAAACAATACTCTTTTATAACTTACACATAAAAAAAAATCAGAGATCACAATCTCGACCCCTTTGAAACTATTTACCCAAAAATTCAAAGATCATATACCATTGAAGTAATGCATAAATTCGTCCTGTCAACTCCTAAATCACAAACTAGTTTTTCTTTTATTCATCTTACAAGGCATTCCGAGACCCGTGAAGTCTTGAACGAGTAATAATATACTTCACCATGATTGCATCCGTTTACAATGCCAAGCAACAACAGAAAAGACACAACCCAAAAGTTAGAGACAAATAAGAAAATGATTTTCACTACTCTCAAGATGGTTTATCATCCCGCCCAATACCCATTCGAACCCAATGTCCTTCCTGTTCTCTGGTCAGATCGACCCAAACAACACCACCCATATACTATTTCGAACTGCCGTCTAAACCAACACAAACTGAACTCATACGAGATCGAAGAAGGGTAGGGAAAGTCCCTTAGCTCACTCCCAACCACTAATTTTAAGAGCAGTTTCTATTCTACGAAACAAGTCGTTTTCCAGATAAAGGATTAATATCCATATAGGCACAGCCCGAATTTCTTATAGAATAAAATCTTGTCAGATACAAGATTTTTCAATTGAAAGGTCGAGAACCCATAAAAGTAATAACACCCAGTTCTCCAATATAGCCATTTACATCTCGAGCAATCATTTTATCATGCAAACAGATAATGTTCCCTCATTTCAGATTAAAATATCAAGACAAGGAGGTATATAACCATATACCGATCAAACAATCTTTTTAACATTTGAAACAGATAATGTTCCATTATTTCAGATTAGAATATCAATATAAATATAAAAATATATAACCATTCATGTCACTAAGAAGATCCCTACAACTTTCTTCTTAAAGTTTTCTAGAATTCAAGCCATATTTCACATCCAATTTGCACGCAACCTTTACAATACATAGTCCCAACTTCATAAATCTCCACCCATCGCCAAAACATCACCGCACTTATATTGTACTCATATTTCCACAAATTCACATCCCAAAATAGCTCATCAACCCGCATGCAGAGATCGACATTGTAGAACTCGAAATGAGAGAGAGAGAGAGCCCAAAATGAAAATGAGTCCACAAAAATAGATTACATACAAGCTTCGTAGCTTCTGGAGGAAGCTTCAGGCTTCTTGAAAAACTTAATGGCCTTTAATACCTATCAGCACCACATTGTGACTACTTATCTACCTACTTTTCCATCTTCAGTTTCCCTCCGTATTTGGCGGTGGAGATAACTCGGGCCATCCAAGTTTTAAACAAACTGAATTTAAACCTCTTACATGCATGGGTCGTTTAACCAACCAAATTTAATTACTAATCAAAAACTGAAATTCTCAAATATGATCAAAGACTCAAAGAAAACATTATAATATATATCACTATGCAAGGTATCCTCATTCGTCCAAGTCTTAGATCTCACAAAGGTCAAGTTTCCATAATATGCATGGCAGGGTCCATTCGCCCATTCCGGTTAACATATTAAATATGCCTTCGGGTCAATTTTTATAACCCAATGTAAATGGAATAGGGTCAGTGACCATTCAAATTTAAACAATAAAATCCTAATCCCGTGATAATCAAGTGCCAAGGGGTGAAATCAAGTCCATGAAATTCCCGCACTATAATGTTTATTCTTAAAGACCATGTTGTTAATAAACAATCACAACATTGACTGCTTAACATGGAGTCACGATTGGTCGAAGGAAAATTTATCAAACCAAACTAATTTTGATCTACACATATTGTGATCAATAAATCTATCATCAAAATAATATTACTTGTGCTAAGATCTAGCTTATCAAAACAATCAAGAAAGTAATCAAGATCAATATCCGAGTTAATATTTTCTTGCAATACAAGGAATTGCATTTAACTTCCTACTATTGGTATCATTAAACCATCTTGAACTTTTTACCTTGACGGTCCCAATTTTTACCTGCTCTTGTTGAGGACCTCTATTATGCTTTACACAATTTAACCGTCATGACAACAAAAAAGGTTAACATCATGCAGTCAAACTATGCTTCCACACTCAAATGATACTATTACAACCAAGTTTAGATCCCTTTCATTGTACAATCATTATTTGCAGCAATAATAGTAAAATATCAATGCCACTATCAAGTACAAAAACAATTAAAAGCACCCCATTATTGGAATCATCACATTTTAGCAAGGTAAGTAGCTCATATCACCCAATATAGCAATGTGTACAACAATATTCATTACCGATACAAAAATCAAACAATACATAATGTACTTCAATCATCACACACATCATGATAAGTACATTCAAACATCAAAGAAAAACATGAATAGGTAATAAATGCTAAGTTATTTATGAGCGCTTGGTGACAAGTGTTGTTTTCGGTTGTGCATACAACTATGTAAGTTTGCATATCCTTTTCAGGATATACATATGGATGTGTAGCTACATACTTAGCTACACAACATGGCTTATTTTCCTGCATTTGTAAACCATTTAATATTTTACGACTTATCCTTTCGACGAAACAGACTAAAATTTTGAGATGTGACATTGTCAATACCTCATGAAATCACATGTTTTATATAAGTTGTCATGATAATATTCAATGTGAAGATACATTATGTGGTGTTTTAGGTAAATTACTTGATATTATGAATGGGTGGAGTATATTTTGGAATTTTGTAGATCTAACCACAATTCTATGAATATATGATGTATTCTTGATTCATAGTTAGAACTTGCTAGGGTGTTATGTGTAATGTAGCAATTTGAATTTTTCTTTCTTAAAATAAGATTATGGGAACTTATCCTTGAACTATTCTGAATTTTATATTAAATATGTGAGATTAATTTTGTGTTTCTCTATTCATAATTATTTTAATGTTTGATAACCAACTCTTTAGGTATTTGGCAGGAGGTTTGTGTAATGTATTCTTCCTTATAGACTATTAGGGATCTTGATGAATGACGAGTCTTTGAATTGAATGAAATTAATTGTCAATCTATTTTACATAGGGTGATGTAGTGGAATTCACTAGATACCTCATACCTTTACTCCAAACTATGTTTTGCACCATAAATGTGAAACACCTCCCTCAAAAAGTGTTTTCCTTACAAAATTATAATTTAAGCATTAGATATGTGGATTTTTATTCAATCAAATTTCTAACTTAGAAGTATCACCTAAAAGATTTCATAACTCTCAGTTGAGTTGAGTAAACTTATTTATGGGTTCATGAACCCCTTATCATGGGTGTGGATAATGTATGAACATTCTGAAATTGTAAAGCTTAAGTAAAAGGGTACAATCTTGCATGATAATTGAACCTTGAATTACACTTCAATGCCTCTATGAAATTTGTTAGTCTTAGGTGGAACATACTCATCATGCTGATGTAATACCTAACTCTATAACTTATCAATCAATGTGTTTTGTAAATATTAGTCACTATAAGGCTTACAGAGGATCATGATTTGAATTTATTTTAAATTGTCTTATATTATAAGGTTGCATTTTAATTGAATGTATGATGGTGTTGTGTATTATATGTTGGATTTAGTAGACCCTTTTTCTAGACCCTATCAAGTCTACCTCATGACTACAATTAAATTGTCTAGGTTATATTCATATCTATCTATTTGTATGATCACCACTTACTTGCATGAGTTGTATCTAATAGAATCTATCTACCCTAAAATTTTGTGGGCATATGATTTAAAGTTACTGCCTTACACCACTACAAAGGGTTATAACCTTGTATATAAATCATTAAATTAAGTCTAACTAATTATATATTTTCGAATGAATTGTCTGGGAATGGCTATAATTAGACTTACCAATGCTTTTCATTACATACCTGCGTGATTCCTCTATTTTAACTTCATAAATATATATCAATTGGTAGTTAATATATATGAATTAATAATTAAGTTTTTATGGTTGCACTATATTATACTATAACTTGTATTTTTTATTCATGTAGTATAGTTGAGTTATGAAAAATTGGTGTTCTTATGGATAGACTTGGAATTGGACCATAACATGTTCCTTCATTAACTACCCTAGGAAGACATGGCTTTGAGCAAGAATTGCATTGTATTACTCATGATTTTTTTGTGATATATAATCACATACTTGGTTTTGTGATTTAATAAATTTGTAAGGATGGATAGATTGAATACGTGATTTTTTAATTCATATTTTATGGAATACATTAATTAGGAGATAACTATTAGGTTTCATCTTGGTATGAATGTATTTAGCTATCAAATTTTACCACCCCATGAATTCATCAATTTACATCTTAATATAGGTCTAGTATGGAACATTGGTAGCTTTGGAATCATGTAATGGATTTTTAAGGGCATTTTTGGGAGCCAATAGCGCACTTCAATTAATTATTAAAGCAACTTGGATTGTTATGATGGGATAATTTTATGTTGGTATAATATAAATAAGTTTACCTTCATTGGCCATATATATATTGACTATAATGAGAGTGAATAATGTATGTAATAAACTAGACCAATTGTCTAATGGTTAACTAGGCATCACTATTATATTTAGTGTTAAAAATGTTGAAATTGGGGTAAATTTGTGTTTGGGTTTTTTAGTTTTTAAAGGGATATTTAATGCAAAGACAACGTAATAATAGTGCCATAAATATGGTGCAAATGTAACACATATTTGTGCTCCATTTGCATCAAACAACTTTTGACCTTGCAGCCTCACATTTTCTATTTAATCCCAATTGGATGTCATTTTCATTATACCCATAATTGTTACTCTTGAGAATAAGGAGAAGGATCTCAAACAACCTAGTGTTTTCAACATGTAAAAAATAAAAGTAAGTTCTATTTCTAGTTGAATTGTCATTTTTTTGTAAATGACCAATATCGAGTTCAAATAAAAATTAATTTTATTTAATTTGAATAAAACAAATTATTATAAATATAATCCATATGACCACATATCCTTAAGTCATTTTTTCAATCAAATAAAATAAACAAATACATTCCATGACACCGCATATCCAAAATTTATTTTGTCAAATATTTTTGGTTTTTGTATGCAAAGAAATATTTTATACATATCTACAAAAGAATTTAAACCTATAACATTCAAAAACAAAAAAATCCATTATACTTCGATAGATGTGCATACCCTTAATTCCAACTCCCATTTTTCATGGACTAAGTGTGCAAGAAAGGTTGTGGAGTTGGGATTTACACCAAACTTCTCTAAACTTGGGGAAAAGTTTGAATTTCACCAAACTTTATTCTCATCAAACATGAACTCAAACATTTTTTACATGGAAAGTTTTCGACACAATTTATCATTTTCTTCCTTTAAGGTAAAATTTATATAGATAATTATTCATTAATATAAATCCATTAAAAATATTAGTAATAAACTAGGTTATGAGAAAACTGAATGTGGGTTATGTTGTCCAAAATGGAACCCCATGCTATTTTGAACAACTCATCCAAGTTTCAGAATTAGGTGGCTCTAGATTGAAGACCCGCAGACTGAAGAAGTTGAAAACATAGTGTTCCATGGAAACCTGGGACAAAAGTTAGTGTTTCATGAAATTTGCAAGGTTGTAATAAAAAAATAGAATTCAGAAGGATAGTATTTTGTGGAATTTGTTAAAATATTAGTTCTTTTCAGCATGGAAAATATATTGTTACGAAGACTTGGAAAATATAAAATTCTATGGAGTTGTTTAATTGTGGACAACAAAACATATAGTCTACTCTAGAGAAGTTACAATTCAAGAAAAAAAATCCATAAGACACCACAAGGAAAAGACAATCAAGTTTTAATTTAAATAGGTTTAGAAGTCGTAGAAGAAAGAACTATGTATTCTATGGGTTCTCAAAGTATAGTGTTCCACGGATTTAAAAATTTGTGTAACAAAGGGACATGGTCATACTAAAAAGTGAAAAGAAACAAGAAGGGACACCTTCACGTCATTGCAGAAGAAAAATATTAATTTCGGGAGCATTAAAAGGATAAGTTTTGAATATTTGAAATGTTAAGGAACATAAGAACTTAGTGTTCCAAAGAAATCAAATACATATTGTTTCATGGAGTTAATAAAGTTACAGAGCATACAAACAAAAAGACTACAAAATGAAAGAAAAAAAAGAAAAAAAAAAGTAAATCATATATTCCTTCATATCTCCTTACAACCTCGGTTGAAATTGTTACATCTTGGAATGAAACATTAATCTTGTTGAATCTCTTGATCAGATTGATTGTGGATTCTCTAAAGGTTTTCTAAATGCTTGTAGATTTAAGATATGAGCAAAGTGATTAAATGACTGGTTGTATTTTTGATTCATGGTTATCTAGAAAATGTAACAGTATGTGATATTGAATCATAATCAAACACAATGATAATACAAATTTCAAAGATTCCAAAGATTATAATTAAATAACAATAAGTTATTATTTATAGATGAGGGAAGAGAATCCCAAATCCTTTATTTTGTGGTTAACTTATGTGATCTAAATTTAACATAAGCATAATTGGATTGTTTAGTTGAGTTTCCAATCTAATTGAGGAGTTGAGTCATTGATTTGAGGTTGTATGGATGAGTTATTCTTGATTTGGAAAAGGTTGCACATGATTTTTTAGATTTAGCATTCAATAGTAATTACATGTATTTTATTTTATTTACCCAAAAAAGTGATGTGACTTTTAGATTTTGGAGATATTTTCTTTAATTTTAGAATTCATATTTTTTAGGAGATATGTGCTTACTTAACTCAAATGCGTGATTTGTTTTAATGTAAATTTTTCCTCTTGCATATATTTAATGATTTAATCTTTAATTGAATTGTTTCTCTCTAGTTAACTTGAGATGTTGACCAGTGAAGTAAAACTGGATAAGGGCTGAGGTGCAAATGGATAATGCAGGATTTATTTAATTAAGTTGATATTAAATTAGCTAATAAAATTAACTAATGTGATAGGAGATGAATAATAATAGTGATATGATTAATTAATTAATCATAGGAATAGGATATGAATTTAATAGGACTCATAAAATGAATATTTAATAATTCAAGAGAATTTGTGAGCGATAGGAATGTTTTGGGAAGTTGCGGGACAATGTGGTAAAATGTTGTTAAAGGTAATAAAATAGAGAAATATATCAAAAGTGGTGGAAAGTGGTCGAAAATGGTCATAATGTGTCCTGAACTAATTATGAGGTGATTCCAAACGTTCAGTATTTATAATGCATGTTAGAGTAGGTATTTACCTTAGCTCATGTTCACCTAGGTACTTTATTTACCTTTATTGTATTTATCCTCACCCAATTATGTGTGTGGATATTTATTTTATCTTATTTAGATACTAGGAGATATTATCTAGTTGTTAAGTATAGTTTTTTCCCTGATCTATGGTATTGACTAGATCCTTGATGTCTAGTTCTCTCCTAAATCTATGGTCTTGACTAGTTCTTTGATGAATAATTATTTCCTTGATTTATGGCTTGATCTAGGACCTTGACTGGTTCTTAGATTGTTATTCCTTTCCTATATAAGCAAGGCCCATTCTCATTGTATTTCATTGAGTTCCATAATAATATATGATATTGTTTCTCATTTTTTTGCAAACGTTTTACGTAAATTTATTTTGGATACTTGATTTCATCTTATTGATCGTGGTGTTTGATTATCATCTATGTTCTTGGCTTGGTATGATCTGGTTATCGTTCCTTTTAATGCATTTTTTTAGGGCATATGCATTTCCCCTCTTTAAATTTTTATTATAAATTAATAGAACTTTAAATATAGGAGATGTGTGTCGATCGGTTAACAAATGATAAATAAGTGTCGTGGACTATTTGATTTTCCTTACTGAAGCATTTGGATGACCTACTAATTTATATTGGTACTAAGGGGCTTCCCCCTCAAGTGGGTGGGTAACACAAAAAAATGGTGGATAGTTTCTTGATAGGAGAGAGAGAAAGAGCCATACATGAGTGTTGAAAAATATGGCGTAAAGTGTTAATTATGAGAGTGTAAAGGTTAAAATAAATAAATAAGGGTTTAGAAGAATGGGTTAAATAGAAGGGTGGGAGGGAGAAAAAATCATTGGCCATTTTTATTATTATATATTTTACGCCAGTGATAGATTTTAGAGCTCTACATCTTGGGAGATACGATGCAATATCCACCATGGTTTCATTGTGCAAATCACGTTCGATAGTTTGGTCAAGATCTTATTGATCTCAGTCCAGTAAGTTCACAAAAAAATTAGTTTTGTAAGTGAATTTATTGTTTTTTATGTGTTATAAAAGTGGAATGTAATTCTCGTGCATATAAGTATATTTACTACTGTAGCCTATAATGTTTGCTAACGTTAACTTGGGTGTGCTAGTGTGAAAATATGGACATTATCATGATCATGGATGCGTAAGAATATTGAGTACGTGCTAGTACTATAACAGATGTGATATTTTTCTAATACATGCACTAGCGTAAAGCACGTTTGCATCTCAATGGGTGTACTAATATTGAATTATTTTTTCTATCGTCATTATGTGTGTGCTAGTGTTAACTAGAGGAAATGGATGAGATTCAAAAGATGAAATTAGAAGAAAAGTGATATTTTAGGCACTAAAAGAGTAGTTTAATGTTTTCAGTAGAGACTATATGCACTGGATATGTAGGAGCATCATTGAAAACTATGTTCATTTGAGAAACAAATGATAAGGGTTGAGAAGAGGTGACTATGTGCGATATTGGAGGTGATAGGTTTAGCTTACATTACATAGTTGTTGGATATTAGACTAGATCAATAATTTTTTTATTAGATACGGTAAAAAATATATTTTAAAGGGATCAGGAACCCTGAACAATAAAAAAGATAGTCATTAAGGCCCAAGAGAGAAAAAAAACCAAACAGGGCACAACAAGCCTAGAGAAGGGATAGAACGAGAAGCCCAAGAAACCAAAACAAGAGAACACTAAGGAAAGAGGGAAACCACAAGACATGTCAACCAATAAAACTTGACCAACATCAAGAGGACAACCCAACCAACCAAAGACAAACTCCTGCTCAGTAAAATGGCACAACAACAGAGGAGAAAACTAACACCTAACATAAGGACGAGGAGAGGATAGTTTTGATTTTCTTGCACAAATGAAACTCCAACCATCATCCTCTAAAGCGTGCTTAATGAGCTCAGCATGGTCTATGAAACCGAATGTTTTAAGAAGATAACAATTATAGTGAGATCCTTAGCAAAATTCTAAAACTTTGAGTTTGTTGGGATCTAAAATCCCAGAAACAACCTTCTTCGGGATTTTTTCAATATCAAGAACTATTTCAGTTTTTCATTTTATGGTGCTTCTAATGGGATTTCCCTCATAAAACTTCCACCAATCTTCTTCAAATGAGTCCCTAGAATGAAGCTCATGGGTAGGGGAAAACATGTCTAATTTGGCTTCACAATCAGACTCCAAAGAGGAACCATACTCGTCCACAGTTCCATTGGGAGACCCATTTTTCAAAGGTTCCACCTCCTCATCACTGTCATTCATGTCCTCCACTACACACAATTTGTCCTCCTCTTTATCTGCAATACCCTCCTTAGCCTACAGATTGAAATTAAAAGTGGTATTAGAGATCGAGTTCATGGTTTTTGGATCCATCCCACCTAATGCCTCCAAATCCTTTACAACCATCGGCCCATCAAAATGAATTTCTCCACTATTTAGGGGGGAAAGTAGGGGGTCTGGTATCTAACCATCAGCAAAACCTATAGCACTAATAGACACCTTCAGCCTCCATTCCTGAGAAGATCCAGAGTAAGCCCCAAAACCGTGACCAACATACCTGCAATTCCCACAAACCACAAGGGAGCACTCATATTAGATCACATGTTCAACCAACCCATGACTCGAGATGAGAAGAATGAGAGTGGGTATCATTTTCCTAGGTTTAACATTCACACACAGTTTGGTAGAGGTCATTCTTGTCTGATCTATAGTGGTTGAATCAATGGCCAACAGATTACCAATCGCCTTAGCAATCCCTTTAAAAACCTCAACATCCCAAAATTCTAGGGCCAGATCCGGAAGTCAAACCCACACAGGGAAAGCATTAGGGGATAAATTTTTCATATCGAGCCCAAGTCACCATTTTTCCAAGTGCAGAGTGGTCTTTCTATAGAAGCAAGGGCCCCCATTAATGGCCAAGAAATACTCTTCCTCCGTGTCAAATTGGAATAAGAAAGACTAATTCAAAATGACCACAACAGAGATACCACCTCTCATAGCCCATTTTATCTTGGCCCAGGCCCTTACTAAATCCACATTTGGCCTAAGGCCTGCAAACCGACCCAAGAGAGAGAGACCATATCATTTACTAGCCCTTGAGATCACTTCCTTACGTGCGAAAAGGTATGGAGCTTCTTGTTTCCAAGTCAGAATCAGGGGAGGGAGAGGCAGCCCACACTCTTTCTTACCCACAACCCACTTCGCCTAAGATTTTTGCCCCTGTTCATTTTCTGGTTCCTCCACACACTCTCTCTCTCTCTTTCCCACTCTCATTCCCATCCATCATAGGTCGTTCCTTGGCCACACAATGTAATTTTTATTAGACTAGATCAATACTTATTGAATTCTTTGGTAGAGCAATTACACAGTGAGTCACATAATTTCATAAATCTTATCAGGGAGATGTCAGTGAGTTTTGAGGATGTGTACCACATTCTTCTTGTTCTGTTGCAAGGATGATTGATTCAATGCAAGAAGATTGTAGCTTACATACAAGTATATCTATAGCTAATTTTCAACCTAGATGAATTCACAGAGAGGGTATGGTGATGCACCTTGGATAGTATATGAAATATCTTGATGCAACATGGCTACCCATTTATTTGATGGCCCTTATTAGTAACTAATTACTCCTTGATAATATTAGGAGGTTGTTGCAACTTGCTTTGATTAGTGTAGTAGCAGAGTTGATGGATATAACCATAGTGTTTGCATGGGGACCATGTATTTTAGGACACATATACATGAACATGTACATGGTTATTTGTATGATTAAATAGAACTTAGGTCCAACTACATTATTTTCTACTTGGGCATGCAAACACATTGCAGTGGTTCAGCCGATAGGTACTCTTAGAGACATATAGCCTTAGGATCCATCATCTTTTGGATGAGAGATAGTGGGTGGTGGACATAGGGGTCACTAAGGGGACATTGGATTTTACAAATGAGCTATATATGACTTACAGTTATGGATGATCACATGCTAACCATAAAAACATTACATATGGCCACAAATGATGTAGAGATGGGCATAATAGAGATTGAAAACTATACTATTGGGATTTGTTCATTTATTATGGGGAGGTACATATTAGAAAAGTTCAGGTGAAAATTAGGTGGCATGTAGGATATTATAGCTAGAGAGTAGTGTTACACATGAGTATCATGATAAACTATGGATTTTGGGCCATGTATCTGGTCTAGTGTTGCAAGGGCCAAATTTGGGGAAGTTTTACCATAGGCATGGGATGCTCAGGAAGATATTATGGATCTAGAAGTATCAACATTCCACATGTAGTTATAACGTCTGGTATAGAATTAGTGACAAGGAATTCTCTATAATGGAGGGACACAAGAGGAGGAGGAAGAAAGGGATAGGGATAAGATCCATAAATACATACATAGGGATAGGATATATAGGGAATACATGTGCAGGGACTGGTACCAGGATATGGTTTTCCACTGAGGCCACCGATTCCATTCGGAAGAGGAGATGGTGATGGTGATGGTGATGGTGATGGTGATGGTGATGGTAATGGTGATGGTGATGGTGATGGGAGTGATGGATGGGGGATACAGGAGAGGTATATGTTTATAGTTAGCTTCCACTATTACAACCTCCAGTGTCTTTAGTGTTATAGTTACATGTGACACATGTTTAAAGAGATAGATCCATTTAGAAGAGAGATGTCACATTGATCATAGCTCATAAATGACATACATAGTTACAATAAAGGACTACTAAGAAATATTAACTCACATTACAAGTGCATAAATTAATAGTAGAGAGAGATATGGCATGGCATGTAGCTAAGGCCTCTAGGATGGGATAATTTTTATAGGAGTTAGTGGTAACTACTCATGATGTAGGCTACTACATAGTGTTATATGAGGAATTCATTCCTGAAGGCCTCAAAGTTCCAGGATATAGTCAAAGGATAGTTTCAAGGTTAGGTAGATCAGTGAGATCACATGGGATGTCCAGATCAGCTAGATCAGTTCATATGCTACCAACAAGACGAGGGGGAGATAGACTAGGAAGCCTAGAAGTAGGGTAGAGTCGAGGAAAACTTAGTATAATATGAATTTTTTTTTTATGCACCTTATGATGAAGGAATGTTATTTTTGTATAGATTCATAGGGTGGCATATTTTATTAGATAAGGCAAAAACTAGGTTTTGAAGGGATCCAAAAACCTTGAACAGAAAAATGAAAGATAAATCAAAAAAAAAAAAGGTGGAACCTAAAAGAATCATGACCAACCATGGCCCTAGGAAAGATAAAAAACAAACACAAAAAAACAAAACGAAAGGAAGACCCAGAGGGATAAAAAGGAGCCCATAAAGACAGTCAAAAGGGCTTGACCATCCAAACAAAGGACAATCTAACATCCATGAGCATTTCCATGATGGGATCTAAGGCTCATCCTCAGAGGAGAAATATCATATTTTAATTTCTTCTTGTTAAAAATAGTCTTCCATCCATCCCCCCATTAGGATCTACATTCTCATCTGGGTGGATAAGAAGACATACCTCAAGGACCTCATTGTTGTTAGATATTTGCATCTACATGAAACTGGGATGTTACACCATTGATACCTCTTCCTTCTCGTAAATATTAACCGGTCCAGTAGGGGGATGAAAAAATTCACCCATCTTTACTTCATGATTATCCCTGGGCATGTTTGGAGTTGCTTCTTTAACACTATCTTCACGAGCGTAAACTGCCAAATTTTAAAATTTAGAATCTTTCCACCACGAAACACTCCCCTTGATTAGCTTCTTGATGATGGAGAAATTAGTGTCTAGATGTCCAAGAGAAAAACAAGCTCTGCATCTAAATGGAAATCCTTCATAATCTAGATTTTGAGTCCATACTAAATCTTTGACGTTAAGATCCATAGTGGCTGGAAAATCAGCAAACAAATCCATATCCATTAAAATCCTAGCAAAAGTAGTATGATCAAAGGAATTCGACTTGGGATCCACAGAAAAAATATTACCTAAGGCATCCCCCATAGCCTTAAAACAAACCCCACTCTAGAAATGAAAAGGCAAGTAGGGAAGCCGTATCCATACTTGTATAATATTGAAATTTTCAGTCAAAGGATTGAAGGAGGGGAACCAGGGGTTTGTAAGAAGAATATGCTCTTGGTAATTCCAAACTTTTCCTAAAATGGCTTCCTTATCCAAAGAGCTATCAAAAATAGATATAAAAAACCCTCGAGCAGAGGGATAAATATTGACATTACCAGTTGTATGAGGCCTCCATAGCTTAATAATCTAGTTGTGTAAGGAAAGAAGACCCAAAAAAAAACTAAAAAACCTACAAATAAGACCCCTATCCTGAAAGAACTCGACAGAATCAAAAACCTCCTCCCCAAATGACACCATAGGCACCATTTTTTCAAGATTCATAGGTTTAGGAGGGGACCTTTCATGATACTTTTCTATGGTCAGGAAGAACACCATCTCAGAAGAAACAACATACACCTAACCCAAACCTTGCTTAAATCCTCCAAGAATAGGGGATCCCAGCCCAACATGCACTTTACTCTTATAGAGCATGACCTGAGCAGATTGGACCACTCGACTATCACTATCACCCATGCCTTCATTACCATTGAGAGGATCAGGACTACATGTCCCACCATCGCCATAGACCCGATCTATGAGAGACAAGCCGTCACCATGCACCTTAGGCCCAACACGGCCCTACTTCGATCCATTCGACCTAGTATGAAGGGGACCAATCCCAACACAACCAATGCTAGGCACCAGATCCATGCATGAGGAAGGAAAACACTCATTTCCATCTAAACTACTATCCAAAGCAAGAATGTAGGAGGGCAGAGGTGTATTCACTATAGATTGAGACTGTTGTGCACCCACCACCAACACAGAAATAAAGTCGACACCATTAGGGATAAGGTTAGGGCAGAACAAATATGATGCCATTTCACTATTCACATGTACCATTAGGGATAGGGTTAGGGATAGAGTGGAATTTTGATGTTTCTGTATGTATATGACATTCTTTTATGTGGACATTGGATATGGACATTTACTGATCTATGTAGATGATGATTATTGTATCACACATTTGTAATAATTCATCAATACATGCTTATTAATTTTCATTTTCTTATGTTGATTAGATTGTGTTGTATACATGATAGTGATGATGATACGAATGATTTTTCTCATATCATGAGCTTCCATTCAGATATTGTATTTTTTGAATAACCTATTTTGCTATTACACAATAGAGTCAACATCATGATTATTGAAAAAAACCATGATGAGAAAACCAATATGTCTGTAAAAACACACGAAAAGATAAACAATAAAAAAAACCTAATATACACAATAGATGTATACACCAAGGCTATAAATTAACGAATGTGTTATCCAAAATACTTACAATTGGTCAAAAATGATAACAAAATAAATAAAGTAAAGAAAACCTAATATACATAGTAATAGTATGCACCATGGATATGAATGAACAAAGATGTTATAAAAATACTTTTAATTGGTCAAGAACACAAAATGCAACATTAATTTAAATAACTACAATTAACTATTCCCCTAATGTGTTCCATAGTGAAGATGAAGAAAATTTGAATGCCCCCAAGTAAGGATACATGTAAGGGGATTGGATCAGAATAAAAAGTGGGGTTAAGTGACACTCTTGTTGGATTGTATTAAATATTGATATGAGATTGAAATGGGTTAATTTCCCTCAAGAAAGGATGCACGTAGGGAATGAAATTAGATTCGATGTTGCCCCAAGCGAGGATACACGCAAGGGATTTTTTTTCTTACCCCCAAGCAAGGATACATGTTAGGGGTAAGTTGATTATTTTATAATCATAGGATAGTTGGAAAATTACAAGGATAGGAGATGAAAGTTAGATATTGTTGAGTTCTATTGATATTTTATTAGATTTTGATCATTTTTTGAATATTTTTGGATTTTGAATGATGTTTTTATTTTTTAGATTTTGAATTTTTTGAATGTTTTTAATTTTTGAAAAAATTTAGGTGCTCTAGGACTTATATGATTATGATTAGGAACACAACAAATCTATAAGATCAGGAGATGATTATAAGTGGATATAGGATATAAACAAGTTTTTATAGATTAATTATAAAGAACAAGTGAGAGAAACCTGATTCGGATGAAATGATTATTGGAATATGGAAAAGGAACTATACAAGTTGATGTGTCAAAATACCACCGACATAAGGGGTTGGTATCATTGATTCACAAATAGAATATATTTAGATTAATTAATTCATGGGTTCCTTAAGCTCTTATCCATATTTAGGGGATAATATGTATGCACCAAATATGTATTTTGTAGGACCTAACCAAATAGGTTCAAATTTCCCTTATTTTTCCCAATATTTTGTTGTATTCGTGTAAATTTATTGTAGAGAAAGGTCTTCAATTTCAAATTTTCATGATCTTATCCATTTTTTGTAGTTGTGTCAAAATAAATTCTGATACACTTTCAAATGATCCAAGGCATTAAGCCACTTCTCATCTAGGAGGTGAAGTTTTGAAAGATGATCCTGTATGTATTCATCTTCACTGATCAAGTATTTAAGGAATATATGGAGTGATGGGAGCTTGATATTTATAGATAATATGCCTTCAGTGCCATATATAACTAAAAACAGTGTGGCTCTTGTTGGAGTAAGGTAGGATGTGTACTAGGCCTACAGGGAAAGATAGAGTTGTGTATACCAATTGCAACAATGTTTGTAAACATTTTTTCCAAAATGGATTTGAATTTTTTGTTGCATGCTTATGCTTGGCCATTACACTGGGAATAGTATGGAGTGGACCATTTGAGGTAGATATGAAAGTGTTTCGCTAACTCTTTTATAGTTTTATTTTTTAAGAATGTAAAATTATCTATAATAATGGAGGAGGTGATAAAAAAAAAAAACCAATGAGATGGTTAAATATAAACATGGAAATATTAGTATTGGTAACATAAGTAAAAGGTAAGGCCTCTACCCATGTGGTAAAATATTAGGTTGAATTTATTATCAATGTACGATCATTGGAGGAAGTGGGTTTCATTTGTTCTATAAGGTCAAGCCTTGTAGTGATTAACTAAAGATATTTTTAAGGTGCATGAATTATATCATCATGTTATTGACATGTTAAACATGTTTTGAAAATTTTACAAGAATGGACTCCATAGTGGGCCAATAATAACCCATGAACTTTTTTTATCCAGAACCATACCACTTGTGTTTTCGTCGTATATGCCAACATGTAATTTGACTAGAGTTTAGTTTACTTCATGTTTATTGAGACATATTAGGATATTTCCATCATATCCTCTTCAATATAGGGTGTTGGAAAGGATATTATAGTACGAATCACATTTTCTTACATCTTATTTGATTTGATAGTTCATATTGTTAGGGAATGTGTTTTCTTGGATGAAGGTGTAAATTTCATGGTACCAAGGGTTATTAGGATCAAATATTTCACATGTCATATTGGACTTAGAAAAATCATAAGCTAGAATAAAAAATTGTTCGACAAGAAACTCATTATATGTTTTATTTGGAGTGAACTCAAGAATGTGTTGGTGCTCAATTTGATCTCGCCCCATTCGCTCTAAAAATTCTTCAATATGTAGGCTCTGTCATATTTTCTATTTCCCTGAATGAATGTGTGATAGATCTTTTCTTCATTTGGTTACCATGATCAGTCCTTTCCTTTGGTCGAGGATCACATTAAGTCCAGATATTGTTTTCCGTTCCTCTGTCCATGATAAAGAATTTGTAATTTGGGCATAAACTCAAGTTTTTTCCCTTCAATTTTTCCACAGTCATGTTTTGTTTTCCCTGTCAATTTTTGTCCCAACATCTATGGAAACATGGTCCTTTCTGATTAGATGTGGCTCAGTGGGGAATTTTGAAACTCTAAGGCCCGCTTCAACTCAAGTATTTTCCACGTGGAGGGCCTACGCTCATCTAAAAATTTACCTCTTGGTTTGACCTTTGGAGTTTCCCCAAGGAGACACGTGGAGGTTTCTATTGGCCCTGCCCAAACTTAGACATTTTTTTCATGCGGCCGGTGCAGCTTTTTTAAACCATGGACACGTGGAAGGCCGGGGCTCATTTGAGGATCCGCCTCTAAGTCCTACCTTAGCAGTTATGCCACAGAGACACGTAGAGGCTTCCTTTATCTCCTCTCTATACTTAAAATTTTCAAGAAATTTTCTAATTCCTAGGACACGTGGAGCACCCACACCTATTTGGGACCTGCCCTTGTACTTTAATTTTAAAATAGTGCCGAAGGGACACTTGGAGGTTTCCGCTAGATCCTAGCCATACTAATACTTTTCAACGCCCAAAAAACATTTCTCAGAACCTAGACATGTGGCAGTTTCCGCTCATCCTTAAAAAATTTCAACAACTCTGCCAGATTGAGACACGTGGTGAGCCCACGCTTGTTTAGGGTATCTACTTTTGGGAACCATATAAAGAGTGTACCAAATAGACATGTGGAGGCTTCCACTGGCTCTTTTTTATATTGAGACATTTTCAAAGGCCAAAAGGAAAATTTTTTTGGCCCAGGGCACGTGGAGAGCTTGCACTTGTTTGAGGTCCCCCCTCTAAACTTCATATTTGAAGTTGCACCAAAAAAACACGTGGAAGGCCCACGCTTGTTTGGGAACATGCCTTTGTACTTCACCTTCGTAGTTGCGCTAGGGAGACACGTGGAGGCTTCCGCTGGATCCTCTTTGCACTTGGCTGATTCGAACTCATAGCACATGTAATGTGGGATAATCCATACGTGGAAAATCCTTTCTAAGAGGCACAAACAAATGTAGGCATCCATGTGAGGGCACTCATTTATCAAGATGTATTCTTAAGGGTGAAAAGGATTGCTTGTGAGATCCATCTATACAGAGCCACCGGAAAATGATTAAAATGGGGATTTCTCGCATGACAAAACAAAATAATTATTAGAAGGACTGTAAAAAAGTTGTGGCATGGCATCCCAGTCATTAGTCGAGGGTCTGAGAAATGTGATCAATTCATGTTTCATCCACCAGGCAGCTGCGAGTGTAAATTTATTAAACGTCACTTTTTGGGACAAATTGGTAACAAGCAAAGGATTCCTCGAATATTATTCTTTTTGGGGGGGAAATTTGGGATGAGTGAGCAAGTGAAATGTACAAATGCAATGAGAATACTCTTGTAAAGGGTCAGGGGTTGAATTCTCATGAGAAAATTTGAGAAATTCCATCTTCCTGAGAGACCATTTGAGAAACCTATTAATCTCTTATGTTTTAGATTTGATCATGTCAAGTTGGTTGCAAGTGTATAGATATTGACAAGCTCTAAGACTATTTAAAGAAAATTTCCCCCGTTGATGAATCTAATCAACTTTGAATTAATCTTTGTTAATCTTGGACAAATTTGTGTCTGCTTTATTTCATAATGTATACAAGTAGTTTTTCTTGTTCCTATTACAATATTTTGTTAAAATCCCTCTGAATCACATAGGATCTCATCCCTGTGATAGTTTATTGGCATTTGTAATTTCATTACGAGAAGAGCCTTAATCATGTAATGAGATAAACAATTTAAAATCACTTTATTATCATTTTGTTGATAAATATTGTCTGTAAGGCTTTGAGTGTATCTAAGGCATGAGGAACTAGGGGTCTTTAATGTTTAATTGAGTCTTTAGCTCGATCCTTTATGTTAGATTCTTGGAGATTGTGTGAAACCATGCAAATCTAGGCCTCCATTGATGCACACCTTCTGGTTGACGGAATATTTTAGCTATTCTAAAGCATTTTGTCATTTAGTTTTCCAATTGTTGTGAAGGTTCTCAAAGATCTGGAAAAATCAAGTTTATCCTACTTAATCTCCCACAAAAAATTATTCAAAAATAATGAATCCTACCAGAACTACCCCTATTTTCCCTGTATGTCCACAAATGAATAAATTCTACTACCAAAATATGCAAAAGCAATCAGGATTCCATCATGTCTTCAGTAAACTTAACCCTATTTAGAAAATATCACTATTCTTTAGAAGTGACAACTCGTGAGAGTTAAATTATGGTGCATTGATCATATTTTCTCAAGGTTTCCTTTAAAATTTGTGCAAAGAAGGATATATTCATTCTCCTTTACCAATAGAGGTTATAAAATGGGTCCTCTCACCCTGGTCGAAAGGCATGGCCTAAATTAGTGAGGATAGATCAAATCCTTCTGATGGTGCTATGAATTTCTCCTACATCTGAGTGACAAAGAGCCAGCTAAATCGCCTCCCTGGCTACAAATTGACATACATAAGAATTTATCTATCACCAGGATTCTTGTTAAATCTGTGATGTTTCTCATCTTGCAAGGGAGAATCAATTTGGATACCAAGAGAAGGGATCATATAGTTTCCATGGCATATGTGTATTTTTTGTATGAGTTGAGCTTGTTTGAATACAAAACAACATACATAATGATTTATCTGTCTCTAGGATTCTTGTTAAATCTATGATGTTGGTCATATTGCAAGGGAGAATCAATTTGGATACTAACAGAAGGGATCCAATAGTTTCCATGGCATATGATGATTTTTTGTATGAGTTGAGCTTGTTTGAATGTGATAAGTTGAAAATAACCATTGAGGATATGAACCATGAAATTATATGGGATAAATTTCTCTTCTTTTACTTGATATTCATCGTTGACTTGATTGATGACCAAGAGGGAATCTCCATAAACTTTGAATTCCTTGAGATTCCATGAAACAGAAAATTTTAGACTGGCTATGAGAGTTTCATATTCAACAACATTTTTAGTATAAGGGAAGCCGATACAAAAATATTTTTGAATAACATAGTCATTCAACATGAATAGTAGAATTCATGCTCCTGATCCATGGGTGTTGTAAGATCCATAAAAATATAGAGTTTAAGAAGGAATTACATCAACATATAAGACTTTTTCATATGGAAATTCAAAGTGAAGAGATTGTAAACCTTGTAGGGGTGTTTCCGTAAGCTTATTGGAAAGGTACTATCCCTTGATGGCTTTTTGATTGATAAATTTGATTTCAAATTCACTGATTAATACAACCTAGCTAAACATTCTTCTTGGTACAACATGTATGGATAGTATATACTTGAGTGGATCTACTTTCACGATAAGCTTAGTTGTATGATTGAGCATATAGTGGCATAGCTTGTGAAATGTGAAATCCATAGATAATCATTACATTTTAACCTATGAATATTTGATTTCATGTTCAATCAAGTTTCTACTAAGGTAGCAAACAACTTGTTCTTTTCCTTAATCTTTGTGTTGAGTTAACAATGCTCGTATTACACATTTTGTGGTAGATGTATATAAAAGCATTGGATTTTATAGAAAATGTGGCTTGAGCACTAGAGTATTAGATAGGAATTACTTCAAATTAGATAAAAACTCTTGATAGTATTGATTCCATTTGAACAATACATCTTTATTGAGTAATTGATTGAAGTGATGGCACGTGTCTACTAGTTGTGATTTGAACAATCTGATGGATTGTATTTTGGCTTGAATACCTTAAAATTGTATAAGGTTTTGTTAGGTACATATTTCCATTATATTTTTGACCTTTTTGTTGTCCACTTCAATACCTTTTCATGAGATTATGAAACCCAGGAGTTTTATTGAAGTCACACAAAACACACATTTCCTTGGATTGATTCCGACATTATATTATTGTAACCTTTCAAAGATAAATCTCAAAACTGATGGATGATCAAATCTTGTTTTACACTTTGCTAAGATATCATCTAGATATTCTTCCATTATGTCATGTAGCAAGTCATGAAATATGATTTTCATAGCTCTTTAATAAGTGAATCCTGTATTTTTAAGGCTAAAAGGCATGACCTTGTAACAAAAAGTGTCCCACTATGTTGTAATGTTGTCTTGGGTTGATCCTCTTTAGCAATTTTTATTTTATTATAACTAGAAAAACCATCCATTAAGGAGAGAATTTCATGTCTTATTATAGAATCAATGATCGTGTTGATATTTGGTAGCATGAAGTCATCTTTTGGACATGCTTTTTTTATGTCATGGAATTCTATACAGATTTTTGATAGCCATGGTTTTCTTATCAACCAATAAAATGTTTGATATCTACTTTAAATATTCAATGGGTGGGATGAAATATTCTTCTAAGATATTTTAAATTTCTACTTTGATGAGTAATATGATTTTGGGATGCATTTTTCCAAGTTTTTGTTTGACAAAATATTCTTCTGGATGAACAAAAACATGATGTACCACAAGAGAAGTATAAAATCCTGTCATATCCTTATATGTCGATACAATTACATCCTAGAATCTAGCAACGAGTGATTTAAATGCTTCTATTTTTATTTTGTTAATCTTGCACCAAGTTATAGGAGCTTAGAATTCTCACTTACACCAATGTTGATGCTAATGGTGTCTTCTACTATAATTTTTTATATGTCTGTTTATTGAAAATATTGTGTGGGTTGATGTAGATCCTCTGTTTGATCTTCTATTAGATTTGGAGGAGTTTCCCTTCTCTTGAGTTATTTAGAAATGTTTTCATTAGGATATAGGTCCTTTTACTTTTTGTAATTTTTCTCTTTGTTTGCTTTTTTTCTCATATAGTGCCTCAATGAGGTTTTCACTATGAGTTTTTTTGTTTTTCTACTTTTCTTACTATTGTGGACTGGGGTATTTGATTTCTTCACCAAATTGAGCATTTACATCTATATCAATATTTAATCCCTTCTTATGATCAGAAATGGGAATATGGTCTTGAGTCCTGGGGATATCTTCGATGGATTCATCATTTTGAAAGAGATCCATAGATATATGATTTTTTTGATCACGATTAATGAGGAAAGGTTATATAATATTGAATTCAATGATAATGATGGAAAGTTCTTCACATAAAAAAGGTACTAGCCAAGTCATCAAAGAGGATATGTGTGGAACATGTCTTAATGTTCAAGTCAATATCCTCACCACTAATTATTACATCAAATATTTGAGGCATTTTTAAAAATATTTTGAAACCTAGGTCATGGTGATAGATATTTTCTATGTACATGACAGATCAAGATGACCTTACTCATTTTTACCAAGTCCTTTACCTTTCCATTGCATGTTTATCATCATTTTATGTATTTTACTATAGTCAAGAGTTTCTAAGGATTTAGTTGGTCAGTTTTCATATAACCAAAATCCCATAGAACCCTAAATGTTTTCATCTTATAGATATCCAAACCATTTGGACAATGAGTTGTACCAATATTGTAAATTGGAGCTTATTTAAGATGGGGATCATTGGGCTTACCATAGATTTGTGGTGATAAATATAATTTACCAATATATCTTAGAACTCATATTTTCCAATACCTTTGTTAATTATTTTAAGTTTGGGTAGAGAAATGTATGTAGAATTGAATTTTTGAAAGGATATCTGGATCTTTTTGGTTTTCATATATGAAAGCAATGATGCATGGATATGTAGATCTATCCATAGAAGGAAAGTAATCCTCAAGCTTATATATCCCCTCTAGAATATTTTAATATTCAAATGGATTAGTATCACTGAGTAGGGTAAACTCTTTTCCTTCATAAGGTAACTTTATGCATTGATACAAGTAGATGGTATGAATTGGATGGTGTGAATCTAGGGACAAACCAGTAGAATGTTATAGGATGTTTCAACATCAACAACATAACAAAATGTTTCCAACGTTTGAGGACCAACCTTTATTGATAACGTGATAGTCCCTGAAGATTTTCTCTCACTATTATCATAACCATGAATAGTGATGATATTAGTTCTTATGTTTTCTTGATTATGAAAAATGCATCTTAATAATTTTATAGAAGATATATTTAATGCATTTCTATTATCAATAAGCACCCATTTTATTTTATAGTGGGTGATGAATGCTTCAATATATAATGAATTGTTATTTTGGATGTTTGGATTCAAAAGGTCATGAGTACCAAATGAAAGAATTTGAATACATGGCTAGAGGTTGGAAATTATGGCTTGAAACTTCTTAATATTAAAAGTGCATGAATAAGATTGTCTTTAAGTGTGGGTGATGATTTCAGTAATTCCATGAGTAATATTTATGCAGAGGTCTTCTTCAATTTTTTAACAATATCATATGAGTGAAAGGGAGACTTAGCATTGGAAATTTTTGGATCAACAATAGGTTGAGGATTAGGCATTGGAGGTAAAGTTGATGTAGATGGAAGATTGGATGTATGTACCCAAACCTATTTTTTTCATGTTTTCATTGCATAACTAGGAGTATTTATTTTTAAGGTGGCTACAAAATGAGGTGTTTGATCAATGAAGGAAATAATGGAACTAAAATAAATGTTGTTTGAGGATTGACCCTTATCTTGAAATTTATCATTGTATCATGTTTCAAAAATTGATCCTTGAACACCTTTAGTCTCACATTTAGTGTTTTGGTATTTGTTTTTTTTCTATTTCAATATCTCTTTGATTGATTAAATCCTGAATGTAATGATGGAGTCTTATGTAACAATTATTAGGGTGGTCGTTGATGTGATGGTACTGACAATACAATATTTTGATTATTTATACCACACATGTTTTTTTCTCCTCTTTGAAGGGTCCTGTGAACAAATATATTACCATATTAGCACTTACTAAATTATGAATGACACTAGAAATACCTTCTCCAAGAGGTGTGAAATGTCTTCGTCTAACATTACGGGGAGTAGTTTCTTTACTAGAGATCACGATTGGTTGGTCATTTGATTTGATTTTTTTATGGTTGATTTTACAAATTTTGAATATGGTGGGTATTAGTGACCCCATCATTTACAATGTTCCAATTTTTACTAAATTTTTTTTATTTATTATGATGTCCTTGATTTTTATTGGATTGATATTTTGAAGGAGTTTTGATTAGACCCTTAGAAATGAGATCCCTTTCTATTTGTGCTCATTTTTCAATGGCTTCCTCGAAGTATGTTAGGAAATGTATTTGAATTTGGAATGATAGTTTTGAATTAATATTCGGAACGAAAATTCTTATCAATTTTTTTTTATATAGAACAAGAAAACTAGCTTGTTATTCCTCTCCATCATTGAATAAATGATTTGAATGTTTCATTATTCCTTTTCTTAGTGTTATAAAGGTCCATCATAGTGACTTGTGAATATATATTGAAGGATAAGTTTTTTTAAAACTTATCTAATAAGTCCGTGAAGGTTTTGATTGATTTCTTTCAGTGGTGTAAAAACTAATCTAGGGATTGTCCTCCTAAACTTTTTGGGAAAATATGAAAGAGATAAACATAGTTCAAGGCTACCTCTTGGAATTCCATAAATAATTATTTAACGTGTTCTCTCAGATCGTGTTTTCTTTCTTAATATAAAATTTATGGGTTTCCAAGAATTTATTAAATGGTATATGCAACATTTCTTTGTCAAATGGATAGGGGAAAATTTCTTCAAAATTGAATTATTTTGTTTCCTTTTGCATCGCTAGAATTTTTTTTTGTATGCTTTTAACATTCTTAAGTTAATGTATATTTAATGAGATGAATGTCCACCATTGTTTCTATTTCATGATTAGGTTGGACCTTTTCTTCATTAGCTTTAGCAACTTTAGAATCCATATTGGAAATTTCCCTTGTTATCTCTTGAATTTCGAAAAATAAGGATCTGTTTGATGTATTCATTGAAGCACTAGATTTTTTTTCTAGATTTAGGTGTATCTGTAATATGTTTCAAATTTCCATTGCCAAAATATAAAGTTATTTTAGCTCCCATTTCTAGGAGACGAAGAACACATTGATGTTTGTTTTTTCAAAAAAGTTCATCAATTTGTGCTTGTTTGTCTTCTAAAATATAAGGTTTTTTAACTTCTTCCTCTTCGTCAGAAATATCTCTATCAAAATATTTTTTTGTCTAGATTACCAAATATGTTATAACTTTTGGTTCAAGTTTCCACCATTTTATAATAAAAAGGGTAAAAAATAAAAGAAAGAGGTGATATGGGATATTGATGAATCTGATTTGTAAATATTGCTCTGATATGAATTCAAATTTTAGTAATTTTCTTAAACTTAGATGAAATGAATATCTGAAAGTACAAGACTCTAGCTAAGATTTTTATTTTATTAACTTTGAATAAAGTTAATATTCAAAAGATAAGACTTTGAATGATTACATAGGATTGAGTTTAGAGTCTGATCAGACTGATTGGGATTTTCTTAACTTTGAATAAAGTGAATATTCAAAAAGATAATTCTTTGAATGATTGGGTAATATGCTTAAATTTAGATAAAGTGAATATCCAAAAGATAAGACATTGATATGCTGATTTTGATTGATCAAATGTTGATTGGATTTGAACATATTTTAATTCTCATTTTGGATTTAGAAGGGATGAGATTTTTATTTTTTGATAACTAATTTTTGAATTGAATTTGATTTGGATAAATAAGAGATGTGGAAAATAAACTATTTTTAACTAATAATCCAAATAGTAACAGAAGATAGGATTTTTTTAATAAATTATTTTCAAAACTATTTTTAACTAACAATCTAACCAATAATGGAAAATATGATTTTTTTATACCTGATTTTTAAAACTGTTTTAATCTAAAAATATAAACAGTAATAGAAAATAGGATTTTTATAACTTATTTTCAATGTGGATTAAACTTCGATAACATGAGACATGGAAAATAAAATGTTTTGAACTAATAATCTAAATAGTAATGGAAGATAAGATTTTTTATAACTACTTTTCAAAATTGTTTTAAACTAACAATCTAAACAGTAATAGAAAAAATTTGGCCCTAGTTTGTTAGGTTTGCTAAGAATTTGGAAAATTTACTCACCAATGTTTTTCTGAATGAGTACACGTACCAAAAAAATTATAAATACAGACTATACCCATAAATCAATTAAAAACGAGGTTGTTACCATAGACAACATTTGATTTTTATTATGGGTGATACTACTCAATCAGGATGGGGTGCCACCCATTTCATTAGAATGTCCTCTTAATTTTCTAAGTACTTTAGGGTACTTATGGTAATCCTCATAATGAGTTATATGGATATTCTCAATTACTTCCCACATTTAGGAGGACAGGTTTTCACCCTTATCTGAACTTGTAATGTAAATATTTTTTTATTTTATTAAAATTTAGGATATTTTTATCTCTTTGGCCAAGGAATCCTCCATGTGATGTGTTAGTAGTTTTTTTCATGATTAATATTTCCAAATGAAGTAGTCCAACAAAAAATTAATTAGTAGTTTTCCTATAAATAAAATATTGGAAAAAACAACTTTGAATGATCATGGTCATTTTTTATTTTCAAGATCACTCAAGACCATGAGAAAAGAGCATACATGGATTTGATTGAAATAAAAACAAATGGAAATGAATGATAATTTAATATGTTAGCAATGTATTAAGAAATTAAACTATATATTAAAGTCTGAAATACATAGAAAACATCAGAAAAGTAGAAATGAAGATACAGTTGGAAATTTGAGAAAATAAAGTGAAAATTACCAAAGAATGGAAAAACACCTAATAAGGTGCTAGTGCATCCAATAAAACAGTAGTGCGTGTATAGTGACAATAATGCAAATATGTAAACAATAGTATAGATACTTGAATGGTAGTGAAAATACTTGAACAATAGCACAAATAATTGAATGATGGTGTAAATAGTTGATTGATTGCATAAGAAATAAGATGATAACACCAATAATAAGACAATATCATAAATAATAATATGATAGCCTAAAAAATAAGACAATAACATAAACAATAATTTGGTAGCATAAATAATAAGACAATTGTGTAAATTATGCACTACGATAGCACAACTTATATTACGTTAGTAAAGATAACTTGTAGCTACACAAAAAATTTAAAAACATGACCAAAAACTAGTTTGAATGGTTTTTTTGAAACTTCTCGTAATTTGCTCCATGAAAATTCCTAAAAAATTTCAATATTTCTAAAATAACAAGAAGAACACAAAAATAAGGTTAATTTCATAGAAAAAAATGAAGAAATGAAAAATGTGTGAGTTTATCACATTGGGCATGCCAAAAATGTATACAAGAGAAATACGAAAAATGAAAGAAACAAATAAAATCAAATCAAACCAGATCTTCCTTTTTATCTCCTTGCAACCTCGGATGTGATTATTAAATCTTGAAATGAAGCAACGAGCTTGTTGAATATTTTAATCAAATTATTTGTGGATGTTCCAATGGTGTTTTGAATGGAAGTATATTTCATCTATGAGAAAAGAGATTGAATGATTAATTTATTTTTTATTTTTGATCAATTAGACTGTCACATTATGTGAGATTGAAAGATAATCCAACACAATGACGATAAAAATTTTAAAGCTTCCAAAGATGATAATTGAAGAAGAATGTGTGATTATTTATAGATGGGGGAAGAGAATCCCAAATCCTTGATTTGTGTGGTTAACGTGTGTGATCTAAAGTTAACTAAAGCATGATTTGATTGTTTACTTGAGTTCCCAATCTAATTGAGGAGTTGTATCATTGAATTGAGCTTGTATAGATGAGTTTTTTTTTTATTTGGAAAAGGCTTCACATGCTTTCGTATATTTAGCATTAAATATTTATTGCATGTCTTTTGTTTTATTCACCCACAAAAGTGAAATGAATTTTATATTTTGGAGAGATTTACTTTAATTTTAGAATGCCATAATTTTTTAGAGATGTGTTTAATTAACTGAAATTCATTATTTGATTTATTAAAAAAAATTCCCCTTGCATATATTTATTGATTTAATATTTAATTGATTTTTTTTACTCTAATTAACTTGATATGTTAATTAGTTAAGTAAAATTGGATAAGGGGTCAGTTGTAAATGGATAATGTAGGATTTATTTGATTAATTTGATATTAAATTATCTAATACAATTAACTAGTGGGATAGCGGATGAATAATAAGAGTGATAGGATTAATTAATTAATTAATCCTAGGAATAGGATATGAATGTAATAAGGATTCATAACATGAATATTTAATAATTCAATACCATATGTGATTGATAGGAATGTTTAGGGATGTTTTGAGACAATGTCGTAAAATCTCGTTAAATGTCATAAAATAGTGGAATATATCGAAAGTGGTCGAAAATGGGTGTAATGTATTGTGAAGTAATTATTGGGTGATTTAGGAGGTTTATAATGTGTAATGTAATATTTTAGGGTGCCTAAAGAGAAATAATAAGTTTGGGAACCTCAACAAGATAAGTATGAAAGATATAAAATTTACAGAACATTGGAACTTAGTGTTCCATGAAGTTGACAAAGCTAGGGAACATACAAAGTCTATGATACAAGAAAAATTTATAGACATCAAAAAATTCCATGGAGGCTAGAAAATTCGTGGATCATTCAGATGAAGGAGAACATTACAAATCAAATCAGAATAATCATAAGCTTACGAATTGCTTGAAATCTATGTTATCTTAATTCAACATTGGTAACTAGTCCCAACAACTAGCATTAAATTCTGAACTATGAGGTCCACATTTTCAAATGATTTGGATGGCGTACAAGTGGAGTAATTTTAGGTGCCCATACCTATCTTGTAAAATTAGTGGCTTCCAAGCCTTTCTACAAATAGAGTGGTGATTTATCCATGGTGGTGGTGGGTGGCTAAATTCATTCAACGACACAATATGATATTCTCTATTTATCATCTCTCCTTATTTATATAAATAAATCTTGGAAAATCATTTTAAAACATCCTCTCCCGACTATAAAGTCACCATGTCAAAATGGTAGCCAAGATCTCACAAGGAAGACCTTGGATTTGATCTTTGAGTGTGTCCAATGCCTTATGAGTGTTAGTAATGTACTGTGTACCTAGAAAAATGATATAATTTCAATTTTGGCTTATATCTACCCTTTTTCATAAATTCTTTATCTTATGGTCCCTCTATTTCATTCATTTTATGTTGTGCATGGATTATCTCTCTAGTTTTTTAGTTATGTGTGTCTATATCATGTGGAATCAAATTTTTCATGTGGATTTGGTATGTGGCACATGTCTTCCCTCTCCTTCTATATGTTCTTTATATTCTTACCCTCATAGAGAGTGATCCATTTTCTTTGGTACTATCAACACTCTTTTCTAGATTAGTTTCTTTTTCATGCATTCGTCTCCCTCTTGACATTTGTCCCTTAGAATGATTAAAAGTAGTGTTGGTATTAGTAATATAGGTAGAGGAGGTCAGCCTTCTCTAGAAGGTGATCTCATATAGTCCATTCCCACATTGATATATCAACCCATGTTTCATTGAGGTGTTGAATCTGATAGATTCAATAGGGTACATCTTCAGGTGACAACATGTTATTTTTCATATTGGTTCCAAATAGATTTAGTAAGGTGAAATAAGGTTGTTTACACTACTTTCCTCTTTGATATAATGTCCAAGAAAACAATGATCACCTCATGACATGGTTGATAGTAATTTTAGGGTATTATAAAAGTACCTATATACTTAGAATGAGCACAAGTTCAATCAAGTTTAAAAATCTCTTAATGTTAAAATGCAAAACTCAAAAATACCTCTAATCATTTTACATTGATTAAATATATATGTTTTTGAATGCGGAAAAAATTATTGAGGTACAACAAATAGAAAATGATTATTTATAAATAAGTTGGATCATTAGGGATATATTCCTTTTCTTAATAGATAAAAAATAAATTAAGAAAGATGTGTTTTAGGGATAGTTTAAAATATGGACTTGCACAATGAACCAAAACATATAAAATGTTTACATCACACAACACTTATCTGTAATGTATAAACTTGGGGATACAATTAGTTGAAGTGGAAAAGATAATAAATACCAAGTAGTTATTTTCCTCTCATACCCCTATTCATCCAACCAACAAGAAAACACTTCCATAAAACCACAAAAAATTAATTATATTTTAGATTATAAATTTTAGAGATTCCTTAGGATAGCCAACATGGCCAAGAAGGTTAATTATGCATACAAAATGATTTATTATGGGTGTAAAGTAATAAAAAAATGGTCATTCCATTTAAGTATTTATATTCCTCACCGAATCAACTTGCATCATCACATGAACATAAAAAAAAGAAAATCTTATACTGTTAAGATGTGTTTTAGAGTGCTTCATAAATTCAAAGAGTTTGAAATTATCTTTACACAATCACTTATGAATATCATTTAATATTTGTATTCCTTGAGAGTAAAAATCCTTGATGAATTTAGTGAAACATTTTTTGTTCCTTATGCATCCTTCTATATTTCACATATATTCCTATTATAACATTTATAACAGTAACAAATAAAAAGTGTACTTTCATAGGTTTTTTGCTAAATCTCACTAACATGTTTACAACTGCCATTATGAGAAAATTAGATTTAATAACACACACACATTTCAAATTCTTCACTTAATCATACAGTTATGATTCCAATCTCTATCTCAAACTCACAACAAGATATTGATAGGGTGAGTTGAAGTATCCATTTATCATTCTATTTATAACACACAAACCCCTTGCAAACCTTCTACATATCTCTATCTATTACACACTCATGTTTCCACTTTAAAAGGAAATTAGAAATGTTCCAACATTAGAGAGATAATACAAAAAATATTCTCACCTAGTGTTGAGATAGAAGAATTATTTACATTTTGAAATAATGCACATGCCTTCAGTATGCTTCTACATTGTATATATGTTTCTAATAGGGAACCTTCATTATCTCAAAATGGAAATGATTAAATTTTAAACATATAAATTTAATTAATATAGTGTTAAATATTTTTTATCTATCAAGAAACTACAAAAAATAGCATTTGACAAAAAATCACTTCATTGAAGTCATGTCAACCATTTTTTTCCAAAACTCCTTGTTAATGATACTAAATTTTACATACATATCTATCACGGAAATTATAAGTACAACATTTGATAATAATATCTTCTCTATGGTCTTATAGTGAACTTTATGGAACTTTGTAATAATTTCATATTTATGCCAAAATTATAGAGCATAGAAAATTCAAGATAAATAAGTTAAATTAGGGGAAAATAGGGAACATTACATAAATATGTAAACCAAAAAAATGGTAAGTTTTTACAAAATAATATTATTATTGTAGTTTTCTTATTAGAATTCATTTTTAAATATTTTTCATACAATTATGAAATTATAATTATTGATGGAGATATGTCGTCCTATAAATATTCATTTTTTCTCTTAACCATATCAAAACACTTTTACACACTCATATGTATGTAATGTGGAAATTGTAGGAAATCAGTATAACAATATGGATTTGATAGAGGAAAATTTTGGAAAATGTGTTGAAGAGGAAGAGGTTGAAAGTAATTTTATTGGTGTATGATGTAACAATAGATTATAAAAAATTATGAATAATCTGTATACAATACAGGTGGAAATCATATAACCCCTTATGAGGAAGACTCCAAAGATGATTTAAAACTTCCAATTAAGGTGTTGAATAATTATAAATCTGATTTTAAAATTGGTGGCATTATGTATCTTATCCAATGGAAAAACCACTTCCAATACCTTATAAAGAATTCAAAAATTTGAAGTGGAGCTATATGATATGATAATCTACTATTCCTATAGCAGGTATTTGGCTATTCACTTTTACAACAATTAATATTTGATCTACTACTCAATGTTTATGTTGTTTACCAATAGTACCTTTTAATGGCCTTTTGGGAGTGTAAAAAGGATTAAAAAAATGAAATGAATGTATTTTGTATGATTTCACAATCCTATTATATATACCTAATATAGATAATACAAAGTATAAAAGATATATTACACTCTTAAGATAAATAGAGAATGCAGAGAGCCTCATTTGTATGGATGGAATAAGAAGGTATTGGTAACTCAAGAGTCACATATTTTTTTGTAAAATTATGTAAGTGTGTTACAAAAAATATTGATCTTTGGTCCTAATATAATTTCATCTTAATTCCTTTAAGTTCAAATTTGAAGTGTGTATGTTCTGATTTGGTAACAATCATTTCTATTCATTTTTTATATGTATAATTGTGATCATTGTCTCTCTCATATTTGAATTATGCCGATTTAGTGGCTATTATGCAATCGTGAATTAAGTCTTATTATATCTTTCATGTATCATTTAAGGTAAATATGAGTTAATTCAGACTATAACTTGTTTCATGTCTTGTTGTTTTGATCTCAGGACCTTTTTTAACAAGGGTTCCATTGCTAGGACCTCAAATGTTTAGATTTTTATTGAGAAAAAGAGATGTGGAATGATGGTTTCAAGAAAGATGAAATATTTTGTGGAAGATGAAGATAATTTGACAAGAATCCTAATGATAAGATCCACTTGGATCATATTTATGGATATAAGTGTGAGAAACATGAACAGTTAGCCACTTGGTTATCTCAACTTGAATTTTATTTCTTTAAACATGAACATAGAGAGGAATATGAATGGAAAGAGGAAAAAATTGAATCATTATGCAAGTTTTATGTTTCATGGACTCATGATGTAGATCTTGGAAGTAAACTACAATTAATGGATACGCAACTTATATTTTTTTCTATAATTTTTATTCTTTTGATTTTTGTAGCACATTTTATTTTTGTATTGTGAGGAAATTTTGTTAGAAAAAACCATTTCTTATTTAAGATGCTATCTGGGGAAAAGGCCATGATGCCAATTCTACACAATATGGAGTAGTTCGGTAGGTTCCAAAGGGATGTAATCCTAGAAGAGGAAGATGAAGGGTAGGATCTAGAATTAAGGACTCTTAAAGGGTATGAAAAGGGATAAAAGAGAATAAAATAGGACAATTGAAATAATATAGAGAGAAGCTAGATAGAAGAATAAAGGGAGAAGCTCAAGTGTTTTGAAGAGAATGATGAAACCAACTGTGAGTAGAGGTAGAGTAGGGAAAGTGGTCGAAGAAGGAGGAAAGGATCCTCCTAGAGAAACCAAAGAGAAAACCAAAGAGAAAACTAAATGTGCAAGTCAGAGTGACTAAGAGAGTATGTAATAAGGCATGTACCATGATTGTGAAGTCAAGAAGGAAACCCAGGAATATGAGGAAATCAAAGAACTAGAAGAAGATACCAAAGGTAGAGGAATATAAGAAGTTAGAAATAGATTCATGAATTAGTTGGTGTTGAATTCACAGAAAGCAACATAGAATTGATGCTATTTTTAATATCAATAAAATACAATCCATATTTGATCCAAGAGAATCAAATCTAAGGCATGTACAAGGATGGAAACATCCAAATTTTGTATTAAAGGTATGATAGTGCATTCTAGAGGTCATTTAGTGTTATTTAGGTATGTCAATGGAATTATAGGCCTTTCAAAATTCAAATTTATCATTTCCCTCCAAAACTATAAGCTAGAGTCTAGAAGGCCTATTTTGGCTTGATTATATAAGTTTTATATGTCCTAATTTTTTAATTGGAAAAAAGAAACCTTCAAATGTTTATAATGGTCCTTCATAGGGATCGAATAGGTTGTAACGAGTTTTAAGCTCTTGGCCATTTGAATTATGCAAAATGGAGCAAGAAGTGTTTGCCAAAATTGCGAAAAGGAAAGGTAAATGGGATCATTCAATGGTAACTGACTGAGAAAGACAATTTAAAAGCTTTGTAACTGATTTTCATGGAATCATTTGAATGATTTTGGATTTGTGTGGGTTGAGGATCCAATCTTAGAAGGAATTATAGTTTTCAAATTATGTATTGTTGTAAAATTTATGTGTAGTGATTGTATAACTATTTGTTTGATAGTGGATATTGATCAAGATAATACTGTTAGACTGATACATAGATAAGTAGAAATATTTTCATAATATCCTCTTACTATGTGTGAAAGTATTTTTCTTGTTTCAATTCTTTGTGGTGGCATCTTAGATGATTTTGTGGTTGAATATTGTATAGTGAAGTTTGAAATTAGAAGAAAAGGTCAAGCTTGGTTGAGTATTGTGGAGAATAGATGGAGAATCTCAATGGAAGTTTGGTTTTTCATGCACTTGTTAAGGTTGGAGAGAGAATAAGAGTAAGGGTTAGTGGAATGTAACCCTGGGAAAGAACATGTTGGAATACAAAGGGTGTAATGCCCTGTTCGGCATTGAATTTCGCTGTTACATCCTTGTCCTATTGCGTGTCATTGAATGCTGAATTGAAATCCCTTTTCTATCGTTAGGTGACTTTTACCCTATTTGTGAAGTTACTTTTTTTAGCACCCTTTCTTCTTCTTTCGTCTGTCGTGCCTTCAATCTATAGAATACTTAATTTCATTTGTTAAAAAGAGTTCTATTGGAATATTAAAATATTTACAAGTTACTTTTAGATGTAATTATTAAAAGATACCTAGCTGTGGAACCTTTTTGTGTTAGAAAATAAAATTAAATAAATAAATAATAGAAATAAAGGGATGTTCATCTTCCTCCTAAACTAACTTCTTCAAATATAAGCTATGATGTTTGTGTGAGATTGGAGGGGGAGGATTTTTGTTGGGGGTTTTTAAATGGTGTTTGGACTCCTCCCAACCACCGAACCTGCAGACCGTAATGGCCATTTAATGTTTCTACTTTGCGTGAGGGAGATGGGAGTCGGTGGAGTCTTGATTTTTCTTCACCATGATCTCATTTTGATTCTTTTATTCAATGCGTATGGGTGGATGAGTGTTGGGCACGTTTTTCTTTGGCTGCAGGCGTTGGAAGGCCAAACTACTTGAGTGTAATTATTGTCATTTCTGCTGTGGTTTTGTCCCACATGCCTGCTGGGTAAGAAATATCTCTTCCCTTTTTCTTAGTGGGCTGCATACTTTAATTTGGGTGAGTTCCTTCTCCTAGCAAATCTTTCCCAGATTTTCCTCTGTTGTTGAGCTATGTGGATGGTTGGTTGGAAATAAACTGTGCAGCCTCGACATTTGTTGGTACTCCTTCTTGGAGATCCTACTCTTCTTCGCATACGCTGTTTGGGTTAGATTTCCACATTCTTTCTTCTGCTGATTTGACTTTCTCCTTGCGTGGGCAGTGTGTGCGTTGTTTTCTCTTGACCGCAAGGTATTATTTCTTATCTGGGACTTCCTTGGGTGTAGTAATGAGTTCGATACCCTGCGTGTGTGGTTTTAGATGAAGCTTCAAGCTAGTGAAGTAGGCGTGTTACCTCCACTTTCTTGGGTGCTGCGAGGTGTGTTCTTGTCGAGGATCCACAGCAGTAGCCTGCAACAATAGGATTTAGCCAGGCAGCAGGTATGTTGTAGTATAGTAGAAACCTTTTCTGAGTGCTTCCAACAAGCGGGTTGTCCAACTATGTTGTTATCTGTTCAGTATCGAATGCATCCTCAAATTCAGGATTCTCCTTCAAGGTATTTTTTTTATCAAAATCGACTATCTGATAGTGAGAGTGTTACCAAGAGACCTAATGAAGTTTATTGAAAAGATTCTCTATTGAGACCTTATTTGTTTTACGATGTAACTCATGGAAGAGAATCTCATAGAGTGTGGATCTGTTTCATATCAAATTATTCATGAAGCACAAATTGCCTTGCTGCTTGCTCAAGCCATTCGTGGGTGTTGGATGTCTGCATGATTGCTATGTGAAGGGACAGGTTAGACACCAAGTAGTTACATACAATGAAAACAAATACTTTTTTTTGTTACTGATCCTTCCTGTGTGTACCCTGCAATCATGGAAATCCCTTTTTTTGTGGCCTTTGACAAACAGTTGCATGCCTGACGGGTGGCTCCACACCTGGTGTGAATCCAATTTTCCCCTTTTTGTGCTTTGGTATGCTTTAATGTTCTGCACTAATGCCCCTTTGGACACGGGCTGGGAGGATGTTGGCTAGATTGTGGATTCTGGTTGTGCTCCTAGTAAGTGCATTTAATGGAAGCTTCATAGGATTTTTCATTTAACGCATTTTTATTTTTTTATTTATTTCAATCTAGCCTTTAGGACCTTTCTGTCTCAGGCTTTTGTTGTTCGTGGGTTTGATCTCCTGGACCCTGGCCGCCCTCTCCCTGACTATACTAGGCGCTGCCATGAAGCTTGCATGAGAGATCTATGTGCTGAGGAAAATGAATGTTTATGGAATGTGTTGTAGCTGCTGGAGCCTTGGTTTGACGTGGCTGCATTGAGGAAGCCCCAAACAGGCATGATAAGACTAACCCTCTCTCTTAATGATTTATCCCCTTTAGTATTTGGGTAAATATATATTTGAAATTTTGTTCGATTGCTATAGATGTGGGTTTCTTTTGGAATGTTGATCTGTTTTTGGTTTTACTAAATAAATAGGGTTTGGACTCTGGATATTATATAACATGCATTTACATATATTGACTCTTTCTTGAAAGAGATGCCCAAAAAGAGATGGGTTTTAAATGACTTTAATCATAATTGCATGAACTGGTCACTCTCCTCCTTTATAGTTTATCTTATTTACTATTTGAGTAGAAGAAATATCTACATCGATTCTTGCCTACTGATCTTATAATGTTGGTTTATCGTTTTACCTTGATTCTTCCTTTGAATGATGGTTTCTGTTGAAAATATTATGGAGCGTGAATGAGGTTTATAATTTTTCTTGTATTGTTTATATTATGTAGAGCATGGCTTGAAAAAAGGAATTTCCGATATGATTGTATTTGGATTTTACTGTGGATTTATAATAATATAAACTCCCATTAGGATTGGGGGCTTCTATTTGGGAAGAGTCATACTAGTTTAATCGGTCTTTCTAGATAGCTCCATCTGAGTCATTCAATTATCATTTACCTTGAGGATTATTGAAAACCCCTCACCAGGCCCTCTGCTATTACTATTACTATGAGCTTATTATTAGATTGGAACCCTCCTGAAGCATGCGTTAATGGGTTTTCTATGACCTTTACGAATATGTTATGCACGCAAGTCATTATCCTGTGTGGATAATTCTTTGGCTCAATTTTGAGGCACTACTTGGATCTTTGAATAGGTTAAAGTAATATTGGATATATCGAACTCTCATGAATGACGAACATTCTTCAAGTTTGATTAATATGTGATGTCCTCATGCATATGAATTCAGGCAATGCTTGAAATATGAAATTATAAATTTATCTCATACTTTGACATTGAAGCTTGTCGAAAGAATTTTGGTAGGAAGACAGATGAATAGGAAGTTAAGATAACTACCGTAAAATGGAGTCATGCATAGCCTTAAGTAAAGGTGACAGCTACCATAATGGGACTGTGCATACCATGTATGACAGTAAGGATATAAGTCCACCTGAAATTATTTAACTTCATTTTATAGAACAATAATTAATACCCATAAATTGGGGTATGCAAGTGGAGGTTGAATTATATAACAAGGTATATTATGTTATCAGGTAACCAGTAAGGATAAATATGTTATTTCAATACTTAGTTAACGAGTGGAATATTTTCTAGCATTTACGATGATTATTATGTTAGCTAAAAATTGATACTTGCATCTCAATTGGGAGTTGAGATAATGTTGATACTTGTATTTATAGTGGCTTGGACCGCGCTTACATATCTTAGTTAGTCAACTGTAACCTTTGACATATTAGCAAAATATGAAAATATTGTTGATCGTAACTCATTCCAATGAGTTGGACCCTTATACTAATAGAAACATATAAAGACATGGAATAAGCAACCAAAAGGATACCTAATTAATATATGAACTTGTGGATTGGTGGAATCTTTGTTAACATAAGTATATTCTTAAAATTGTGAGATAAAAATCCAAATTATACTTACATATCACTGATTATCTATGAAGGTTTGATACTTGGGTAATATCGATGAATAATATAAGATTGATGCTTGTATTTATTATATAAACTTAATGTCGTTGGTGCTTTTATTTAATTGAAAGATAATACTGTTGGATACTTATTTATGTGAAGTAGGTCGAGGGTATTAGGTGAGCGTTATCATTATTTCTGTAATTTAAGTATGATTGATTGCATGGTTAAGGTTGTATATCTAGTCACTTGGAATTGTGTTCTTATGTAAGCAGATCTTAAGGAAGTGAACATTAATGAGTATGAAATGTATTATCATGAGATGTGCAGTTAAGTTTTAAATGTATGTTAGAAATTTATTCGATAAGGAGTATTGCAAACTTTCATTTATTTAAATGATAGATGGCATAAATTATTAGGTGAGGTTTATGTCTTATCATGCTCAATTCTAGCGAACTGACTCTAGTAAATATTTGTGCAGATGGATTATGTCAGTAGATTAAAGGAAAAGAGTGTAAAAGTTTCATCAGTTCAAATTATGAAGTTCTTTTTAGAAAGTTCAATGCGTTGTAATTTTTGTAACTTTGCTTGCAAGGAGTTTAGAAGATCTCTTGTCTTGGTATGTTCGAAAAACTATGTGGTGAAGTTTTCTTTCCCTTTTGTTGTTAGACTAGTAACTTACCTTGGTGAGAAATGATATTCAATCATTACATTGGCATAAGTATTGTAAAACCTTTATTTTGAGAATAAAGTGTTAAGTCAAAACTCTCTGACACCTTGTAATGATGTGATATAAGTAAAATTAAATGGAGTGGTTAACCCTTATAGAAGTTAACTAAATATATATATATTCAGATAAATTAATGTAGAGATGACGTACTTGAGAACAAGAGATTCCTGAAATAATCAAAGGTGAAACTATCCTTGTAAAGTAAAATTTTATAAATTTGATATCCCTAGCTAAACTAGTGAACACTACCCCTTTTGGGTGAACTCTTAAACAAGATTAAGGGAAAACAATGGTTAGCTTCTAATAAGATTTAACAAGTAAGAGAAGAAACTTTAGAAACCACTCAATTCATCTCTCAGCCTATTTTAAAGTAAGTAGTTTCCTTTTGATAAGCTCTTTCGGTGAAGCCTAAGTAAAAGCGTTAATAGTTACATATAAAACCTCAAGCTCCAATTAAACCTCAGTAAAAACTAATGACATCTTAAGGGTGAATTCATTTGACCTTCTTCCTTTAAATTTATCCAAGGTGCCTTGTAATTTTCTCTTAAGTTTGTTGAACGTGAACCGATGTTGTCATAAGGACATGAACGAGTTCTAGTAACGTAAGTGTGAATAGATAGCCTTGTGGAATTAAATTACCATCTTTATCAAATAAATATATAAAACAAATAAATGTCATAAAGGAGAAGACTTTAAGTGAACTACTCTACAGTGTATAAGAAAATAACTCAGTTGGTAAGATGAATTTGTACGAATCATATCTTGAATCTCTCTGAAAACATAAGTCACGAGTAAAAGGGTGTTTTATCAAAATAAATAACCTTCAATCATTTCTTACTGTTGCTTGCCCTAGCTGTGTGAGTGCCATGTGGTTGGACTTCTATGTTGTTCTGTCAAAAAGAGAAAAGTGTATTATCCTTTTGAGTGTGAACGTTTCTATGCTAACCTTGTGGTCATCCTCATAACAAGCGGTTCCCAAAGTTGGTTGTAACCTTGTGACGACATGTTGTATCGTGTTATGTGTCGAAGCAAGTCAAAAAAAAAGTTATCCTGTATTTCACTGTGTTGTTTGTGTGTGAAATTTTGGGTCGTTACACTTGGTATCAGAGCGTAGGTTCATGCTCTTGAACCTATGGGCCGGATTGGTGTTGTATGGTGATGTTACATGATGGTGATGGTGTTACATGATATTGTTTCATGGAGATGATGGTATTGCATGATGATGATTTATATTGGAAGAGTAATGTGGTATAAGCGTGATGTGATTATTGTTGTAATTGTGATATTGTGAACGCACATGATGTGTATGTCACTCAGTGCGTATTTGTTATCATATTGATGTGCTGGGGATGGGAGTATTCTCTCTCCTTCTTGTGGATTCTATGAAGAGTTCACGTGTGAATTACTATTTGTGGTGGGTGAAAAGAATTATAATGTGGATGACATAGTGTTGGAGCATTGTGACATATTGTGATAGGTAGGTGTATGAATGTGTTGTATGACTAGATTGATGTTAAAAGTGAATGGAGTTGTATCAGGATGTTTTTACCATGTTTTTAAGAAATGTGCGTACCACCTTGTTATGTAGCAATGGATGTTATGTTGTGATGTACTATGTTCATCGTATGTATGATTTGTGCAAATATGTAATGCTTCATGTTGTGATTTGGGGTCATACGATGAGTGTATGAACCCTATCATATGGTGATTGCACTTTGGGTGCAGAATGTGGTAAAGTGATGTGTTACACTCAGTGAACGTATGATTGTGATCTACCTTGTATATGTACCACCATTGTGTTAGTGATGTAGTTACATGTTATGTTGTGAACCTTACGCTAACCGACCCTGAGGGAAATCGGTAAAAGTGTATGTTGAGAGTGAGGAATGGTGTACCATTTTCCAATAAATCGAGCCAAATTTTAGTTTAGTAGATAACAACCTGTGATTCTTTCCTCTCTCCCTATGTGGTTGTATGTATGCAACCTAAGTGCAACTATGACTATGTTTAGCCTTGTTGAAGTGGTGGTGGGATGATTCAGATAGAGGTGATGACAGTTGTATTATTGATATGTATTTTACAAGCTGAGGCTCAATGTTCTGAGTGCTAGCAACTCGTTGAGTACCCCTTTGGAGGCTAGATAAGGCCACACAGTTATCGTAATGTGACATTATTATAAGTTTATTTTATTCGTAAATTGAGATTTTTACTTTATTTTGTAAGGACCAGTAGCTTTTCTTGATTGCCATGCTTTACAATTTTGGGCATTTCCTTGGTTTATGGCACTAACATGTGCATTTTGGTACTAACTATGGCTATTTGGCCATTTATTTTGCTTGATTTTGGGTCTTCTTTTAAATTTGGAATTTTTACCGCCTTGCCCAAGGCTTGTACTTTGCCACTTGGCACTTGGATTGGATTGTTGTGCTTGGTTCTTTTGTCGTGATGTGTGGAATAGGGTCATGGGATGCACCATGGAATGGTTGGAACTAAGGACCCGCTTCATTGTATGGGGGTACGCCCCAAGGAGTTACAGATAACTAGCGGGTTGTTGAACCACACATTATTATGTCACTTGGGTTAGGAGTGTTCAAACTCTATGTGTCTTGGGCCATAGGGTCAACCCATCCTTGAGGGAGGCATAAGAGTTTGAGGGAGGCATAAAAGACTTGAGGAAGGCATAAGAGTTTGAGGGAGGCATAAGAGACTTGAGGGAGGCATAAGAGTTTGAGGGAGGCATAAGAGACTTGAGGGAGGCATAAGAGTTTGAGGGAGGCATATGATATTTGTGTGTATGGTTGATGTTTCGGGATATATGTTGAGTTATTGTGATGTTTTGGTAATGGTCTTTTGATGTATGTGTTACTCATGTCATATGGATATGTGTTGTGATGTTGTGGATATGTCATTGAATTCCCTTGTGGACACTATGTACCTGTAGCATTTGTTTGGTGTTATGTGAATTTCTTTCATCGATGCAAATGGAGGAAATGTCTGGTGGATTATAGTACTCTTTTGTTCGAGCATTCTAATACGTCGGTCATAAATGTCTGACGTGTACTATATTATGTGGACTGTGCCTAATCCATTCTGTATTTGAGTAACCTTTTTGGGTGTAATACAGTCATGAAGAATATACTTGTGTGCTTGTGAATCCGTAGTGTCCTTTTGAACTTGATAGGGTGTTGTGTTAGCAGTTCATGTTGGGCACCCACAATAAGGAATAAACTAAAACTCTTCAATGATGAAATTTTAAAAGAAATTAAACTAATAATAATGCTAATGGAAAGGAACTAATGAAATAATAAATAAGAGGGAACTGCCAATCTTCACAAAACCTTAAAAGTTAAAATTTCTACCGAGTGTTCCTAAGGCTACCTTGTGACCATGCTTTAATCAACTAAAATTTTAAACCATAAAGTGTACTTTCTCCTTTACCTGTTCTTGGTTGCGAACCATTTCTTTTCCATTGTGTTATGTCGCATCGAGGATGATGCTTTTCTTAAGGGGAGGAGAATGTAATGCCCTGTTCGGCATCGACTTTCGCTGTTACATCCTTGTCCTATTGCGTGTCATTGAATGCTGAATTGAGCTCCCTTTTCTATCGTTAGGTGACTTTTACCTTGTTTGCGAAGTTATTTTTTTTAGCACCCTTTCTTCTTCTTTCATCTATCGTGCCTTCGATCTATAGAATGCTTAATGTCATTTGTTAAAAAGAGTTCTATTGGAATATTAAAATATTTACAAGTTACTTTTAGATGTAATTATTAAAAGATACCCGTAGCTGTGGAACCTTTTTGTGTTAGAAAATAAAATATTTAAATAAATAAATAATAGAAATAAAGGGAGGTTTATCTTCCAAGACCTAAACTAACTTCTTCAAATCTAAGCTATGATGTTTGCGTGAGATTGGAGGGGGAGGCTTTTGTTGGGGGTTTTTGAATGGATTCTTCTTGAATTTGGAACATCCTCCCAACAACATCGAACTGCAAACATGTTTCCATGGTCCTATTTATAATGTTTCTCACCTTGCCACTGAGGGAGATGGGAGTCATTGGAGTCTTGATTTTTAATAAAGCTTCACCAAAAAAGATCTCCAAAAGTTTGTATTCTTCCATTATTCAATGTGTAAGTGGTGTTTTCAGATGAGTGTTGGGAACGTTTTCTACCACAATTGGGTTGCCAAAAGAGCGATTTTGTATGAAGGAGATTGAAGTTCTTACTTGTTAAGTGAAAAATAATTGGACAATGTCCTTTTTGCGCAGTTTTGAATGGCCCTAATTTCTAAATGTTAAGAATACATTGGAAGAACCTCTCTTCCCTTTTTAACCTCTACCATTGAATTAATCAGGTACTCTGGTATATGGACTGCCCAGTTCCTTTTTAAAATCAAACTACTTTCACCTACCCTCCACTGCCACCCTGGCCGACCAGGTCCATTGTTGTTGTAAGCTGCGTGGATGTCTGGGTTGGACCGTAATGGCCATTGTTTCATCCTCGCGTGAGGGATTTGGGAGTGGTGGAGTCCTTTTTTCACCTTGATCTCATTTGGATTCTTTATTCCTGGGTGCACGTAATGGGTTGGATATGGTGGCTAGATGAAGCTACAAGCTATTCAGGTGTGTTACTTCCATTTCATTGGGTGTTGCGAGGTTGCGTGGGGATCCACAGCAACGCCTGCAACAGGTCATTTCAGGTCCTGGCTTAATCGCTTCAATTTGTATTTTTAGGTCCTGGTTTCTTCCTTGGGCGCAAATTAGATGAGTTCAGATACGTGAGTGGTTTTACAGATGAAGCTCTTCAAGCTAGTGAATATAGGCGTCTTACCTCCACTTTCTTTGGGTGCTGCGAGGTGTGTTCTTGTCAAGGGATCCCACAGCAACGATCCTGCAACAGATAGCATTACACACTAGCCAGGTAGCAAGGCATGTTGCAGTATAGTAGAAGCCTTTTTGTGAGTGCTTCCAACAAGCAGGTTGTCCAACTATGTTGTTATCTGTTCAGTATCGAATGCATCCTCAAATTCAGGATTCTCCTTCAAGATATTTTTTATTAAAATCGACTATGTGACAGTGAGAGTGTTACCAGGAGACCTGATGAAATTTATTGCAAATATTCTCTATTGAGACCTTACTTGTTTTACGATGTAACTCATGGAAGAGAATCTCATAGAGGTGGATCTGTTTCATATCAGAATATTCATGAAGCACAAATTGCCTTGCATGTGCTTGCTCAAGCCATTCGCTGGGTGTTGGCGTGTCTGCATGATTGCTATGTGAAGGGAGCAGGTTAGACACCAAGTAGTTACATACAATGAAAACAAAGACTTTATTTTTTGTTGCTGATCCTCCTTGTGCGTACCAACAAGGATAATCATGGAAATCCCTTTTTTTGCGGCCTTTGGCAAATAGTTGCATGCCTCACGGGTGGCTCCACACCTGGTGCGAATCCAAGTTTCTCCTTTTTTGTGCTTTGGTATGCTTTCATGTTCTGCACTAATGCCCCTTTCGACACGGGCTGGGAGGATGTTGTCTAGGTTGTGGAGTTTGGGTGTGCTCCTGGTAAGTGTGTTTAATGGAAGCTTCATAGGATTTTTTTCATTTAACGCATTTTGCATTTTTGTGTTTTTAGATTTCCATCCTAGCCTTGGGGACCTTTCTATCTCAGGCTTTTGTTGTTCATGGGTTTGATCTCCTGACCCTGGATGCGCCCTCTCCCTGACTGCACCAGGCACTGCCATGAAGCTTGCATGAGAGATCTACATGATTAAGGAAAATGAATTTTTTTGGAATGTGTTGTAGCTGCTGGAGTCCTTGGTTAGACGTGGCTGCATTGAGGAAGCCCCAAACAGGCATGATAAGACTAACCCTCTCTCTTAATGATTTATCCCTTTAGTATTTGAGTAAATCAATCTTTGCAATTTTGTTCGAATGCTGTAGATGTGGGTTTCTTTTGGAATGTTGATGTGTTTTTTGGTTTTACTAAGTAAATATCGTTTGGACTCTGGATATTATATAAACATGCATTTACATATATTGACTCTTTCTTGAAAGAGATGCCCAGAAAGAGATGGGTTTCAAATGACTTTTAATCATAATTGCATGAACTGATCTCTCTCCTCCTTTATAGTTTATCTTATTTACTATTTGAGTAGAAGAAATCTCTACATAAATTCTTGCCTACTGATCTTATAATGTTGGTTTATCTTTTTGCCTTGATTATTCCTCTGAATGAGTGGTTTCTGTAGAAAATATTATGGAGCGTGAATGAGGTTTATAATTTTTCTTGTATTGTTTATATTATGTAGAACATGGCTTGAAAAAGGGAATTTTCCAATATGACTGTATTTGGATTTTACTGTGGATTTATAATAATATAAACTCCCATTAGGATTGGGGGCTTCTATTTGGGAAGAGTCATACTAGTTTAATCGGTCTTTCTAGATAGCTCCATCTGAGTCATTCGATTATCATTTACCTTGGGGATTATTGAAAACCCCTCACCAGGCCCTCTGCTATTATTATTACTATGAGCTTATTATTAGATTGGAACCCTCCTGAAGCATGCGTTAATGGGTTTTCTATGACCTTTACGAATATGTTATGCACGCAAGTCATTATCTTGTGTGGATAATTCTTTGGCTTAATTTTGAGGCACTACTTGGATCTTTGAATCGGTTAAAGTAATATTGGATACATCGAACTCTCATGAATGTCGAACATTCTTCAAGTTTGATTGATATGTGATGTCCTCATGCATATGAATTCAGGCAATGCTTGAAATATGAAATTATAAATTTATCTCTATACTTTGACCTTGAAGCTTGTCGAAAGACTTTTGGTAGGAAAACAGATGAATAGGGAAGTTAAGATGACTACCCTAAAATGGAGTCATGCATAGCCTTAAGTAAAGGTGACCGCTACCATAATGGGACTGTACATACCATGTATGACAGTAAGGATAGAAGTTGACCTGAAATTATTTAACTTCATTATATAGAACAACAATTAATACCCATAAATTGGGGTATGCAAGTAGAGGTTGAAATATATAACTTGGTATATTATGTTATCCAGTAACCAGTAAGGATAAATATGTTATTTCAATACTTGGTTAATGAGTGGAATATTTTCTGGCATTTACGATGATTATTATGTTAGCTAAAAATTTATACTTGCATCTCAATTGGGAGTTGAGATAATGTTGATACTTGTATTTATAGTGGCTTGGACCGCGCTTACATATCTTAGTTAGTCAAATGTATCTTTGACATATTAGCAAAATATGACAATATTGTTGATCGTAACTCATTCCAATGAGTTGGACCCTTATACTAGATAGAAATATATAAAGACATGGTAATAAGCAACCAAAAGGATATCTAAATAATATATGAACTTGTGGATTGGTGGAATCTTTGTTAACATAAGTATATTCTTAAAATTTCGTGAGATAAATATCCAAATTATACTTACATATCACTGATTATCTATGAAGGTTTGATACTTGGGTAATATCGATGAATAATATAAGATTGATACTTGTATTTATTATATAAAACTTAATGTCGTTGGTGCTTTTATTTAATTGAAAGATAATATTGTTGGATACTTATATATGTGAAGTAGGTCGAGGGTATTAGGTGAGCGTTATTATTATTACTGTAATTTAAGTATGATTGATTGCATGGTTAAGGTTGTATATCTAGTCACTTGGAATTGTGTTCTTATGTAAGCAGATCTTAAGGAAGTGAACATTAATGAGTATGAAATGTATTATCATGAGATGTGCAGTTAAGTTTTAAATGTATGTTAGAAATTTATTTGATAAGGAGTATTGCAAACTTTCATTTATTTAAATGCTAGATGGCATAAATTATTAGGTGAGGTTTATATCTTATCATGCTCAGTTCTAGCGAACTGACTCTAGTAAATATTTGTGCAGATGGATTATGCGAGTAGATTAAAGGAAAAGAGTGTAAAAGTTTCATCAGTTCAAATTATGAAGTTCTTTGTAGAAAGTTCAATGCGTTGTAAATTTTGTAACTTTGCTTGCAAGGAGTTTAGAAGATCTCTTGTCTTGGTATGTTCGGAAAACTATGTGGTGAAGTGTTCTTTCCCTTTTGTTGTTAGACTAGTAACTTACCTTGGTGAGAAATGATATTCAATCATTACATTGGCATAAGTATTGTAAAACCTTGATTTTGAGAATAAAGTGTTAAGTCAAAACTCTCTGACACCTTGTAATGATGTGATATAAGTAAAATTAAATGGAGTGGTTAACCCTTATAGAAGTTAACTAAATATATATTTATTCAGATAAATTAATGTAGAGATGACTTACTTGAGAACAAGAGATTCCTGAAATAATCAAAGGTGAAACTATCCTTGTAAAGTAAAATTTTAAAATTTGATATCCCTAGCTAACTAGTGAACACTACCCCTTTTGGGTGAACTCTTAAACAAGCTTAAGGGAAAACAATGGTTAGTTTCTAATAAGATTTAACTAAGAGAAGAAAATTTAGAAGATAATAAGATTTAGCAAGTAGGAGAAGACTTTAAGTGAATTCATACTCTAACTTTAGTGCCTTGTATAAGTTTGTTGAAAATAACTCAGTTGGTAAGATGAATTTGTGCGAATCTACTCTACAGTATATTGAATCTTTCTTGAAAAAACATAAGTCATGAGTTAAAGGGTGTTTTATCAAAATAAATAACCTTCAATCATTTCTTACTGTGGCTTGCCCTAGCTGTGAGAGTGTCATGTGGTTGGACTTCTATGTTGTTCTGTCAAAAAAAGAAAAGTGTATTATCCTTTTGGGTGTGAATGTTTCCGTGCTGACCTTGTGGTCATCCCCGTAACAAGTGGTTCCCAGAGTTGGTTGTAACTTTGTGACGACATGTTGTGTCGTGTTATGTGTCGAAGCAAGTCAAAAAAAAAAATCATGTCTTTCACTGTGTTGTTCGTGTGTGAATTTTTGGGTCGTTACAAACGGTGTGAGATGCAATAATGAATTAGATGAATTAAGTTTGAAGTGGAAAATATTTACAAGAGCTTATTTAGGTGAATACACCCCTAAGAACTCATGAAAAATTTTACAACACATTTTCATTCTTGGAAAATTGTAGAAACTTTGATTCTCTCCATACACAGTCATCTTAGAAGCAATCACTCATTTGGAGGTTTGAAAAGGATTCTGGATGACTATTGTTAAGGTTTTAGGTTTCTATCTATTTGTAGAGGTCTAATTCAAGTGGAATTATGTTTTGGTACATGAATGAAGACTTTTGGAGAGAAAATTTTATGTTTATAGGTTAGGGAGAAACCCTAAATTCAGTTTGGAGAAAAATACAAGGTTATGGGACTTCTACATCGATTCAAGAATTCAAACTTTTAGGTAAGAATTTTGAGAAGATAAGAAAGGATATTCCACCAGTTTCAAACCTTTTTAAATTCCCAATTGCATCTGGGATATAACAGAATTTTTCCAAACTTGTATGTAAGCAAATGAAAACTAGGGTTAATGAGGAAACTTAAATTGAAGCATAAAATATTTGAATTTAAGCTAATAAATTTGTAGAATTTGAGTAAACAAGGTCATTAAATCAATTTTGAAGAAATTTCAGTAGATTATTGGAGGGGATTTGAGGTATTTCTGATAGTGTGTTTTCTCAGACTATCACAATCACTAGAAACCGAATGTAAAATATGAGTTTTGGGGGTTTTGATTAATATTTTCCAAAGTAAACACTATTGAAAATTGTCATAGTGATTTTGAGGCTAAAAGTGGGTATTAATAACTTTGTATTTTTCCAAGAATAAATTGGTGAAAAATTTTATGAAGAAAATTTTTAAAGGAAGGACTAAATAGACCTTGTGATGTTAGGAAAGGAGAAGGATGATAGTAAGAATAAGTTAAATATTTTGGACATCCAACTTTGGGATCATAATTTTGAAGGTAAAAGGGATTGGAAATGATATATACCTTATAGTGGGTAGTATTAGTGTGCTCCAACCTTGATTCTTGTCAGAGGCATTGGGTTGATGAGCATGAGATGACATTTTTGGACTAGATAAGTAAACTTTGACATATTAATTTTTTTGTAGCAACCTAGTGAGTTAGTTAAAAATGGTTTGATGATACCAAACTTGGTGAAGACTAAAAATTCAAAAGGTGCATAGTTTCAATAAGGAGCTAGAGAGGAGTGGAACAAGGAGTTGAATCTCCAAACTATGAGACCAATTTAGGGAAGTCAATAATGACTTGAATAAGTTGGTAAAACTATTAAGATGTTATCAAACCATTATATCCGTGCTAGAAGCAAATCACATATTCTTAAGGAGAAGAAGACATTTTGACATAGAAGAAAGTTATAGTGGTTTTGGGTCAATTCAGGGATCAAAATAATAGTGGAATGTGAGGCTAAGTAGGGGACGCGATTTAGGGTGGCCTTATTTATTGAATGATATAACTCTTAGAATAATAATCATATATGGTGATGTATTTATATCCCTTAAAATGTGAGTAATTTAACCTCTTACGCTAGAAGCTAAGTTGAACACAATAAGCACTTTGAATGACATTACCATTACAGAGTAAAGGAAAAGTGAAGTTTGTAACCCCCTTAATAAATGGTTATATGAATGTTAGCATGTTTTGAATACATTATTTGGTATCAGAGCTTGTCTTGTTATTATTATTGGGTTTTGATGTTGAATGAAATAGTTTATGTTGTTAACAATTATTTTATGAGTGTGTGAAGTGGAAAGAAACAATTAAAAATGAGTAAAGAAGATAGATTGTAGCTATTTTTGGACCATGGTTATAGGATGGCACTATGGATGAAGAAGCTAATAAAAGAGAGAGAAGGATATAGGTTAAAACAAGTGCAAGAGAGAATAAGGGAACACGAGCAGAATAAAACAATATTAAGGATGATGGAACAAAGGAAGATATGCAGAGAAAGAGAATTAAAGGCTATTAAGCCTCATGAAGTAGACTTGAAAGATGGTGAATAAAAAAAGAACCAACAACGGAGGTAATTCAATGATTTCTAGAGCTAATGAGGTACAAGAAGAGAGAGAGAGAGAGAGAGAGAGAGAGAGATAAATGAAAGAAGAAACAAGGAAGAAAAGAGAGATGTGGTTTTAGCAGGAGATCATAGAATTGAATAAAGAGGTAGCCCAAATAATGGTGCTCATAGAAAGAGAGAGAAAAGAACAAGAACAAGAAACAATAATGGTGATGAAGAAAAGAGTTAGATGGACAGTTAAATTACTTATGGAAAAGATACAAAAGAAACAGTTGAGGAAAAAGATTAGACAAGAAGAAATAAGAATGAGACAGATGGAGAATAGAATGAGGAAACAAGAAAAGGAAGTTGTTAAATAAATGGTGCTAATGGAGATTAAGAGTGAATAAGAAGTAGTGATAGAAAGATTTTTAGCTTCTCTTGAGAGAGATGAGTATGATGAAAGCAGATGGTATGCAATAGTGTTTAAGGGAGAACAACATGAAGTATTGAAAATAAAAGAGGAATTATAAGGGGAAGCCAAGCCTCGAGGTTTTAAATCTAACCATGTGTGCAAATGTGTGTTTGCAGGTACAAAGAATGAGCTTGAAGTGAAAACTAAAAGCCAAAATGAAATGAGCCAAGAAAAAGAAAGGATTAGTGAACCAGAGAGTGTATTTGTCTATAAAATTTGGGATCAATTTTAGAAAGAGATATCAGCCTTGGAGCATGATATAAACATAGTGAAACCATGTGAAAATAGATGGATATCAGTTTCAGGATAAAGAGAGTGCAACAATTGGAAGCTCAAAACAAGAAGATGAAAGAAGAGATTGTAGGGATAGAAAAGAAAGAGATAACTAACAAATGTGTAGTAGTAGAGAAAGATGCATATGAAGAGGATGAAATAGATCAGAAATAGTAGTAAGTACCAAAGAAATATATGAAAGTTGAAGAGAATAAAGATAAAGAGGAAAAAGCTTATGAAGAAGAAAACCTTCTCAATGAAGACAAACTGAAAAATGATGATCATACAGAGCTCAAGACTAAAGAAATGAATGATGAAAAATATAAACAAGAAAATCAAGTTAGATTCAATTTGAAGAAGCAAATAAATTGGAAAAATAAGGAAAAAAAAAAAGTAAAAGTGTGGGCTCAAACTTTCTTACCCATAGAGTATGATGCACGAGCATCAACTCTATGGCATGTACAAGGATGGAAACATAAAAAATGTGTATTGAAGGTATGATAGTGCTTTATATAGGTCATTTATTGTTATTTAGGTATGTAAATGGAGTTATAGGCCTTTAAAAATTCAAATTTGTCATTTCCCTCCAAAAATGTAAGCTAGAGTGTTAAAGGACTATTTTGGTTTGATTATATAAGTTTTGTATCTCCTAATGTTTTAATTGGAGAAAGGACACATTCTCATGTTTATAATGGCCATTCATAGGGTTTGAATAGGTTGTAAGGATTTTTAATCTCTTGGTCATGTGAATTATGAAAAATGGAGCAAGAAGTGTTTGTCAAAATGACGAAAAGGGAAGTTAAATGGGCTCATTCGGTGGTAAATGACTAAGAAAAACCATTTAAAAGATGTGTTACCAATTTTCATATAATCATTTGAATGATTCAGGATTTTTGTGGGTTGGTGTAGTGATTTTACAACCATTTTTATGGTGGATCTTGATCAAGATAATATTTTTAGATTGATAGAGAGATAAGTAGAAATATTTTTATAATATCCTCTTACTGTGTCTGAATGTATTTTTCTTGTTTCTATTCTCTATAGTGGCTTCTTAGATGATTATGTGGTTGAATATTATATATTGTAGTTATAAATTAGAAGAATTGTTCAAGATTGTTGGAGTATTGTTGATACTGGATGGAGAAACTCAATACAAGTTTGGTTTCACATGTACTTGTTAAGGTTGAAGAGAGAGTATGAGTAAGGGTTAGTGGTTCATGTAACCTTGGGACAGAGCATGTTGGGATACAAAGGGTGTGAGAAGAAATAATGGATTAGATGAAGGAAGTTTGAAGTGGAAAATATTTACAAGATATTATTTAGGTAAATACACCCCTAAGAACTTGTGAATACTTTTACAACACATTGTCATTCTTGGAAAATCGTAGAAACCCTGATTCTCTGCATACACAGCCAACTAAGAAGAAATCACTCAGTTGGAGGGTTGAAAAGGAGTTTGGATGAGTATTGTTAGGGTTTTAGATTATTATTTGCTGGCAATTGTCTAATTCAAGTGGAATTAGGTTTTGGTACACAAATGATGAATTTTGAAGAGTTAATTTTCTATTTATAGGTTAGGGAGAAACTCTCAATTGAGTTTAAAGAAAAATGCAAGGTTATCAAACATTTACATCGATTTAAGATTTGAAACTTTGAGGTAAGCTTTTGAGAAGGTAAGAAAGGAAATTCCACTAGTTTTAAACCTTAGTAAATTCCCAATTGAATGTGAGATGTAATATAATTCTTCCAGACCTAAAGGTGTGTAATTGAAAGCTCGGGTTAACAAGGAAACTTGAATTGATGCATAAAATATTTGAATATAATTCAATAAATAGGTAGAATTGGAGTAAACAAGGTAATTAAACCAAATTTGAAGGAATTTTAGTAGATTATTAGAGAGGTGTGAGATATTTCTGACATTTTGTTATCTTATACTATCACAGTCACTAGAAACCTAAGGCAAAATATGAGATTTGGGGATTTTGATCAATCTTTTCCAAAGTAACTACTACTGAAAATTGTCATAGTGATTTTGAGGATAAAAGGGGGTCTTAATAAGTTTGTATTTTTATAAGAATCAATTGGTGAATAAATTTATGAAGAAATTTTTTAAAGGAAAGACTAAATAGACCTTGATATGTTAGGAAAGAAGAAGGCTGACAACAAGAATAAGTTAAAGATTTTGGACATCAAACTTAGGGATCATCATGTTAAAGGTAAAAGGGATTGGAAATGATATATACCTTATAGTGGGTAGTATTAGTGTGCTCCAACCTTGATTCTTTCCAAAGACATTGGGCTTATGAGCATAAGATTACATTTTTGGAATAGATAAGTAAACTTTGACATATTGATTCTTTATTAGAAACTTACTGACTAAGCTAACAATAGTTTGAGGAGTGAAACTAGGTAAGAGTGATATCATACTTGGTGAATACTTAAAATTCAAAAGGTGCATGGTTGGAATAAGGATCTAGAGAGGAGTGGAACAAGGAGTTGAATCTCCAAACTATGAGACTAATTTAGGGAAGTTAATAATTACTTAAAGAAGTTGGTAGAATTGTTAATATGTTATCATACCATTATATCCATGCTAGAATAAAATCACATTATCTTGAGGAGGAGAAGACATTTTTATAGAGAAGAAAGGTATAGTAGCTTTAGGTCAATTCAGGGATCAAACTAACAGTGGAATGTGAGGCTGAGTAGGGGAAATGATTTAAGGGTACCTTATTTGTTGAATGATATCACTTTCAGAACAATAAGCATATGTGGAGATGTATTTTAAACCCTCAAAAGGTGAGTAATTCAACCTCTTACACTAGAAGATAAGTTGAACACAATAAGCACTTTGAATGACCTTAACATTATAGAGTAAAGGAAAAGTGAAGTCTGTAACCCCCTTAATAAATGGTTATATGAATGTTAGCATGTTTTGACTACATTAATATTAAATAAATAAGACCAAATCTACAAAGGTTAATAGAAGATGATGATACCCCTCTTCTATGATATTTAGTTACTTGGGTTGTCTAAATTATTGAGATCATATTAAAAAATTTCAATAATTGTGATGAAGGTTAAGTCATCCATCCACAATAAAAACCATATTGTTTTTAAGATCCAAAGATATTGTTGTAGAATAAATTTCAAGTGGAGTAGGGTTATAATGGTGGAGATATCAATTGTGTATACTTAAATTCAGGGGAGACTTTGAAAATAGTGGGGAGTGCAGTAGAAATAAATCTATGATCCCTAAATCTAGAGTTAACTTTCTACAATCAAAAAAATTAAAAGAAGAGAATGCAAAATATAGTAAGGCTAGTGTAAGTACCGATGAAATCAATAATTATTAAAGTTCACAGGTGAATCCAATTTATAGCATTAGTTATTAAACTTCAAAAATTCATTTAGAAGCCAATTGTGAATGAGAGTAAATATGGATCATTATCCTAATCCTTATATAATATTACAACCATATGATGGGTCTGTAAACCCAGAACATGAGTTACTAACGTGTGATATGATTAAAAGGGTAACGGATGATACTAAAAATAATTTTTAACTCATATGAGAACTACATGAGAGATATTTGTAATTTATATACTCAATAAATCTTAGTGTATAGACTCTATAGGAAGTGCATAGTACAGTCACACAAGAATTTTAAATACATAAGTGTGTAGAGAAAACAATTCAAAACTTGAAGGAAATAAAGTAGTAACTAACATAATGAGGAAAAGTAGTTTCAATTTTGATGAGCTAAGAAAAGAATCCTAGTTTTCATAGGGATTCTGAGTAAGATTCATTTGTAATAACACAAACAAAATTCCAAACTGTAGACACTATATCACGTACTTTGGGTAATTATCTAGTCATGATTGTAGACTATTATTCATATGATTCCTAAGTAAGAAAATTACTAACTAACACATGTCTTTGGCCACCTTTCCTTTATTTTTGTTGTTACTTTTGGTCTTGTGCCCTTACTTTCTCAATCTTCCTTTTATACTTCATCTTTCATCATCCTGGACACCAACTCCTTGCTAGGACACCACCATCAGGCACCCTCATCCCCTCTAGGCGTTCATGACCCTTTTGTACTTTGTTAACACTTTTTAGGTCCTTTCTAGCCTTTTGAGCATCTTATCTTTTTGGTAGTCTTCCTTTTCAGGGTTAATTATGAAATTCAAGAAAAAGAATTATATAAATATAAAGTTATGTGACCATAATAAAGGACCAAGCACTAAGTATTATCTATCACCACCTAACGTTGCATCTAAAGGCTACTCAAGAGCATCAAAGCATCCATTCTGGCATCTATCACAAGGGGTAAGGGATAGTTTTCTTCATACACTTCATAGAAGGGTAGTTCATTCTATTCCATCCACACATATACTAAATTTCTTTACATTTAGATATTTTCTCTCTATCAAGTGTGAAACACACAAGAGCCACCTATGGAACGATTTTACACACATGGACATAGAACTACATTGGGTCTGAGATGTATTGTTGATCTCAATCCTAAGTTCACTATTATGACAATTGAGGATAGTTTGACCCCTCATTCTACATCTTTCTTGTTTAGTATTTTATGTCTATTTGAGGGTTTTCCAGGTTCATATTTCATTACAGGTTTCCATTTAATCTGGTGATCATTGTACGACCTCATACTACCAAAAGAGAACAAAATTGAAAAACTTGCGCCCTTGAAAAGTTGAGTTTCTAATAATTTTCATAGACATGGGTGCCTATTTCAAGTCTATGGTGCTCGTGGGCACTCCTACCCCTTTCTAGGCACCCCTGTCTAACCTCCTCCTCCAAATCTAAATTTTTCTGGGTCTCTTTCTGATGCTCATACCTTTTCTTCATTTGATCAGCACTCTAGTACACTCTATATTTTATTGTGAATCAACTAAGTACCTCTTTCTCCTCCTTGAAACTAGGGTTTCATACTTTATTTCTTAGTTTCCTTTTGTATTATTTATATACTTAATTGTTGTTTATTTACTGCTACAATAGCATTTAGATTAGGCATAATAAATTCACATTTAATTTAATCACAAACTAAATTTAAGGCCATTAAATTATATATTCAGGTGGAAAATATTTAATATTATGGAGAGATTGGTACATCCAAAGAGGAAAAACTTAAAATTAGATACATTAATGAATATACCAGAGGAATTATAAGGAAGGAAAGAATTAGAGGCTCAACATATGGTACACAGAGTGTAGAAATAAAGGATACCATAAAAATTACTACACTAAAACAAATATGTGGGATGAGGAGAATGTTACAAAGTATGTAATATATAGGTGCACTCACTTAGTAACTTTCACTTGATACAATACCATAACAAACAAGCTCGGTATGTGGTATCCAATTTTTGTAGTTCTACTATGCATGAAGCTACACATTTTAGAGATTTGTTGGATTTGAAGGAGGAGGTTACTAGGACTGTCTTTGTAGGTCAAACTCAATTGGTCACTAAAACACAACCAATTGAATCATAAATCGAGATGGTTACCTATCCTCAACTGAGTGCGTAGTGGGCTCCTTCCTCACCATAAAAAAAAAATAATAGATGTTTTAATCTCCACAACCCATTCCAATTTGGGCTCTAGTGTGTCCAAAAAATAATATGGGTTGGTCACCTCCTTCACCATAGTAATCACTTGGATGGAACAGACCTCCACCACAAACTCCTTATAGATGATAGCAAAGCCAAAAATAAGGATGGAACACCCTAGAGGTAGTGTGGTGTGTAGTAAGTATGATACTAAGGAAATTATCAAAAAAAGAGGATAGGACAGTGACTACAAAGATAAGGGTGATTTAGTAGTGTTTATTAGAAAATTAAGATCGTACACCAACCACAAAGATAGGGATGATTTAAAATCTTTATAGATAATCAAATCACGTTGCACAAAATTGTCCTACAATTCCATATTGGAAATTGTTTTACGTAAATTGTAAGGTGAAAAAGCAACATAATAAAAAATAATATCCCATGTTGGAGAAGAATAGAAAAAACGTAGTTTTGAAATGTAAAAATTATGAATACAGTGCCTAATATACTAGAAATCTCCAAGCTATCACCAGATCTCAAAGGAAAGAAAAAGGCTTTGAACATGTGGATATTACCAATGAGCCCCAAATACAAATCACATATAAAGATACTTACCCTGATATAAGGAAGAAAAAATCATTATTTGAAGAATCCAAATGATTGTTACACTCAATTTAGAATAGAGATCTCAATGGGAAGAATACAGGGAAACAAAATCACATATATATGGCTAAATGATGTTAATTTTGAATAAAGGAGTGGTTTCCACATTACAAGATCTCCATGATTTAATAAATATTCTATACAATGAGGATATCTCACAAAACATATCTAATTTACTTAGGAGTATGTTATAAAGTGTAACAAGTGGAACAATATAATCAAATAGGGTTATTTGGTTTGTAAAGACAAAGAAGTTGTGGGATGTGGATATTAGGCTGAACATAATCCTAGGAGGTTATGGAAAAATGTGGTCTTTGATTTTGGAAGAACCATTAATATGATTCTAAAATCCACTTGGGAATTTATGAAAGCTCTAGCTTTGGGATACTATCGTGTTACTCTTAGCCTCATAGACTACGAGAGAGAAAATTCGATTGGTTAACTAGAGGATATATAAAATTAGGTCCTAGACTTAAAGTTTTAAGGGGAATTTTGAATTTATTTACATGAAGACTAATGAGATGAATTAACTTGTGCTGATTGGGAAAAATGGGCATATGATGGAAATATGGCAATTGATATAGTAAAAAATCAGATGGAAGCAAACTTCAATGACTCTATCATTGCCATACTAATGAGCAGAAATGAGTAGAAACCATACTCTATTCCTAAGGAACCTATGTCTCCATGTGCGTAATATGTTGAAAGTTAGTTCAAGGAGGAACATCATGAAAAACCCAAGGCCTCACAATCCATGGAGTAAAATATTCTAGAGGATTATATAAATTGGGATATTTTTGTCACTCCACAATCTAAGAATCTATTTGCAAAAGAAGAGGGTCATTATATCATTAGGTCTATGAATAAATTGAGAATAATATAGTTATATGAGTTTTCACAAAATGAGTAAGATGATATTGACACCCATGCAGAAATCCATATCTCATGGGAGATAGAATATCCAATTCGTAGTGATTCATATGCATACTTGAATCATTAGATGCACACAGAACATGAGGTTAGATTAACGATAATGGTTGAAGTAGATGAAAAATTAATTCTATAATTCTTGGGGACCTCTACTATAGATATATTCTTTTTTGAATTTCATAAATATGGACCAAAAGAACGCATGAGAAAAAGTGCATTGGATTATGCACTAAAGGGACTAGCAAGCACATGGTATGTGGTGCATACAATAATGAACATCAAATGGACTAAAGAAATATGCGTGATGCAAGAAATATATTTTTGACCACCAACTTTTATCCTAGGTATTACATAAAGTAATTTCTATAAATTCACATACATGGGTGTATTAAGGCCTAGAAAATAAAATTGAGTTTGAATGATGGGTTCATATCTTCTTAAAAACACTTACTCCACTACCAAAAGACTAGTATTTTCATCAAGAAAATATAAGACAAGTGTGCACCTAGGGACACATGTAGGAGGATTTTATTCCAAATTTCACATTCAAAGATAGAAACCTTGTGGTAAATGTAGCTCTTCATAAGATCAAAACATTCATAATTAATGGAACTATTAACTTAGAAAGACGAATTAAATTCCTAAATCCCAAAGAAACTAATCATGGGAATTACACATACAATAACAACAGGAATAAAATAGTGAAGAAGGGTATGTATCACAAATTAGTGGTATGTCATATAGTAGGAGATAAAAAAGAAGGAAAAGAGTTTCTAGATGCACATGAAGATATAAAACTAGTAGGAATTTTTTAACTTGAACGCATTTAACCTCTACTAATCAATAAATAATTTCACAATGAATAAGAAGAACATCTACTCAATCTAAACATAGAAGAAAAAGAAGGCTCAATAATATTAAAAAAAACAAAAGAAAAAGGAAAGGCTAAAATATACAATGAAGTAATGTACAAGAGGGTAGAATACATCAATTCATTAGGCACATTAAAATTAGCCACAATTAAAAATTATTAGATGGAAAAATAAATGTTTGAAATCTTACATTTACTATGAGACTATGAAGATGTGTTCCCCATTAAATTTAGTGAAATACATGGAATGAATCCATTACCAAGGGAAATGCACATAAAATTAAAGGAGGGATAAAACCGTGTCGATAAAAAGCCTTACAAATTTAATCCAAATATCAAGGCAAAGGTTACAATGGAATTGGACCATATGGTGGAAGTAGGACTAATATATCCCATAGAGAAATCAGATATGGTGAGCTCGGTATGTAAACAAGGAAAACTAGTATACAAACAAAAGATAAAGAAATACAACAAAGCTATACCTTATTTGTAATCTATTGCAAACCTCAAGTAAGATCATAGAATATTTTAAAATTATTTGATCTTGTTGATAATTTTATTGTGGGTTCTCTTTGATATTACTTCTCCATTGGTGTTTATGGATGCTACGAGCATATTTCACAAGGATACGGGAACAAATTTAGAAAAAATTGGATGTGATTTTCTCAAATCTCCAAGGATGGGTTTATAAAGGAAATGGCCTACTTTTATAGATGAGAGTGAGGCCATGAGAAGTGGATCTTAGTTTGAATTTACTCCAAGGTAATAATTATAATTACTTGAAATAGTAAGATGATTTGATTTGTGCAGTTGTAGTGTGCAAGGGAAATCATTATATTCAGATTCATCTCAGAATTGGTTGAACGGGCGTTATTATTGCCCCCAACATTGTAGGCTTATAGAAGTGGAGTGAATTCGATAACATAATTAATTAAATAACTAATTTAATTAGTATTTAATTATGAGGATATAATTAACCATTTATTTAATTAAATGTTAAATTAGATTAGCTAGAAGGTATTACGAATTAATTTAATTAATTCCAAAAGCATAGTAGAATTATATAATTTAATTCTACAAGGTGGGAATATGACTTAAGAAATATAATTAATTTAATTTATTATAGACGGGAGTATTTAATTGATGGAATAAAATTAATTAATCCCAAAGCGGTATGTTGTGGCAAGATAGAATTAATTTAATTAATTCTAATTGGATAGAAGCGAGATAGAAATGTGTATGTATTTTTAGGTTGTCTACATTTTCCCCTCTTTAAGGTGTTATTACAACATAATAGTGTTTTAAATATCGTAGATGCATGTGGATCAATGAGCGGAAAGTGATGAAGCATTTTGATGGCCTATTGCGTAGACACAAAATCATGCACTTTGAGTCATTATTTAGTCCTGGTCTAATACTACAATTCATATGGTTCTTAAGTGAAAATACTAATAACTATCTTGTGTCTTTGGTCATTTTGCTTTACATTCTGTTGTTACTTTCGATCTTGCATCCACACTTTCCCAGTTTGTATTGTCATTCTATTTTATTCCTATTTCTGACTGGGGCACCCAATCAAGATTAGGGAGCCCAAGGTGCCTTGGTCCCCTCTGGGGCACCCTAATTCTCTTTGAAATTTAGTCTCACCTTTTAGGCACTTTCTAGCCATTTGAGATTTCTACCTTTTTGTTGGTTGGCCTTCTTGGGGTTAATTATGAAATTATAACAAGAGAGTCATCTAAATATAAATTTATGTGACTATAATGAAGGAACAAGTACTAGGCACTTAAGTTATCACCATCAAAGGTTGTATCCATCAAAGGCATCTAAATCTACATTTGCATCCATCTAGCTCTATCACAAGGAGCACAAGGCTGGTTCATCTACATCACACTTCATATGAGGGAAGTCTAATGTTTTGATGCACACATTTACTACATTCTACATCTAGTTATTTTCTCGCTACTTCACAAAGTGCAACTATCACAAAAGCAAACTATGGAACAATTGCACACACACACACACACACACACAGAACTACATTGGGTCTATGATGTAGTGTAATGCTCATTGATAAGTCCATCCATTTGAAAGCTAAGGAAATTATGACCACTTTATATGCGTCTTTCATTTTTTAGGGTTTTGATGCTTTGTCTGGGGTTTTGTAGGTGATTCTTCCATTGAAAGTTTAGCAATGCTTCATTGATCACACAATGACATTCATGCCATAGGAAATGAACATAGGAGAACATCCATTGATTCTTTAGAGGAGGTTTCTCAGCCATTTGTGCTGACTAGGGCACCCAAATCTTAGACCAAGGTGCCCATGGGTGCCCTATCCCTCTTCGGGCACCCCACTCTATCTAGACAACTCAAATCTGCACTTTCTCAAATTATTATGCAACGTTTTCCTCCTCATGTTCACCTAGTTTACATTGCAACATAGTCTCACGAAATATTCCAATCAGCTAAGGATTTCTTACCCCTTCTTACACACTAGGGTTTTATATTTTCTAGCATGGTTTTCTTGGGTATCATTTCAGTGTTTTATTATTTCATTTATTTAGTTATTTTACTTCTTTTATAGCATTAGATTGCACTATAATATTTATATTTTTGTTAATTGTTTTGGTGAACCCGTACTCAATATTCACGCTTTTAGGATCCTCATTCTTTTCTTATCATTCTAGAATATAGTCATCATGAGTATCTCAATCAATGATTATTTACTTTCCAATCCTGATTTAAGGCATAAATTCCAACATCTTCTTTCTACTACTCGCATTCGTGTTGATATGCATCCTAACTTGGTATATAACACATTCATGGATGCATTTTTTCAACATATTGATTTCCCTTCTAATCCTCATGTTTATCTTAATACCTACAATAATGACCCACCCTTACATATCATTATTCGTATTTACAATCTGGGTATAAGCACATAATAGTGTATAATGGATATGAACTCAACTTATGTCCCATGTCATTCATTGAGAGGATAGGTCTTTCCACTTGTGATGTTAATCCATCTTGTCTATACTCCGTGTATATGATGGTTTTTTTTTATCCATGCATTGATCACATTACATTTCTTATAACGGTAGGGCCAAAAACTATTAACAATGTGTTCTTTGTTGTCAATTTTCTAGTCTTCTATAATTGTTTTCTTGGTAGACAATGGATCCATGCCATGCAATTCATATCTTCTACCATACATAATTGTGTCAAATTCATACATAAAGGTATTAAATATATTGTTCTTTGTGAATGTGATGCATACAAATATAGTGACCAAGATCCTAATACTAATATTCTTATTCCACGTACTAATACTACATATAATTCTAAACCAATAGACAGACCACCTCATTTTCTACCACTTCAAGGTGTTATTTGTGTGATAGATGTAGTTTATTCCACCCCACTTTCTTCAACTACTACTACTACTTTTATGATTCTTTATAGGGGGCTTGTATATCATATGGACATCGATTTATCCCCTGCACCTTCATATGCAACTCCTTTATTAGCATGTCCACTATTTACATGTATGATTTTTATTAATAACTCATATTGGGAGCACATTCCGTTTGACCCTACTTGTGATGACATTAATGTGCACATGAGGGCTTGGCTCATATAGGCTTTACTTTTGAGGATCTTTACCCTCCACCACATGCTCCTCACCTTTATTATGATTTTTTTCACATCATTTATGCCTATGGCCTATGTGTTTTTCACCTCACAGTTTTTTTTATATGTGATCCTCGCTTGTCACCACTTACTCTAGGAAAATCATGGCTTGATTACATTGGGGGTACTTTAGATCATGATCGCATGGATATTTCATTTCTTATTCCTTTTGGCTGATTATTCATTTTCATTAGCTCCTTTCTTAGCTATACTAAGAATATCACTTGTTTGTATGCATATGGATTTCCATTACCAGCCTTCACTTCTGAGGAGTATGTCATGGGTATGTATAACTTACGCCTGAATGGCTCATTACATGATCAACTAGAAACTATTTCTTACCAAATCTCTAATGCTTATCCATTTGACTTTGACCCTGAAGTCAATGACGTCTAAGATGACATTACATGATTGTATTTTTTCATCACGTGAACAGTTGGGGGACATACCATATATACTTCTCCCTAACATCATATGAAATCTCATCACATACATACACATACATCTTAGCATATGCATCTACATCATCACTACTCGATGACACACTCTTGTTCTTCCATTCACACTTGACTGTTGAGGGCATCTTACACACATGAACCCCACACACTACACTATATGCTATAAACATTTTGTTTTTTCATACATCATACATTTTACATCCTACATCTTACACTTTTTCCTATATACATCATACACACTATATACATGTCTTATACCTTACATCACATCTTGTTTCTTACATATACTATGCATCTACAAATCTTAGGTCATATACACATCTTGAATTACATACCATACACCATACTACACACCGGTTGCATTTTACACATCTGTTTATATGTATTGCACTGACTACGTGATGATGCACTCTATTCTCACGGCACATACTAGACTATTGAGATTATACATCACAATTGGACCTTGTCACCATTACATGTTCATCACTCCATATTTTCTCATGCAACATACCTAGAGTAAGTAATATACACTTTAGGCTATAGGGTCACTTCTTCTACCATCATCTCGTAATAGGCTACATCATCATTTTCACTTACATCATTTAGTGGTATACGCTTTAGGCTACATCACCACTCCTTTCTATTCATCTTGTTGTGATACATACTTAGGCTACAGAGTCACCACAGTTCATCTCTATATCACATTTCATCACTACACACTCATCACAGTACACTACACACAACACATAGTTCGACTATTTCTTAATGACGCACTCTCATTTATTGTTCATTATTCACTGTTGAGATGGAATAATAAATGAGCCTCACTGCATACACTTACATTCACTCAGGGGGAACATGGATCCTATCGTCTATCTTACATTCCATTCAATCCATCCACACCATACTACATATCTTAGTGGAGTTTACTCTTACTTACATTTTCTTGTACATGTTTGTCTTATTACACATGCTAGATAGATATCTTGGATGTCATTATCATTATCATACACACACACACACACACGTTCAATTGCTATCTATTTATGATCAAAGACTATATAGGGATACTACATGCAACATGGATGCTTACCACACTACCAGTCCCACAACGAATCTTAGTGGCATCCACCTTTCATCCACTACATGTATTATTATTTCATTTTGTTTCATAGCACACTACTTTATTTGTTATACACACTTTTGACATTAACTTCATCTTTCTAACACACTAATGGGTATTTCATGTGCATCATTTGTTTTCCATGCATTTTTGCTACCATGGCTATATGTTTGTTTGTACTTTCTTGTTACAGTTTGTTATTGTATGTCGGCCTTGGCCTTTTTTGTGTGTGTAAACTTTTTTGTTTATATATGGCCACTATGGATTGATTTTCTTGCAACATCGTGAGTGATGTCCCATGTTTGTAACCCACTTTTTTTGATGTATTATTGGTTTCTTGTGTGTTTATTTGCATTTTAGCTTAAACATTGTCTGTGTAGCTTACACTTACTTTCTACATGCATGCTTATTCATACTAACACTTGTTTGTATGTGCTGTAGTTTCTACCAAACATATTCCCTTCCCCCTGCAAGGCACATTTTTCTTGTTCGGTCCTCTTTTAGGGCCACATTATTCTATCATCAATGTCACATGCACCCCTAAACAGGGGGGCATCAGTAGTGTTTACAAACTACACATCATAGTACCAGTACAGTTTAGTTTTCAGTTATTTTCCATGACATAGTGGGTTACATAGTGAGTGAGTTCATACCAGTCTACAGAACTCCATACACAACAATTGTTACAAGGTAGATTGTCCTTTGTATTATAGGGAGAAGTTATAGGTTAGAGAAACATTAGACTTTCCTCCCTAAACTTCTTCAACCAGTGGTGTCAGATAACCCAAAAAAGAGATAGTACATATATCTCTTCACATCTCTCTAGAAGCAGTTATAGGTTGGAGGAACATTGGAATTTTCTCCCTACAATTCTTCATCTAGTGATGTGAGATCACCCAAAAAATTCACATTTCTCTAAAATTTACATGATCCTTTCTACACACTTTTTTCTCATCATGGATTAGGTGCACATGTTCCTTTTTCCTCTTATTTCATACTTTCTTTACATGTTTTCTACATATATACATTCATGTTTACACATTTCACATATACATGCATATTTGACTACTTGATTGTCTTCTCTTCTGTAGGTTTGTCTGTATGGAAAGCAAGTAGCCAACGACACACACATGGTGAGTACATCACACACATAATACTAACCATGTAGGTACATTACACACATTGGCATCTACACAAGTGCTTTCACCCTATGTTCACTTTGATCACTTTTTTACATCTTTAGTCTCCATGCTCCACATTCTTTTATCAATCCATGCTTTGTATAGTCCTTTGGAATGCATTCTACATCACTCTACATGGATTATCATGTATTCATCTCTATCTACTTTATGTTACTGAGATTTCCACTCACCAACATAAAGTAGGGGAAAATGTAGACCCAAAATCATGCACTTTGAGTCATTATTTAGTCTCGATATCATACTACTATTCATATGGTTCTTAAGTGAAAAGTTAATAACTAACCCATGTGTTTTCCATTTTACATTTATTTCTATCATTACTTTTGATCTTGCACCCGAAGTTTCCTAGTTTGTATTTTCATTGTGTTTTTCCTATTTCTGACTGGGGTGCCTAGCTAGGACGAGGGTGCCCTGGTCCCCTCTTGGGAGCCATGATCCTATTTTCAATTTAATCTCACCTTTTGGGAAATTTCTTGTCATTCAACTTTATATTGTTTTTGTTTTCAGCCTTCTTGGTGTTAATTATGAAATTATAATAAGAGAACCATATAAATATAAAGTTATGTGACCATAATAAGGGACCAAACACTAGACACATACTATCAATACTAAAGGTTGCTTTAATACAAGAAATATAAAGCTACATTTGTATCCATCTAGCTCCATCATAAGGCACACAAGGTTGGTTCATCTACATCACACTTCATACGAGGCGAGTCTATTGTTTCCATGCACACACTTACTACATTTTGCATCTATATATTTTCTCGGTAATTCACAAAGTATGACTATAACAAGAGAAACCTATGGCACAATTGCACACACACACAAACCTAGAACTATATTGGCTTTGAGATTTAGTGCATCTCTCAGTGATAAGTCCATCCATTGTGTAGTTAAGGATAGTCTGACCCCTTCATATGAATCTTTGTTTTTTTAGGCTTTTGATGTTTTGTCTGGGGTTTTGCAAGTGATTCTTCCATTGCAAGTTAATAGAGCTTTGGTGATCATACAAATATATTCATGCAATAGGAATAAAACATAGGTGGACATCCAACAACATCCATAGGAGCTTTCCTAGCTATTTTCTTGGACCAAGGTGACTAAATATCAGACCAGGGTGCCCACGAGTACCCCTATCCCTCTCTAGGCACCCGAGTCTATCTAGATAACTCAGATTTGCACTTTTTCAAACTATAGTGTGATGGTTTCTTCCTCTTGTTCACTTGGTTTATACTACAACACAGTCTCGTGACATATTCAAATCAATTAAGGCTTTCTTACCCCTTCTTTCACATTAGGGTTTTATAGTATTTCATTTATTTACTTATTTCACTACTCCTATAGCATTATATTACACTATAATATTTATATTTTATTTTATTGGATAGGATGGTAACAGAATGCCCCCTCAATTGGGTGGGTGACGTGAAAAAGCAATGGATAGCTGTTTGATAGGAAGAAGACAGGGGACTAATAAAAAGGATAGGAAGGATGGTGTTCTTTGCATTAGCATAATTTGGAGAATAAATTTATAGCAGCCTTATTTTTATTTTTTCACAATAGATTTTTCACCATGATTATGAAAGAATCAATATGGGTAACCCAGATGTAAATTAAAACACACACACACACACACACACACACACACACACACACACACACACACACACACCCACACACCCACACACACAGAGAGTAAAGAAAATATTAAAAGGAAAATACATCCATTATAAATAGTAGGTTCAAGAATCTGAGTTATAAAGCAACCAAGATATTATCACACTTATGCAATTGATCCCAAAATTAAACATCAATCAATGCAACATGAATTCAAAAAACAAGACTGTCAGCTATTCCCCTAATGCATTCCACAATGATGATTAAGTATATGCGAATTCTCCCAAGAACTTAAACTTACGAAAGGTTTGGGATTAGGATCATATTGGAAGATAAAATTATACTTAGATACTCTTTGTTGGATCCATTTTATAAATGATCTGAAATAAATTACCTCAAGTGAAGCTATATCACGAAGGAAAAACAATTTTGTGACTTTCCCGAAGAAGAGTAATCAATCGTGCAAAGGGAAGAAAGTGGAGTGATAGTCGTAAGATTGGAATGATCACTAGGGTATTAGATAGAGGTATGAATTTATCAAGATTGTGTTGAAATATTGAAATATTCACTTCAAGTATTTTCCAATTGTAGGATTTATATGATAAGTGAAATTTTGCTCGAAATTTTTTATAATTTTTGTGATTTTTTTGAATTTGTTAAATATATGATTTTTAAATTTTATTTTTTGAAAATTTTGAAATAAAAATGCAAAGAAATGTAAAAAAACCTAAAATACACAACAAAGATAAAAACATTCAGTGGCTTATTTAGTAAACCAGGAAGAAAAACACAACACGTGCAAGCAATGAAAATACATGAAACAAGAAAATAAACCCAATATGAACAGAAAGGAACCACAAAAAATTTATATGTGAACTAAGATGTGAATAATTTTTGTGTAATTGGTCTACAAAAATGGTAAACAAAGTACAAAAAAATAGCAAACTTGAAAGAAACAAAAACATTATCACAACGTTGACAAACTGTAACAGTGCAATTTTTTTTAATAACGACGTCTAATGACACTCCAAATGTTTTTCACATTGAATAAATAGAAATATATGAATTCCCTCTATAAATAGCTTAGAATGTGAGAGGGTTGTATCAGGATGAAGAGTGGAGTGATGCATAGATAATTCAAAATATACTCTTGTCGGATATCTTTGAAGTTTGATCTGTATTGGATTAAAATGTGAAATCCAAATGTGCCTTAGAAGAAAAGTTATATTGCGAAAGGTTAAATGATTTCCTTGAGAATAGATATACACCACATGTAATAAATATGATTATCAAAAGATGATTTGGAATGATCATAAGGAGCACCATCAAATGGAGAAATTTTTGAGTTGTGGTATCTAGTTGCTGAAATTTAGTCAAAAATTATTTGAATGTTTTGATTTTGATAGTTTTATACTATTTTTTATTTTTAAAAACATATTTGAATGTTTTTTTATTTTTGACACATATTTGAATGTTTTTGTATTTTTGACTCAATAAAGGGTTGTAAAGTTTGAACTCATGTTTAAATAATTGTAAGAATTTCATTCCATTTTTAGAAATGTAGATGTTGTAATGATATGATGTATCACTCTTCTCATGACTCCATGCAAGTAGGAAGATGTGAGGGCTCGTCACCAAAATCCAAAAAGGATGTGATGACAAGGTGAATATTGATATGTAGGTGAATATAATGGATACCAAGAAACAAGGTGTAACAATGAACCATTTGAGAAAATGTAACTCATCACTAGTTAATATTATCTTAATGATTCTAAGATGATTCCACTTTATAGGTTTTGACAAGACTTAGATCCATTGATGTCCTACTGATTGGAAAAATCTAGTTGAAGGAATCGTTGTCTCTCTTAACATGAGAAGATAAATTACTCTTGGGATGTCTTTGACTAAGAACTTTGATTTATAGTTTATAAAGGATTTATTGGTTAATTATTTTGCGAAGGATCCCATACATCTTACCCCATGCCACTTATAAGATACAAGGTCTCAACACCAAAGAAAAAATGTAGGTGAGTAAGAACATCTTTCTTCATTCCCAGTCTCATATTACTAGTAAGAAGTATCGGCTCATCACTGAAGACTATAAAGGATGAAATGTCTAATAAATTTTTTATATTTTATTTTATTTTGATTAATTTTTAATTGTATGTTGATTATGTGATTATTAGTAAGGAATATTCTGCCCCCAAATATCAACCTCATGTGACTAGCAGGTCATAAGGGTTGAACACCATAGACTTAAATGGGCAGTAAAAAATGAACAGATAAATAATTTTGAGCTTCCTATTCAAGAGAGAGCTTGTTTAAAAGGAGGATTTTCCATCAGTAAGCTTTGAGACAAAATAGTAGGTAAAAATATATGAAATGGTATAAACCATAACAAATATGAGACACACAATGCCCAATAAGAACAAGGTTAACTTGTGTCATTATATGTGAAGAATGTGAAGATATGATAATGGTATGAGTAAGATATTTTCTAATAGATGAAACAATTAAAAGATAATAATTATGAGTTAACTATGCAACTAGCCTTCCTGGTGCAAAGAGAACCCGTGGAAGAATATGTTTATGCTTATAGTTTTTTGATGTTCAAATAATTCTTTAATGATGAGTTGGATATGAAGTTTTATTATCTTTTTTATGTTTTTTAATTTTTCTAAACTTTTGAGGATGAAGATTTACAATGAACTTATTATAAGAGAGGTCCATGTTTATGAAAGTGGAATGGTCCTAAATTATGAGACTTGGGCGGATGAGGTCCAAGTCAATGGAGAGAATCAAATGATTTGATGAGTCTTGAGATATGAGACTTGGGTGCACAAGGTCCAAGTCAAAGGAATGAATCAAAATATCTGGTAAGTCTTGAAGTATGAGACTTAGGCGGAAAATGGCCAAGTCAATAGAGATAATCAAGATATTCACTAAGTTCTAAGATATGAGACTTGGGTGGACGATATCCAAGACAAAAAAGTGATTCAAAATATTCAATAGGTCCTAAAGTACAAAACTTTGGTGGAAAAGGGCCAATTCAAAGGAGTAGATAAAAGGATTTTCAATCTATCCATGATTGAAGTATTCCTAATTTATGAGACTTGGGTGGAAAAGGTCCAACTCAATGGAGGGAATCCTAAGATTCAAGGAGTCCTAAGTTACAAGACTTGGGTAAAAAAATTCCTAGTAAAAGGATTGATAATTAGATAAGTTTTCGATGGGATCAGAAGACCTATCTGATGTTAGAGTAGGATTATCAAGGTGAACAATATGATGAAATGCACATTCATTCATGAGTGGAAGAATGTAAGGAAATAAGGATTGATCCCTATATGGACACCCATGGATACTTATAGGCTATAGAGAGAAAATATTCAATGTTTCTCCTGTGAGGCGATATAATTGATTTGACAAAATATTTTCAATTAAATCTTAAAAAGTTTGTATAAGGATATTCCTTGGTATAAAAAACTCATGGAGTATACACCTGTAAATGTCTTGACATGTAAGGGTAATCATTGATGATATGCCTAAAACATTGATAATTTGAGGTATAACAGACACGAAAGGTTGCATTGTTGCAAGTGTCCAATTAGGTGGTTGTTGTTTCTCTTCAACAAGACTAGAGATGTTAGGCATAAGATCCGGAAGTGAAAGAATAGAATCAAGATCAATGGAACTTGGTGATGGACCCTATTCTATAGATTCTACAATTCTATCAAGGGTTAAAATGGAATCATGAAGAAATTTCAATCTCTTGTTCCGTGTTATAAGATTACTGTCTGAAACAAGTTCAATGTTTGTTTAGACTGTATAAAGAAATTTTGGAGGAAAAATTCATTTTTTTTTAGTTAGAGAGACTTGACTTTTGTCTTCATGATCTCATTGAGTTTTAGTATGTATAGAATTTTGGACAATGCTAAACTCTTCATGAGAATGTTTTGTAGTTAATGTGTCTTCCATTGCAATAGCATTTTCATTGATCTCTATAAATATGCTTTTATCGTTAATGTAAGTTTTGGACATAATGACGGTGATTTGAACAATGATCAATAGAGTGGCCTTCAATGTGGTGGTATTCACAATATTATGATTCATTATACCACTTAGGATTGGGTTCCCCAATTATAAAAGGGCCTTGTTATTATATATATCATCATTTTAGGCTTTTCTCTAAGAGGTGTAAACTTACATTTAAATTTATGCGGAGTGGTGTCTTCGATGGGTTATATGATTGGATTTTATATTGATTTCTCATGTTTATTGTGCACACTTTAATTATCTATGACACCATCATTGACAACATTGTGGTTGTGGTTTATGTACCTAGATTTATCATGATGAGTGTTAGTATTGTGATTATTGTGATTGTGCCCATTGTCTTTAGAATGAGGCTTAATTAATCCTTTATCAATATAGTATTTTTTAATTTAAGTCAAGGTGACGTTGAAGTCAAGGTTGAAATAGAAATTTTGATGAATTTCTATAAGAGGTCTATGAAAGTGGTGATAAATCCCTTTGGAAGGTGTAAGAACCATTCCACATCTTATCCTCATAGACTTGTAGGAAAAATAAACAAGAGAAATATATTTTTATATGCCACTTCGTGGAATGCTACGGAAAATTATTTGATATTCTTTCTATGATCGGTTTTTCCCTTATATTTAGAAAAATTAAGCATCTCAAAATATTTTGGAAAGGATTTGCATAAGATGTCTATGTCAAAAGGGTATGGACATAATTTGTAAAAATTGAATTGTTTGCATTTTTTTGCATACCCCAAATGGCATCTTTCATCATTTTCCATTCCTGAGAAAATTATAAGTTGTGTGAATCCACCATTGTAATAAAAAATGGGGTAGAATGAAGAAAGATGCAATTGAAGACCTCCACCCTTAGAAAAGTGAATTCTAAGATGGACGAGGTGAAAATACTGGAAAGCTCGCCCCTTACCAAAGTGAATGTTAAGATAGAAGATGTGAAAATGTTGGCAACGTACTCAACCTCTAGAAAATTGAATGCTAGAATGAAAGAGGGAATGAAAAGTACTAAACCTCTAGCAAAGCGAATTCTAGAATGGAAGAGATGATGAAAAGGACTCAACCTCTATAAAAGTGAATGCTAGAATTAAAATTTGATATAAAAAGTATTTGAATCATTGCAATATGTTCAACCCTTAACAAGAAAAAGTTAAGAAGGAAGAGGCTTGAGTAAGGAAAGGATAAGACTCGAGCGTCAATAATGTGATTGTCGAGAAAAGAGATAATGAAGATGTCTAAAATTTATCAAAGGTGTTGGAAAATTAGAGATATGAAATAAACAAATGTGTATAGTTCAAAAATGATGGTGTCAAACTAACGGACGTAAGAGGAGGATGAAAAGATAAAATCTTGATGAAAAATAAGATGTGAAGGACTTGACATGACAAAGTAGGATATGAAAATGTCAAGATGTAACTTATGAAATGAAAATACTTGATCAAGGATGTGGATATCCACAACTCAAGGCTTAATGTGAAATGGATATTGAAAGATTATAATTTTTGGAAATATGATCCAAATTTTAAGACTAGAATGAAATGGTGATAAACTCAAGATGAGATAAATCCAAAAGATAGAAAAAATTGATGATTTCAAAAAAGGAAGACTCAAACGGGAAAATAAGAATTCCAAAGAAATGAGATGAGATCAAATGAAATGAAAGGAAGGTCCAAATACAAATAAGCCGATATAAGGATTTTTGGGAAAATATGAAATATAGAACCAAAATGAAGATTATTTGGGGATTTTGAAGATAAGGTAATGATATTTCAAAATGGGTAAGTGATTCCAAATGAAGGAAAATATTGAAAGGATGGAAAAGAAATAAAAGATCTAAAAGGAGGATTTAGAAGAATTAAAAGATAGGTAGTGAATGACTATAAATGAAGAAAAACGATGATAAGAAAAGAGGTTAACACCAAGTCTAAATAAGGAAATATTTAGAGATTGAGAGAAGATTAGAAAATGAGCCCAAACAAGGAGTATTTGGGATAGTGAAAAAGAAATGAAAAAGAATCCAAATAAAGAGTATTTGGAAAGATTAAAGAGGTACGAAAGATGAATTCAAACAAGGATTTTTTGGAAAATGTGAAAAGATATGAAAGTGATAACACAGATGTGGGTGTGGCACACTATAATGAAAATAAAGAAAACAAAATAAAGAAAGAAAAAGAGATTTTTTTTTTATGGTTGTTTTTGGCCTCTACCTTAGCTTGGATTGGACTATGTATGGATTCCTAGGTGGTTCTATCAACTATGTGTCAGCAATATACCCAAGCAAGCATGGTGATATTTTTAGCTTCCATCTTTATTTTACCCCCTTTTAAACCTTGAACAAATATCTTTCTCAAAATGAATCACACTGGGGTCACCACTACTAGACATCCGTGAATCTAATTTCATAAGGTTTTACTGGTCGAGTAAGATGGGGTTACCTATTTCATCATCTAGTTCCCTCAATGTGTTGACTAATTTTGGATTCATATGGTACTCCTCAAATGAGCTTTATGGCTTATGCCAAAGCACTTCCCACAGTTATAGAAGTTGGGCAATATCCTTATCAACCACACCTACAAAGACAATGTAAATTATTCATTTTATCCTGATTAAAATATGAGATATTTTTAACCACCATTCTTTGAAGAAGGTGACCTATAGTTAGTAAATTGTTCTAAACTTCATTGAAGGAAACTTGTAGTTAGTAGTTTTAATGTTTTATAGCCTTCTTTAGATATGGTCCTATAAATAAAGGTTATAATGTTTTCCTGAGGTAGGTAGAGGACAAGACAACAAAATAAAGATCATGATTCTAATTTCCAATGTCTCTTATAAAGCATAAGGAAATAGCATGTGCATGAACAATATTTTATTAATAATAAAAAAGTTTGATTCCTTAAATAAATACTTGGAAAAATCAATATCGTGTTTTTGATTTCCAAGGTCTCTTATAAGGCGTGAGGAAAGAGCATACATGTGATCTCATAGTGACTAAGAAAAGAAAATTTTAATTCCTCTATAAATTATTGAAACATAAAAAAATATTTAGAAACAGAATGAATTAATCTAAAACATGTGTTAGATCTTATCAGAAAGGAGGGAAAAAGAAGAAAAGTGGAAAAATAAAGACAAACTATACTAACACATGCAATAGCACACTAGTTATTGAACTTTGAATGTGCTAGCATTATATATAACTATAGTGCATGCAAGTGTGTGTGTGTGTTTTCATTACAAATGCCTACAAAATAAACATGTTAAACAGGATGGATACTAAACACTCACGCATGCAATACAATGCTAGCGCAAGGATGAATGACATTAGCACGTGAAATTAGAAGGAAACATATGCAGTGTTGATGGTAGTGTGTGAACTTAGACAGAAATACGTACAATTTTGATGGTAGTGTATGAAATTTCATGCTAGCACAAAGATCATGCACACTAGCGTAGACAGCTCTAGAAAATGCAGAAATGTCAAAAAGATGGCCAAGAAGCTGATTTTCCTGGGTTTTTAGCTTATGTGCTTCACCTGGGAACCTAAAATTTTGAAAACAAGGTTATATGAGGACAAGAAACACACAAATAATGTTAAATCATGCGATAATAAAATAAAATGAAAAAAAATGGGATGTCCCACTGGGCATGTCATAATGTAAACAAGGAAAATTAGCAGACAAACATAAGATAAAGAAATACAACAAATCTAAACCTTCTCTATAATATCTTACAAACATCAAGTAATATCGTATAATATTTTAAAATTGTTTGATATTGTTGATAATTGGATTGTGGGTGATCTTTGATGTTACTTCTCCACAGGTATTTTTCGATGCTACGAGAATATTTCACAAGGGTGCGGGAACAAATTCAGCAAAAGTTGGATGTAATTTACTCAAAACTCAAAGGATAGATTTACAAAGGAAATGGCCTGCTTTTATAGCTTAGCGTGATGCCATGAGAAGTAAATCTTAGTTTTAAGTGGCTCCAAGGTAATAAGTATAACTACCTGAAATAGTAAGATTATTTGGTCTGTGCAATTGCATATTTGTATGGGCAATCATTATCTTTGAATTCATCCGAGAAGTGGTTGCAGGGGCATTATTTCTACCCCCACCATTGTAGGATTCTAGAAGTAGAGTGAAGTGGATAAATTAATTAATTAAATAACTAATTTAATTATTATTTAATTATCCACTGTACCCCATAAATCAACCATCACCCTCCCAAAGGGTACTCCATAGCAGCAAAGAAATTGAATTAGAAAAAAATTTGCTACATATTATCAATCCTATGGATACTTATGATAATGAAAGGGAGGAAGGACTTCTTAATATAATTAATAAATTGGAAAAGGAAGTTGCAGACATGAAAGAAGAGATCAAGTAGATTTGTAAGAGAGAAGGAAAAAGGAGGATGCATAATGACCCTGACAAGGACAATGAGCATACTTTAAAAATATACAAGAAGATCAATTCTATGGACAATAGACTGGGTAATGCAAAAGGTAGGCATGATTTTACCATTTATGTGCTCAAGGAAATTTACAAATTCATGGAGCAACATGTCAAAAGTGTTTGTATAATCAGCGACATCCATGTTGTCATTTGGGAGTCGATTTGAGAAAGCGACTTGGTTCTCACACAATTGGATAAAAAGGATCCCTCCCATATCACTTCACTGGAATTATTCACCTCTCAACAAAAGATAAAGACAAAGATTGATAAAGCAAACAACTAAAGAGGACTATTCATGCTTCCATATTTCTATTTTGATGCTAAAAGGATGTTGTTTTCATGTTAATTTGTTGCAGATTTGACACTTTTTGTTTCCCTCTTTTTAGTTTTCGTTTAAACTATAGTTGGTCCTCATGTATATCCTAGATTCTGATCCTTTTTTTATGCTTTTACTACACTATCTGGCTTTTAATCCTTCTTGTAATAGGGTATAGTCCCTTCAAAACTATGGATTTCTTTTTGTTGCTCTATCTGGCTTGTGATCTTTTTTGTAATAGGGTATAGTCCCTTCAAAACTATTTACCCCTAATAAAAAAATTATGAGGGAAGAATTAACCATTTATTTAATTAAATGTTTAATTATATTAGCTAGAATTTATCATGAATTAATTTAAGTAATTCCAAAGGCATAGTAGAATTAAATTATTTAATTCTATGAGGTGTAAATGTGACTTAATAAATATAATTAATTTAATTAATTCCAAAGGGGTATGTTGTGGAAATATAGAATTAATTTAATTAATTTTAATTGGTTAGAATTTGGATATAAATGTGTATGTATATTTAGGGTGTCTAGAGGTAGTTACTCAACCAAATACAATCAGATAAAAGAGAATTTTTTATGATTATAAAGAACTAAATGATGCATTTGTAAATGACCCATTTCCAACACCATTTACTAATGAAATTTTGGAAACAGTAGCAAGACATGAGGTGTACTCATTTATAGAAATATTTTGTGATTATTGTGCAAGAAGATCAAGAAAAAAGTACATTCACAATTGAATGAGGAATTTATTTATATTGGGTAATGTATTTTGAATTAAAGAATGTGTAGCAGCGTCTTCTTGAGTTATGGTTACTACGTTTAAGGATTTCATACGTGATTTTATAGAAGTATATCTGGATGACTAGGTATTTTCTCCCTTTTCAAAGAGCACATCTCTAAGGTATGTCTTGTGTTAGAATTTTGTTGATCAGTGTGCATTGCATTGAATTTGAAGATATATTTTTTTGTACCCCTTTTTTAGTGTTTCATAGACATGTTGTTTGCAAATAAGGAATTCTATAGATCAAGTAAAAATTATAGTTATAATTGATATCAAACCACATACCCCTTCAAAATTCATGTATTTCTTAGACACACAGGGTAATATAAAAAAAATCATTAGAGGAAATGATAGCATTATGCAACCAATAGAATAGTTATTATTGAAATGTGTTAATTTTGAGTGAAAATGGAGTTTCAAAATGTATTCACGCAACTTAAAAGAGGTAGTTAGTGCACCAATATTAGTATTTCCATATTGGAAAAAAAAAATCATGTATATGTTGATGTTTTAGGAAGTAAAATCAGAATAATTCGTGCATAGCTAGGAGGAGGAATTTATCACCCATTTTATTTTTCAAGCCAGAAATCTTCACAAATAGATAAAAACTATACAACAACAAAATGGGACGATATAGCCATGGTATTTTCACTTGAATAATTTATGAAATATATTTTTTCAACACCATTTGAATTCTCACAAACCACTAGGCATTACAGTTTATGGTAAAAAAAATATTACTAGGAGGAAGGATATTAAGATGTCATGTGTTGTTTCAAGAATATGTATTTAAAATAAACATCACGCTAGGAAGATAACATGTGGGACCCAACCACCTAAGTCACATCAATATATGGGGATAACTTGAGAATTCAAACGAAGATGCACTAGACATGCACTTATTTTAGGTTACATTAATCCCAAAGCAACTTGAGGAGATTACATAATTCCTTCAGTAAGGGATTTTGTCATATCACTACTCAGAAAAGAGGAAAAGAACTTTCTCACTATATCTTTTCCATACATAATTATAAATGGATTTTCTATATAAATTAGGTAAGGATGAAGTACTTTTCATCTTCACATTATAAGATGAAAAAGAATCAATATTGTATAAGGCACATGTAGGTATACCAGGTCAAAATGTTTCTGTTGAATTGACTATGAAGAAGATATTATATAGTGGCATTTGGTGGTCATCCATATTTCAAGATGCACACCATATTTCCAAGCATTGTGATATTTTTTAGAAAATAGGGAAACCCAATTTAAAATATGAAATTTCACTTAGTCCAGACTTATCTATGCAACGCTTTAAATAATGGGGGATATAATTTATTAGTAAAATTCATCCACCATCCAAAAGGTAAAAATATAGGTATATTCCCAAAAAAATAGGTTATTTCACAAAATGGTTCAAAGACACAACCACACCAAATTACATAGCATGGGACACATCTAATTTTCTATGCGAAAAAACCGTAACTAGGTATGGATGCCTGCAGAAGATAGTCAGTAATTGGGGAACACAATTCTTAAAAAACAAAATCAAAATCCTTACCAAATAATTTATGATTGTGGATCATAAAATAAAATCATTTCACCCAAAATAAAATGGACAAGTAGAAGCCAATAAAAAAATTCTTAAAAAGTGTGTTAACAAAGATCTGTAATGTTCAAATATATGATTGAAAAGATAGAATATACATACTAATTTGGGCATACAAAACACTATACAATAGGACTATAGGACATACAACATTTTAATTAATCGATGTAATAGAAGAAATAATGTAAATGTAATGTAAAGTACCAATCCTACACATTGTGATCATCACATAGTTAAGAGATAAAGATTCTATGGAAAAATGAATTCTAGATTGGAAAAAAATGGAAGAAAACAGGGCAACTATAAAATGGAATCAAGACACACATAAATAGAGTCATAAAGAATGACATGATTGCAGTCTTCAAACTAAATAATTTCAAACTACAAATATGGTATTGGTTTATGATAGAAAATATAAATTGCATATGAGTGAATTGAAAATCAGGTGGAAAGCCCCTATATCTTTCATCACATCACAAAACATGGAAAATTATATTTTGGGATCTATAGGGGAACGTGTTACTTGCTAGAATCAACCAATGTAGGCTAAAAACCTAAAATGGATAATTACGCAATGACAAGAAATAGACAATAAGTTCCTTCAACACATGACTTAGAGTAAGAGCTCTGAAATTTTTTGTGAGTGTGGTAGATAAAATTTTATATATTTGATTAGTTTGTGTCATAGTGTGTAGTATAGTTGCGATTCAAAACATCACCTTCCACTAAAGCAAAGAGAAAGCGTAGAAAACAAACACATCCACGAAACCTGCATGGGAAATAAAAAAGAAGAAGCGACGAAAAAACTTGAAACATTAGAGAGTTACTAGCTCACCTATCCATACGATTGACACACCAAGCTACCAAGATTTTGTGGTAAGTGAACTAAAGAGACAAGTCAGAGCAACATCAAGCTAAATCTCGAATGTATAAAAGTAATTAAAGTGGTAGATCAAAGGATAATGACTCAAATATAGTCACATCGCATCCATATGGGATATAAACAGGAAACAAAGTGGATAAAGAGTTAAACACATTATGCTAATTGGAAATTAAAAAAAAAACAACTAAGAACTTAGAGAAATGTTGAAATTCATAGGAATTTGAAAAGCCAGAGATTAAGCTTGTGAAGGAAAGCACTAGAATGGAAATGGTAGATCCATTCTCCCGACTTATTTGAATTAAGCTTCAAGGCATGATGGAGGAGTAAGGTATCATATTCCTTCCTCTAAGTGAGTCAAAGAAGACATGGGAATTTTAAAAATGTTACGGTGGACAAAGTGGAGTGACCCACTACATCATAACCTAGTAGCAAGAGCAAAACAAGCTTGGGGTGCAGAGAGGCTCGTAATCTAGATTGAAGCCACAAAAAGGAAGATAGTAGAAAATGATCCAATGTGAGGAATGATTACTAATAGGATTGCAAGATTTCCTTATATGGGAGACCACCCAAAGGTCATGAAAATAATCATGATTTGATATTACAATGACCCCATTTGGTTCAGTGTGCAAGATGCGATCTCAATTAATGTAGCCACAATTAGTCAAGCCAATAGATTGCCCAACAAAGGTATATATATGATCGCATAAAAAAGCACTCTATCACATGTAAAATAATCAACTGTGACCATCTATGGTCATCCGTGTAAGGAAAAGGGAATCCCTTTGGGATCCATTGTTAATCAAGAGGTGCGAGTTCTAGCAAAAGTTGTAGCAAAAATATTTTGGCAAGCAATGTGAGGAAGCAAACAAACATCCCTTGATACAGTGGATATCATTACAAGAATGTGGCCAGATGGATATGAGTTCAACTAGCTTAAATTCCTACCGCATGAACTCAATAATAATGCACAAAAAGGTAACTGAAACTACTAAAAAAAGTTATGTATGAATAGTTGATCATGCTTTTTTTATTTTACATATTGGCACACCCCAAAGGACATAATTGAAGTTGAAGATGTGTATTACCCACATAATATATTTGCACAATACATTCCATTTTTAAGCCATACACAACATACCAAGACATTCAAAAGATGGGAGATAGGCTCAACATAATAAGGAAAACAATCAGTGCGAACCCCCACATACCAAAGAAGTGCATGCATACATAGCCCTGTATGTCAAGCTAACTTTTTTACATACTGGGGTCGTATTGTGATATGAAGGAAAAAATGCCAAGCATCCAAAGACACTCTTATTCTTCATCAATATGGAGAAGTGAAATCAAATCTAAGTAGGAAGGATGTCATGATCACCGCAAATGTACAAACACTGTGCACTAACAATTCAATACAAGTAGTTACGGGAGGCCTACAATCCAAATGAATTGTGTAACTGGAGGTCGAAGCTCAACCCATTGTAAAAATGGAAGCTCAAGAAAGGAGGTAAAAAAGGAAAGTAAATGGCCACTACGCAAGTTGTGAGAACCCAACCACAATTTGAAATAGACCCAATGTTTCCCATTTAGTTCACTGACTTGGATTTTAACAAGCTGAAAGTCATTAGAAACAAAATGTGAATAATGTCACTGGAGGACATGGGAACAAAGATGTATCTACCCAAAGAAAGAAAGTGGTTCACGTGTGAAGAGCACACGATTTGAATCCAAAAATAAAACCTTCAAATCTAGTGAATATTCCACTCATGCCACACTCTCTCATGATCATCATAGGTTGGAAGGATGTCACAGAAGACCAACTAATTAAAAATGTTATTGAGAGAATTAAGGATGTAGGAGTAGATCCTAAAGTCGAAGCATTTTTGCAAGGGATCAAAGTGATGGACATTAAAGATGAAATCTTGGTGAAAAATCTCAAGAAACGGAGGTTAAGTACATGCCCATACAAGTTAGTGGATAGATCACCATCATAAGGAGAAAAAATTCTTCTAGGTTGGGGAGTCAGCATTCATAGAAGGGTCTCACTCAAATAAGAGGATATAGTGGAACAAAATTCTATGAAGCAAGTAAAAAGAAGAGTTTTACAAGAAAGAGAAGAATATGCACAAAAGAGATAAAAATGCAAGGCACATAAAAAGATAAAGTTGATAGTTCCAAAATTTACCATGTAATAAATGGTGACTACACCTTATCCACCTCTATCTCCCCAATATTTATATATTCCTTAAAGAAAGGGTATAAAATAATAAACAATTATGAAACACATGTAAATAGAGTCAGTGGCCACAATCTCTATTATGTAACAACTTTTAAAGCATTGTGTAGAAAAAACACAAATATAAATTAATAGAAAACAGTGGTAGTAGGAATAAGAATACAAAAATCAAGAATAAGATGCCATAGAGACCAAAAAATAAACAAAATGAAGAGGAGAGAAAGTGGAAGGAGCATGAGGTTAAGAAACGAAAAGAGGAAATTGTTTAGGTCTAAGCTCAAAAATCTATGGAGGAAAAAAATATTTGAGAGGAAGATTAGATGAAGAATAAAGAGAATATAGAGATATAATAAGTATAAGTGAAGGCCACAGAAAAGAAAAAAAATATAGCAAAGAAACATGAAGAGGCTAAGAAGGAAGAGAAAAACCAAAAGAAAAAAAAGAAGATAGAACTAGAAAAGACTGCAAAAGATAAGGAGAGAGAGAAAAATGCCAAGGATGCACAACACACTATGGAAGTAATTCTGATAGTAGAGGTATAATATTACAGTGTCAAGAAATAGGCATCGTCAAAATCAACAATGGAATTAGATAAGAAGAAAGTTAAAGAAGAAGGAGAACAAATTATGGGTACTTATAAACTAAGGTAATTCTCCCTACACAATCAACCTCCACACAATTTCTTCCATTTGGTGCCACAAAAATAAGAGACTCAAGTTTAGATCAGACATCCATGGAATAATTGGTGGAAGGAGACATGCAAATGTTTTGGTGGAAATCATAATCAACTACAAAAACATGACAGTTTAATTTGGTCCTCCTTTCATCTCATGTTTGCACTATAGACGCAAAATTACCAGGACAAGTGTGCGAGATACAACTGATCAATCATTAGTGAGAATAATCGAGGTGGATTTGGAGAAGATGTCATTGTTGATACACATTGAAGGCATGCATAAATAGAAATAAAATATTGAAGCATCTATAATTAAGATGGCACAATAAAAAAAGACATTCAAGAAATAATTGTAGAACCTCTATTCTCAAATTGAAGACAATTGTCCACAAATTTTCATCAATACATAGGTGAGAAATTAATGAGATAAAAAAATCAAGTTAACTACTCTGGTAGGTAAACTGGTGGGAAAATAGAAGGAGAAAAACATTATGAACAATTTCAAATTGAACACAGCCTAATCCAAAGTGGTACTTATACACACACACACACACACACACACACACACACACACACACACACACACACACACACACACACACACACACACACACACACACACACACACACACACACACACACACAAAGATGTTTTAGAAAGATAAGTAGCTCACTTTGATCTCCTAGATTAGAACACACCATTGCAAAATATAATAGCTAATAGAAAAACTAATATATATATATATAGAAAAATAATGCAAGCTCAAATGATGACAAAGTTGTGTGATGTAGAAGGAGAGAAGGAATTGCAAACATCCCTGTAGGCTTGAGACAATGTATGTTACAAACTATAAGAATGGGAATGTAATACACCACACAATATCTTTGTTGGATCTCAAGCATAAAGAATGTGGGATTGGCTAAAATTACTACAGCAAGACATCCAAAATTTCATCACTCTTCATTAGAAATTTTTTCACAATGCCAAAGAGGATGATTTGTATGAATTCATACAAACATTATCAAAATTGCATATAAGTTTGAAGGAGTGAATGAAGTATTGATAGAATGGAATTTATATGAGGAAAACTTGGGATCATTCCTCCTCACTGTGAAGATAATGAATAATACTCCACAATATGTCCTACCACATACTCTACTCCAAAAAATCAAAACATCTAGGTAGCTAATACCACGTCTACCTTTCACTCCAATCAGTCAGAAATTGCAAGCTAAGTATCTTGAGAAACATGTATATGAAAGAGGATTAACACAATTTTGTGGGAGGTAATAAAATTTTGAAATATAAGTGTGATAATTTTGTCTTATATTTGTTAGCAATCTTTCATAGATTAAAAACATGTAAGGGAGGTATATAAGGGAGTTTCCACATATTGGAAACCCAAAAGGGAAATAAGTAGTGTGCAGAGGATGAAAACTGATAAATGACATCCTATGTTCCAATTACAAAAATAGTATCATAATGCACAGTGTAATCAATATTCAAAACAAATTAGAAAGAATAACACAAGCCATTTCCCATAGCATCAAAGAAATTTTTTTCGTAGGAAGAGACAACTATTTAAGTCTAGGAATGTGTTGGGAGTATAAAAAGGGTTTAAACTATGACATAAATGTATTTTTTATGATTTTGAAATCCTATTATATATGCATAATCTAGATAATATAAAGTATAGAAGATAAAGTGGTCTCTTGGGATATATAGAGAATACAACAAGCCTCTATTTTATGAATGGAAGAATAAGGGACAGGTAACTCAACAATCACCTATTTTGTATAAAACTATGTAAGTACACTGTGTAGAAGGTTTATCTTTAAATTTAATATAATTTCATTTTGATTCCTTTAAGTTCCACTCTGAAGTATTTATATGTTATGATTCATTAATAAGAAGTCATGTTCATTTTGTATGTATAATCTCGATCACTATCTCTCTTATTTGAATTATGTCTATTTAGTAGCTATTGTAAAATCATGAATTAAGTCTTGCTATCTCTATCATATGTAAATAATGTAGACACTCAAATTTAGTAATTTTCACTTTGGAAAAGCTTGATTTGACTATGAAGTCTCGCTATGATAAATACAAATTATCCATCCCCACTTAGCACTTTCCAAGTTCCATTATTTAGATTGTTTCTCCTTACAAACTGTTATTTCATCACATTCTAATAATATAATGCACAAATTCCATAGGAAAACGTTATTTGATAAGTTCTAAACTTAACTTTGCATGTTTTTTGTCCCCATTCAAGACCATATAGTTTGGTCAATATTTTGTATTCGTTCGTAACCCATTTGTATGGTCTTGGAAGAACATTTATTTCAAATGAAATTATAAATTTACATCTTTCAATGGGTCTTATACTTCATCTAGGTCATCCTTTCTTTGATAAATCATCTATAAAACCCTATATAAGAAAGTACACACTGTTTCATTTGATAACCTAATAATCCTAAGGTAATGTACTAGAGAAATCACTTCATACACTTGAAAAAGGAATCCAAATATTGTAATAGCACATTTTAAGTCATTGGGACAACAACCACATAATTATGAACCTAAACAATAGGTCAAGATAGCCATATATCCTATCAACAAGCTCTCAAACGTCCTCTCTCTAATAATTTTAACAAGATCTAAGTCAAAGCAAGAACAATCAAAAAAATTGATTGATCTATCTAGATATCACATGCTAGGTGGGTAAAAACATGTTATTTGAGGCCCCTTTGGATTATTTCTAATGTCGGTGGTACATAGGGGTTTCCACAAATTTTCTAATGTTTATTTTGTGTGACTCTTCATCCTTGGCTATGGTTTGATGTGATGATCATTCCATTCAGAGAGCCTCACTTCATGTGTAACAACTAGGGTTTGATAGAGATAGAAAAAAAAAGGAATAATACCAACCTAGAAAGTTATATGTTAAATCAAATCATTTCCTAGATCATACAAAAGGGGCTAGACCATATAGTATGGTCTGAACCAAGTTGTATGATCAAAACATAGGTATATTCACAGTTCTAGCCTCACTTATAAAGGTCACTTGTGTTCATATCTCCCAATTTCATTATTGCATAGTCCCAAATATCTCCATAAATCATCTATAATAAGCTAAGTTCCTTCATACTTCTGTTTTGTGCTTATAATTACATGTTAGGTTGATCGATGCATGTATAATTATTTCTATCTAATCTAAGTTGGTCTTCGTATTATAGCCTCTGTATGATATTTATAATCAACTCTAATCTATTTAATACCTAATTAAATTGAATAAAAATTAATTAAGGGTTAAATATTTTAGGGAATGCAATTTTGATTGAATCCTTAACCTAATCTAGGACCTTATTTCATTTTTTATTAGGCCTAGTGATCTCTAAACCCTAGTCAATTTCAGGTTTCTATTTGTGTAAATGATTATTTTTCTAGGTTTTTTCTTTCTTTTGTTTATCATCATGCCTACTTTTCAATATTATCATCATTTGGCACCACTTCATGCTGACCCTCTATCAACGAATACAATCACCATCGATTATGCATTTATAGAATGTGTCACTAATAATGTTTTCTTCCTCTTTCTTCCCCCATAATCATTCTACAAATCCAACACATGATATATTTTATAATACTTAATTTTTTATCATTTTTATTCACATTCAAGCCCAAGGATCTAACTCACATGATCAAGGTATCTTAGATGAGGATTCCAAATAATTTGATCAATTCTTGTAAAATAACCCCTATAATATTTATCTTCTACTCTACACTGCATGAGATCGGCTTTAACATGTTTCATTATCACACACTCCAACATCTATTATTCCCAAATCTATGGTGAATACCCATTTTGGTGCACCTCATCTATCAATTTGAAAGTAACCCGATTAGATTTAGAACATCTTAGGTTGTTTGCAAAGTAAAATCACAATGAAATTGACTCAATCACCACACAAATTTAAATTAATTTGAAATACTTTGTCGACATCTATAATTTATCTCCCCTTATTGGGGAGGTTACAAAAAACTTGTAGAAATATTAGGTAATAAAAGGGGTGATGTGTATGGACTAATCCAATATGTCTTTCTTCACAGGTTCAACAATGGCTCGATCTTTCTCCAGGTTCACTAGAAGCTCTTGAAGGAGACGATGGGTTGGCTTTTATAGATTATATTCCTACACATTTTAATTTTGATTTTTCTTCTAGAATCTTCTCCTTATACCACTCGATATTTAATTTAAATTTTTTTACATTAATGGTGTCTAAAAACCTTACTCTAATATTTGAGATAAATCCATCTGGAAAGTTCGACATTGCTTGTTTAGTTGATGGTCTTTGTTCTTTACATACCATTTGTCATTTCGGCTTTCATTATCCAATTTATTTTGTTACATAAAAAATTACATGCCCCTGTTCACCCAAATACCTCACACCCACTCATGTAGTCTTTCCTATAATTATGATGTGCACCATTTATACTTTTCCTTGAAAACCTTTTATTGTGTAAAACTCTACGTATTTTCATGTAATTCCTATTGTTCCTTTGCTCTTGATATATCTCTATCATATTTTGTACATTGCATAATTTCTCCCAAAGTCCAAAAACACATGTATATATTCTTTTCTCCTACAATTTTCCTACATCAAACACACCAGGTAAGACAAAATGGATATCTGTCTCACAAGTTAGGCTCTAGAGTGTGGCTAAGTTGACCAAGCTCCTTTAAACTCATCCAATTTGCATCTTCTTCTACACAATCCTTCCACTTTACCAAATACTCATTATATTCCTTTTGATGTGTTTCTTTATTACCTTTGAGTCTAAGAAAACCTCAATCTCCTCTGATTTCTTTTTAGTATTTGACTTCTTTATTTTAAGGCTTCTTCTACCTTCCAGATATTCTCATCTAGTTTTTCCTCATATTGGTCCTTATAATATAGCGCACTAATTTCCATTTCTTAGAACTCATACAAAACTTAAACATTTAATATTGGTGAAATATCCATTCCTTTGGATAACTCTATCTCGTATGCATTTGTCCCTATCTTCTGCAACACCTTACAAGGCCAAATTTTCTTCAGTTTCAACTTGTTATATGTCCCCTTTAGAAATATTACCTTGCAAAATGTGAAAACACTTTATCTCCTTCCTTAAATTATTTTGTTATGTTGCTTTCATTTGTACACTTCTTGTAAGTTTGGTTAGTTTGTTTTAATTTTTTATGCACTTCTTAATGTAACTTGTGCATGTATTTTTCATACTCTTTTGCTTGTGTGCTTTGGTTTTCCACTACCTTGCATATTTTTCTAACTGCTATTGGACTAAGTCCATAAAAAATCTTGAATGGAATCATTTCTATGCTTCATAATTGAGTCATTATAAGTAATTTTTTCTTCCATCAAAACCAGATCCCACTATTTTGGCTTGTCTTCTACTAAGTTGTGCGATAAATTTCCCAATCTGTTTACTACCTCCATTTTTCCATCAATCCATGGATGATATGCTAAGTTTAAAGTCAGCCTCATTCCCAAATTTTTACATAAGGTCATCCAGAACTAACCTAGAAAATTTCTATCCTTGTTAGATATTATTCTCACATGCAATACATGAAGTCATATTACTTTGAAAAACAGATTCATAATGACTGATGTATCACTAGTCTTTTTCCATACAATCAAATATGTCATTTTGGAAAATATGTCAAATACTAAAAATATGGAGTCATTTCCTCTCTGTGTTCTTCAAAATCCTAACATGAAATCAATATTGATATATTCCCATGGCCTCTTAGGTATAGATAATATCTGATATAACCCTATATTTTATTTGTGTCCCTTAGCTAACTAGAAAACTATACACTTATACACATATTTGTGCACATATGTGCTCATTATTTCCATTAATATATCTCTCCTAATAGAACCAACATTTTTCACCTCAAAATTTACCTCTCAAGCCTCTACCATGATTCTCCTTGATTACATTCTTGTTTTCATGCATTTTTTCTAGCTCAAAAATTCAAACTTTTAAGCATGACAACTAAGCCAAATGTGAAAATTTACTCCTAAGTCTTCATGCTTCCCCCTCTTCGGTTAGTTTTTATTCTATGTCATGATAATATTGACCTTGAATTTTCTCCCAATATAATGAAAAATTATATGAAGGTGTTTTAAATTATGTTTCAAGATCAACAATTTCATTCAGTGAAGAACAACCAAATACTAGTTCTCTAGTAGGCTTAGAAAGGCCAATTTTGGTTATTTCAAGGTAGATGTGTATCTTCCAGGAAGGTTATAAAGGATCATAATAATCCATAGGTGGTATTATATATCCAATAAGGTATTTAAATTGATTCGGGAATATTTAGGAAAGTTTTGGAGGTTTGGGGACAGATTATGTAAAAGGAAGTTTTTCAGGTGTGTGGAGTGTGTAGTCAAAATTGGTACCTAAACTTATTCATAGGATTCCTGGAGCTCCATAAGGAGTTTGAAGGAAAAAAAATATGAATTGTAAATATTAAATAATTATCTACATGTTTTAATCATCACATTTGGTCTAAGACCTAGGCACTTCTCAAGGAATCTCATTATTTTTTAGACACACCCTATTGTCATGAAGAAATAGGAGCCAAGTTTTAGAGATGAAAGCATAATATAAGTCTAAAAACCATCTCATTTTTCTTTAAATGGTCTTGGGAGTCAAATTCATATAAAATTTGATCTGAAAAGACCATCTAGTGCTCTAGGAATCATGTGTTCAAGTTCTCTCTTATGCAGGCATGCTTCTCGTACTTAGTCATTTTTTGGGATGACACATGTCACATTTTAGATTCATGGTGCAATTTTGTGTCCCTCTTGTATCTTTCCCAATTGGACATAGGGGACAAAAAAATTATCCTCACCTCATCCCTCCTCTCTGGTCCCCCATATGACTCATCTCATCCTGGGTTAGTGCTTATTAGGCTAAACTCATTTCCCTCTTTGTGCACCACACAGTGACAAGTGGCATAGTCTGGATGAGGGAAATATTTCTTATCCCTATTTTCTCCATACCTAAGGGTAAATAGGGGACAGATTAAATCTCCCCATCCTATCCCTTCATCAGGTACTCCATACGATCCCTCCCAAGTGCCAAGACATGCCCTTCTCCATCTCTCCCACCTTACACCATGCAGCGACGCTTGTCATCATTTTCTTGAGGTGAATTTTATTTTCCCATTTTCCCAATTATCAAGGGTAAATATGGGACAAAAAAATTAACCCCATCCTCAATACTTCACAACCCTAACTTCAAAACACATGATGTTTCCTCATCCATGAGCAAAAAGTAACTGCCAACGTAATTTAGAAATGAAATAACTTACTTTCAAGATTATTTATTCAGACACTTCAAAATTTATTCCATAATTGAAGCCATAAAACCTTAAAAAAATCAGAGAACAACATTCATTCTATACATCACGTTCTAGACCATCCATGAATACAAAAACAAAGCTTTTCCCATGACTCCTCATCCCAAAAACTGATTGCACCAAGATTTGCACTAATTTATCTTCTCCTAGACATCCTTTGGATCACTGAAGATCCAATCATCCATTAATGGATTCTATAAAATATTATCATGCCTGAAATCCTCCATCTCAAAATTTTCCTTTTTGATTTTCAAGATTTTTAGTAGGCGGAACACAGAAAAAATAGGAGCACGAAATCACGGCACAAAGTTAAATCCAAAATTGGTGTTTTTGTTGAAAAACGATGCCAAAATGACTAGTTACTAATAATATAATTTTCCATGCTCATTCACATGATAAAAATAAATTTTTCAAATTTTCAATCTCTATTTACTCAACGCATTTGGAAACAACTCAAGATGGAAAGCAGGCTAAAACAAGAGAAAATCCCTAAATAGTAGGTTCGGAAAAGATAACTTACTAAAAAAAGAAACTTGATAAAATGGTAAATAATAATAAATTTAGTTTAATTGAGTGTTACATAATATTTATAATGTCAAATTTGAGGAAAAAAAAGGCAAAAATTTCTAAATTAGCGGCTCCTGGTCCCACCTATCAAAAATAGAAAGTTTCATTTTTTGGTGCAGAAAGTTGTAGTTGAATCCATTTTCACTCATATAAATGATTTTTTCCATCCTTATATTGTTCTAAGGTTATTGTGTATCTCAAACAAGAAAATATACTCTTTACGAGAATCCCAGAGCATCATTATGATCACAATTGTGTTCGGGAGTAAAACAGAACATATGAAGGAACAACATGAGAAAGTCAGTGACACTATAGATTTGAAAAGTATCAAGGACCCCATTGGAATCAAATATCATCAAAGGGTTTGATAATATTAATAATTAAAATTAGGAACTCATCGGAAGCATCTGAGCACAAAGGTGTGCAAGCATCCCAGTTCCTATCTCTAATCAAGCATATTCTTGTCACTTTGTCAACAGTGAAGAAAATCAGGGAGGAGATATAAAAAAAATATCCACTTAGATGAGGTTATCCCACTTGAGTTTGAGTTGATCTACCTTGACTCTCACATCCTTGTGAGTAAAAATGTGTTTGCATCAACTGTTGATAATGTGTCTTAATTTTTTAATTTTCATAAATAATGCAAGATATGGAATTATCAAAGATGCCATCTCTGAACTTCACTCTTATGGAAAACATGATTTTGATATTTTGAATGAGTTCTACAACTGTGTTTAAAAACTTTGGTTCCATCCACTCACTGAGAATTCATCATAAAAAAATTCATTATTTCCTTCCAAGATTTGGTCAAGAAAGAGGTAGGTGACTCTTTATCCTTAAATGAAGATACCATAGAGTCCCTATTCAACATCAGAGTAGGTATTTTTGACATTGCAAGAGATCACAAAGAATAGTTTAATCAGTGAAAGGATATTAGGAATATAACAAATACATGGATTAAGGTGTTGAGTTGTGTTGGCATTCCGAAAGAAGACAAGGTGGCCCATGTAGTATCTCAGTTAGCTAGAGAATTCAAAGGACATGAGCCCATTCCAAGAACTCTCTCTTAGGGATCATTAATAAACAATTTCTCTATCATAGGGAGATTCTTCATCAGATTAGCCAACTCCCTTCTCCTTCTTCTTATTACTCTTTTTTCTCTCTCCTTTTCTAATCCTTCATTTTGTATGATCATAATATTTTTCTTATTCACTTAAGTGACTCTATAATGTTGAATTATAAAAGTCCTTTTTGATTTATAAAAAGGGGGCTTATTTCCTTACTTCATAGGAAGATGTAAAGTCACAAGTGGAGTGAGAACTTGAAGGGTCATGTTGGGGGAGATGAGAAGAAAATTCACAATGCTATAAATTTTATTGGATTCTCCATTCTAAGGGGATTTTGAAATTTTGTTTTTTGTAGAAATTATGGATTATTTTAATTTTTTGAGCTTGGTATCACGACTACGCAAGAAATAAAAGATAATATTCAAAGAAGTGTTTGTTTTCCTACTTTAAATTAACGAAGTGAAATAAAAAACAAAACCAACCTCAGAAGATGACATCATTTATTGATACCTGCAAGTATAGATGTCGATCCTTATGGTTTATTGAAGTTATTGAGTCTAAATGAGTGTAAAATTCCTTCTATTCTAGAAATAAACATGCGCTCAAAAACACTAAACAAAAAGGATTAGATAAATGGGTAGATGAGTTGCTCAGCAAAGGATGATTCCAAGAATCCAAAAGGACTTCCTTGGAGGATGGAATTTTGTTTTGTAACAATTAATTTAATTGATAAGGATAATTATAGTGATAGATAAAATATAAAAATTATAAATGGATGTAGATATCTAGAACTCAACGTTGAAAGGAAGGTCCTTTGTAGCTTTGAAGGTGGCCTAGGAAAGTGTAGATGTGATCTAAATAAACTCAAAGTACTCATACCAAAATTCCTTTGTCTCTTACTAGATATAATGGAGGAACTCAATCTATTCCTCAATATCTTGTTCATCAATGGAAAATCAGATTACACAGAGAGTGAGTTTGTTAAAGATATTGTACTACTCCCAAAAAAAGGGGTGTTGGACTATGGGGAGATCATAAATGTTGGTAATTAGATGTGAATAACCAGGAACTACCATGTAAAAGAGATCCATACTTGGAAACAACATGTTAAATGTAGAGGATCAAAATGATATAAAGATGATAAATTGATAAAAATATATATTTTGACAAGAATCACTGGCGATTAGGGAAAATCGTTGGCGATTACTATGGAAATTGACAGTTTTGCTAACAACAATGATTGAATCTCTAAAATGATATTTTTATGGTTTTTTATGCTTCCTATGAATTGTAAAAGATCAATATGTATTAAAGAATGTATTTGGATGGAATTAGAGCTAAAATATTCCTCAAATCTTTAGTGGGGATGATCTGAATTGTTGTATTGTCTTGTCACATTTAGTGGAGTCTGAATGATGGAAAGGACCATTAAAATGTTGTTTTAAATAATGTTTGATTATATTTGATTATGTTTGGGTGATGAGAATTCTAAGAGCTAACTATGGGCACGATTGAGGAAATTCTGAAGATCCTGAAGAGAGAGCACAAAGGTGTTATTTATAATCGCTGGTTATAAGGTAACATTTTTTGATGATCCACTTTTTTCTGGGAAACGACTAGTAAAGTAGTTAAAACCACTTTGAATCAAAGGTTTTTGGTTTGGGATTCGCATAAATGGTTAAGGGAAGGTTGGGTAGGAGGTGTAGATATTAGCAAGTAGTAGAAACATAGGTTTTAATGGTTTTTGAAATGGTTAGGGTTGATTTAGGGTGGTTAAGTTGTTTTTTGGAAGATAAAATAATATTTTACAACTGTGAAATGATATTTACGAGGTGTGGGAGGATATTTACATGGAGTAAATATTGTGAAGGATTATAGACTTATGATAAGTGGTTCTTAGAGTAAATATTTTTTTTTTATGACTTTCTTTGATTTAATATAATTACAAAGATGGTGTATGTGGTGAGGGAATTTAAGGTGTCTACATTTGCCCCTTTTTGTCGATTAGTTTGGTGTAGGAAAAGTGCTAGATGAAAAAAATTTAAATTTTTGATTTGTTGTGTATGGGTGACTCCCCCTCAAAGTGGGGTGGCTGCAATGTAGTACAAGCAACACCATTTTGACAAATTGGTTTTTGGATGCATTTTGTTGAAATTTTTCCTGAGACAGGGTATCAAAATGATATGTGGTACCATGGAATCAAGTGATAGGGCAACCAAAGGGTTTTTTTCCTATGGACATATGATTTTTAGGGGTAGGATTGTAATACATCTTCTGTTTTGATAGTTATACCTTGATTTTTTGACTGGTTGGCATACATTTTCCCTGAGATTATACTTTTTTTATGATCACTTTTGGATTGTATATGAATGTTTACTAAAATAACATTATTTATTGGTTGATCTAGTATACTTATAATTATTTATTGGTAGAATATGTAATTATGTTTTTATAGAATTATGATGTACTTACCTTTCTATTATTGACATGAACTTAGTGACTCTAGCTCTCGAGTAGTGTTATCCAGTTTCTGAAACACTGAAGTGATAAAATTTAAGGGTAAGATGTTCATTTTTCTATTTTTATTTCTTCTATTAAACTATATTATCAGTATAGGATTCAGAATAACACCTTGGATCAATTTCACTAATCCAGGCTATTACCCTGAATCGTCATACTATTTTTGTTAGGTATGTTTGGTTTTCACTGCTTACTATGAAGGTTGTGATTTATTACACTAAGCTTGGTTCATTTTGTATAAATGTTAATGGGTATGATTATATTCATTTATGTTTAGATATCCTAAACTATAACCTAAAGTTTTATGGTTGAAGGTTGATTTATTTAAACCTAAACTATATAATACCTATGTCTCAATCAAAACCCTAACAATTAACCTAAACAATATTATGGTTTGAATTTGGCAGAGGGTTATATTACATGGTAAACAAATTCATATTCCCACCAACTCATACTTGGAATTTTAAATATATTTTATTTGTATGGCCACCACCATTTTTTGGAAAAAAATCGGTCAAGTGTTGGTCTCATCCAAATTCTTGGCTAAATGCGATAGTTAAGGTTTGTAAATTGGTTGTTTGTCTCTCAAATTAAATGGTGGTGAAGTTAGTGTGTGGGAATATAGGGGGTAACTGAAATTCCTTCCCTATAACTAAATGTCATTAATCAACTCCAAAACTACCTTGGAGAAGACAACGGTGGTGTTTGAGACAAAATATAAGAGTTTATTTCATTTTTTTTGTTTCATATCAAGCTCTTACAGCTCTAGATGTCGATGGCCTATTTTTGTGCATGATCTATTTTTAATCCGCATTCAATCTTCTATTGCATGGAGAGAAAATAGTGGAAGCTATTATTGGATTTAGTTAATAAAATAAGGAAATGGGAAGAATGGGATAGTTTTGGGGTGTTGTTGATTGGTTTCTAACTTTTGCGAAGATTTTTGCATTCAAGCCTGCAAGAAGGCAACTTGGAAAGCTTAAAGGATAAAATAGAAGCTCTACCAAGCATGATAGGCTCTAACTCTTTAAAATATCTTACTCTAAATAATGTTTTCATGAAAGAAACTCTTCTTCCATTTGAGATTCGTTTTAAGGTTTTGGGTCTTGTTTTAATGATTTGAACCTGGTTTATCTTCTTTGTTTTCTTCATTTTTACAATCTAGACTGTATTGTATGAATGTAAATAATGGCATAATCTTATACGAATCTAGGTTATGGTTTACCTGTTTCCATTCTTATGGTTTTCAACCATTGTAAAGGTAATGGGTACTTCTTGTTCATTTTTTTATGCACTTGATTTCCTTAGGATACAATTATTGAGTCCATTTTATTTATACCAATTTTATATTGATGTTTCTATTTCCTAGTATTATCAGTTTCTCTTAGTTGAAAAGATACCCTTAATGGGTATTCGTTTTAGATGCCTCTCATATATGCACACTCTTGAGAGTTGATCTAGGTATTTTATTTTCTATTGTATGTAATTCCCTATGGAGTTTTACGTGTGAATGAGTAACACAAGGTGTTACCACTTCGTCTTGCTAGATCTTTAACTTCTGTGACTTTTTTTAAGCCTTTGGTTGTCAGTTTGTGCTTAATATTGGTTAAGTTGTTTGATAGTCTTGGACCTGGTCACATTTATGGATTTATAAATATATGGTTGTATGTTTATATTCTCTTATCCACCTATTTTTGATGGTTCGTTATAACTAATAAGGTCGTATGGCTGACCTGAACTTCTACTTTTCTTCTCTTTACTATAGCTTAAAGTAGTGATTCTTCTTATCCTCTTTGTTAAGTATTTTCAAGGAACTACCAAGTCGTGGAATCAATAAGTTGATAGGCTTAAAATATTAACAACATTATGTTTTTATTCCATCGGTAAGTCAAATCTAGTATCACTGAATCTACCTTAAAGAAATAGTATGGTGGAAATTTGGGGTGAATGTTTTATGGTTAAAATGTTGGACTGAAACTTACCTATTTACAGGTAGGATTGTATGATCATCCTCAGTTTTCTTCTTACAGTTATGTTCTTAACTGCTAAGTTTTTTATTTCTTAGATTTCTAAATCTTAGAAGAGAAAGGACTTTTGTAAAATGGATATTGATTTAGTATGAATCGATACTAGAGCTCCCATAGATCCTGAATTGTTAATTGTGGATTGATCATAGTTTGATCTAATTATATGTTACTTTACTTAAGGGTAATGATAAGATATATGGATTATTATCTTTAATATCAGAAAATTACTAGCTTGAAATAAAAAATATATGTAGTATTACATACGGTCTAGTGAGCTCTATAGGTATTAAATAATGAGTATCCCAATCGGTTATATAAACCCTATGGTTATGATTGAATAAATTATTGGGTTTATAACTTATATTAAATGTTGAATGAGTTATTGGGGGTATAAATTATAATGAATGATGAATAAACTATTGTTTGTATCTTATACTCAAAGTAGGATAATGATACTGATGGTATGAAATATACCTAACTATTTCATTAAGTCAGGGCATTAAGGTTTTACTTGACTGTGATACAAAGTTATTATCACTATAGCTAGGAATTGATCATTTGATCAAGTTGTATTTGATTATATTATACTCAAATGTCTTACAAGTTAATGATGGTATGGATCCTACTTGATTGAAATACTTAGGTTATAATGTACTCATTATGTTGTGTGTTCCTTTTTTATCCTTAAAATAATTTCAGCTAAAAGTAGCATTCCTTTTATGAAATTATTAGGTACTGCATGTTGTTATAATGATTTAGATCTTATCATGTCAATTCATATGAACTGAAAGATGCTAACAATATTGCAGATGGTTCATGAAAGGTGAAACAAGGATGGATTTTAGAAGTTGCATTTGTTGTATTGATAGAAGAAAGAAGAATTGTGTGACTCGTTTGTATTATTCATTACTTGATGTACTTATGTTATTCAAAAAGTGAAAAATGATAATGGCCCATTTGTTTTATCTGTTCTGAAAAAGGTAATATGTTGATTAAAGTTGTCATAAGAATGTTTTGTTATTTATTTTCTAGAAATGAATAAAGAAATTTCCTTTTTATAACATTGTCTTTCATACTCCTTGAAGTAACTATTTGGGATGCTATCTGAACTTGGAAATTTTATCATTTAGAAATTAAAAGGCAAATTACATTAGTTTCTGAAATTACAAGGGATGTAGATCTTGAAATAATGAAAGATAAAGATGTTCCTGTATGATTAAAAATAGTTTATAACCTAAAGGAAGTGTGGCTTGTTATTTAAGTACATTATGACTGGAGTTGAGTTATACATATTATGTTGTAAATGACTTAGATGAATATAAGTTATATTTAGCAATTATAAAGATGACATAATAAGATTGAATTCATGATCTTGATGACTCTTTTGTTAGCAATAATAGTTATTAATCCAAAAGAACATTATGTAGCTATGTACATAAAGGGATGAATTATATAGATAAGATCGATTATCTATAAAAAGGACATTGATTGATGTTTGTAAATACATAAATATTATGACTTGGAATTAAGATATTTGAAGAATGCTTAAGTTTAATAGGTTTACTTCTTATCCATGAAAATAAAAAAAGAATGATAGATGTTTGGAATCATGACTATTCCTAAGGGCACATGTGTGTATAAATAATAATGTATGACTATTGTCCTACATTAACACAACTAAAAATAAGAACACAACATCTACCCATTTATATCTAATTACTAAATAAGGTATGTTCTCATGATTAGGCATTTTGTAGAGTGTATACTACAACCTATACTTAATCGAATAATGATTACTATCCTAACTTATAGAAATTCATTATGAACCCTCGTAGATCTTTAGGTATGGTACCTTTTTTCAAGAGTAACTCAGGTGAGATTAACAAGCTAGGATTTAATTGAACTGATGAAACTTGTTAAGATATGATGTTCCATTTAACAAAACTTGACATTCTATTGTAGCATAGTCATTGTTGCACAGTACCCTGTTAATGACGTAAGTCATTAATTGGTTATTATGGAGAAGCTACTATGGCAAGATAATCCACCAATCTCCCCTAATTATAACTGTCATAAAACTTTAGATCCAAGTAAATGATAGATACCAATTTTCGATAGGATTATGGCATAGTAATTATTTCATCTTACGATGACTACGGGAAAGAAAGTGGATCCAAAGTGATGCAAGTCAATTCAGGTATGCTTAATTTCCCTTACTCACCCTAAGCTAACTTATTAGCACTAGCCTATGCATATTATCTGTAATTAGTACCTAGCACAAACCTTGGAATTGATTGATGCAAATCAAATTAGTCTTAATATAAACAATAGTTTCAAGTGTTGTGAAAGACATATTCCTTTTGACGATTATGACATCCATGAATATAAGCATGGAAAACATGTCTTAAAAATTTGGCCAAAGTAACACAAGCTATTGGTTGCATTGTCTTGATTTCACCAAGACTAAAGATGTAATATATCTGATGGGTTATCCGTAACAAATACCCAAATATGCACTTTAGAGATTAACACTTGAATTACCCTGATTATTTAAGGGAATCACAAGTATACTTAGTGTACACATTTAAATAATTTAGATATGAGGGATCAGTTTAAATCTGACTCATAACAGTTGCATATGGTTTACTGTTATAGGATGGATTGGCTAATATATTATGCTAAGTTGAGTTTAAGTTTCAAGTATGGGGTCTCTAAACGAGACATTTTTGTCTAAATATGTGATAAAGTGATTTTAGATGTCGAAATATGTGATTAGGGTAAAAATAGTGAGGAATCTCTAGAGATTTATGGAGATTGTTGGAGATTCAATTGAATAGAAAACAATTCATGGAATCCTCGGTGATTCTTGTGAAAGTTTTGGGAGGCTATAAAAGGTTGAGTTCAACATTAAATAGTACATTTGTGTGACATGTTTTGTGAGTTTGAGATGAGTGAGTGATAAAGTGTAGTTGGGGAGCAATGGTCTTATCGAGAAGACAAAGGAAGCCCATGCAAGCAGAGGTAGGCACTTAATTTTTTTGTTTTTGTTTGGTTTTAGCTAGTTTTTAAGTTTTTTGCTGTTAGCACATGTGTGGAGGCTTTATTTTTTAAATCTTATGTGATTTTTATGTTTTTTTAATCAGGTGTATTTGTTTGCAACTATTTTATTTATTGGAGTTTTGATGAAAAGTATGATGAGGGTGTATTCTAATATATGTTTTTGTGTTTTTCTTGTGGTTGCACATGAATGCCAGTTGACTATCCGAGATACAATTCCATTGATCCTAGTGAAGGTACGATATGATATGTCAAATGATGATTGGAGTCATGTGGAGGCTATGGGGTTTATATAGATGTGGGATTATAGACACATTTGTATATCTTGAGGATTATTGTTTACTTTGATGGAGATATGGGATCAAACCACTTGTACATTTTGGTTACTGACATGTGAGATTATTATTATTGTGGAGGATGTACATATGATTACGAGGTTGTTGGAAAGGGGGGAATTTTTTTAATGACGACATAGAGAGAGAATGTTATGAGGAGGATGTATGGGGGTGATGCTATTGATGTGAGATATACTTTAGGTGAATTTTTTTATCAGTATTTGTATTCTTCTGGGAGAAAGGGTTGTACTTGAATGATGATGTTGATGATGATTATTTTGTTTTTTTATTTTATAGATTTTGGAGGTGGTATATTTCCATGGATGATGACTGGATAAGTTGTAGAGATGATGTAGCATTGTACTATGTTTCCATGGGCCCATGCACTATTGGTACATACATACAAGGAGTTGTGGTCTTGGAGATCCCATAAGAGAGTTGGGATTGATGTTGTGTTTTTGTTACAGTGTTGGGAATTCGAGCATATTACTTTGGCTCATCTGTATGGTTTACCATGGGGGTTTGGTCATGATTGATATATTTTTTGGTTTTATGATATGGATGAGTGATGCAAGAAGATCATGAGGGGTGAATAAGGAGTCTCACTATAAAGAGATTTTTATAGGTTTTCAGGTGGGAGATGTAGTATGGATACCATATGTTGATTTTCCAGTGTTTTTGGGGTTAGAATGGAAGCTTGATATGTTACAATAGAATATGTGGGTACAAGGGAGATAAGGGGGAGAGTGGGAGCTTGTTCAATTTATCTGTGTTAGATGGAAATTTTATTTGATTCAGGATGTGCCTAATGTTCTTGTACCATATAGACAAGATGAGGGAGATGTGGATACTCCCGATGTAGTCGTGAGACCATATCTTATTGTAGCTGATAAGCATGGAGCCATGGGTCTAAATGAGAATGGAAACCTAGTTCCTATTGATGATGTTAGAGTGATCATTGGTTACAGGCATTAGTGGATTGGTGTTTATGTTGAGTTTGAGAGAGCTTGATTAGTTTAGAGAGGGAGGAGGATACATGCTCGAGTAGAGGGAGAATATGATATTGTTGACATTAGTGATGATGATGAGGATGATGGAGATGAGGGGGACCTAGAGGATGTAGTTGTATAGTTGATGATCGAGAAGTTTGTAGTGGAGACTGAGAGAGAAGGATTACGGGTGGAGTAATATGATTTGATTGGTGTGTGGGATACCCTGATTGGTGACATGGGTGGTATTATAGCTGAGCATGATGGGCTCAGGAATCAGTTGACGTAGGCCATGACTGACCGATATATGTATAGATAGTAGCGAGAGACCCTGAAAAGGTCTCTCAGTATTATAATATCATCAGTATCATGTGTGAAGTTGGTGGCCCGAGCCCAGGATACTAGTCAGATGGGTGCACCATGCATGGTTAGTTATGCCCATTATCAATCTGTTCCGTATGATTTGGTATACTATGAGTACTTGGTGATCAAGGGTCTTCGTATGGATCTTAGATATGGAGAGCATCGAGGTCATTAGGAAATGGTTCCTAGTGCTAGTATGGTGAGTGTTGGTCAGACACCTCAGGAAATAGATGAAGGAGATGGAGGTGATGGTCAAGGGATTATTTATTGTGCTAGTGCATTTCTTGGAGGTGTCAAGTTTACTAGATATATATATATATATATATATATATATATATATATATTGTATTTTGATATGTATATGGCTCTTTTTTGAAGCCTTAATGTATATATTTTGATATATGGAGTGAGCGGACTCCTTTGGCTCTATTGAGACTTTGATCTTGATTATGTATATATGATGACATGGTTTGATGTGTGATTTTAGGACTATGTTTATTTTGATAAATTTTAATTTTTTTTATGATGATTATGTGATTTGAATGTGGAATGCTTATATGATTTGAATGTTGAATCGTGATGTATTGATGTTATTATTCCTTAGATGTGATCCAAGTTTTATCAAAATGTACTTTGAATTTTTAAAATTGGAGTAAAAGTGGAATGATTTCTTTGATACTATATTTGATTCATACGTGATGGGTATAAAGACGGTGAAATAACTTGCACTTTTAGACTAAGAAAATGTTAATATGAAATTATTAGTAGGTAGTTGCACACAGGAAATCAAATGTATAGATGACATGATAAGATGTACCTTCCTAAAACATGAAAGGGATAACATATGTAGGTTGTGTGAGGGAAAAATGGTTCTCCTTTCAATAGTTTCATAAAGAGATGCCCTAGATTTATATACTTTTCTTTGATGCAAACTGGTCGATGTGGGAAGTTTTCTTTGATGGGAAAGATGATCGATGTGGGAAGTTTTCTTTAATGGGAAATCTGATCAATGCAGGAAGCTTTCCTAGGATTATTTTTTATTTTATTTTTTGAAGGTTGATTGATGTGGGAATCCTTTTTACAGGAGTTACCATCCTTCGAGGGAGTGGTCTAAATTTTTTTTTATCATTTTTTACTTTTTATTTTTACACAAATAGCCGTCCTTTGAGGGATAACTCTATGATTTTTATGGGTGTAAGCTATGAAAAATACACTACTAACAAGGAAGTAAAATACCAATAATCATACCTCCTCCTTCGCGTTCCGTAGCAAACCTCAGAATGGGCTAGGAAACTTGGATTGAGCCCTGATTTTGTGATATGTAGGTGCTTTTCTTCAAGACGGAGCAAGACCTTCCTGCAACAATGATCCTCTTACTTTGCACTAGATGGGAAAAAGGATTATGAGGCTATTTTGGCATTAGGACGAGGCAGAATGATGTTCTTTACTCAAAGGATGCAAGAACTTAGATATGGCATGAAATCTTATTCTCCGTCTCTTTAGAGAGGAGGGGTAAGGTTGTATTTATAGCCTGAGGGAGTGATTAGCTTAGATTAATTTAAGTAATCATGGTTTGAAAATGTGGGCAAGATTAAGTGGGTGGTTTGAAAATGTGGGCAAGATTAGGTGGGTGGTTTGAAAATGTGGGCAATGTTAGGTGAGTGGGGGCCACGAAGGATGGGTGAGGATTTGAATTATATTTTTAATTCATAAGTGGAGGATTTTAGGTGAGTGGGGACCACGAATGGTGGGTGAGGATTTGAATTTGAATTTTTAATTCAATAGTGGAAAAACATGGAGAATAATGACATGTGGTGAGGATTAGATTATTTTTAGATTTTGAAATGGATAATTAATCAAATTATATTTGATTAATTCGAAGTGTATTTTTGTGGGAAATGAGGAAGGGAAATTAATTGATTTAGGATAGATGTGAAATTGGGGTGTCTACATTTGCCCCTCTTTGGAAGGGTACTATGAAAGTAGTGTCCTTTCAAAGAAAGTAGACGATATGGGGGAAGAATTCAATCTACTTTTTTAAAAGGTAGAGCGAATGTTTGTTGGGGAGAATAGAAAGTGGTGAGTGATGGATGTCATAGTATCCTCCAAGACAAAAATGTCATGAGAAGATGTGATTATGGATAGATGTGGCGATGCCCCCTCGAGAGGACTGATGAGAATGAAATATATGACAGAAATCTCGAAAAGAAAGGAAATGGATTCGGCGGAGAAGATGATGATAATGGAGTGGAAGAGACTGGAATGACCACACGACGCAAATGGAGGAAGGATTCAATCGACCTTGAATGCTAGGTGTGAGGGTGTGTGGGAAAGAAAAAAGGGAATGGATAGGGTTGGGGTTGATTATGAGAAGAGTAAGGGAGATAGGGGAGGGGAAAAAAAGGAATGAAAGAGGTAGAAATAAGAGAGAGGGATGATAGGGGAAGAAGGGAATGATGAAGGACAAACAAGGAAAAAAGAGGAAAATGACAGAGTAGAGGGTGAAGGGATGAAAGAGAGAGATGTGCAAAATGAAGGAAGCAACAGAGATAGTAAAGAGGGATACGTGGAAGTGAAATAAATGAGAGACTGAAGAAAAGTAGGAAATGGGAAAGGATAAATAAGAAGGAGAAAACGAGGTGGGAGTAGGGGGTGAAATGGAGGGAAATGGAAAGAGGACAAAAGAAGAAGTAGAACGGAGAAAAAAAAGAAACTATGAGGGGCGAGGAAAGTGTGAAAAAGAGGAGAGAAAGGAAGAGAAAACATATACAGAATGAACGAAAAGGTAGGGGTGGTAGAGAAAAGGAGAAGTGGTCAAAAGAAACGTGAAAATTAGGGGAGAGGAAAGGAAGATAGAACGAATACAAGAAGAAGATTGAAGGAATCATGTCATTGCGAGGAAGACTAAGGCAAAGAATATGGAACAGACCGTATGGAGATGCATGTGGAGAGTGGGATGATAAAAAAGACAGGACAACGCTGAACAACCAGGTTATCGATGGGGATGAAAGGAGGAAACATGATGGAAAAAGGGGAAGAAGATGATATAGGGGAAGGGAAATAAGATGAGGGGTGGGAGAGAGAAGAGGATAACAAAGGAAATGATGGAGAAGGAAGGGAATACAGAAAGGGGGTAATAAGTGGAAAGGAAATGGTAGAAGGAATGTTCAAAGAAGAAAGAGGGGAGGAATGACATCGATTGGAAAAGATGTGGAGATGCATGAAATAAGGATACTAGGATGATGGGAAAATAGAAAAAGGAGGTATGATGAAGACAGTAAAGATACTTGAAGAGGGCAAAGAGGAGATGGAGAGATGGGTAAAAAGTGACAAGAAAGGGTGGGAGTGAGGGAAAAGAATAGGAGAGAAAAGAGAATGGGGGATAGAAGAGGAAATGCCAATGAAGGGATGTTAGGGAAATCCCCTTGACAATGAGTGGTGGGGAAGGGTGAAAGAAAAAATGAAGAAAAAGAGAAAGTGAATGAGGACTGGAAAGGGTAACGCCAACAAAGGGACGTTAGGGAAAACCCGTTGCCAATGAGTGGTGGGCTTAGAGGAGGGAAGGAATGAAGGGAAACTCGAGAAGGTCTAAGGGAGTGAATAAGGTCGTGCGGAATGCAGATTGATAATTTTTAGGGAAAACCCGTTGACAATTATGAGTGCGGGAAGAGAAGATGATGATGAAAGAATGATATAGGAGTATTAACAGTAATGGTGAATATGTGTGTGGGTAGAAATGTAGGGGGAATGTGAGAAGATGAAGGGGAAAGTGTGAAGAAGATGGGAGGGAGGAGGTGGGACGAAGTGAAAGCGAGGAGAGGATGGGGGTGATGAGGATGAACGAGGTGAGGATGAAGAACCAAGACATGAAAAGAATGGGAAGAAATGGTATGAAGGATGATGGATCAAGGAGGGGAAAATGGGGGAAAAGAATGTGATTGTAGGTGGAACAGATGAGGTGTATGTTGTAAGAATATATGTGGAGAAAGGATAATAGTAGGAGGAAAAAGTGGGTAATAGGAGATACCAGGTGGAAGAAACGATCAATAAAGTGAAATAAGAATGAGGCGGGGGAGAAGTTCATGATAACAAGTTAAGTGTAGGGAGGACCCTAACATAAGATTGTCATGTGACGGAAGTGGTTAAGTAAGATTGCCATGTGAGAAAAACTGGAGATGACAAATGGTCAAGCGAGAAGTGGTGTTTGCGAGAATCGAAAAGGAGGTGAAAGGATGTGATAATGGGGAATGTCGAGAAAAAATGAAGGGTGAAGGGTGGGTAGTGATGGGGAAAGGCAAGGAGACAGATCATCCTTAAGAGGGACTCTTAAGTGAGATCGCCATGCTGGGTGAGTGGTTAAGTAAGATTGCCAAGCAGAGGAGGGTGATAGTGGTGGTAAAAAGATGTGATGATGGGGAATGAAGAGGAAATATGGTGGTAAGATTGGAGAGTGATGGGCGAGTGTAAGATGACATGTCATGCTTAAGAGAACCTCTTAAGTAAGATCGTCATACTGCTGGAGAAGTTTCGTAGGGTCTCCCAACCGACAGGGATGATATGCAAAGAGAAAGACAAAATGATATTGGAGATAGGGGTGGAATGGTAGGGTGAAGAAGATGATCGCGATGAGAAGTGGGAGAAGGAAGATGGGGGAAATATGATGGGATGGGGGAAGGCCACAGGACAGATCAACCTTAAGTAGAAGTCTTAAGTAAGATTGCCATGCGGCTGGGATGGTTAAGTAAGATCGCCAAGCTGAGGAAGAAGAAGGATGATGTTAGAGTTGGTGGGAATAGGGTATGAAAAAATGGACTGAAGGGGAACCCTCAAGTGAATTTGCCATACTACGAGAGTGTGTAAGTAGGATGACCAGGCATAAGGTGGATTTGGGGAAGGATGAGAAAAGAGTGAGTGAGGTATGCCTAAGTGGTATATGATATGAGATGAGGTGATAATAAGAAAGAAAGGACACAAAGGAGTGTAACATGAATGGATGAAGGAATATATGCAGTGGAGGGCGGAGAGTGTGAGGGGAATCCTTAATTGGGATGCCCACGTGGTGAGAGTAATGATGCGGGAATGGGAAGTAGAAGAGGTGGAGTTGGAAGATGTGTTTGGTGGTGATGGTTATTTGATGAGAGGGCAGGTGGTGAAGAAGCTTCTACAACGGGAAGATCTTAGGGAGAGGGTAAACCTCCACTGAGGATTCCATATAGAAGGGGTTATTAAGTAAGATTGTCAAGCGGGAAGAAAAAGGGTGAAAGGAAAGAATACCAATGGGTGAGAGGGGACAGGAATGGTGAGAAGGGTAATATGGATATAAGTGGCGGAGGAGTAAAAATGAGGAGTGAGAATGAATGGATCAAATACATGGTGATCATGGTGAGGGAGAAGGAGCTGCTGGATAGTGAATGCTACTTGAGAAAGATCGTCAAGTAGGATTCGCAAACTGCAACGGTGATCAAGTAGGATTCGCAAACTAGAGAATGCATTAGTATGGATGAATGGATGGGGTGCAAAGTAAGATGTTGATCATGCAGGAAGATACTCACGTGACGAAAAGCATCTTAATTTAATATAGCACATAACAAGATGCATCATGATATAAAAGATCAGGATGACTAGACTGTAATATGCGTGATAGCATAGACAGGGGCCATCAAAAAGCTTTGATGCCCCAGTACGATATGCAAATGGAAGAGAGCATAGACAGAGGCCATCAAGAAAGTATGATGCCCCAGTACGACATGTAATCAGATAACATAAGAATATTACAGAGAACACCAGGATATATAAAATCAAGATGCCCCCTGTAATATATCAAGATACAAGAAATCAATTAATAATTTGCCACTAATAATGCAACACAAGAACCAGTAAACATGTCCCTAACGTGTTCCACAGTGATGATTGAGTAGATGTGCCCCCAAGCAGGGGTACAAGGGATTGGGTCAGTCTCCTCAAACAAGGAAACAATGAGAGCCGGATTTTCCCCAAGCGAGGATTCACGCAAGGAGAAGTGGTTTGAAATTGGTAGTCATAAGGTGGTTGGACCATTCGTTTGGGATGATAGTTCAAAGGATGAACTATGTTGCTTATTGAGTTTTTTACGATTTTGTGGATGTTTTTGGTCTTTTGAAAATTTTGCAAATGTTTTTGTATTTTGGATATTTTCAAATTTTTTGTTTTTGGATTTTTATATTTTTTTAGATTTTCTAATGTTTTTGAATTTTGGGGATGTTTACACGGTGTTTGGATTTTTGACGATTTTCAAATGTTTTTTGATTTTTACATTGTGATTGACAATTTATGGACCAGAGTGCAGACTTATTTTTGAGAGACGATGTACTGTGTTCCGTATTGTAACTTATGCTCAAAATAACATAAATTCACTTTCCATTGGCATGATATGGTGGTGATGATATGATGAAAAGAATTCCAACTCCATTCTTGACTCCACACAACTAGTAAGATGTGTGGGCTCATCACCAAGAATCAAGAAGGACGTAGGAGGTAGATAATGAATATAGAGACAAATGCTAACAACAATCCCTTTGGGAAATTGTGACTCCATTCTTCATAATGGTACTGAACCGGTTTCAAAAATGGCTTTCACTTTATGAGTCACATGCTAGACTTAGACAGTTATGTGGCCTGCTGATTGATAAGATATGAGGTTAAGGGATAGTTCTCTCTTCACTTAGGCATCTAAATTACGTGTTTGGGGATTCTATAATTTGTAAGCACTATAAGATTTTGTATTTTTGAAATGACTCCCTATGCCTTGCCCCATGCTACTAGTGAGAAGCAAGGGCTCATCACCAAAGGCAAAGTATAGGCGAGTGAATTCTTTTTTGTCTTTTTTTTGTTTTGTTTGGTTTTGTTTTTTAGTTTTTTTTTTAATATTTTGCAAGGTTTTATGTTTTTACGAGAATGACCCTCTATGCTTTGCCCCATGCCACTTGTAAGAGGCAAGGGTTTATCACCGAAGACAAGACGTAGACGAGTAAGGGCACCTTCCTCCATTCCCAGTCTCACACTACCAGTAAGAAGTGTGGGCTCAACACTAAAGACTATGAAGGAAGAAAGATGTGGCAATGAATTATTCATAAGTTATTGAATTGATGGATTTTTTTACAATAGTTCTTTGTATTTGGGAAGAAATGTCTGCCCCCAATCTCAGCCCCACACGACTAGTAGGACGCGAGGGTTCAACACCGAAGACTGAGATGGACGACCAAATGAACTGGGTAACGAAGTTTAGAGCTTTGTTATGAAAGAGAGAATGTCTTTGAAGGGAATATATTACTATCAGTAAGCTTCTAGGTATGACCATAGAGGAAAGTGACTGAAAATGGAAGAAGTATGATGCTCACAAACTTAATAGGATTTATACTAGCACTTGTCTCATGATGATAAATATGAAGATGTGATTTTGATAAAGAAAATATATGTCAATGGAAATGAATGAATTTAAATTATTCGGAAATAAGCAAGACAAAAGGAACAATGTACACGTTGTTATTTCCTGGAATATAGAGTTATTTCAAGAATAAAATTTCTTTGAATGGAATGCATTCATGGGTTTTTCAAGGACTTGGCCGGTGTCAATGGCCAATTTATAAGCTCCAAACCCAAAACTATCTATGATTTCGTTGGGCTGAAATTTTTCTTGTTTGTCTCGTTCTTTGGGTGTGTTCTTTCGATTTTCTTTGAGAATGAAATGATTGACTTTAAATTTTCTAGGTTTGAATTTTTTTATGGTAGCTATGCCGTAGCTGATTTTGATATACTTGAAGATGATCTAGGGCATTAAGCTGTTTTTCATCAAGAAGCTCGAGTTCATTAAGGCGTGAATGTTGATAATAATATTTATTGATTACGTCTTTGAGGGATATTCTAAAGGATGGGAATTCAACCTTGACATGTAAAATATCTTCCCCACCATAAACAAGGGAGGAATGGAGTAGGGAGTGGCCTCAATTTGCATTGTTTGATTTTTTGCTTCTATTTGTCCATGAATTAATTGATTTGACGATAGATTCAAAATTAAAGATGGAAAAGGTGGCATAAAGATATTCCTAGGTATACATACCTCGTAGAATATATGCACATAGAAGTCTTGATATGTGAGAATCATTAGTGATGAGATGCCTGCAAGATCGATCGTTGAAAGTATGATGGTCATGACAGGTTGCATTGTTGCAAGTGTCCAAACTTGATGTGGTTGTGTTTCGACAAAAATGCTAGAGATGTTAGGCATAAGAGCCAATATTGGAAGAATAGAATCAAACTTAATGGTACCTGTTGATGGAACCTCGTCTGTAGTGTCTACAGTAATATCAAGGTTTGAAAGGGAGTCTTGAAACGAGATCAAGGTCTCGTTAGATGTTGGATGAATGTTGTCACCCAAAACAGGTTCAATATATGTTTGGGCTGAAAGAGAGTCTTGAAATAAGTTCAAGTGCAAGTCAGTAGATGTTGGAAGAATGTTGTTGTCCAAAACAGGTTCAATGTATGTTTGAACTAATGGAAGGAAATTTGAAAAAGATATGGATTGGTTTGGAATTAGAGAGTCTTGACTGTTGTCGTCATGATCTCGTGGAATTTCAGTATATATAGGAGTTTCGACAGTAGTCAGCTCTTCATGGAAAGTTGTGGTATTGGATGTGTCGTTGGTTACAAGAGCATTGTCATCAAGTTCTACAGAGATGACATCGTCGTCAATTAAGTCTTGGACGTAATTCTTAAATCGTACACATTTATCTATGTGATGACCATCGATGCGATGAAAGTCACAGTATGTGTTAGGTTTGTACCAGCATGGCTTAGCTTCCCCTTTGACAAAGGGTTTTGTAATTGGATATTTTATAAGTTTAGCCTCTTTTAGTTGATGAAAAACACTAGAGAGACTTTCTCCAAGGGGGTTAAACTGACGTTGGACTTTACGTGAACTGATTTCTTCGTGAGGTTGTATGATCGACTTTTTGGGTGATCGCTCACTGATTTGGGTAGCCATATGAGAGAGTTGTGTTGTCATCTTATTAATTTGTTCTAATAGCTCATTGTGTGATGTTTTTCGTGAATTCTTCATGTTTGAAAGAGAGGGAGAACGAAGAAATGTGCGATGAAGAAATCAACCTATTGATTATGATCTTTGTTTTCGCTCAATCAAGTTTTAACAAGGCTATAAGGAGTAAGCTCAAACAAGCTACTCGGGATACAAGTGAGATATAACTTAAACAAGCTATAACGAATATGTTGATTGGTTTGGATTAAACAAGCTTAACAGATGAAAATGTAAGGAGTACACTCAAACAAGGTACTCAATACAAGTGGGATGTAGCTCAAACAAGCTATGATGAATATGTTGATTGGTTTGGCTTTAATAAGCTCTGGATTTTTGATAGGAAGAGTAACTCAAACAAGTGACTCAACACAGTTGTGAACTCAAAATGAGTTTTGAAGGGATTTGTGTCGGATGGGATTTTGTGAAACTCGACAGCTGATGAAATAATGAGTGAACTCAAACAAGTCACTCAATGTCATTTTGATATAGCTTGAAACAAGCTAGAAAGAATGTTCTGACAATTGATGAGATAAGGAGTGAACGCAAGTCACTCAATATCTATTGGATATAGCTGAAGACAAGCTATGAAAGATGTATTATTAGCTAAAGTGAGCTAATGAAATTGGTGTGATGTTTTGGTCTGTGTTGTTGGATTGTTTGGATGTTTTCACTTGGTATTGAATTGGTTGAGAACTGATTTTTTTGTGGAACACAACTAGGGTCTGAACTTTTACAATGAACACATTGATATCAGCCAAGTTTTATGATAAAATAATGCTAAACTATTGTGTTTTCAAACAGCAAGCAGTCATGTGGATTCAATTGTTTTGGCTTATGAGGTAACTTCTTCAGGAATGATCATTATTTCATGCAATCATACAAGTATGCTATGAAATGGTGGATGCATGCTCTTATTACTCCAAGAAGATGTGTCCTCCGATATACCCTAGTCCTGATATACCTAATTCTGTACAGGGACAGAATTGGTACGGGGAACCCTTAGAGCACTGGAGGAGACTCACCAATTCTTACTTGCCTGTTTCGGAGTGAATCACCACGTCCAGAACAGGTTTTGTGAAAAGGTGGAAGGTGATGGAGGGATGAATGTGTATTGTGTCCTTATAACTCCCCGAAGATTTACAGGGATGATGCCCAGGCTTCGTTGTTACAGCTATTTAGGCGTGACTCGCATGCGCTGCACGACAGCATTACCTGTAAGTGAAGAGCAGCGGTGAGGTAAATACCGAACGCTGTGATGAGACTAGGTCTCAAAGTGCAATGCAGATGCAAATGCTGTTGGTGCGTGGTAGTCAAGTCCACGTCACCGATGTAGCTTTGGTGGTGATGAAATCCACCTTGTCTATGTGCAAAAACAATATGATAAAGTGATTAAATGTAGGGTTCTTTCCAACTTGAAATAAATCACTAGAAAAAAATAATTGCGTACCTGAGCGTACTTTTTTTTTTGTTTCAGCAATTATCTTTAAATGGTGGTATTTTTGCGGGATTTTTGTTGTTTTTGTTTTTGTTTTTGTTTTTGACAATATTCCAACAACGCGGTTCTACAGAAAACAAATTAGTAGTTATCCTGCAAATGAAATGTTAGAAAAGTGATCGTGGTTGTTTTTGATTTGCCAGATCGCTCAAAGGCGCAGGAAAAGAGCATACACAACCAACGACCAAAAAAATATTAAGAATATGACAAAGGAAAATAATTATTAAAATGATAGTTGAAAAACAAATCTAGAGGATCCTGCAATGTTAGAACAAGAAACTAAAAAAAATGTGACCGTTTCTGATTTTCCAGATCGCTCGAAGGCGCAAGAAAAGAGCATACGCGGATACAATTGGAATAGTTTCTGATTTTCTGATTTTCGACTTTTTTTTTAAATGTTAATAATTATTGCAATTTAATCATGATTGTGAAATATCGATAATGATTATTTTCACAAAAAATAAAAATGATGAAAGAAGAGGGTGAAAACGTTATCTAGAAGTGTTGTCGTGGAAAATTTAAATGTAAGGCAAAAAATTAAAAATAAAAATTATTTTCTAGAGCTCGAGTGGCCTCACGTTTCTGATTTCCAAGATCACTTTTGAAGTGCGAGGAAAGAGCATACGTGTGAGGATGTTTCGTGAAATAAAAATTAAAAAATAAATAAATAAATAAAACTATAATTTTGTTGTTTTTTTGTTAAAAATACAGGTGTTAGAAGAAATGAAACCAAATTTTTTCTGTACGTCTAAATATAAAAATTATTTTTTTATTGCATAGATCTTTTCAATACCTTTCCGTTAAAAAAAAAAAAATGAAGTCATTCCGAGTTCGGGAGCAAAAGTTATGGCTTCCGGAAAATGGGCTACGAGAACGCTCTGAATGAAAATTTTGAACGTGAGAAAAACGTCCCAGGAGCTGGTTTTTTTTATTTTCTGACTTCTGTAATTCACCTGAGAAGCTAAGATTTTGACAGCAAGGTTAAAAAATAACAATAATCAGAAGGAAAGAGTTAGATCATAAAATGATTGACTAAAATAAAAGAAAGAAAAAAATAAATAAAGGATTAACTTCCTACAAAGCAGTTATTTTAGCAAAAGGAAATAAATAAATATATTTTCCGGATTGGTTGTCCCATGACAGTAAGATGATAAACTAATGGATAGTTCATATGTTTTTACAGATGACGAGTAAATAGCAAAGCCAAAACTGTCAACTAAACACCAAGCACCGAGGAGATCAAAGACAAGATGAGCTTCAGAGTTTCATTATTGCTATAACCTGCAGATACACCACAAGACACCACACAACAAAAACACTACCCAAAGTGTGAAGGTTAACCAAAGAAGACCAAAAGGAACAGAAAAAGAAATAATAATAAACAATAATAAACAAAGAACAGATAAAACCACTAATTGAGAAAGTAATGGTAACAGATCGAAAGTAACCGGGCGTGCCAGAATGTAAGCTATGAAAAATACACTACTAACAAGGAAGTAAAATACCAATAATCATACCTCCTCCTTCGCGTTCCGTAGCAAACCTCAGAATGGGCTAGAAAACTTGGATTGAGCCCTGATTTTGTGATATGTAGGTGCTTTTCTTCAAGACGGAGCAAGACCTTCCTGCAACAACGATCCTCTTACTTTGCACTGGATGGGAAAAAGGATTATGAGGCTATTTTGGCATTAGGACGAGGTAGAATGATGTTCTTTGCTCAAAGGATGCAAGAACTTAGATATGGCATGAAAGCTTATTCTCCGTCTCTTTAGAGGGGAGGGGTAAGGTTGTATTTATAGCCTGAGGGAGTGATTAGCTTAGATTAATTTAAGTAATCATGGTTTGAAAATGTGGGCAAGATTAAGTGGGTGGTTTGAAAATGTGGGCAAGATTAGGTGGGTGGTTTGAAAATGTGGGCAATGTTAGGTGAGTGGGGGCCACGAAGAATGGGTGAGGATTTGAATTATATTTTTAATTCATAAGTGGAGGATTTTAGGTGAGTGGGGACCACGAATGGTGGGTGAGGATTTGAATTTGAATTTTTAATTCAATAGTGGAAAAACATGGAGAATAATGACATGTGGTGAGGATTAGATTGTTTTTAGATTTTGAAATGGATAATTAATCAAATTATATTTGATTAATTCGAAGTGTATTTTTGTGGGAAATGAGGAAGGGAAATTAATTGATTTAGGATAGATGTGAAATTGGGGTGTCTACAATGGGTATATATCCTTTGAGGGATCAGTCTACTTTTATTTTGAAAATATGATTTTAATGTATTTCCTTAAAGGGATCAATCTATTATTTTTTGTAAGAATCATCCAGGGATATTTTTACTTTAAGTTAAGGTTAAAAACCTAATAGACTATTTCGAGGAGGGGAAAAATATGCATACACAACCTACACATACGTGCCCCATGACATGTCTTTGGTTGGTATACAAGGTATATGGATGTAATTATTATGGGGTTCCCATGGAGGAAGAAATTTTCCAAGTTAAACATGTGATGAATAGAGCCGTGGTGTTCATATTTAAGATTTTCAAGGAAAGTGACAGAAAACTACATACTTTCAAATAATTACAATGAGAAAATGAATAGCTAGCGGTGGAATAATATCTTAGATATAATGATTGTTTCGATGATCGTGAGTAAATACTAGAAAGGCCACAAGTGTAAGGCATTCAAAGTTCCTTTTCAGGTGTACCATCAAGGGAGGCTAGGTGATAGGATCCTAGCCCATACTTGTGAGTAATAATGTATGGACCAATCCAGTTAGGTGAAAACACTCCATGTTTACTCCATTCTAAAGCAGTGACATTTTTATTTTCTTTGAGAATGAGATCACAAATTTTGAAGTCACATTATTTTACATGTTTATTATATGCATGTTTGATGCATTCTTGGTAGACATGATGTCATTCAAGGGTTGTCAATTGTTTTTCATCTAATAATTCTAACTTTGTTAAATAGTCTTGTCAATATTCTTCATTAGGGATAAAGTATTTGAGTGATACATGGAGTGATGTAATTTGAACTTCAAGGGGAATAACCTCCTTGGAGTCATAAACTAGTGAAAAGGGCGTAGCACCTATAGGAGTACGGATGCTAGTTTGATAAGCCTAGAGAGCAAACAAGATTTGGAGATGTCATTTCATTCCTACGTCGTATATTGTCTTCAAGAGGATTTTATTAAGAGTTTTGTTACAGTCTTCAGTTTTTCCATTTTCTTGAGGATAGTATGGTGGTTAAAAGCTAGGTTTGATATTTAAGGTGTCACAAAATTTATTAACAACCTTGTTTTTGAAGGATTTTCTATTATCTGTGAAAATTTTGTGAGGAACACCTAAGTAACATATGATGTGTTGATAAATGAAGTAGATGATTTTGTTTTCTTTAGTTGAGGTTAAGGTAATACCTTCAAACCATTTTGTAAAGTATTCAGTGGTTGTGATGAGCGAGGATTGATAGTACAAGTGAGGTCTAACCCTAATTGTGAGAAATGTCATAGGTCATTAGATGGCTATAAATATTGACTAGGAACATGGATGAGGTCTAAATATTGCTGACATTTGACACATTTATTAATGTATGTGCATAAATATTGGTTGATGGTAGGCCAATAATAAATTAGTCATAAGACACATTTAGCAATAGCCATACCATTGTAGTGTCCACCACATATACCATCATGGAATTTTGGGATGAATTTAACGGATTTGTGGGATTTAAGACACCTTAGTAAAAGGCCATCAAATCCACATTTTTAAAGGATGCCACCTATAATGACATAACGAGTATCATGTTGGAGAAATGATATTTTAGGATTTTTGGATAGATCATATGGGATTTTGGATTCCAAAAGGTAGTTAAATATTTGAGAATACCATAGATCAATTGGATGATTTTCGATAGTGTTGCTAGAAGGGATTTGATTTTAATGATATGGTTTATCTCATCTATGAGGAACAATGAATAAGTTGGAGTTATCCATTGATTATTAGGTTGATAATGGAATGAGAGATCTTAAGGAAGCCATGGTGTCTACAAAATTATTAGAGGATCATGGAAATGTTTGAATGGTGTAATCACTGAAGGCTTCGACTATAAATTCAACATTGGATTTGTTTTTTTTCAAGATTTCATTTTTACATGGATAATCTCCTTTAATTTTATTAATTACAAGTTTTGAGTCTCCATATATTTCTAATATTTGAACACCTATCGTGATAGTGGTTTGAAGACCCATTAATAAAGCTTCGTATTCAACCATGTTATTAATGCATTCGAAATTAAGCTTGAATGATAGAGGAATAGGAGTCCCCCGGGGAGTTAATATGACAATACTAGCTCCTCCCCATTGTTGGCATTTAGATCCATTGAATAAGAGGGTCATTTTTATGGGAGTTAATTTTTGTTCGTCGATAGTGTTGATAGATTTTTTGGGAAATTGTTCATGAGGAAGTTGATTGTTAGGATGGGGTGCTTCAATAGGCTAATCGGCGATGGCTTGACCCTTAATGGATTTTTGTGTTATGAATTCTAGGTCATACTAATTCATAAGCATAAGCCACCGAGTTATGCAGTCACTGTGATATGGCTTAGATTTCATGGTTTTGAGTGGGTTGAATTTGGTGACAATGTATGTTTTGTGATTGATTAGATAATGATGTAGTTTAGAGGTTGTAAAGAGTAGGGCACAAAATAATTTTTTGGCTTTGTTGTAATGAGTTCATATTCATGGATAGTATGACTTATGTAATATATGGCTTGTTCATGTCATGATATTCTTTTTGAGTGAGCATGGATCCTAAGACATGATCTGTGGTGGATATGTAAAGTTGAAATGGACCCCCTCATGAGGAGGTGTGAGTACAGGAGATCATAGAAGGTATTGTTTTAATTCATTGAATGCCTTTTGATAATTAAGATCCCATTTAAAGGCAACATATTCATGAAGACTGTGGTGGAATGGTTGAAAATGGTCTGAGAGTTGGGATATGAAACGTTGGATAGACTACAGTTTACCTTAAATGCTATGCATTCTTTTGAGGTTTTATGGAGGAAGAATTTCGATAATTACTTTGAATTTGGATGGGTCTACTTCAATGCCTTAGATGGATATAATGAACCTTATGATTTTTCTTGTGAGAAAACTATTTTTTTTTTTTATCGAGGTTAAGGAGGAGGAAATATTGGATAAGACGAGTGAATATTGAGTTAAGGATAGTGAGATGATCTTTGCGTTGTTTAGATTTCTTGAGGAGATCATCTAAGTAATATTTCATAGTTTTGTGTATATGATCATGGAATATATATGTTATGGAGTTTTGATAAGTGGCTCCATCCTTGATTCCAAAGGGTGTTGATCCCCTAAGAATATTAAGTACCTGAGGTGCGAGGAGTTTTTTCACACACAAGCAAGGCACAAGTGCTCATGCCAAAGTGACTTCAGGAAGAGCGTGGAGGTTCATGCCTAGGAATAACAAGGGACTTAGCCATATTTTAGACCACATTTAGAATTATAATGAAGAACACATGGAGATGTGGCCTACTTGATTTTGGATAAGGTTAAAGCATGGAGATTTATAGCCAAAGAAAAGAACACTTTATGATATGATTATTAGAATAGGATTAAGATCTATAAAGTGGAGTTAGCTATGGTTTAGCTGGCATTTACATGTTTAGGGTACTCAAGTATGGTGGGGAATAATGGCATTTGGCATATAGTTTTTCTTTGGGGTGATGAATAGGTGATGAAGGGAAGATTCCCATAGTTCTCTTGTTATGTATTTATTTACAATGTGAGAGAGAAGGAGAGAGAGCTCAGAGGGAGAAATGAGTGAGAATGCTCCTTGAGAAGAGTGATTATAGGGTTAGAATGTTATTCTCTTGATGTATCTGGTCTATTTATGGATCTTGTGATGTGTTTGGCTACTGTAGCAATGGGGGATTAATATAATGGTTTTTTTCTGAATATCTATGTTCTTGGTTTAGATCTTATTACTACTTGATGTTCTTAATGTTTAGATTCATAATAACTTTAATCTATGCTTGGATTTAGTTCTCTATTATTGTTATAAGATGTATACATTTACTACCATGCATTATTATGCCATTCATGGCAACATTCTTGAAAAATATCACATACAAGAGGGGCCTTGCACCTTCGTGTGCCTCAGTGCATGCCTAGTCTAGGCTCAGTGATATGTCAGTGCAACTAGGAATTAAAGGGTTAGAAAAAGTGACTACATCTTGGTTCCATTGCCAAAACCTCTTATTTTGAAGCTATTGCAAGAATGGTGTGTAATGGCGGAACTCTTGACCTTTTCCCACGTGGAGACTTGGCTTAAGAACATGGAGGATGAGTTTGCACAAAGATTCAACATTGAACCTGAGTTTGATAAATGTACATGGGTGGATGAGCATCTATATCATGAGATCTATGAGACATTATTTTTCTATTTTCCAGTAGAACTGTATGAAGGGTTGTTGGCGTATGCGTCAAGGAAGAGTTGGTATTATCAACCTCATGTTTGGACCTAAGAATATTATCAGTGACTTCATGATGTTGATGTGATCTTGAATTGTTTTTTTAATCATTGGTAGAGTGGTGTGCTGACTATCTACACATTTGAGTATGTCATTTCTACTTTTTCTTTCCCAGAGGTTGCTAAGTTTGAGTTCTTGTAAGAACCAATAGGATCTTTCTTGCTTGCTTTACCATTAGCCATTAAGATCTTGATCATCAATTTGAATTTAGAAGCATTTCCTATGGCTAGCTAAACTCCCACTAGGCGTGGGGCACAGAAGTGGGTATGGAAAGAAATGGTGGATCCTATGGTAGAAGTGGAGAGAGAGAAAAGGTGGCTCAATTATAATGAAGCATGGGAGAGGGAATTGGTGAAATGACATGAGATTGCAAGAGTGATGGCTATATGGAGGTAGACGTTGCAAGAAGGATTTGAGGTTCACATGGAGGATGTGGAACCTAAGTAGTTTTTCCTACCCCATCTTGGAAAGCATGGAAGGATAACCCCCTCAATTTTTGATGAGATCTCATTAGATGAATAAAGGATATGGACAGTAGGTGTGCATTTTAACCCAACCAGTGACCTAACCCTTGCTCTTATTTCTCTAATTCCTAAGAAAAGTATTGTTAGTTCGGTTTGTGTTGATGTTGGTAAGAAAGCAACATTAGGTAGATATCATTTTTCATTAAATTCATCTATGGCTGCTCAAACATTTCCTATGTTTACTGGGATTATGTTAGGCGTGTCATTTGGAGAAGGTGTGAGTGCATAGAATGTGTGTATCACTTCTAGAAGTAGTTCAAATTTACAAACTATTGGATCTCAGTTTATCACAATGGTGGGAACTCAGAGTAGCACTACTTTAGGCCCTGTACCTGTTATGGGAGGAGGATCTAGAGAATCTAGTAGATTTATAGGATCAATAATTAGTGGAAATTGTGGATCTGGTGGTGGAGGAATCACATGAGGGAATCAAGGTTTTGGATCTAGAGGGCAAGGACCAAAACCCCATTAGCGGGTATTTTATGAAATGTCTCTTCATTTTCCTGATTATAAAGGTGTTGAGGATGTTACAAATCATGTACACAACTGTGAATTATTATGGCACGCTAAGGGGGTCACTACCCCAGAGAGGAAGGTGAGCCATTTTGCAAGTACATTGTAGGGGCGAGCACATAAATGGTACTGAAAGTATGACCCACATCATATGGTACTGGATTATAACACACTGCAAGATTCCTTCTTGGTGGAGTTTCATATTCCTAAATTTTATCAAAAAAGCATCAACACGGTCAAGGAGATTCAATAGGGTATGGTAGAGAGTGTGTAGGAGTATGATGTGCACTTTAATACTCTCTTGTGAAAGTTATCTTATGATATCAATCCTTCTCATCATGCTCAATGATTTGTTGGAGGCTTAATAACACCATTCATATGAGTTCTTTCACATAATACTTTCAGGGATCCATGTGAAGACTTAAAGGCTACTCTACGTACTGAGGACATTGGAAGTGTTGATACCAGGGTAATTTTTTGGAAGAATAGAGTGTTTCCATGGGAAAGGAACTTGAAATTTTTTCTAAGAATTCAGCACATGAGACTCACAGCGGAATTACATGTATAGATTGTGAAGTAGAAGAAAACACCAAGGATAGTTTCCCTCAAAATTTGGTGTGCACTATGTCATTAGATTGTGAAATATGCCATGGGGATCATGATCCAAGTAGATACTCGTTGTTACAATGCACACTCCATAACAATGTGTCTTAGTATTGTAAGATTTGTACATCCACTACTCATGATACTAAATATTTTTGGTTGATAGACCAGATTCATGATGGAATTGATATTGGTGTGCACTAGACCAGCATTGCGAGTAGTTCTAAAAAAAGGGGCATCAACATAAAGGGCGTGAAGATGGCGGATGAAAGGGAACAAGTTGTCATAGAGGATTTAAAGGTCATAGTTTTCATGGTGGAGGAAAGAGTGACTTCCCCCATGGAACTTGTTTCAATTGTGGATCTGCATATCACTACAAGCACAAATGCCTTGATTTTCTGTAATGCTCATGGTGTGGAAAGAAATAGAAGCATGAGGACTTCCTTGATTTGTATGATCACATGATCCAGAATCATAATAAGGACAAGGGCGTAGGAATAGTTACCATGAAGTGCACTGAGCCTATTTTTGTGCCTAAGGTAGCACCTAATCATGAGTTGGAACCTGTATTAGTAACTACATGAGCTAAAGTTACGCACACTAGAGAAGTACCAAAGAAAATGCATCTCATTACAAGGGAATAAGTATTGCATGGAAAGTACCCTAATTTGACCTATCAGAAGGAGGTTTACCAGGAGACTATGGAGGTTATTAGAAGTTTGCAAGGAGAGATTCAGTGTTTGAAAGAATAGTCGCAAAAGTTACAGCAAGAAAATGATGTTGAGATCCCTCAGAAGGACATTGATGATGTCAAAGAGGTATGTAAGATGTTTTCCAAGAAAATATCATTCCCCTGTTAGGAGAGTGGTTGAGAGGAAAGATACTGCACATTGGAAGTGAGCACAAGAGGCATATCCTGCATGCTAATTTTCCCCCTCGTAGTCTATATTATAACAAGGAAATCATGTTGAATGCGGTAGCTGATGGATGGATCTTGAGAAATATACTAATTGACACAAATTCAAAGGTTAATGTTCTTACTCCGGATGCATGGAATCAGATGGGGAGACCACCATTGCAGCCATATTTGAATGTGTTGTACATGGCAAATAGAACTAAAGCTATGCCTATTAGAATTTTTAAGAATGCTTTCATAACCATTCAAGGGGTCAATTTCACTGAGGATTTTGAAGTCTTGAATCTTGCTAAGGTAGATAGTTTTCTAGCATTACTTAGACACCCTTGGTGTTATGTGAATAATATTAATTTGTGCTTCAATAAGGGATATATCAATTTTGAGAACAAGAAGGAGCGCGTAATTATTCTACTAATAAATGGGAGGTATGAAGCTTTTGTAGAGCCTTTGGGTAAAGAAGACATGGATAAAATTTATGTGTGTATCATTAGAGACCTAACGTTTATTGAAGCATCAAGAGGATTCATTCAATGGGATGATACTCAGTCCCTAAGTGATATAGCTAGCATTGCATATGATAATTGGGTGCATGGGACTTATGAGTTGGTTGAGAGAGAATTGAAGAGAACTGTGACTCAGATTGTCAAGGCACACTCGATTAGACATTTGAGAGGAAGATAATTACCAAGTTACATTAGAGAAGGTAAACTTGATGTTATTTTGCACACTATAGAGATCTAGTGGACCTGTGAGGTAGAATGGAAGAATATGCTTGTTTATACCTTACGTGAGATAATCACACATTATTAGATGACCCATCAGGATAATCTTATATAGTGGCACGAAGTAAGAATCACGTTCTCTATTATATTTCTATGGAACAATGACCCTTCAAAGATATGTGACTATCATGTGAAGGAATTAGGTGTGTACCATGTTCAGGAATGTGATAAAACCTTGATTAAAGACCCAAAATCTTTACCCCCCACTCTAGATGCATAAGTTCTATTCCACCTTACAAGGTTTCATGTGCGCATGGTATGTCTATTCAGAGTTACATCATCATACAAGAAATTGGCAAGAGTTGAAGGAAAGTATTATTCAGAATTTTGAGTATCTATCTTCTAAACCATCAATGAATGAATCTTTGTAATATCCCATAATTGATATTTAGGGAAAACTTGGATTCTCTAGGTGATATCCCAATTGTTATGCATTAACAAGGCAACAATAATAATTCAAACTTATTCTTCAATGAATTATAATTAAATCACATGACATTGAAATAGCTCCAACTTACAATTAGATCAGGAAAGGTTCCTTAAACTCAACGGAGTTCTAGATCTAATCAGGCATGGTTACTCAATAATTACTCAATAAACCCAAAGAACTCAATAATGGCCTTAAATAGATTACACCAAATATGCAACAAAAAATTAAATGTAAATTTCTGCTAGGACTCCCATTGCAGCTTTGGAACAGATCTTGTCTCATTGCTATAGGGGATACTTTAGGCTCATGTGTAGCAGTTGATGATAAGACCTCCATTCAAACCCATACTACTTATGCTCGAATCCTGGTTGATCTCGATACCTCCAAATGTTTACCAGCAGAAATCAATCTTCAGATTGGAGCCAGGCTCTGGGTGCAGAGGATAGACTATGAGAGACTTGCCTTCAGATGTAGGCGTTGCTTCCAAACTGGTCATGTTACAGATGACTGTGAACACTCCAAACGCAAGACCAAAACAGCCTGGTGGAGGGATTCTCTACCTGAACATCTTACAATCGACTCAAATCCGGCTAAGGATTCGAGTGCCCCCCTGCAAGCTAACTCACCCATCATGGTTGATTCACAGACCAATACAGAGAAGCCTCCAGATTATTCTTTACAGGCTGCTGATTCAGTGATTAAAGATATTCCGACCTCCCATTTGGGTCACTCCCCCATCAAACCTATTGCAGTTTTTCCGACTGTAGTGGATGTGGGAAATCAGGAATGGACAGTGGTGGATCGGAAAAAGAAGGGTAATGCCAAATCTAAATCCCCCACCATATCGGACAAGATTTGATTCTTGTCTTTTTGGGCGCTATCATTGCTACATTTTGGCTTATGGCCTGCTACGCAGTTGCTAGGCAGCTGTGTTGTTGTTTTGTTGCTGTTTTGTTGCAGCTGGTTTGCTTTTGTTGGTTCCTTCCTTGTCAGTTTTTGTTGGGCTCTTTTGTGATGATCGTCTGGTTGTTTTCTCCGTTAGTGGTCGGCCGGAGTACATTGTTATCATTTTTGTGGCCGGACCACTGCGTGTTTGCTGTTTGATCACTGTCCAGCAGGGTGTTTATTTGCTGTTGTGTTGCTGTTGATTGTTTCTTTGTAGACTGCGTTCTGCACTTGGTCCTTATTGTTATATCAGGATGTTGATCCTTTTTTTCGAGCTTTATTTTCCTATTCTGGCTTCTGAGCCTTGCTGTACAAGGGTATAGTCCCTTTCAAAAAACTATTTGCCAATAATAAAAAATAAAAAAATAAAAAAAATATATTTATCATTATGTTCAACATGAAAATAATAAATTCCCAACTTCTATACCCCAAAACATAATAATCAGATATCAAACTATATTACTCAACATGCCTCATCTAGATCGTTGTTCTAAGAGCTCAAAACACATGGCATAAATGCTAGAAACAAGTGTTTATCACCAAAAAACATTTCCACATAGTTCATTATCCATAAAGGTTACAATATAGCATTAAATCATGCAATATCTAAATCGCCCAGCATGGAATTGAATCAAAACTCACAGACATATAAATCCTTCCCTTAAAGTGCCCAAACACATGCTCTCCCAAATGATTTAGTTCAGCAATGATTCATAAATAAATATGAAATTAAAGACCTCTCAAACCCATAAAGTATGATTGTCAAAACCGGGATATAACAACCACAAATAAGAATATATTTACTAATAGGAATAAGTGCCAATGTCTCTTAGATTTATCCTCAAACAATCACCAAATAATGCTTTTCATCGCTAGAGTTTTAGAGGAAGTTATTAGCAAACTATTTCCTAAAAACATATCACTGAAGCTAGCAAATTAACCTCATCAAGTTGTTGCACATTTAGAGCACTTAAATATGCCTTAAAACACCTAGAAAATTACCCAATGAAGTCACTGGCCAAAGGGTAAAATCACATCTTACTTCAAACCAAAACAATACCATTACAACATGAAATATTAGTGTCACCCTTTCCCTAGATAAGTCACTGCAATAAAGGATATAAAATCATGAAATTCTGATCGGTCCACACTAATAAATGTATGAAAATCGTCCACACACATCATAATAAAGTCTCCCAAATATGGAATGAAACATACACCAATAAGTTGATTTGCAAAGGTACTAAAACTTCTTCAAATTAATTATCAAAAACCAGCTTCAATGAGATCTCCCATACAAGAGAGAACAAGTATCAAGGGTGGGAATACATCCCAACTCCAAGCATGGAGTTCAAATTGATTTTTTCATAGCATGAAACTTTGCAATGATCTCATTACCTCCTTTTATACAAAAGGAGCACAAAATTCAAATTCACTTTTGGAAGGAAAAACACATATTAAAAGTATTTTAATATCCCTATGTGTAGTGTCTCCTTTCTAAGGATATTTTGACATTAAAAATCCACCCTAATATTATTTAATTAATCCCCATTTTCATTTTACATTTTTGGGAATTAAATTAAATAATAAATTACATCAATTTCTCAATAAATATTATTTTTATGAGCAATACTCCAAGGTGATGGAAAAACCACTCAGCATCCATAGTTAAATAATTAAATGAATATTGCTTTATAATGATAAATGATAAAAATCACTCCCCTAGCAATATTATTTAATTACTTAACATAATTTTCCCCTTGCATCATCCCAAAATCCCATGAGGAAAGATAGGCTAAGGGTCTTTAAAAATGGGGACATTACAATCCTCCCTTCCCAAGATTACTTTTCCTCAAGCAATAACAAGCTCATGTGTACAGGTCCAAATATGTAGTACTCCCAAAACTGGGATCCCATGCCACTCAAGTGGTGAAGCATCTGAAATATCTTGTGATGCTTCTTTCTCCTAAAATTTAGGAGTCTCTTCCACTACAATTTCCTTTTTAAATCTTCACATGAAGAAAACAAGTTAGAAAAATATGTTTTGAAGAATACTCTTTCAAGGTTCCTCCATGGTGTGTAAGTCTCTTCCATGTATGGGCTGCCCCAAAACTCTATTATGTGGCCCCAAGTACTTGTTTAATCTTCAAAAATCAGAATTAGAGTGGCTGGTTTCCACCCCCAAATAGTCACCCATGAGCCACAATTAAGAAATAAACACCATATCATCAAAAGCACATGAAAAATATGAATTATGGAAGTGATAGTGGAGCTGGTCATAATGATATCATCCATAAAAATGATGGGAAAATAGCTAACATAATTTGAAAATTATCCTCCAACATGAATGAACATCAATCTAGTGAATGAAATAGGCCCCAGTGTAACTGAAGTTTAATCCCCAATCATAACAAACTGAAAATTATACATATGCACAACTAGAAATGAAATTGTTACCATGCCATGTATAGTCCATGTGTTCCCTTATTCATTATTTTATCCATGTGTGAAATTACCCATGGAGTAATGTCCCTTATCCCCATGCTTTATGGTTGTAAAGGGCATAAGAAGACTGCTGAAATAAATTACAGCAGTGTGAATAAAAATATTTGACCCCAAGGTATCCCATCTTACCTCATGGAAGGTCAACACTTCACTCTCACAACCCCCAATGCATTGTTCCAATGAAAAAAATATTGAAACACATTCACACACATGATGCAGATCTGATACAAAGTGAATTTCATGTCAAACTTGGTACCTCTCACTATCATAGCTGAATATTCAACATGCTTACATTTATTTCCCAAAACATAGCATGAAAATTCAACACCATACCTTTCTCTTTACTTCTCCCAATTTAAAAGAAGTGTTGAATGGCCTAAAAATGAACCTGTAGCATGTACCAATGATGCTCCAAACTGAAAATGAGCATACTGTGTGGTTAAATCCTCTTGTAAGCATGCTAACATGTCCTCAAACAAACTGAAAAATGTGTATAGCAGCAGTGTGAATGTCGATAGAAACATAAGGCATAGACATATTCTTCTTGGTTGCAAACTCAAACATGAATGGACAATGCTCATTCTTTCCTTGTATGATTCCAATAACCCAAAATGGAATTTCACCATGATATGAGATCAATAGAATGTCCAACTTGATCATCTCATGAGCACTTGTGAATATTAACATAAGTATTTTGAAGTTGTTTTTTATTCCTTCATAGCATGAGGTAGCATGTGAATGATTATACCCCCTTATTTCAACCCCATCATTCACATAAGAAAAAGAAAATTAAGTAATGTAAGGAAAATCATACCATTCTTTATGCTAATGGATTTCCCTTATGAAGGGAACTAAAACATATGAAACAAAAATATTGGGGTTTCTCATAATAAATTTGTGCCATGAGATACCTTCATACTCTTTAGAATTTTAAAACCAAACATCTCCTTCTATCTTGGAATCATACCACCTTGCTTTTACTTGGTATTATGCTACCTTAAGCTTCAACTTAGGGTGGATGTAGTCATTTATTTTCCCTCTAATAATTGTTGTTATGTGCATACCATTGAGCTGAGAATGGTCTAAAGTTCCCAGAAATTCCTCTTTTTTTTTCCTATCACTCATCCCATCATCCTTACATTCATGACCAACCTAAGTAGCATTAGTAATAACTAAATAATGATCATTGGTTACCTCTTAGCTGCACTCATTTTTCTTATCCATGAAAACTTGTAAATCAGATATTTCTTTCCTCTTGGGCTCATCTTCCATGATTATTTTATCGTCATGCATGTAATCATAAAAAGGAAAATAAACTTCTTTAATTAACAACTAAGTTTTACCTTGTTTATTTTCATCTAGGGGCTCTTCTTCCTTCTCTTTTGTTTGAATTAAATCTGATTTTTCTATGTAAATACCAAGTCTTGTGTAAGCATTAGATATCATATTTTCAGCATCAAAAATTAAATAAGTCATACCTTGAAGAATCATAGACTTTGTCACCATATGTTGCCTCATCTTGCTTGAACATTGCTCTAGAACACCTTTCGCAAGTTTATGAGTAACACATGATGCGTCTTGGTTCAATCCTTCCTCAAGAAGGGAAAGAAATAATTGTGGAGGACTATGATATTCATTTAACATCAAATATATAATGATTTGCATGGGGACCAATACTTCTTGAGTGTGATCATTATGTACAACATTAAGGAACACTTCAAACATGTCAGAAATAAAATCATTACATTCTAGATCCATCTTTATCACACAAGATATTACATTTTCCATAGTGTTAGAAATGTTAACCCTCTTACCAAAGAAAGTTCTTGTGAGGTCCCAAAGGCCTTGAAAACATCCCACCATTTCCTCAAAAATTTCATCCATGATGGCATCACTATATGGTAGTTTGGGGTTGTAATCTGCATAACCTCTCTAATGTAGATGATGACCATAATTCTTACTTCCCCATCTTCATGATCCAACAAATCATGCCTATCCAAATGAATTACTAAGTATTCCCTTGCAAGAAGAATGGATCTATAATCATCATTAATCCATTGTTGCCAATAAACTTGTTTCTTCTTCTAGAATATAGAGCAACCCATCCTTTGATTGAGGTAGGTGTTTGAGTGCTCTACCCAGTTTTTGTAATTTTTCCTTCATGTTACCTGCACTAGATAAATCCATGATTCATATGCAATTTCCAACATCAAAGGTACATAAGAACATGATCTGATACCACTATAATATCCCACAATTATATATTTAGGGAAAACTTGGATTCTCTAGGCAATATCTGAACTATTACACATTAACAAGGAAGCACTAGTAATTTAAACTTATTGTTCAATAAATTATATTCAAAGCACATAACCTTGAAATAGCTCTAACTTATGATTAGATTAGGAAATGTGCCTTGAAATCAACTAGGGTCTGGATATAATCAGGTATGACTATTAAATAATGACTCAATAAACCCAAAGAGAGGGTTTTAATGGCCTTAAACAGATTATACCAAATATGCAACAATAAACTAAATGTAAATCGATGCTATGAATTCAAACACAACTGCTACAATGATACTAATCATTGTGCTTAACATGAAGATAATAAATTCCCAACTTCTATACCCGAAAACATAATAATCAGGTATCAAATTATATTACTCAGCATGCCTCATGTAGATCATTGTTCTAAGAGCTCAAAAGACATGGTATAGAAGATGATTAACAAAAATAGGTCCTAAATGGGGTATTTAGGGTTTTAGTGTTAATCTAAATATGAGGAATAAATCACTGTAAATGAACTAAAAATAGTATGAGATAAATGCAAATAAATTATTCTAAGTGAAATCAAACCCTAATATGTAAGAGGAAGAAAGGGAATGACTTAGCTTATTGATGATGACTATCGCAGGCTGTTACAAATTAGGAACTGGAACCTGAAAATGCAAATGAACACTCAGGGGCCCTACGAAAAGAAGATTTGGGCTATTTGAGATGACACATACACCTGGGAGTGTATTGAGGCACCTCGGGGTGCCCTAGTCTATAGTCTAGGCACTTGAAACAATGTAAATCCTCAGAATTTGAATCTAGAATTATCATTGAGTGTGTTTGAGTGCTTCTTGTATTTCACATTGGATTTTTCAGATGTACTAGAGAATGTCCTGTAATGCAAGGAGATGTATACAAACCTAGAAAAATAAAATATGCATACAAATGGGTCAAAATGACCTAAGTCGCCAAAATAGTGGACTTATCACTAAGAGTTGTACTACATTATGGACCCTAATGTAGTTATGGCATGTGGGTGCATGTTGTGCCCTAGGTGCTCTCATGTCAGTTGTGCTTTCTGAAGTAGTGATAAATAATAGCTATAGAAATGTAAGTATCATGTATGCATGGAATAGAATGGAATCCCCCACCCCTTATGCAGTATGTGTGATGTAGATATCCTAGCTTGAGTGCATGAAACTATGTGGATACAAGTGATGCAATGGATGCAGCCCTATATGAGGTGATAGTAGTGATAAGATGCAGTGACCTAGGAACCTTATTATGGTTTTATAACTTTATATTTATAGGGCTCTCAATCTTAATTTCATAATTAATCCCAACAAGGCCGATTGAGAAGAAGATAAGGATGATCAATAGCTAGAAGTGCCCAAAGTGGGACTGGGCACCCTGGGGTGCCCTAATTTTAGGCTAGAATGTCGGAATGGTCATGAAATATGATGATAATTATTAGGAAATACAAGAGAAATAAGAAATAAAAGATAAGAAAAAGGTGGCCAAAGGGTGGGATTAATTAGTACTTTGTAAACTTGAGAACCTTATAAATAGTAGTATATGACTAGGCTAAATATTTTCTAATGTGCAATATTTGTGTCTACATTTTCTCCCACTTTATGCTGGTGAGAGGAAAGATCAGTAACATAAAGTAAATAGAGATGTGTACCTGATAACCATGTAGAGTGTAGAAAAAGATGTGTTGATGGACTAGACTCAAACGTGGAATGATTAAAAGAAAATTGTGGAGGAACATGGATTCTAAAGATGAAAAATGTGAATAAAAGTGATGATATTGAACCTAGGGTAGAACGTGTGTGTGGTGTACTTGCATGGTTAGTATGGCAAGTACCTTCATGGTGCGTTTTCATTGTTGTTATTGTTGTAGTTGTTATTGCCCCCAATTTGACTATTTATTTCTCATACGGTAGACTTGCAAGGAGAAAATAATTAAGTAGTCAAATTATATGTATGTAAAAATGTTATGTAAAATACACTATAATAGAAAGTGTAAATATAAAAATGGAACATGTACACCTGATCCATGTCGATAAAAAGGGTATACAAGGATATCATGTAGTCTCGCAAGTTTTTTGGGTGATCTCACACCACCCTGGATGAAGAAATATAGGGAGGAAATGCTCTATGTCCTCCAACTCTAACTACTTCTTATGAATTTTTTTGAAGAGATCTCTATACTGCGATGGTTTTTGGGAGATCCTACACCACTAGATGGAGAAGTTTAGAAAGGCCACCCACTGTAGCCCCAGAGCATGTAACTGCTCCGTAGAATTGTCGAAGGAGACCATGTATTATTGATGTCATTGTGTATGGAGTTTGTAGATTGGTCTAAAGTCACTCATTTTGTGTGAACTAGTGTAGATATGTTGTATTATTAGAAACCCTCAATGATTCCCCCCTCTTTGGGGATTCATGTGATGATCTTGGAAGGAGAATGCGGCCCCAAAAGAGGACCAACTGCACTCTAACCTATAGAAGTGTGTCCTACAGGGGGGAATGTAAATGTTTGGTAGATACCAAGGCACACACAAAAGGGGGTGGTTATCTAATACAAGTGTTAGTCCAAAAACATACATGCAATTAAGTGTAAAATATGCAGACAATGTAGAAAAAAACTACCAAGCATAGTAGTGTAAACATGCAAGAAAACAAGAAGACTACACAAATCGGGTTACAAACATGGGACATCACTCACGATGTTGAAATACACGGAAGGACATCATGGCTGCAAGCAACAATCAAGTTTGTACATAAGAAAATGGAAAATCCCAAAACAATAGCAAACAAAGTAGACAAGGAAAAAACAAAAAGGTAGTCATGGAAACTTGTAAACCTCCAAAACAAGTGCTACACATGGAACACCCGTTAGCATGTTAGAGTGAAAACTAATATGTCAAAGAATGTAGAAGCAAGTAGTAAAAGATGTAAAGTACAAAATGAAATAATAGCACCTGTATTAGACAAATGTGGATGGCCTCAAAGATCATTATAGTAAGGGTAGAAGGAAAGCATTCATGCCATGTGTAAATTTCATGTATATGCAATCACACTAAACAAATGCATGAACATGTATGTGTGTTTGATAATGACATATCAGAAGGAAATCTACCATGTGTAATAGAATGAGCATGTAAAACACTAGTAAGCAAGAGTAAATCCTACCAAGATAATGCAGTATGTTGTGGGTAGACAGAATAGAATGCAAGATGGAATGATAAGAGCAACATGTCCTCTAAGTGTTTAGAATTGTATGCAATGAGGTTCATTTTTTCCCCCTCAGTATTCATGAATAAATCATAAATGAGAGTGTGTCATCAGGAAATGGTCAAGTAGTATTGCTTGTGTCTAGCATGTTGTGATGAGTGTGTATAGGGAGTGGTGATGAAATGTGAAATGGAGAGAAGATGTGCGTGAACCCTATTGGTGCTCAAATTAGTCTCACCCTATTTGTCATTGAAATTGTTTAGTTTGCGGGCTCTGTCATGTTTTCTATCTCTCTGTATTGATGCTTGAAGACTCTGGCCTTGATTTGGTTTCCAATATAAGTCCCTTACTTGGTCAAGGATCACTTAAAAGTCCAGAATTTTTTTTCATTCCTCTGTCCATATGAAAGAGTCTGTAACTTGGGCGTAAAACTCATGTTTTTCCTTTCCTTCCATTTTCCATAGTCACATTTTGTTGTCCCTGTCATTTGTGTCCCAAATATCTATGGAAACATGATTGGATGTGGCCTAGGGGATCACATTTGGGCCTTATATCATTCAAAAATTCTCTTTCCATGAAGAAATATTCATTTTCGGGCTCAAATGGTGATTTTCCTGCATTTTACAGCTTGATGGGTGTATTTTTCCCCATCAAATTTACATCTCAGCATCAGTGGAAACGTGTCTCTTTTTGGTTGGGTGCGGCTCAGTGGGGCACTTTGAAAACTCTAAGGCTTGCTTCAGACTCAAAGTTTGTCAACGTGGAGGGTCGGCACTCATTTGAAAATTTTCCTTTTCGTTTGGCATTGGAGTTGTGTCAGGGAGACACATGGAGATTTCTGCTTCTTTGCCCAAACTTAGACAAATTTTTCATGTAGCTGGTATAATTTTGGCAAACCATGAACATGTGGAGGATTGGCACTCATTTTAGGATCCACCTCAGGGTCCCACCTTAACAATTGCGACAGGGAGACATGTGGAGGCTTCCGCCTACTCCGCTTTGTACTTAAAAATTTTCAAAGTAATTTTGAAAGGCCTAGGACATGTGGAGGGACCACACCTATTTGGGGATTGGACCCTATGTTTTATTTTGAAGAAACACCATGAGGACACTTGGAGGCTTTCGTTCACTCTGCCCTTTCCTTGGACTTTTCAATGGCCAAAGAAAAATGTCTCGCACCCTGGACACATGGCACCTTCTTCTGATCCTTCAATTTTTTTAACAACTCTACCAGACTGAGACATGTGGTGATCCCAAACTTGTTTGGGTATCCACTTTTGAGGGCCATGCCAAATTTGCACCAAGGTGACACATGGAGGCTCTTGCTAGCTCCTTTTTGCTTAAAATTTTTCGAAGGCCAAAAAATGATTTTCTTGGGCCTAAGGCACGTGGAAGGCTTGCACTTGTTTAGAGACTTGACTATGTGCCCCACCTTTGCAGTTGCACCAATGAAACATGTGGATGACTATGATATAAATTAGAAAAGGGGAAGAATCAATGCTTGTTGTTTATTGCATCTTTTTTTCCACCATTTTTTCTCCAATACTCCAGGAGACATGAATACACACTATTTTTCATCATTCTTTGATAAAATTCCTTGTCGTCTCTATCTGTAAAGTGCTATTTGATGGATTTGGAAATTAATTTGTGAGTCCAAGGATTTTTAAGGTTGATATTTTGAAGTTGGAATTGCTCAGGCACTTGAAAAAATGGGAATTACTAGAGGAGATGGATGTGGGATGGAGTTGTAGAGGAAAGAAAGGGAAAAGGATGAAATGATGAAAGTTACAAGTGCAAAAGATGAAAAAGGTGTTTCCTAGAGAGCAAAAAGGATTACCTATTAGATCCAGCTACGCAAAGCCTCTAAAAAATGATTAAAAAGGGTATTTCTTGCATGAAAGAATCATAATGATTAGAAGGACTCCCAAAAAGTTGTGGCGTGGCATCCTAGTCATTAGTCGAGGGCCCAAGAAATGTGATCAGTTCACAATTGGTCCACCTGGTATCTTTCGGATGTGAATTTTTTAAATGTCACTTTTCTGAGGAAATTGGTAACAAGCAAAGGTCCCTCGAATATTATTCTCTTTTGGGGGGAAAATTGAGTGAGAAAAATGTATAAATGCAATGACAATACTCTTGTAAATGGTCAGAGGTTGAACTCTTAAGAGAAAATTTGAGAAAGTCATCTTCCTGAGAGACCAAGCCAAGATAACTTGTTATTTTATTCTGTGTTATATTTTCTATCATATCAAGTTGGTTGTAGATGTATAGCCATTGACAAGCACTAAGATTTCTCTAAAAGCTTTCCCCTGCTGATGAATCTAAGCAATTTTGAAATTAATTTGTGTCCAATAACTAGCAATTTGTGTCTGCTTTATTTCATAATGTCTGTAAATAATTTCTTTCATTATTATTGAAATCTTACATTGAAATATTTGTGAAATCACATAGGATCTCTTCCCTATGGCAGTTTAATGGTATTTGCAATTTCATTTCAAGAAGATCCTTCTTCTTGGATGAGATAAATAAATTTAAAATGTATTCACTATCATTTTTTGATAAATATTGTCTGTAAGTGTTCAAGTGTACCTTAGGTGTGATTGATCAGAGAATTTGGTGTTTAATTGAGTCTTTCAATTCAATCCTTCATGTTAGAGTCTCAAAGATTATGTGAAAACATGTTGATTTGGGCCTCCATTGAAGCACACCTTCTGGTTAAAGGAATGTCTTAACTGTTCTAAAGCTTTCTATTGTTCAGTTGTTCATTGTTGTGAATTCCCTTCGAAGATCTGGTATAATCAACTTTATCCTGCTTCATCTCCCAGTAAAATTATTCAAAAACCATGAATCCACCCTAAACTACCCCTATTTTCCTTGTGTATCAACAAAGGAACAAAATATACTTACTAAAATATGCAAAACAATCAAGATTTCTTAATGTTTTTAGTAACCTTAGCATTGTGTTGAAAGTATTGTTGTATATATCTTTTCCCCCCCGAGTAGATATAGGCAAGCAAGAGAAAGGAGAAATCAAAGAAGCTCAAATCCCTGACATTCCCAAGGCGCACATAAGTGGCGCACGATAATGGGTGTCGACAGGGAAAATGGTGTGCCCAAGGTGCACAGAAGTGGCACACGACAATGGATGTCGACAGGGAAAATGGTGCACCCAAGGTGCACAGAAGTGGCGCACGACAATGGGTGTCGACAGGGAAAATGGTGCGCCCAAGGTGCACAGAAGTGGCGCACGACAATGGGTGTCGACAGGGCAAATGGTGCGCCCAAGGTGCATAGAAGTGGCACACGATAATGGATGTTGACAGGGCAAACGGTGCACCCAAGGCTCATAGAAGTGGTGCAAGACAATGGATGTCGACAGGGAAAATGGTGTGCCCAAGGCGCACAGAAGTGGCGCACGAAAATGGATGTCGACAGGGCAAATGGTGCGCCCAAGGCGCACAGAAGTGGCGCACGACAATGGATATCGATAGGAAAAATGGTGCACCCAAGGCACACAGAAGTGGTGCATGATAATGGATGTCGACAGGGAAAATGGTGCCCCTTGGTGCACCTTTAGGAGGCGCAGCATTTTGAGCGCTGAGAGGAAGCAGATCCTGGCGCAGATATTCAGATGGCCATAACTTTTGACTGGGAGCTCGGATTCATGCAAGGTTGGACTTTTTGGAAAGATTACGAGGTCCTCTCTCTAACTACGACTATATATATTTAATTGAGTGGGAAAAAATTATTTAAAATGCAAAATACAGTTCGCCACTTTTGGGTTCACTGGGGTTCTCACCTACCACCATAATGAGATAATTAAGTGCATTCTGGAGGTGGTTGGGGTAGATTTTGATTTCCTCTCTTCTCCCTCTCTTTTTCCTCCTATAAATTGTAAGGATAGGCTTATTTCTAAAGGTTGGACATCTCTGTTTTGCCCCTCCCTTCTTCTCTTTGGTAGGTGAACTTGTGGAGTTAAAACCTCCCATTTGAAACTGTAATGCAACCTTGCCTCTTGGCATTTTGCAGTGTGTTGTATCAATATTTGGAGAAAATTAATGCATGTATGTGGATGATTCTTAACCCTCTCTGTATTCATTTGCATCCCCTTGATCTTTCACTGTGAATCTGGCTATCTGTGCATGATCTTGCATTACATTTTAATGGTCTGTGTTTATTGGCAAGACAGGTGTTCTTCATTCCTCGGTGCATCACCTTTGTAGTTTAGGTTTTATTTTATGCATTTTCTTACCCTGTCTCCTTGGAAAGTTAGATTAGGTTTTTATTAAACCCACTGCATTTTCTACGTGTGCATCTGAATAGAGGAATAGGAACTGGCCTTCATCCGGAGAGGTTTTCCGATTTCGCAAGGTCCCACACTTGGGAAAAGCTCCATGTTATGCAATCGTACTGAGAGTCTCAACCCATCGTGTTGCAGACATTCAGGGGTGCTGTGATTCATCATCAATAGTTTTGGCACGCCCGGTGGGACCAAGAGGTCATTCCACAGATTTGAAGGGATTTTCAAGAAATTCAGACTTAAAAAGTTGCAGGTTTTACAGTTTCATTTTTTTACCTTCCAGGCTGAACTTTGAAATCAATTTTCAAGGACTTAACTTGTTCGAAACAAGTCAAAATTTCACCAGTTGATAGATCGGGGGATAATATTCAAAAGGGTATTTTTAGATTTTTGAGATTTTTACTTTCAAAATTTCATGGTTTTTTTATTTTCGGATTTCAGGTTTTCGGAAGTCTGGCATTTTTGGATTTTCGGGACTGTCATTCCAAATCAAATTCCAAACTCTAAAATATCAAAAATACAGGTCTCTCAAAATTCTATTTTTTAAAATATTGTCAAGTTTGGTGTGTAACTTGGCAGAAGTCTACCTTTTGAGGCTCATTTTTCTAACACATCTGGCGACTCCGAAGGGATAGAATTCAACGGTGTAGCAGCACAAGTTACCCAGGCACATGAGAAGAATTCGAACTAGGTCTAATACTCGAGAAGAGGGGCTATTTTTCCACTTGTAACTATCACCAGGTAGAGGGAGGAGAGGAAGAAGACCACAAAGATCACCACCTGGTAGGCCTTTTCTCGCATCAACCAGGGTTATTAGGCCAATCATAATGGCACATCTACCACCGAATCCCTTTGTCAACTTCACGAGCAGTAGTCTACTTGCCCTAAATTCTCAGAATCAAATTCCAGTTGCAGCACTAAAGAATATACCCTATTTCACAAGAGAAAATCATACTACTCCTATTGATCACATCCAGGATATTGCTAATGCATGTGCAATTCACGAAATAAATGAAATGGATGTTGCAGTCAAGTTGTTGGCTTCATCTTTCAAAGGTAAGGCCTTACAATGGTTTAGGAGCCTAGTAGTAGGGTCTATTATGAATTGGAACCAACTTTGTTCAGCTCTTTGCAACCAATTCGGGGAGAGGGCGGAAAATTTATCTTTATTGAAACAGCTGACAATAATCAAAAGGGCTCCTAACGAACAAATGAAAGATTTCAACTTCAGATTCCAACGGACATGGGACAGGATTCCAATAGTTGTGAAACCAACCGCCAAAGGAGCATTCCTTTATTTCTTAAAGGCTATAAATTCAGACATAGCCATGATGATCTAATCAATGGGAGGAACAACACTGCCAGGGGCCTACAACATAGCTATCAGAGTAGATAACTATTTGATCCAAACTAGCAAGCTTGCACCAAGGCCACTAATGCCTCTCTATCTAGATATGGGAAATCCTACAACCAGTCAAGCACCAGAGTTGAATCCCATTCCAACTCCTAGAAATCAAAGCAATAATGGGGCATCGACTTCTTTAGATACTTCAAAGGAATTGCAGGAGGTTATGAAAAAGCTACAGAACCTTGGAAATGAGCTAGTAACTATCAAAAGACAGCAAGCTCAAAGTGCTAGACCGTATCAGCCTCAAGCACAGTACCAAGCTAGGCCCCCATACCAACAAAATAGACCACCACCTCAGGCTGCAAATCAAAACCAAAACCAAGGACAACCTCAAACTGCCATGCCATTTCGACCGTACGATCCAAATGCAATGACGTCCTCAAGAGCCTTGGTCCTGACACAAAATAACATGGCACAGGAGTACGACAGGTGTTACCCTTACAATCTACCTCACAATCAATCAGCATGTTTCAATGGTGCACTAAATCAGGCCTTGATGGTGCAAACCATTGGTGTTCCTCAAGTACTAAGCCAGGAGGAGAATCAACAGCAAGAAATGCAACAAGAAGGACCTCCAACAGAAACCACAATGGCAAATTGGCAAATGGAAGACTTCTATGGAGTTAACCAACAGCCTTTTCAAGGCATGGCTGCCAACACACTATCAAAGAAGAGAAATATAGGAGAGGGACAACCGTGTAATCCAGTTGTTTCTCAACCCACTCTTACACAACAAGGGGTCAGTAGACCAAACATAACTCCAAATGTGCAAAATCAGCCTAAGGTACCTGTTGTAGCAACACACGCACATGCTCAAGCTCCAGAAAAGTTTACACCAAGTAAGGGACAACAAAAGGACAATTCATCCCCTTTCAACATCATTGATCAAATGAAGAAGACAAATGTGAATATATCAATGTGGGAATCTTTATCCATCCTAGGACAAAGAGATCTTCTACAAGCTGCCACGAAGAATTGGTCAACTTCAAACTAGCAGGCCTGTATGCAAGAGAAGGTCCTCACGAATGCTGCTCAGCCTGAAGGGAATCATCAAGGACAACAAGGTAAAGTTTTGAAACCCCCTCCATTCTATGTTTCATTAATCATCGAGGATAAATTAGTACACAATTGCATGATTGATTCTGGGGCATATAGTTCAGTGATGCCAAAGCAAATAGCGGATCAACTGGGTTTGAAATATGAGCCAGTGCTAAAAGGAGTAGTATAGCTAGATGGAATGGCAGTAGGAACTATTGGAGTCATCAAGGGGTTAAGCCTAACACTACATTCCTGTCCTAATGTTACAGTTCTGCAAGATGTGTCTGTGATTGACCTTCCGCCACTCTTTGCGTTGTGTCTATCAAGAGACTTCACTGCAAAAATCGGTGGATATTTATCTGTAGATTGGTCACACATGATTTTTAGGACAAGGTATGGAGCCAAAGCAACAATCAGGTTGGAACCAATTGCCAATTCCCATATTGAGCCTCATGTATCAGGTCCTATCAAATGCAAATTGCTCAGCTTTTGATCAGGAGGAGTGTTTAAATGATCCAGAAACAGGTACTAAGGTCGAGGGAATTCCTGATTTAACTTTGGATGAATGGGCAAACAAGAGTCATGAATTTTACCCATACAAGGAAATTGAAGAATCTGAATTGGGCGTGTATTGTATACACGAAGAAAATTCACCCATTCCCAACATCATTCAGCCTAAAAAAAGGATGAAAACAAAGTTTGGAAGTTATTTTTTGATGGTTCAAGAAGCAGACAAGGTGCTGGAGGTGGTGCAATGTTGATTTCACCACAAGACATCAAATATTTTTCAGCTTTTTGTTTCCAGTTTTCCTGTTCAAACAACATGGCTAAATACGAAGCATTGATTCATGGAATTCATTGGGCCAGGAAGAGGGGCATAAAGAACTTGCAGGTGTTTGGAGATAGTGAGCTAATTGTCAACCAAGTTAGGAGACAACATGCTATAAAGAACGACTTGCTGAAGAGCTACAAGAATAGGGTATGGTACCTCATTGAGGATTTCAAAGCTTTCAACATTGTGTCCATACCCAGGAAGAAAAATGAAGTCACAGATAGGCTCGCAGCAGTTGGAGCAACGTTTGATGTGGTTGACAACATTAGAAGGAGAAAAACAAAGCCACATATCCATCTGATTGTGAGGCCAGCAGTTCCAGATAATAACACAAGCTGGCAGGTGTTTGAGAACGATCAACAGATCATCAATTTCTTACAAGAAGAGGCTGAATTCTCATCTAGGAATCAGGACAGATTATAGCAGCAATATGGGGATCAAGTAGTGCAGCTGCGGACAAACAAGCTTCCTAAGGGTTTGGTAACATTGGAAGCTATCTTCAACCCTAACGACTAGTTCCGTAAGGAAAAGGCTAACATACAGGTCAAGAGAGAAGATTCAGAGCCAATTCCAGTTGGGGAAGGCAAAACACTTCAAATTGGTAAAGTGGCCATTGAGCAGGAGAAATCAGATTTCATACAGCTTTGCCAAGAATTTCCAGATGTCTTCACTTGGAGCTATGAATACTTAAGAGGATTCGATCCAAATTTGGCACAACATACCATAGAATTGGATTCAGATGCTAAGCCCATCAGGTAGAAGCATAGACCAGTCAACCCTCACATTGAGCCTCTAATGAAGAAAGAGCTTAACAAGCTAATAGAAGCAAGCATTATATTCCCGATCAAGCACTCAAGCTGGGTTGCAAACTTGGTTCCGGTCAGGAAGAAGAGTGGAGAAATCAGGTTATGTGTAGACTTCCGAGACCTCAATAGGGCATCTCTCAAAGACCATTACCCGCTTCCTTCAATGGAATGAATATTGCAAGTAGTATCCGGTTCAGAGAGATTCTCTCTCCTACATGGCTACTCAGGGTATAATCAGGTGATGGTGAAAGAAGATGACCAATTCAAGACAGCTTTCACCACTAGATGGGGGACCTATGCCTACAAGAAAATGCCATTTGGGCTATCAAATGCTGGAGCCACTTTCCAAAGGGCAATGGATATGGCATTTAGGGGGTTGATTAATAAAATAGTTTTGATATATCTTGATGACATCACTGTATTCTCAAAAAATGCAGTGGATCACCTCTGTCATCTGAGACAAGTATTTCAGAGATGTAGAAAATTTGGGGTGTCACTGAATCCCAAAAAATGCATATTTTTGGCTCACGAGGGAAAACTCCTAGGCCCACAATTGTTTCGAAGGAAGGGTTGATGATTGACCCAGAGAGAGTCGAAGCAATTCGAGCATTGCCATTGCCAAGTCACAAGAGGGCTCTTCAAAGCTTCTTGGGAAGGATCAATTTCATCCGCAGGTTTTTTCCAAACTTTGCAGCTCTCGTAAAACCAATAACGCTGATGTTAAAGAAGAGCATGGCATTTAAGTGGACATCCGAAGGCAAGGCAAGTTTTGAGGCAATAAAAGAGGCTATATCTCAAGCTCTGACTCTCGTCAATCCAGACTTCTCCAAGGACTTCGTGCTATATGCCTTTGGTGGTGGGGACATGATTTCTACAATCCTGGTACAACAAAACAAAGGAGGATTAGAACAACCAGTTGCTTTCTTCAGTCAAGGCTTGGAGGAATACAAAACTAGGTACTCTTTCATTGAAAAGCATGTCCTTGCAGTAATCAGGAGCTTAAAGAAATTCAAGCACCTAGTCTCAAACAACAAGATCTAATTATTGGTCTCTCATGCGGGAGTTAGGGACTTCCTTCTAAACAAGGATCTAAATGAGAAACATGCAGGATCGATAACTCGTGTCATGGAATATGACATTGAGATCAAGGCCACCAAACTAGTACGTGGGAAGGGACTATGTGAGCAGCTAGCCTTGAGTCAACAAGTTGAAGCAGGTGATGAAAAAGAGACTGCCTTGGTACTACAAGATGATCAAGAACAAGAAAATGATGATGTGCCTACTCCTTGTTGGACTCGGAATATGATACACTTCCTACAGACAGGCCTATGCCCCCTAGAAATGAGCAAAGCAAAGAGGAGATACTTCAGATTACAAGACATTCCATATGTTCTTGTTGATGGTGTTTTGTTTAAAAAAGACATCAATGGATTTCTATTGAGGTGCATTGGGACAAATCAAATTAAAAGGGTGTTACGAGATTTTCACGATAGAGATTCTGGAGGAAATTTTGCCCCACGAGTAACATCTCTCAAGATAATGAAGGAAGGGTATTATTGGCCAACAGTCTTCAGTGACTGCTATACATGGATAAGAAAGTGCAAGAAATGTGCACTCTTCACAGGCAAAGAAATACTAGCAGCGCTTCCATTGCACCCAATTCTGGTTGACCAACCATTTATGCAATGGGGATTAGACTTCATCGGGGTCATCAATCCAAACTCAAGCCAAGGCCACAAGTGGATTCTCATGGCAACGGACTATTTCACCAAGTGGACCGAAGCAGTAGCGCTCAAGGAAGCAAATGAGTCTAACATACTAGACTTTTATGAAGGAATAGTGACCAGGTTTGGTGTGCTGGCCACTATCATATCAGATAATGCATTGGCATTTATGGATTCCAAGATTACAGAATGGGCTGTCAAGAATGGAATCTATTTGAGCACCTCTTCAAATTATTACCAGCAGGGTAATGGACAGGAAGATTCCATGAACAAAAATTTGCTAAGAATCATCAGGAGGACTCTGGACAAAAATCAAAGAACATGGCATACCAAGCTAAAATCAGCATTATGGGCTGACAGAATAACACCAAAGAGGTCTACAGGTAATTCCCCTTACAAGTTGGTCTATGGAAAAGAGGCAGTATTGCCTATATCATTAGAACTGCCTACATTGGAGTTCATGAAGCAGTTGGAGTTGGCTGAGTTTGAACCAATGGAGGCTAGGTATGCAGAGTTGATGGAGTTGGAAGAAATTAGAGAGCATGTTGTTCAGATGATTGAAAAGGACCAAGCCTTAGTTAAAAGATGGTTTGATAAGAAAGTAAGAGAAAGGACCTTCCAGGAAGGGGACCTAGTTCTGAAATGGAATGCAGATCGGGCAAAACCAGGAAGACATTCCAATTATGATGTCATTTGGAGTGGCCCCTACATGGTCACGAGATGTAAAAGTAGTAATGCCTTCCAATTGTCTACATTGGATGGAGAAGAATTCCCGATTCCGGTTAACGGAATCCACCTTAAACATTGCTACTAAAAGGAAAAGATTTACCCTTGTAAATATTAGCCTAGTTTTCAATTCCTCTAAGTGCATATGCACATTGTCTTGTTGTAGTTAGGTTTCTATTTTCCTAAGTGCTTTGGCACAGGTTTTTTTGCTCTCAGGTTGTTTTATACAATTTAGAATGCTGTCAAAGAATAATTTGCAGTATCAGGTTCGGGATCAAATATCAGATTGGTCTCAGGTTATTGCTTATGACTCCATGCCCAATGGATTGCTAAAAGGCCACTGATCTTCTACCTAGTAGGCAGGTGATCCCATTGAGTTGCCAAATTTTTGTATATATCTTTTCCCCCCGGGTAGATATAGGCAAGCAGGAGAATGGAGAAATCAAAGAAGCTCAAATCCCTGACATTCCCAAGGCACACAAAAGTGGCGCACGACAATGGGTGTCGACAGGGCAAATGGTGCACCCAAGGCACATAGAAGTGGCACACGACAATGGATGTCGATAGGGAAAATGTTGTGCCCAAGGCACACAGAAGTGCCGCACGAAAATGGGTGTTGATAGGGCAAACGGTGCGCCCAAGGCGCACAGAAGTGGTGCACGACAATGGGTGTCGACAGGGAAAATGGTGCGCCTAAGGCACACAGAAGTGGCACATGACAATGGATGTCGATAGGGAAAATGGTGTGCCCAAGGTGCACAAAAGTGGCACACGACAATGGATGTCAACAGGGAAAATGGTGCGCCCAAGGTGCATAGAAGTGGCACACGACAATGGATGTCGACAGGGCAAATGGTGCACCCAAGGTGCACAGAAGTGGCGCACGACAATGGATGTCGACAGGGAAAATGGTGTGCCTAAGGCGCATAGAAATGGCACATGATAATGGATGTCGACAGGGCAAATGGTGCGCCCTTGGCACACCTTCAGGAGGCGCAGCATTTTGAGCGCTGACAGGAAGCAGACCCTTGCGCAGATATTCAGATGGCCATAACTTTTGACTGGGAGCTCAGATTCATGCAAGGTTGGAATTTTTGGAAAGCTTACGAGGTCCTCTATCCAAATAAAACTGGATATATTTAATTGGGTGGGAACAAATTCTTAAAAATTCAAAATACAATTCGTCTCTTTTGGGTTTGTTGGGGTTCTAACCTACCACCATAATGAGATAATTAAGTGCATTCTGGAGGTGGTTGGGGCAGATTTCGATTTCCTCTCTTTTCCCTCTCTTTTTCCTCCTATAAATTGTAAGGAGGGGATTCTTTCTAAAGGTTGGACATCTCTTTTTTGCCCCTCCCTTCTTCTCTTTGGCAGGTGAACTTGTGGAGTTAAAACCTCCCATTTGAAACTGTAATGCAACCTTGCCTCTTGGCATTTTACAGTGTGTTGTATCAATCTTTGGAGAAAATTAATGCATGTCTGTGGATGATTCTCAACCCTCTCTGTATTCATTTGCATCCCCTTGATCTTTCAATTTGAATCTGGCTATTTGTGCATGATCTTGCATTGCATTTTAATGGTCTGTGTTTATTGGCAAGACAGGTGTTCTTCATTCCTCGGTGCATCACCTTTGTAGTTTAGGTTTTATTTTATGAATTTTCTTACCCTGTCTCCTTGGCAAGTTAGATAAGGTTTTTAGTAAACCCTCTGCATTTTCTACGTGTGCATCTGAACAGAGGAATAGGAACCGGCCTTCATCCGGAGAGATTTTCTGATTTCACAAGGTCCCACACTTGGGAGGAGCTCCATGTTATGTAATCGTACTGAGATTCTCAACCCATCGTGTTACAGATATTCAGGGGTGCTGCGATTCTTCATCAACAAGTATCTCCATCTTTTAGAAGTGACAACACTTAAGAGTTTAAATTATGGAGTATTGACCATATTTTCCCAAGGTTTTCTTCATAAAATTTGTGTAAAAGAAGGATATCTCCATCTCCTTCATCAAACATAGGTCACACTAAGGGTCCTCTCACCCTGGTCGAATAGGCACAGCCTAAAGTAGTGAGGACAGGTCAAATCCTCTAAAAGGTGTTGTCCATCTCTCCAAAAATATGAGTAACAAAGGGCCAGTTAGATCTCATCCTTGGCTACAAAATGACACACACAATGATCTATCTATCTCTAAGCTTCATGTCTAATCTGTGTTGCTTCTCAACTTGAAAGGGAGAAAAAATTTGGATACCAACAAACCTTATAGTTAAAGCGTGTATCACGACTTTTTTCATCATATAACTAATGATTTATCCCTAAGCTTATATCACTATGGAATGATTGTATGGGAATGAGATATATGGAAATATGTGTATGGACCTTATATCCTAAGCATATACCATGACTCGTAGAATGTGTGAGTGATGATTTATCCCTAAGCATATATCACTATATAATGAGCGGATGAGGATGATTTGTATGGAAAGATTTGTATGTACACTATAGCCTAAGTGTATACCATGAATTTTTGATTGGAAGAGTGATGATTTAGCCTTAATCCTATATCACTACATGATGGAGGAAGAAGGTGATGATCTATCCTATAACATATGTCACTACGAGATGGGTGAAGAGGGTGTATGGAGCATAGATAAGTAGGTGGTAGATAAAGGAGGGTGGCAATTTTATCAATAAGTGTAGATCACTATGAGATGAATTAGGAAATGGTGGTGATTTAACCTAAAGTGTGTACCACTAAGTGATGAGGTAATAGAATGACGTAGAATAGGTTATTAAAATGTGTGATGATAGGATGTAAGAGGATAATGATAAATTCACGACAAGAGTGGTAATTTAACCTAAGGTGTATACCACTACATGATGATATAAGGGAATAGTATATATGGCTTGAGAGAATGATAGAACGACTAGAAATGATGAAGGAAGTGATGATTTAACCTAACATGTATACCATTATGGGGTGTGATGATGAGTGTAGGTGATGTTATGGCCTAGAACATTGGTCACTAGTTTGAGAAATGTGGTATGATGACATGTCATATGTAAGTAAGGTCCATTTGATTGGTAAACCCTCAGTATTAAAGTATGTACCAAGGAACTAAACTGTGTCATAGGGTGGTGAGTGAAAAGCATAGAATACAATAGATTGTATACAACGAAGTTAGGTAGAATGTGAATGTAATGCAATAAATGTGTAGGTAGAAGTAGAATGTGTAATGATGATAAATAACACTAGACCTAAGTATAAGGAAATCTAGAATAGGATGTATGGATGCAGTATGGGTGTGTAATATGTAGCAATAAGTGTACGTAGAAAATGGAATGTGTAGTTGTAAGATATTAAACTAGACTTAGATATAATGTATTTCTAGTATAAGTGTAAAATGTAGAGATGGAATAGAAAACTAGACGCATATGTAATGATAGCTAGTGTAGTGTGTATGAGATAGATGAGGTAGAAATAACTAGTAGTTGAGGTGTGCATAGGATGATGTAGGATGTATATATATATATATATATATATATATATATATATATATGTATGTATGTATATGTCTGATAAGGTAGTGTATAGGGTTCATTGTAAAGGTAATCCCTTAATAGTCCAATGTGAACCGAAGCACTAGGGTGCATCATCGGGTAATGAGGGTGTGATAAAATGTGATAAAAATGTTGATATGTGAAGAAATGAAAATTTATGGATGCGAGAGGTATTAATACAAGAGTACAGGTGGAGGGGGGAGTGTCTAGTGGCTAGGTCCCCTCAACTGGTTAGGAAAAAAGAATCACCCAATAAGGTTGAGGAATGGATGTCCATCAATATGTACATGAGATTAGGATGGCACAGAATGATGCTCTAATAATGGTGGTATAGGAGATAAGTGTTGTGCAGGGGAATGAAGCTGATATGTATGTGATGGGTGGATACAATATGAACGTAGGGGAATAGTAAAATGTGTAGGTGAGGGAGATTGAGGAGATGTCAGGTGTAAAGAGGATGATAATTGATGTGGGATAAAATGAGGTGGTTTTGGGTGGTGAGATGTTGTAGTGGTCTGAGAAGGAGGTCGATGTCAATGTGTAGGAATAATGGATGGAGTAGGTGGAAATAAGGTGGAATATGCATAGGAAGTAATGGAGATAATCTTGTAGCAGCTGTATAGGGAAGAGTAGAGGATGTATAAGCAAATGGATTGGAAAGTGAGGATGAGGGAAGTGAAGAATGTAGGAAAGTTTGTGGTTGAGGTGAGATGCCGGTAGCGTGAGTTTTCCCCCTATGATGTGAGAAAATTGGGTGAGTGGAGTGGAACGTAGAAGAAGAGTGTGGGTGAAATGAAAGGATATTTAATTATTGGAGTTCTCAAATAATATGGCTCAATTCATGGTAAGAGTTAGTATGATGCCCTCGAATACGGTGGTAGCGGTAGAACAATGGGTCGCGATAGTGGATTGGTTTAGGTGGCAGAGGGCAGTGATTACATGGAATATCAATGAATTTATGATGAAGCAGGAGGCTAAGAATGTCCTATGGTTTAGTAGTGGAAGGAAGAAAAAAGGGTGAAGGTAAATATATGTTTTTTGGGGTATTAGGGGATGAGGCAACGGAAAAATATCATGCAGGGTCTGTAGTAGTAGTGGGAGTATGTGGATTAGCAACATCTTTAAGTTGGGTGATCTCAACGTGAAGAGACGTAATTTTTTCCTCCGTGTACTAACATTCTATTTGAAGTAATTGTATAATATCAAAAGAGTGGGTAGGAGATGGAGGATGATTAGGGTGAGACTCATCAATTGTGGTGCTGGAGATAGAAGAGGGTGTAGGTGAAATTGGATTGCATGAAAGTAGTGACAGGACAAGAGCATCAAAAATATCATCAATAGAAGTGTCAAAGTCATATTGGACTGCTCAAGATACATAATAGGCAAGTGTATGTGGGAGGTTGTCTAGATAACCATGAATGCATAAAATGTACATGACCATGGCATACTGCTCATCTATAAAGGTAGGTAATGGGAATCCTTGAGCATAACAAGAAGTAAGGTTGGATGTATAGCAATAAAAATAACTACTAACAATGCTAGCAGTTCCTAAGGGCATGAGGAAGGTGATATCGATATGATCAAAATCAAGGGTGCCCCCAATATAATCTAATCAAGACTGACCTATCTTAATTGGATAGGAATTAGGATGGTGTGCGAGATTAACCACAAGGTGAAAAACATGCAAACCATAAGTGGAAGTGAGAATAATAGAACCATGATACAAATATGGATCACTCAAAGGAGTATGAAGGTCATCAAGGTGGAACCCTAGTTGATAGAGACCATCATATGAACAAACAGTGGGAGGAAATGAGGTGTTGAGAGGTATGTGGTACCAATAGGAATTGTTGATGAAGAGAGTGCAAGTGAAGGATGGGCATACTAAAGAGGTGGGGGATGGTGGCAAGAACGGAATGATATGAAGGGGTGGTGAGAAAACTTGGTATGTAAAAATAGTAGTAGTAGTAGTGACATGTGGTGGAGAATAAATAGTATTAAGCATGCGAAGAGTTGTTGTGAATGGCATGTCATATAGAAAAGGGGACATGGGAGGAATGGGAAAATAAACTGAGTAGTGTTTGGTGGATTTAGTAGATGGTGTCAAAGTAACAAAAAAAGTGGAAGGGACTAAGGTAGGTATAGTTGGTGAAGGTGGAGACTAGATTATGGGTGGAGAAGAAGGAGGTGTATGGTTAGATTCAGTTATGCCCAAGGTGGGAGAGAGAATGATAGGATCACGAGGAAGAGCTTAGACTTTGGAAACGAGTTGGGGTAAGGTAGCAAGATTAATAATGCATAAGTAAGAGGTAACAACATCCGAAATATCTTGAGGATCCATTCCAGAAGATGGAAGGAAAATGAATGAAGGACAAGGGTTAAAACCAAAAGAAGCAGTGGGGGTATTGGTAAAAGCATGGCCACAGCTATCAAATTTCAAAGTAACTAAAGAATTAGGAGAACAAAACTTTCTATGGCACTTTCCCATGGTGGAAAGTGCAGATTTGAAACCCTAAGTGGGGAAAGAACATAGAGATCAGGTTCACCAAAATCATTAACAAAAATAGGTCCTAAAAGGGGTACTTAGTGTCTTAGTTTTAATCTAAATAGCAGGACTAAACGACGTAAATGAACTAAAAACTGTATGAGATAAATGTAAAAAACTATTCTAAGTGAAATAAAAAAATAATATGTAAGAGGAAGAAAGGGAATGACTTAGCCTATTGATGATGACTATTGTAGGTTGTTGCATATCTATAACTAGAACTAGGAAATGTATAAAAACACTCAAGGGCCCTGCGAAGGGAAAATATGGGCTATTAGAGATTACACGGGATATTAGTATAAGACTAGGCTAAATATTGTATAATGTGTAATATTTGTGTCTACAACATCTAGGAACAAGTGTTTATCACCAATAAACATTGCCACCTAGTTTGTTTTACGTATAGGTTGCAATATACAATTAAATCATACAATATCTAAATCGCTCAGCATGGAATTGAATCAAGACTCACAGACATATAAATATCTTCCTTAAACTGCCTGAATAACTGCTCTCCCAAATGATTTAGTTCAGCAATGATTCATAAATAAATCTGCAATTAAATACCTCTCAAACATGTGAAATATGACTGTCAGAATAGGAATATAACAGCCACAAAGAATAATATATTCACTAATAGGAATCTCTGCCAAAGTCTCTCAAATCTATTCTCAAATAGTAACCAAACAATGCTTTTCATCACTAGATTTTTAGAGGAAGTTATTAGCAAAATATTTCCTAAAAAATATCACTGAAGCTAGCAAATTAATCTCATCAATTGGCTGCACATTTAGAGCACTTAAATATGCCTTAAAACACCCAGAAAGTTACCTAATGAAGTAGCTAGCCAAAGGATAAAATAGAAGCTTAGTTCAAACAAAAACTAGACCACTACAACATCGAATATTAGTGCTACCCTTACCCTAGAGAAGTCGTTGTAATAAAGGAATGTTGGCAAAATAATTTTTCATTCGGTGAATTAGTGGATTGTCGCCAATAGTGTGTTGGACTGAGTCCCTCTGATTGAATGGGGAAGCTCCATTTATTGAAAACAAGGAAATGAAAATAATCTAAACTAATTTTCAAGGTGGATCGAATACTGAGATCACATAGTAATACTTCCCTAAACCTATAACAATTGCTTGTATTTAATACAATAGAGTAAAATTATTCATTGAGGGAGATGGGAGAGAAAAGTGATAAAGGGATTTTAATAAAGAAATAACATAACAAAGTTTGTTGCATTAAAACCAGAAAATTTGACTTGCATCAATTAAAAGAAACCATTTTCAAAGAAAGAGGAACAATCAACAAGAAACACAAAGCCTTATTGCGTCATGTTCCACAATTTACAATGTTCCTAGAGTAAAAATTGAGAGGGAGATAGAATATTAGATAAGGAACAGAAGAAATGAATGCCCATGCTTCTAGAAAGATAGTGAGAGCTAGTAAACAAGTATTAACCATTTCCTTGAAATGAGGTTGCCATTCATATTTATAGTACAAAGACTAACTTTTCATATCCCCCACAAGACCTTTAATCTTCCTTTGTGATTGTTCACTTTTCAGCTTCTGACCTTTGGTGTTCCTTCGCCACGGTGACCTTTCAAATTTTTAACCTTTGGTATCCTAGTTTTCGCTCGCCAATACCTTTTTCTTGTTCCCAGTCGTCAACACATTTTCTTATTCCTGCCCATCAATACATTGTTCTCATTCTCAGACTCATCAAAAACTTGCTCTCAGTCATCAACAGAATCTTTGTGTTCCCATCCGTCATCGAAATCTCACTCCCAGACATGAATCTTCCTATTCCCAAACAAAATAAAAACCCTTTTCCCATCTAGTAATGCATTCTTTTTGTTACCAGCTAGTAACACATTTGTGCTACCGGTCGGTAACACTTTTGTATCTCAAGACCAAATTTTAGTTTTTCATTTTCAGGGTCAAAACATAACAAAATTTGGTTGTATAATATACAAAAAACTATTGAAAATGGAAAATGAATCCAATGAGAATATTTCAAAGTCCTGAAAATTATTTTTTCATCATTTTTTACCCGTATTTTCACTTTTTCCTCAAGGTGTGCACCACTAAACTGAGTGATATGAAGATTTTATGATCACCACAAACTAACACATCATATGGTATGTGAAGAGAACTAAATATAATTTAATTTTAGATTTTAATTGCCTCTCAAATATTCATGAGTCTCTTGAAACCTTTTAAACAAGTTACACTTTATACATGGGCCTTTGTGTTACACTGTCGGATGTTTTTCACCTCTCAAAATTCCAAAAATATTTCCTTTATGATTCCAACATGAATTATGATATTTTATCTCTCTAATTGCTATGGTAGTAGCTTCTAACTCTTTATAGGGCTCTTGAAACTCTTCAAAACAAGGTCACTATCTTTTTTAGAAGATGCATTTCCCAATTTTGAAAAACTTATTACTAAACCTTGATTTTCTTCCAAAAAATTCCTAAACTATTCCAAATGGTCACAAATATTTTTCATTCACTTCATGAATGTATTATATCTTCTTGGTGCATCCCAGGAGGTTCTTTGCATGCACCAAAAGTATGAGAATAGGCCTTTTTAGGCCTCTAGGAGCAACTCCTTCCAGGTGAATCATAACAAGTCCATTAATTATTTTCCATGGACTTACCTACACGTGAAATGTACTTTAAAAATCTAGTTAACACATCCCTCTTAGCCATGATGGAGATTACATAGTCAGATATTGGCCAGAGGGTAGGTTCACATTACCTAGTTCAGGGAATTTTTGAGTGTCGGCTTGATTGTCATGGCCAAAATATCAAATTTTTATGTTATACATTTAACATGACAAAAAGGACATAAAAACATGCAAAATTATTATCACTCCACACTAGTAAATTCATGCAAATAGTCCACACTTGTAATGCCTCCATTTTTTTAAAAATAAATAAATAAATAAAATAATAGTAATAAAAACAAAATAAAAGAACTAAAAATTTATTATGCCTATGACTTCTTGCTGGGGGTGGTTTTAGGGTGGATTAGGGTAAGGATATGCCTTATGGTCTTGTTTTTTTTATTTTACTGAAGAAAGAAAATAGCCTCCACCATGGAAGCTTGGAACCAGTCTTGGCTGCAACTTTTTTCACCCAACCAGTGTGCTTTGGGCATTTTTTTTACCTCTCCAAAGAAATGCATCACAAAATGTCATCCCTGGAGTGCCATGTTTCCTTTTTACAGCCTGTGCTCACACTTTCCCTAGCCTGTGTCAAAAAATGCGTGCCCAGACCTGCGCGACTTCCTTCAGCGCATAAAATGACAGAAAATTTTGTCAGATGAGTTATTTACATGGATAATAGTGGTTCCCATTGGGTGATGGTGGGTTTCCTCAGTTTTATCACACATTATTTGATTTGTAGGCTCTGCACATTTTTTTCCGCTCCTAGCAGGGAAGATGGACAAGAAGAATATGAAAAATGTGGAAGCATGTGAACTGTGTGATTAAATGCATGGAAAAAAATGCAGTTCCATGGACTGCAATGATTTTCGGATATGCATAAATGCGTTTGTTGAAAAGGCCTTTGAAACTTCCAATAAAATGTGTTTGATACATGTAAGCCATTCCTCCACTACCTTTTTCCAGCAACCTCCTAGCTGCTGTCAAAATGGGAGCTTTAGAACTGTGCATGGACATCCATCAAAGCATCATGGGGAGATAATATCCCTTAATGTCTTGTCAGGTACCCAGATCTGCTTGTATGCAAAATGTAAAGGCATACACAATGCATGTGAATTGTTTGAAAAAATACCTAGAAGATATGTTGTCTCCAAGACTACAATGATAGTAGGATAAAAAAAAAAATGGGTCTGTTAAGAAGGCATTGAACTGTTTAATAGAATGCCTCAAAGAAATGTTGTCTCATGGAATGCCATGATGGCAGCATATGCAAAAAATGAATGTGTATAAAAGGACTGAGATGTGTTTGGCAGAATGCTTCGAAAAAATGTGGTCTTCTAGAACATACCCTGACCATGTAAGCTTCATTTTTGTTTACTTAGCATGTAGCCAGGCAATTTCATTGCACGAGGGTTGTAAATAATTCGAGGGCATGAGTTCCTCCTGTAGAATCATGCCTAGAACTAATCATTATGTTTGCTGGTTTTTTATGAGCACATGAGAATGTGCAAAATGTGGAGGCATGCTTAAGGCATGTGAAGTGTTTGACTAAATTCCTTCAAAAATCATGGTCTAATGGTTGCAAGATTTGAGGCTACACACAAAAGGAGGAAGATCTCATCCTATCCAAACAACAACAATTAGAAACCATTTGATCATGCTCAGCAAGAGGTGGGTCGAATCCAGAAGGAAGGAGGAATGTGATCAGAGTAGGGGAATGGTTTTCAAGTCTGTAGTTATAGATTTTGTTGATAGACGTGTATGTAAAATGGTGGAGCTAAGGACGCTCGTGGACTGGTTGACAAAGTGCCCAATCAAGAGACTGAACCCAAGCCTGTGGCTTCGACCGACTTCATTCTCCAGGCATGGTTCTTCTTCCCTTACCTCTCATAATTCTCTTGTTTTAGTTCTCTTTTGCAACTAAATAGAATTTTAAATTATTAGATTTTTAATACAGTTAAATGTCCCTTTAACTCATTGAAAAACAATAAAGCGTCATGTCACAACTCTCGAAGTCTTTTTTTAACTCATCTACATTAAACCATGATCTATTATCCTCACTTCGAGATTATTTAGAAAACTCCTACCCTTCTTGATCACTCCAATATCATTTTATCGACCAGACAAATCCTGACGCCCCATTGATAAAGTTGACCTTCTCCTTGTTTTAAATAGTTAAATTTTGCAATTTTCAGAGACTCACCAAGTACCCTTCGCCACTCTAGAAATGAGATGTGAATTTTCATTCGTGTACCTTGGTATACGAGGAGTCACCTTGATTTTTGGTTTGACCCGAAACGATCATTTGACATCCTTTTGACACTCTTATAGGAGCCCTGTTACATCAGTTTACAACAGTAGAGAGTTGTTAAAACTGGAAATATGACTTTTAGTATAGGAAAGAGCATTTTTCGGGATAGTTTTGCGAAGCTATTTTGTAGGCCTCCGGTTGTGGTTTGACAAGGTCAAACTGGTCCAATTTCATCTTGTCGCTCCACAAAACTTGTCGTTGTTTGAACATGGTTGTCTAGTTCTCAGTCCCATTGACTCTGATGAATTCTCGTTATATAGATGAACTAGTAGGAGATGTCTTGTTGCGTGCTTCTCCATCAAACGTCAGTTATGGGTGTGGTTTTCTGGGTGCTCGAGCTAAATTTTTTCATTTTACAACTAGGTGAACTATGACCAGTGGCCCCAGAGAACTAATCGCCAAACACGAACTGTTCGCTCTTTTTCAATTCCGTTAGTCGCTATGAATTCTTGGCATATCTAGGGACACGTAGTAAGTTAATCGTGGAGTGTGTGCTCAGCGGAAGATAACATTTGGAAGCAGTTTCTTAGCCTCTGAGCCATTTTGTATGTTTTGTAGCCAGTGAAAAAAAATGTAAAAGTAGAAAGTTGTGGACCCTCGTAAGGTTACCAAATCACCCTGGAAAATTTTAACACACGTAAATAACTGTTTAAAACACTGTAATGAAACTTGTTGCATGTATTAGAACCTTTTTCAAAATGATATTTTCTCTCTCTTCATCTCTCTCTCTCTCTCTCTCTCTCTCTCTCTCTCTCTCTCTCTCCTGGGTTTATAAAATGAAGAAAAATGAAATGCAATGAATACATGTTTCTAGACTTTTTATTTCAATTGCAAATTGTGATTATTGTCATATGTAAATGGGAAACTGAAAAAAGATAATTATGATTGATTAGGGTGGATGCCATGCCAGTGATTTATCAAAGATATCATGCTCACGTGGGTTTTTCAGGATGGAAGAAAGACGATGAAAAAAGGTGATGTGTAATTTAATTATTATTATTAAAAAAATTACAGGTCATTATAAAATGAATAACTATATAATGTAGTCTCTTGTTACTGAAAAGTTATATTTGAAATCTGTTAAAATGTATAAGATGCTAGTTGTAGGGATATCTTAGGAAATGTGCATCTAATTCACTGGTTCAATTTGATTCTTAGTTGTGTATGGCAAAAGAAAGATTTGATTTATATATAGTAAATTGAAATTAATATATTGTAGTATTTTCTCAGTATTCAATAAACGATTAAATTAAGTTACTGGGTTATCTTCTTACCTTCCAAACATAATAAAGAGTTATAATAAGAACACTCAACCTTAATAAAATATTCATGCATAGCTTTCCTGCAAGTGTGATTCCTTTTTACCATATAAAAAATTTTAAACCGTAGGACGACCTTATTCTTTGCACTTGATGAGACCTCCTAGGTTAGGTAAATAAAACCCCTAGTTGGAGTTACCTTCATAGTCATTATGTCTAGCGACATTGTCGTGAACCCATATTTAGGAGTGTCTTGGTTCAACCTACCCTAAGTATGCGGTTTCCTTCTAGTTTTTGTAATCGCGAGAAGAATGTCCTCTCTTCAGGTCCGACACTAAGCTGAGTGGTGAAGACTACCTTGGAAGTCACCTTATGAGTCTTTGTTAGAAGGAATGACTAAGCGGTGTAACCTTCCCATCTGTGGAGTTGGTAGAGATATTACTCCCTTCTACCCTATTGGATTTCCCGGCCTTATGAAATTAGATCTAGAAATTAACTTCATCAGTGAATAAAATACCTGTTGGATCCAAGAAACCTAAATGAAGATCATGATATAGTTGTTCTTTATCTTGCATTATCGTTAGTGAACCCTTTTTTCCCTTGTAGATAAATGTCTTGTCTTGGGTTTGTGAAAATTTAGTTCCTTGACCTTTCACGAAAGGATTATAGGGTAAATACTCTTTAACCTTAATCACACCTATAATAGAGATTGAAGCCCTGGGTGAAACTGAAATTTAGCTTAACCATGTGCTTCATTAATATGTCAAACAAGTACTATAATAACTCTTATGTTTAAAATGATAGTAAACATGAGACCCTAGTGTGACACAAAGGTAAAACATCTAAGAGTAAAACCAAAGTTTGAGATTAGGAATAATGTCACTGGAGTCCCTATGACTTAATTTAAACATATTCTTTTGTTACAAAGAATATACTTTGCCTTGGTGTGACCAAACATCGAGAAAACAAAAGATATACCTATAAAAAAATTAAATTTGGAATTTAACAAGCTATTGAACTATAATAATAATGGTAGCGAAATAACTATTCCATGATCGATGGATGTTCTTGGGGAAAAAGCAATTTCAAATCTATGTCTTCCTTGATCCCAAGATTTCACCTTGACATCACGTTAGATCCACTTGTGTAGCAAGGGTAAATTTTAGACATTAAATAAATGTTTGAGAAGCACATTCTTAACATAAGAACAAGATATTTAAGTGATGTATATGTGATTTGAATTGTGCCAAATAAGCTAGTAAGTTATGAAAAATTCCATGATGCATAAAGGAAGCCAACCTAAATTGGTCGATCTGTAAATTAAAATGGAATGAACTTAAGATTTTCTAGATGGAGAAAGGAGAAAACTATACTTGCACAGTAATGTTCCTAGAATGTTAATTGTAACTAAGATGCAATTAAAGAAATGATGTATTGTGGGTTCATCATTCCTGTAGTCATGTCCTTGTGGTTGGGTCATTGCTAGTATTCGTTCATGTGGAAAAGTGTGGTATAAACAGGTTTATGGTGTTGTCATGTGTCGATGTGATTCAGTGACTGAGGTAGGTGTCATATATGTTGTTGATTTGTTCTACTTGGAGTCCTTGTGGCATTTTGCATTGAGCAATGTAAGCCAAAAAAATAAAAAATAAAAAAATAAAAAAATTATCCTAGTATTTACTGTTGTATTTGGGTGTGTAAAATGTGGGCACTACATATGGTATCAGAGCAGAGGTTCATTCTCTCGAACCTCTGGGATGGATTGGAGTTGTGATGATTTTGCATGATAGAGATGTTGTTACATGATGGGTTGCATGATGGTGATGGTGTTTCATGATGGTGATAAATATTGGAAGAGTAATGTGTTTTAGGAGTGATGTGATCTATGTCATATTTGTGATAGTGTGAACGTACATGAGGTGTATGTCACTTAGTGCACATTTGTTATCTTGTTGATGTGCTGGGGATGGAATTTTTATCTCTCCTTCATGTGGATTCTATGAAGAGTTCACGTGTGGATTACTACTTGGAATGTGTGAAAATAATTCTAATGTGGATGACAGGGTATTGGAGCATTGTGGCATCACTTTGTATGTATTAAATGAATGTTATTTTGTGATGTTACTATGTCCATTATATGCATGATTTGTGTAATATGTGATGGTTCATGTCATGATTTAGGGACATATGGTGAGTATGATCCCTAGTGTATAGCGATTTCCCTTTGGGTGTAGGATGTGATAATGTGATGTATCGTAGCTCGTGAAAGTAGTGATTGTGTTATACCCTGTACATATATACCATGTGTAATACATTATGGTTGTTGTGTGTGAATTACCATTGTGTTAGTGATGTAATTATGTGTATGTCATGGACCCTACACTAGACAACCCTAAGGGGATGAACTGTCAAGAGTGTATGTGTGGAGAGAGGAGGCGTGGACCAGGTTTTCATAATCTTGAGCTGAGTACGAGTGAGGAAGTGGAGTCTTATATAGACTGAAAATCCACTTCTATCTGTTTAGTATACTTTGAGCTTGCTCAGTATATTGTGGGTGCATACCACCTTAGGCTCAACTTATGAAACCTTGTGTCCCCTACTCTTTCCTACTAGATTGTTCATTGAATAATCCTATGTGATTTTGACTATGTTGATCCTTGTGGGAGTTTGGAGTTATGATTCAAGCAGAGATGATGACAGTTACATTATTTGATATACTCATTTCTGGTTACATGTATATTTTCACGAGCTGAGGCTCGATGTCTGAGTGCCAGTAACTCGATGAGTACCCCTTTGGTGGCGGTATGAGGCCACATAGTGATTGTGATGTGCTATTTTCTCATTATGTATTTTATTCGTAAATTAATCTTTCTCTTTTCGCTAGAACCAGCCGTTTTCTTGATTGACATGTTCTTATATTTTGGGCATTTTTTTTATTGTTGCATTAACAATTGGATTTTACACTAACCATGGCTAATTAGCCATTTTTTCTCTTAGTTTTAAAACCTTCTTTTCATATTTAAAATATTTGTAGCCTAGCCCAAGGCTTTTGATTTTTCCCCTTGGTGTTTGATTGGATTGTTATGCTAGTTCTAATGTCGTAATGTGTTGGATTAGGGTCATGGGATTCACCATGGAGTGGTTGAACCTATGGACCCGCTTCGTTGTATGGGGGTACGCCCTAAGGAGTTAAAGATAACTAGCAAGTTGTTGAACCACAAGTTATTATGTCACTTGGGTTGGGGGTGATGGGGCTCTACGTGCTTAGGGACATAGGGTGACCCAACCTCATTTAAAAGGAGAAAGGAGATGGGCCTCTATGGTTGAGTGACCTGTTATTCTTTACAGCACTCTATGGTTGAGTGACCTGATATTCTTGATGGGGCTCTATGAATTGAGTGACCCACTTGGTTTTGGCACTATGTTTCTTCCTCTTGGGAGGTATATGGAGTTTATCTGGTGATGCTTTGGGGAGGTATATGGATATTTCTGGTGATGCTTTGGGGATTATATGGAGTTGCTTTATGATACTTCAAGAGATATATGAAGTTTTACTTGGTACTTTTGGAGATATCTGGGGTTGTTTCATGATGTCTTGTTATGTGTGGAGTTGGTATAGTGAATTATGTGTACCTATATGAGTCTTTTTGACACCTTGTTATGTATGAGGCTTGACTCTCCTCTTGGTTGGTATGGACTATTAGATATTGTCTCAGCACTATGTTGGTGTAGTCATGGATTTCTGGCGCTTGTGATACCCACTGTATATGTATCAACATGTTGATTCTATCTATTAGTCATATGTGTGTACTAGATCTATGTCTAAGGCGTAATTGTTGGAAATTAATTGTTATGTAGTCTACTTGTTTCCATTCCATGGTTGGTGAATCCCTAGTGATGCGTTACGGTCGTGAAAGTATGTAAAATTATGCTTGTGAAAATTAGGTGTTGTGTATAACCTGGGTAGGGTGTTGTGATTGTAGTTCAGGATGGGAATCCACAGGAATGAATAAACTAAAATTTGATAAAAATGAAATTTTAAAGGACTTGAATTAAGAATAATGTTAATGGAAAGAGATTAATGAAATAACGAATAAGAGAGAACTGCCAATCTTCACAGAACCTTGAAAGTTAAAATTTCTACCAATTGTTCCTAGGGCCACCCCGTGACCATGCCTTGTGTCTGAAATCTTAACCCTAGCGTGTGCCTTCACCTTATTCATTCCTTGTTGTTTACCATTTCTCCTTCTTCATTGTATGTCGCATTGAGGATGATGTTGTCTTAAGGAGAGGAGAATGTAATGCCTCCATTTTTTAAAAAATAAATAAATAAAATAATAGTAATAGAAACAAAATAAAAGAACTAAAAATTTATTATGCCCGTGACTTCTTGTTGGGGGTGGTTTTAGGGCGGATTAGGGCAAGGAGATGCCTTATGGTCTTGTTTTTTGTCTTTTGCTAAAGAAATACAACAACTTCCGCCATGGAAGCTTGGAACCAGTCTTGGCCGTGACTTTTTTCACCCAACCAGTGTGCTTTGGGCATTTTTTTTACCTCTCCAAAGAAATGCATTTCCAAATGTCATCCCTGGAGTACCATGTTTCCTTTTTGTAGCCTGTGCTAGCACTTTCCCTAGCCTGTGTCAAAAAATGTGCACCCAAACCTTTGCGACTTCCTTCAACGCATAAAATGATAGAAAATTTTGTCAGATGAGTTATTTGCATGGATAATAGTGGTACCCATTGGGTGATGGCGGGTTTCCTCATTCTGCTCACACATTATTTTATTTGTAGGCTCTGCACATTATTTTTGGCTCCTAGTAGGGAAGATGGACAAGAAGAATATGAAAAATGTGGAAGCACGCGAACTGTGTGATTAAATGCATGGAAAAAAATGCAGTTTCATGGACTACAATGATTTCAGGATATACACAAATGCATTTGCTGAAAAGGCCTTTGAAACTTCCAAGCAAATGTGTTTGATACATGTAAGACAATCCTCCATTGCCTTTTTCCTGTGACACCCAGCTACTGTCAAAATGGGAGCTTTAGAACTGTGCATGGACATCCATCAAAGTATCATGGGGAGATAATATCCCTTAATGTCTTGTCAGGTACCTAGATCTGCTTGTATGAAAAATGTGAAGGCATACACAATGCATGTGAACTATTTGAAAAAATACCTGGAAGATATGTGGTCTCCTGGACTACAATGATAGCAGGATAAACAAAAAAAAATGGGTCTGTTAATAAGGCATTGAACCATTTGATAGAATGCCTCAAAGAAATGTTGTCTCATGGAATGCCATGATGGTAGCATATGCACAAAATGGATGTGTAGAAAAGGACTGAGATGTGTTTGACAGAATGCCTCGAAAAAATGTGGTCTTCTGGAACATACCCTGACCATGTAAGCTTCATTTTTGTTTACTTATCATGTAGCTAGACAATTTCAACGCGTGAGGGTTGTAAATACTTCGAGGGCATGAGTGCCTCTTGTAGAATCATACCTAGAACTAATCATTATGTTTTCTGGTTTTTTATGAGCACATGAGAATGTGAAAAATGTGGAGGCATGCTTAAGGCATGTGAAGTGTTTGACTAAATGCCTTCAAAAATCATGGTCTAATGGTTGCAAGATTTGAGGCTACGCACAAAAGGAGGAAGACCTCATCCTATCCAAACAACAGCAATAAGAAACCACTTGATCATGCTCAGCAAGAGGTGGGTCAAATATAGAAGGAAGAAGGAATGTGATCAGAGTAGCAGAATGGTTTTCAAGTCTGTAGTTATATATTTTGTTGACAGACGTGTATGCGAAATGGTGGAGCTAAGGACGCTCGTGGACTGGTTGATGAAGTGCCCAAACAAGAGACTGAACCCAAGCCTGCGGCTTCAACTGAATTCGTTCTCTAGGCATGGTTCTTCTTCCCTTACCTCTCATAATTCTTGTGTTTTATTTCTCTTTTGCAACTAAATATAATTTTAAATTATTAGATTTTTAATATAGTTAAATGTCCCTTTAAATCATTGTAAAACAATAAAGCGTCATGTCGCAACTCTCGACGTCTTTTTTTAACTCATCTATTTTAAACCATGATCTATTATCCTCACTTTGAGATGATTTAGAAAACTCCTACCCTTCTTGATTGCGTCAATATCATTTTATCGACCAAACAAATCTTGACACCCCATTGATAAAGTTGACCTTCTCCTTGTTTTAAATAGTTAAATTTTACAATTTTCAGAGACTCACCAAGTACCCTTTACCACTCTAGAAACGAGATGTGAAGTTTCATTCGTGTACCTTGGTATACGAGGAGTCGCCTTGATTTTTGGTTTGACCCGAAATGATCATTTGACATCCTTTTGATGCTCTTATAGGAGCCCTGTTACATCAGTTTACAACAATAGAGATTTGTTAAAACTGGAAAGTTGACTTTCGTTTTTGACCACCATTTGAAACCTGGAAAGAGAAATCACGTTTTGTCTTCGCAAAACCCTAGCATTTATACTAGACAAATTCATCGAACATTTACTATAGGAAAGAGCACTTTTCGGGATATTTTGGCGAATCCATTTTGTAGGCCTCCGGTCGTGGTTTGATGAGGTCAAACTGGTCTAATTTCATCTTGTCGCTCCAAAAAACTTGTCACTGTTTGAACATGGTTGTCTAGTTCTCAGTCCCATTGACTCTGATGAATTCTTGTTATATAGGGGAACTAGTAGGAGATGTCTCGTTGCATGCTTCTCCATCAAACATCAGTTATGGGTACAGTTTTCTGGGCACTTGAGCTAACTTTTTTCATTTTACAACTGGGTGAACTACGACCAGTGGCCTTGGAGAACTAACCACCAAACGCAAACCGTTCGCTCTTTTTTAATTCTGTTAGTTGCTATGAATTCTTGGCATATCTAAGGAAACGTAGTAAGTTAATTGTGGAGTGTGTTCTCAGTGGAAGATAACCTTTGGAAGTAGTTTCTTATCCTCCGAGCCATTTTGTATGTTTTGTAGCCAGTGAAAAAAAATGTAAAAGTAGAAAGTTGCGGACCCTCGTAGGGTTACCAAATCACCCTAGAAACTTGTAACACACGTAAATAACTATTTAAAACACTATAATGAAACTTGTTGCATGTATTAGAACCTTTGTCAAAATGATGTTTTCTCTCTCTTCCTTTCTCTCTCTCTCTCTCCTGGGTTTATAAAATGAAGAAAAATGAAATGCAATGAATACATGTTTCTAGACTTTTTATTTCGATTGCAAATTATGATTATTGTCAGATGTAAATGGGAAACTGAAAAAAGATAATTATGGTTGATTAGGGTAGATGCCATGCCAATGATTTATTGCTGATATCATGCTCACATGGGTTTTGCAGGATGGAAGAATGACGACGAAAAAAGGTGATGTGTAATTTAATTATTATTATTAAAAAATTTACAAGTCATTGTAAAATGAATAACTGTATAATGTAGTGTCTTGTTACTCAAAAGTTATATTTGAAATCTATTAATATGTATGAGATGCTAGTTATAGGGATATCTTAGGAAATGTGCATTTAATTCACCGGTTCAATTTGATTCTTAGTTGTGTATGGCAAAAGAAAGATTTGATTTATATATAGTAAATTGAAATTGAAATTAATATATTGTAGTATTTTCTCAGTATTCAATAAACAATTAAATTAAGTTACTGGGTTATCTTCTTACCTTAAAAAAATAATAAAGAGTTATAATGGGAACACTCAACCTTAATAAAATATTCATGCATAGCTTTCCTGCAAGTGTGATTCCTTTTTACCCTATAAGAAATTTTAAACAGTAGCACGACCTTATTCTTTGCACTCAATAAGACCTCCTAGGTTACGTAAATAAAACCCCTAGTTGGAGTTACCTTCATAGTCATTATGTCTAGCGACATTGTCGTGAACCCATATTTAGGAGTGTCTTGGTTCAACCTACCCTAAGTATGTAGTTTCCTTCTAGTTTTGGTAATCAAGAGAAGAATGTCCTCTCTTCAGGTCTAACACTAAGCTAAGTGGTGAATACTGCCTTGGAAGTCACCTTATGAGTCTTTGTTAGAAGGAATGACTAAGTGGTGTAACCTTCCCATTTGTGGAGTAGGTAGAGATACTACTCCCTTCTACCCTATTGGATTTTTGGGCCTTGCAAAATTAGATCTAGAAATTAACGTCATCAGTGAATAAAATCCATGTTGGATCCAAGTGACCTAAATGAAGATCGTGATATAGTTGTTCTTTGTCTTGCATTCTCGTTAGTGAACCCTTTTGTCCCTTGTAGATAAATGTCTTGTCTTGGGTTTGTGAAAATTTAGTTCCTTGACCTTTTACAAAAGGATTATAGGGTAAATACTCTTTAACCTTAATCACACCTATAATAGAGATTGAAGCCCTGGGTGAAACTGAAATTTAGCTTAACCATGTGCTTCGTTAATATGTCAGACAAGTACTATCATAACTCTTTTGTTTAAAGATAGTAAACATGAGACCCTTGTGTGACGCAAAGGTAAAACATCTAAGAGTAAAACCAAAGTTTGAGATTAGTAATAATGTTGTTGGAGTCCTTATGACTTAATTTAAACATCTTCTTGTGTTACAAAGAATATACTTTGTCTTGGTGTGACCAAACGTCGAGAAAACAAATGATATACCTTTAAAAAAATTAAATTTGGAATTTAAAAAGCTATTGAACTATAATAATAATGGTAGCGAAATAACTATTCCGTGATCGATGGATGTTCTTGGGGAAAAAGCTATTTCAAATCTATGTCTTCGTTAATCCCAAGATTTCACCTTGACATCATGCTAGATCCACTTGTGTAGTAAGGGTAAATTTTAGACATTAAATAAACATTTGAGAAGCACATTCTTAACATAAGAACAAGATATTTAAGTGATGTATATGTGATTTGAGTTGTGCCAAATAAGCTAGTAAGTTATGAAAATTTCCATGATGCATAAAGGAAGCCAACCTAAATTGGTCGAACTGTAAGTTAAAATAGAATGAAATTAAGATTTTGTAGATGGAGAAAGGATAAAACTATAATTGCACAATAACTTTCCTAGAATGTTAATCGTAACTAAGATGCAATTAAAGAAATGATGTATTGTGGGTTCGTCGTTCCTGTAGTCATGTCCTTGTGGTTGGGTCATTACTAGTATTCGTTCATGTGAAAAAGTGTGGTATAAATACGTTTATGGTGTTGCCATGTGTCAATGTGATTTGGTGACTGAGGTAGGTGTCGTATATGTTGTTGAGTTCCTCTACTTGGAGTCCTTGTCGCATTTTGCATTGAGCAATGTAAGCCAAAAAAAGAAAAAAAGAAAAAAAAAATCCTGGTATTTACTATTGTATTTGGGTGTGTAAACTGTGGGCACTACAACACTCATCATAATAAATTTATCCAAAGATGGAATGAAACATACACCAATAAAATGATTTGCAAAGGTACCAAAACTTCTTCAAATTAATTTTCAAAAACCAACTTCAATGAGATCTCCCATGTAAAAGAGAATAAGTATCAAGGGTGGGAATACATCTAAATTCCAAAAATAGAGTTTAAATTGATTTCATCATAGCATGCACCTTTACAATGATCCCATTACCTCTTTTTTAGAGGTATGCTTTGAAGAGGAAGAAATAGATGAAGTAAAGTTTGAGCACACCTTCCTAGAAAAATAGAAAGGAAAAATGGTTAACCTTATAGATGATGAGGAATTAGAGAACCTATATGTTTATCATACATAGGGTATGTGGAAAGACTTAGATAGTGTAGATGAGAAGGTGTGTGATTACGATAAGCCTTTAAAGACAAAGAAGGTCAACGTTAGCACAGAAGCAGAACCAAAAGATGTAATGATTGGTGATTACTCGACAGACTAAGAGGTTTAAAAGATAATCAATCTGTTGTGCAACTTCAAGGATTTGTTCCCTCGTGGATACCATGATTTAAAACGGGTTCATCACTAATTTGGAGTTATGTGGATTAAGTTGAAGGAAGGTGCATGCTCGATTAGGAAAAGGCCTTATAGGATCAATCATAATTTACACGTGAAGGTGAAAGAGGAGATTGATAAAATGTTGGAATCCAGGATCATTGAGGTCATTGAAGAGTCTGAATTGGTCATCCCAATTGGGATTATTATCAATAAGGATGGGAGGATAAGGATCTGTATAGGCTATAAAGATTTGAATGTTTCATGGGTGATAGATTATTTTCCAATGCCTTTTACTAAGGAAATCTTTGAGGGTGTAGCAGGGTGCAAGATCTACTCCTTTACATATGGATTCTCAAGGTATCACCAAGTCAGGATTGCAAAGGAAGACTAGGAGAAGACTACTTTCACCATTGAATGGGGAAGTTTTTCTTACACGGTTATGCCCTTTGGACTTAATAATGCACCTAATGTATTTTTCAGGCATTGTGGTGTAAGAATTTCAAGACTTTATTCATAAGTTTCTACAAGTCTACCTGGATGATTGGACAGTGTATGGATTGGTTAAATATCATTGTGAAAACTTGAGATTGATGTTTGAGATGTGTAGAGAGTTAAGTATCTCTCTAAACATTAAGAAATGTGTCTTTTCTACTCTATTTGGCACATTGTTAGATCATATTATTTATAAGGAAGGTTTATTGGTGGATCCTACCAAAATTTTCATTAATTTTTGTTTTGAGGAGCCTAAAAATCAAAGTGCAGTGCACAGATTTTTGGGACATATGGGTTACTATAGAAAATTCATCAAAATCTATGCCAGGATTGTCACGTCTTTGGAAGAATTGTTTAGGCATAAAGGAAAATTTCACTGGGGTGAGGTGGAACAGGTGGCTTTTGATACATTGAAGGAGAATCTTACCATTTTGTAGACACCTAAAATATGCTTACACTTAGCATTTCATCCAATTCAACCAATTGACGACACTTTTTCAATTCCCCATTTTTCGCCCCACTCTCGAATGCCCATTTACGACACCTTATCGGTCGTATTCTTCCCATCAATCATCTTATAATGCTAATATCTCTCTTATTAGCTAAACATTCCTCCTTTTGACCATTCATAACCTCCCTAGTTCTCTCTAGACCACTTCTATTCGCTTTGTAGGCTATCTATCAGTCAAAATTGGTTATCCAGACCCCTCCCAACTCTCAACGAGTCTCTAATCACTTGCTAATCAAGTGTAACTAGCCTAATCCTAGCTTATCTAATCCTAAAGCATGTTTATCCTAATCTAATCTAAAAGTGCTTTTTGAGCTTTAGTCTCACATGCACCCAAATTTCAAACTCTCCCAAGTGAAAAACTATAAATAGAAGGGTCACCCCTCCCTCTCAGAAACACACCTTGTTTACATAACTAACTAAGCTAATAGGGATTAAACCTCATTTGCATTAGCTAAGATAATAGGCATTTGATCTTGGATATCCTCTATTGTTGAAGCTCCTCCATCTTCCATCCATTCCAAATATACTTAGTAAGGGAAGATATAAAGTTTGGCCATGTAGCCAACTTGGAGATATCTCTTCACTATGTTTGGGAGTAAACAACACACAATTTGATTGCCTAGAATCTAACTAGGTTCACTTTCATTAAGCTTTCATAGAGTAGAGGGTAGTATACATGTTAGTTTTGGATGTTTTTGTCAAAGTTATAATGCTTGCATATTAGTTTCTCTTGTTTAGCTCTAATCTCATGGTGCATGGATGAGTTAGTGAAGCCTTGAGGTTCTTTAGCCTCATTCCATAGCTTTTGCAACTTTCCATTCCACACATTTGGCACGCCTGGTGGGACTCTTAGTCCATCCTCCATTAATGGAGTCATTTTGAAGCTTCTATTTTAGTTTCTAAATTTTTTAATTTCAATGTTTCTATATTAGTTTCAAGCTTTCTAGATTAGTTTCAAGATTTCTAGAATTTTTTTTCAAATTTTTTTAGAGTAGTTTCAATTTTTTAATTTCACTAACCTTTCCTGTATTAATGGATAAATATCAAGTTTCTTAGCTAGTTTAGCTAGGATTGTCTTGTTTTGTGCTCTTTGCAGGATCAAAGGAGGTGAAGTGCTGCCAAAATTGAACCAAATCGATAAATTTTTTATAGTTTTGAGATTATTATTGAAAAATCCCATGTTTTTTAGCCACCTAAAGGAAAGGGAGCACACATACCATTCTATGTGCGCTGGTACAACTCTGACTTTCATTTTTTGAAAGAGGCATGCAGGCACTCAATCTATGGCACACACACCCAAACCATGGTGCACATGCCCAAACTATGGTGCATATGCCCAAACCTTAGCACAAGCATCTTTAGCAATCTTCCGAAGGCCATAATTTTTGCTCCCGAGCCCAAAATCAAATGCTAAATACTTTGCTTAATGCTAAATCAAATGAAGCAAGAACTACCACCTAAAATAGTTCTACAATTTAGCTAAAACAAAGCATAAACACCATCATGATAAGAATTAAACAAGGGCTAGATGCTAGCTTTCATTAATACAAACTTTGAAACTAACAATGCTAAATATCTAAACTCCTCTATTCTCTAACAACAAATAAATGAATGGACCTAAGTAAGCTCCATGGCTATCAAAATAGTTGTCCTTAATGTTCCAATAACCTAGGAATTAGGGGTAATCAAAGTTGGGCTACAAGACCCTTTTGACACCTCCCATATGACCCAAGCACTTTAAGAAAGAGGCTTAACTCTTGAAGATGATGAACTCTCAAAAGGGCAAGGTGCAAGCTCTTAGTCTCTTTGCTATATGCTTTGCATTTTCTCTCTTAGAAAGTTTAGGTGTAAGTAAAAAGGTAGGTGGAGGGCTCTTTATATAGCCCAAAGGACAAAGGATTAAACACATTCTCATGAATGTGGGATAAAGGTAAAACATGATTAGGAATGGATAAGGTTGCTTTATTAAAGGTAACCTTACTTTAGAAGGGTTTAATACATGTTTAGGAAGTCATGGGAGTTGGGGGGTATTTTAATTAATCAAAGGTAATTAACTAATAGGTAGATGTAAGCTTATATAAGTTAATTAGAGGAATAAGTACGATTTAGGCTATTAGAAAGGGATTAAATCAATTAAATATTGATTTACTAGTTAAATGAATGGGAAGACTAATTAACTAATAATAATTTATTAATCTAGACATAAGAGGTGATTTATTAACGGAAGGTCGCTAATTAGTGTATTTGTTGGATAGGAAAATTAATTAATTAGCTTAGTGTAATTAATTAATAATGATATGAGGGAAAATGAGTGCTTTTGACGATATGTCATTGATTTGCGAGAAAGGGAATAATTAGCGTAATTTAAGTATTTAAATTGCTTGGGTGTAATTATAGGTGTCTACATTTTCCCCTCTTTGGGGTGGCGTAAGTGATGTCACTTCAAAGATAGTAGACAGAAGAGATTTTGAAGGGATAGAAGAAAAATTAGTAGGAGGGAGAGATGCCCCCTCGAGTGTTGATGGGGTGATGAAGGAAGCTGATCGATGATCGAAAAAGATGAGAAGTAGGAAGAAGAATGGGTACGAGGTAGGATGCCCCGAGGAGAGGGAGAATTAGGGGTGAAAGGGAAGTGGTGTAGAAGAAATATGGATGAGAGGAGATAAGAGCTTAACCTCTAGCCACTTATTTTTTTGGAACAAATTTGATGTCATCATATTGCCATAGGAACTACATCATCGGTCCTTATGAAAAATATAAGCATACGACAAAGGTAGAATGACATGAAAAGCCATACTATGAACAATTGTCCATTGCTAAAAGTACCAACTCCATGCAATATACAATAATGCAATGCAATACGAGAAGGAAACAAGCTCATATAACAGGGAAAACAAGTACAAACGCACATATCCAACCCAACAATGGTCAAGACAGTTGTAAAAATATTTTGTTATCAGTGCTGAAGAGATCCACAAGTTCATGATTGATGACAAGGGTTAAAAATGATTCCCCAAAAAAGGATACAAGTAAGGGGGAATGAAAATGGACACGGGGTCCATGAAAAGTGTTTGTGTGCAACGAAACAGCACCAGGCAACCAAAAGTGCCCCAGAGTACAAACGAAGCAAGCAGCTAGTTGTTTTGAATGGTTGTGAATCCGGTGATCCACGAGTCATGTTAATCGGAGAAGATGTGAGACAATCCAACAGGATATGGAGAAAATACCATGCGTAAGACACAAGTTTCAGCCGTAAGAAGCAAGTTACCATTTTGTAAGGTGTTTTACTTTTTAGGAATTTTTTTGAAAAAATTTTCCTTTTGTTTTTTTTTTTGGATTTTTTTATATAGTAAATGTTTGTATTTTTTTGGCTTTCCAAACCATGGTGAATAGTAGAAGAAAGTAGAAGAAGAAATTGAAGGGCCTAGGGGCAACCGAAAGTGCCCTAGGTGGAAGAAAAGAGAAACAAACGACAAATAATGTCCTTGTTTAGTGGAAAAATGAAGAAAAAATAATTATTTGAAAAATAATTAGTTACGAGGGTGTGAAGAAGAATAAAAATCGCCAGGGAGCAATAAAATTTTCTGGGGGAGAAGAAAGGGGTATTGGATAAAAAATGCCCCAATACAGTGAAAAATAAGATAAAAACAATTATTTAATTAAAAATAATTATTCCACAGCAAACAGAGGAGAAAACGGTGAGTGAAATGGGTGTCCTGGCCGTCCGATCAGTAAAAAACAGGCTAATATACCCCCCAAGGGGGAAAAACATCACAATCAGTTCATTTTAACCGCTTAGTTTAGAAAACTTACCGTGAGGCTCTGACACTCAGGAGAGATGGTGATCGCACATGATCGTTTGAGGCGTACTGTAGATTGTAGATGATAGATCTATAGACAATATCAAATGTTGTTTTCAAGTGTTATTTTGATGTCTATGGTCAGGATGATATGATGATATTGGTGTGGGGTGGGATAGATTTTTGATTATGTGCAACCCCTCTTGCCCCCATTGATGATATGATATGTGATGATTAGCTTAGTATACATGCATGATGTAAAACTTAGCATTTTTGTTTATATATGATGTATAGATGATGCTAGATGTGATGATAGTGATGGTAATGTGATGTGAATGATAACAAAATAGAGCACATGCAAGAAACATAGCCAAATGCTATAAAGAACACCAGGAATCAATGCAATACACCATGAATCACCATGCCTTATTAACAAGTAACAAAACACAACCAAATTCATTAAGAAAGAAAGAAAGAATTAACACACTAGCATGTCGAAATCCACTACAATATGCATAAGAAAGAATGAATCTATTCTAAGGAAAAAAAGATAAACTATGAAAAAGTACACCCAAGCAACAAACAACTCAAAAGCGAGCACGCAAAACACTATACAAGCAACAAGCAAAGCAAGGAAATAAGACAATGCAAGTAAATGTTTTTGTAAGATATGTTTTCATAAACTAATTTTCTATTGTTTAGGTTTTTGTGAAACAATTTTATATTGTTTTGGTGTGTTGTGAAACAATTTTCTATTGTTTTTGTGTTTTATTGAAACAATGTTCTATTTTTTTTGTGTTTTCTCGAAACAATGTTCTATTGTTTTTCTGTTTTTCTCGAAACAATTTTATATTATTTGTGTGGTTTTAACATTTTTCCAAAGCTATGTGCAGGTAACCAAGAAAACATGGATTCCCCCAGCGTTAGGTGGGGAATATACAAGGGCATAAGCCACACGCTAATGAATAAGAAGGTGAACTCATTGAGTTGCCCCTAGCGTAAGATGGGAAATAATGAAAGACCACATCCCTCATAGATGAATAGAAGAAGGCAAAACCGGATCAAGGCTAGAAAGAATGGTGTGCACAAGGAAACTCGAAGGCAGAACCAGGTCCAAGCCAAAGATGACTACCCTTCTAATACAGAGTGCTTGTGAAAAATGAATCCTCTTGAGGCGCCGGAAACCGGTTTTCACCTAAGCAATTGTCCAAAGTGCCACAATTGCATGGTTTTCACTAGTGGATGACCTGTTTTCTCTTTTTCTTTTTCTGATTTTTTATATTTTTTATTTTTCTTGATTTTTTTGTATTTTTTGATTTTTTTTTAAAAATTTATGACTTTATTGTGCCATGTTTAGGCATAAAACCTCTTAAGATGCATGGCATTCATGGGCTCCTAGAGCTCATCACCATTGGGGTGAGCCAACTTGTATGCCCCTATGCCATACTTGGCAACTATGACATAGGGTCCTAACCAGTGTGGTTCGAACTTCCCTTTCTTTTCTCACTCTTCTCTGGTGTTGAACCGGTTCTCCTTCATAACTAAATCACCCACCTCAAACTGGCGAGGGATGATTCTTTTATTGTAGTTGTGGGAGATTCTGTGTTGATATACCTTCAGGTGATTAAGAACACGAATGCGCCTCTCATCTAGGAGCTCTAACTCAGCCAATCTTTCCACTTGATAATCTTCATCCTTATCCAAATAGTCCTGAAGATAAATTCATAGGGATGGGAGTTCAATCTCTAAAGGGATGATAGATTTTGTCCCGAACACTAGGGAATATGGTGTCGCACCCGTAGGAGTGCGAATTGATGTTCGGTAGGCCCGGAGGGCTAGGTGGATTTGTAGGTGCCAGTTTCGACCGGTTTTGCTAACCATCTTCTCCATTATCCTTACCAAAGTCTTGTTTGTTGCCTCAACTTTTCCATTACCCTGAGGGTAATATGGTGTGGACCATTTTAATCTAATTTGGAACTGTTGGCAAAGGCCTTTCATAGTTTTATTCTTAAATGACTTCCCATTATCTGTGACAATGGCTGCAGGGATACCATATCGGCAAATAATGTGATTCATGATGAATTTAGAAATCTGTGCTCTTGTGACATAGGTTAAAGGGACAACCTCCACCCATTTTGTAAAGTATTCTGTAGCTGTGATGATATGTGTATGACCATCAGATGAGGTAGGAATAAGCTTCCTTATTAGATCAAGTCCCCATTTAGAGAATGTCCACGGGGTAGTGATTGGTTGCAATGGTTGTGATGGAGCATGGATGAAATTTCCATACTTTTGTGGCAAAGCACACATTTTCTAACATAATTACAACAATCAGTTTTCATGGTGGGCCAATAGTAACCTACTCTTAACAGTTTCTTAGCCAAGACCATTCCGTTTGTATGTGCTCTGCATAATCGTTCGTGTACTTCTTTAATTGCCTGGATTGACTCCGTCACATCCAGACAACGTAACAGATTCGCGTCGTAGCCACGACGATAAAGTGTACCTCCTAAAAGGGTGTAATGGGCTATCTGTGGAATCAGGCTTTGCTTTTCAGAATGGGATATATTGGGAGGGAAAGTACATTCCTTAAGATATGTGAAGATGGGTTCATACCATGGGGAATGGGGGCCAACAACCTCACAAGCTAGGAAAGATTCTGGCATGTCATACTCGGGCTGGCATATATTTTCTACGAATAATGGCATATCATTGTTCCCTGGCAGAATACGAAGCATAGATCCCACTTAAACCATGATCTATTATCCTCACTTTGAGATGATTTAGAAAACTCCTACCCTTCTTGATTGCGTCAATATCATTTTATCGACCAAACAAATCTTGACACCCCATTGATAAAGTTGACCTTCTCCTTGTTTTAAATAGTTAAATTTTACAATTTTCAGAGACTCACCAAGTACCCTTTACCACTCTAGAAACGAGATGTGAAGTTTCATTCGTGTACCTTGGTATACGAGGAGTCGCCTTGATATTTTTTTTGACCCAAAATGATCATATGACATCCTTTTGATGCTCTTATAGGAGCCCTGTTACATCAGTTTACAACAATAGAGAGTTGTTAAAACTGGAAAGTTGACTTTCATTTTTGACCACCATTTGAAACCTGGAAAGAGAAATCACGTTTGTCTTCGCAAAACCCTAGCATTTATACTAGACAAATTCATCGAACATTTACTATAGGAAAGAGCACTTTTCGGGATATTTTGGCGAATCCATTTTGTAGGCCTCCGGTCGTGGTTTGATGAGGTCAAACTGGTCTAATTTCGTCTTGTCGCTCCAAAAAACTTGTCACTGTTTGAACATGGTTGTCTAGTTCTCAGTCCCATTGACTCTGATGAATTCTTGTTATATAGGGGAACTAGTAGGAGATGTCTCGTTGCATGCTTCTCCATCAAACATCAGTTATGGGTACAGTTTTCTGGGCACTTGAGCTAACTTTTGTCATTTTACAACTGGGTGAACTACGACCAGTGGCCTTGGAGAACTAACATCCAAACGCAAACTGTTCGCTCTTTTTCAGTTCTGTTAGTTGCTATGAATTCTTGGCATATCTAAGGACACGTAATAAGTTAATTGTGGAGTGCGTGTTCAGTGGAAGATAACCTTTGGAAGTAGTTTCTTATCCTCTGAGCCAGTTTGTACATTTTGTAGCCAGTGAAAAAAAAAATATAAAAGTAGAAAGCTGCGGACCTTCGTAGGGTTACCAAATCACCCTGGAAACTTGTAACACACGTAAATAAATATTTAAAACACTATAATGAAACTTGTTGCATGTATTAGAACCTTTTTCAAAATTATTTTTTCTCTCTCTTCCTTTCTCTCTCTCTCTCTCTCTCTCCTAGGTTTATAAAATGAAGAAAAATAAAATGCAATGAATACATGTTTCTAGACTTTTTATTTCGATTGCAAATTATGATTATTGTCAGATGTAAATGGGAAACTGAAAAAAGATAATTATGGTTGATTAGGGTAGATGCCATGCCAACGATTTATTGCTGATATCATGCTCACATGGGTTTTGCAGGATGGAAGAATGACGACGAAAAAAGGTGATGTCTAATTTAATTATTATTATTAAAAAATTTACAAGTCATTGTAAAATGAATAACTGTATAATGTAGTGTCTTGTTACTCAAAAGCTATGTTTGAAATCTATTAATATGTATGAGATGCTAGTTGTAGGGATATCTTAGGAAATGTGCATTTAATTCACCGGTTCAATTTGATTCTTAGTTGTGTATGGCAAAAGAAAGATTTGATTTATATATAGTAAATTGAAATTGAAATTAATATATTGTAGTATTTTCTCAGTATTCAATAAACGATTAAATTAAGTTACTGGGTTATCTTCTTACCTTAAAAAAATAATAAAGAGTTATAATGGGAACACTCAACCTTAATAAAATATTCATGCATAGCTTTCCTGCAAGTGTGATTCCTTTTTACCCTATAAGAAATTTTAAACAGTAGGACGACCTTATTCTTTGCACTCGATGAGACCTCCTAGGTTAGGTAAATAAAACCCCTAGTTGGAGTTACCATCATAGTCATTATGTCTAGCGACATTGTCGTGAACCCATATTTAGGAGTGTCTTGGTTCAACCTACCCTAAGTATGTAGTTTCCTTCTAGTTTTGGTAATCAAGAGAAGAATGTCCTCTCTTCAGGTCTAACACTAAGCTAAGTGGTGAATACTGCCTTGGAAGTCACCTTATGAGTCTTTGTTAGAAGGAATGACTAAGTGGTGTAACCTTCCCATCTGTGGAGTAGGTAGAGATATTACTCCCTTCTACCCTATTGGATTTCGGGCCTTACAAAATTAGATCTAGAAATTAACGTCATCAGTGAATAAAATCCATGTTGGATCCAAGCGACCTAAATGAAGATCGTGATATAGTTGTTCTTTGTCTTGCATTCTCGTTAGTGAACCCTTTTGTCCCTTGTAGATAAATGTCTTGTCTTGGGTTTGTGAAAATTTAGTTCCTTGACCTTTTACAAAAGGATTATAGGGTAAATAATCTTTAACCTTAATCACACCTATAATAGAGATTGAAGCCCTGGGTGAAACTAAAATTTAGCTTAACCATGTGCTTCATTAATATGTCAGACAAGTACTATCATAACTATTATGTTTAAAGATAGTAAACATGAGACCCTCATACAACTCAAAGGTAAAACATCTAAGAGTAAAACAAAAAATTGAGATTAGTAATAATGTCGTTGGAGTCCTTATGACTTAATTTAAACATCTTCTTATGTTACAAAGAATATAGTTTGCCTTGGTGTGACCAAATGTCAAGAAAACAAAAGATATATCTATAAAAAAATCAAATTTGGAATTTAACAAGCTATTGAACTATAATAATAATGGTAGCGAAATAACTATTCCGTGATCGATGGATGTTCTTAGGACAAAAGCTATTTGAAATCTATGTCTTCCTTGATCCCAAGATTTCACCTTGACATCATGTTAGATCCACTTGTGTAGCAAGGGTAAATTTTAGACATTAAATAAACATTTGAGAAGAACATTCTTAACATAAGAACAAGATATTTAAGTGATGTATATGTGATTTGAATTGTGCCAAATAAGCCAGTAAGTTATGAAAATTTCCATGATGCATAAAGGAAGCCAACCTAAATTGGTCGAACTGTAAGTTAAAATAGAATGAACTTGAGATTTTGTAGATGGAGAAAGGATAAAACTATAATTGCACAATAATGTTCCTAGAATGTTAATCGTAACTAAGTTGCAATTAAAGAAATGATGTATTGTGGGTTCGTTGTTCTTGTAGTCATATCCTTGTGGTTGGGTCATTACTAGTATTTGTTCATGTGGAAAAGTGTGGTATAAATAGTTTTATGGTGTTTTCATGTGTCAATGTGATTTGGTGACTGAGGTAGGTGTCGTATATGTTGTTGAGTTCCTCTACTTGGAGTCCTTGTGGCGTTTTGCATTGAGCAATGTAAGCCAAAAAAAGAAAAAAAGAAAAAAAAATTATCCTGGTATTTACTATTGTATTTGGGTGTGTAAAATGTGGGCACTACAACACTCATCATAATAAATTTATCTAAAGATGGAATGAAACATACACCAATAAGATGATTTTCAAAGGTACTAAAACTTCTTCAAATTAATTCTCAAAACCCAGCTTCAATGAGATCTCCCATGTAAAAGAGAATAAGTATCAAGGGTGGGAATACATCCAAACTCCAAGAAATGAGTTTAAATTGATTTCATCATAGCATGCACCTTTACAATGATCCCATTACCTCATTTTTAGAGGTATGATTTGAAGAGGAAGAAATAGATGAAGTAAAGTTTGAGCAAACCTACCTAGAAAAATAGAAAGGAAAAATGGTTAACCTTATAGATGATGAGGAATTAGAGAACCTATATGTTTATCATACATAGGGTATGTGGAAAGACTTAGATAGTGTAGATGAGAAGGTGTGTGCTTACCATAAGCCTTTAAAGACAATGAAGGTCAACGTTAGCACAGAACCAGAACCAAAAGATGTAATGATTGGTGATTACTCGACAGACTAAGAGGTTTAAAAGATAATCAATCTGTTGTGCAACTTTGAGGATTTGTTCCCTCGTAGATACCATGATTTAAAATGGGTTCATCACTAATTTGGAGTTATGTGGATTAAGTTGAAGGAAGGTGCATGCTCGATTAGGAAAAGGCCTTATAGGATGAATCATAATTTACACATGAAGGTGAAAGAGGAGATTGATAAAATGTTGGAATCCGGGATCATTGAGGTCATTGAAGAGTCTGAATTGGTCATCCCAATTGGGATTATTATCAATAAGGATGGGAGGATAAGGATCTGTATAGGGTATAAAGATTTGAATGTTTCATGGTTTATAGATTATTTTCCAATGCCTTTTACTAAGGAAATATTTGAGGGTGTAACAGGGTGCAAGATCTACTCCTTTACATATGGATTCTCAAGGTATCACCAAGTAATAATTGCAAAGGAAGACTAGGAGAAGACTACTTTCACCATTGAATGGGGAAGTTTTTCTTACACGGTTATGCCCTTTGGACTTAATAATGCACCTAATGTATTTTTCAGGCATTGTGGTGTAAGAATTTTAAGAATTTATTCATAAGTTTCTACAAGTCTACCTGGATGATTGGATAGTGTATGGATTGGTTAAATATCATTGTGAAAAATTGATATTGATGTTTGAGATTTATAGAGAGTTAAGTATCTCTCTAAACATTATGAAATGTGTCTTTTCTACTCTATTTGGCACATTGTTAGATCATATTATTTGTAAGGAAGGTTTATTGGTGGATCCTACCAAATTTTTCATTAATTTTTGTTTTGAGGAGCCTACAAATCAAAGCGCAATGCGCAGATTTTTGGGACATATGGGTTACTATAGAAAATTCATCAAAATCTATGCTAGGATTGTCACGTCTTTGGAAGAATTGTTTAGGCATAAAGGAAAATTTCACTGGGGTGAGGTGGAACAGGTGGCTTTTAATACATTGAAGGAGAATCTTACCATTTTGTAGACACCTAAAATATGCTTACACTTAGCATTTTATCCAATTCAACCAATTGACGACACTTTTTCAATTCCCCATTCTTCGCCCCACTCTTGAATGCCCATTTATGACACCTTATCGGTCATATTCTTCCCATCAATCATCTTATAATGCTAATATCTCTCTTATTAGCTAAACATTCCTCCTTTTGACCATTCAGAACCTCCCCAGTTCTCTCTAGACCACTTCTATTGGCTTTGTAGGCTATCTATCAGTCAAAATTGGTTATCCAGACCCCTCCCAACTCTCAACGAGTCTCTAATCACTTGCTAATCAAGTGTAACTAGCCTAATCCTAGCTTATCTAATCCTAAAGCATGTTTATCCTAATCTAATCTAAAAGTGATTTTTGAGCTTTAGTCTCACATGCACCCAAATTTCAAACTCTCCCAAGTGAAAAACTATAAATAGAAGGGTCACCCCTCCCTCTCAAAAAAACACCTTGTTTACATAACTAACTAAGCTAATAGGAATTAGACCTCATTTGCATTAGCTAAGATAATAGGCATTTGATCTTGGCTATCCTCTATTGTTGAAGCTCCTCCATCTTCCATCCATTCCAAATATACTTAGTAAGGGAAGATATAAAGTTTGGCCATGTAGCCAACTTGGAGATATCTCTTCACTATGTTTGGGAGTAAACAACACACAATTTGATTGCTTAGAATCTAACTAGGTTCAGTTTCATTAAGCTTTCATAGTGTAGAGGGTAGTATACATGTTAGTTTTGGATGTTTTTGTCAAAGTTATAATGCTTGCATATTAGTTTCTCTTGTTTAGCTCTAATCTCATGGTGCATGGATGAGTTAGTGAAGCCTTGAGGTTCTTTAGCCTCATTCCATAGCTTTTGCAACTTTCCATTCCACACATTTAGCACGCCTGGTGGGACTCTTAGTCCATCCTCCATTAATGGAGTCATTTTGAAGCTTCTATTTTAGTTTCTAAATTTTTTAATTTCAATGTTTTTATATTAGTTTCAAGCTTTCTAGATTAGTTTCAAGATTTCTAGATTAGTTTTTCAAATTTTTTTAGAGTAGTTTCAATTTTTTAATTTCACTAACCTTTCCTGTATTAATGGATAAATATCAAGTTTCTTAGCTAGTTTAGCTAGGATTGTCTTGTTTTGTGCTCTTTGCAGGATCAAAGGAGGTGAAATGATGCCAAAATTGAACCAAATCGATAAATTTTTTATAGTTTTGAGATTATTATTGAAAAATCCCATGTTTTTTAGCGACCTATAGGAAAGGGAGCACACATACCATTCTATGTGCGCGGGTACAACTCTGACTTTCATTTTTTGATAGAGGCATGCAGGCACCCAATATATGGCACACACACCCAAATTATGGCACACACACCCAAACCATGGTGCACACGCCAAAACTATGGCGCATATGCCCAAACCTTAGCACAAGCATCTTTAGCAATCTTCCGAAGGCCATAATTTTTGCTCCCGAGCCCAAAATGACTCCGTTTTTGTTGCGCTGGAAAGGTATTGAAGAGAAATACACAATGGAATCATAAAATTAGGTTTTTTACTTAAGTAAAATTTTTGGTTTACATTATTATGTAAATAATAATTTTCTAATGTATCTTAAAGTCTGAAAAATTGTTTTCTTGATTATTCTAACACTTTGAAAGGTTTTATGACACTAATCAGTTGGTTACAGGGTTTTATTTTGTTATTTTAACATGCATAGCTTAATTTTTTTCATTTCCTATCTTGAATAAATCTTGTAAAGTTTGTATGCTCTCTCCTCACGTATTTTTGGTGATCTTGGAGATCCAAAACACTTGTTCAAACTTTATGTCATACTTTAAAAACACTTTTTCTATGATGGTAAAAAAGTAAAATAGATTTCCATACAATTTGTCTTAGTGGAATTTTCAGATTGTGTATACTCTTCCTTCACACCTTTTTGGAGATCTTACGAATCAAAAGCAAAGTGTAAATTCTCTTTCTTAAGTTTATAAATGGAAAACTACTAAACTCATTATCTGCAGGACCTAACGCTACTAAAGAAAGGTGTTGAAGAAAACACAAAAACTTCTAATACACGTGTTTTATGTAGGTTTCCAAATGTTGTGCTACTTGAAACCACATTTAAGTTAAAAAGATAAAAAACACACCACTCTTCATCACACTGTATTGCAGGTTTCTTAAGTTTACAAATGGGAAACTACTAAACTTGTTATCTGTAGGACCTAACACTTTCTAAAGAAATGCGTTGAAGAAAACACAAAAAATTATAATACATGTGTTTTATGTAGGTTACCGAATGGTGTGCTACTTGAAACCACATTTAAGTTAAAAAGATAAAAAACACAACACTCTTCATCACACTGTATTGCAGGTTTCAGAAAAGGGTATGTCCCTATCCACTCAACTAGAACATAACCCCTTTAGCATAAGGCCTTAAGCTATAACAATGGAGGTGGTACTAGGAACCCTAAATTAGTCCACCACTGTGTAACCTTGTGGATGAAATAGGAAGCACCTCGCTTACCCACTTGACTATTTTCCCTTGAGTTAGTGTTACAAAGTTTATCGTGTCGTGACCCTGAAAAGAGTACACGATGGATGCAATTAGTGCCCACTTTACTTGAAGGGGGCAAAGCCAAGATACTTCCAAATTAGTCAATGTGACTTTTTGGGTGAATCATGCCCACTCTTAGATGGTTTTGTAACACCTAGTTGAGAGATGTTATTAAGGAGGCCATTTTTTCTTGAGGTCCACTTTACTATTCCTTTGTTGCATCTTAGCCATCATGAAGTGATAACTTGTTTGGATTCAAAACCTTGTTTTTCGAACAAGGAAAATAATCCACTTAAGTTGGATCTAAGTGCCTTTCATCATGTAAATTAGATAACATTTCACTTAGCTTAGCTTCTTTCGCACCTTCGGATGAGGCGAAGCTCTACCCAAGTAACGCTTAGTTCATTTCCATCTTTTGATCTACACCTTTGCATTTTTGTTGTGTGCATGTATACTTTGCTTGATGCTAAATCAAATGAAGCAAGAACTACCACCTAAAATAGTTCTACAATTTAGCTAAAACAAAGCATAAACACCATCATGATAAGAATTAAACAAGGGTTAGATACTAGCATTCATAAATACAAACTTTGAAACTAACAATGCTAAATATCTAAACTCCTCTATTCTCTAACAAAAAATAAATGAATGGACCTAAGTAAGCTCCATGGCTATAAAAATAGTTGTCCTTAATATTCCAAGAACCTAGGAATGGGGGGTAATCAAAGTTGGGCTACAAGACCCTTTTGACACCTCCCATATGACCCAAGCACTTTAAGAAAGAGGCTTAACTCTTGAAGATGATGAACTCTCAAAAGAGCAAGGTGCAAGCTCTTAGTCTCTTTGCTATATGCTTTGCATTTGCTCTCTTAGAAAGTTTAGGTGTAAGTAAAAAGGTAGGTGAAGGGCTCTTTATATAGCCCAAAGGTTAAAGGATTCAACACATTCTCATGAATGTGGGATAAAGGTAAAACATGATTAGGAATGGATAAGGTTGCTTTATTAAAGGTAACCTTACTTTAGAAGGGTTTAACACATGTTTAGCAAGTCATGGGAGTTGGGGGGTATTTTAATTAATCAAAGGTGATTAACTAATAGGTAGATGTAAGCTTATAGAAGTTAATTAGAGGAATATTAGTATGATTTAGGCTATTAGAAAGGGATTAAATCAATTAAATATTGATTTACTAGTTAAATGAAGGGGAAGACTAATTAATTAATAATAATTAATTAATCTAGATAGAAGAGGTGATTTATTAACGGAAGTTCGCTAATTAGGGTATTTGTTGGATAGGCAACTTAATTAATTAGCTTAGTGTAATTAATTAATAATGATATGAGGGAAAATGAGTGCTTTTGACGATATGTCATTGATTTGCGAGAAAGGGGATAATTAGCGCAATTTAAGTATTTAAATTGCTTGGGCGTAATTATAGGTGTCTACACTTGTTTCCCATTTATGGCAATAGAAGGCATATTTCAGGAGTGTTTTCATAGATAGTGTTCACCACTTTTTTGTCTATTTACGCTCATCCATGTTTGTGGCTGAGTTTTTAAACATCTAAAGTGCATGGATGTGTCCTTATATCTTTGATGGCCACTTGATCTTCATTTAAATATCATCATCATAGTTAGGATTGATTCATCATTTGATCTCCCTTTGATGTGTTGCCTCATTTTCATTGTCTCGACACAATTAAGATACATATGTCACATTTTTCGTAAATGTGATCTAAGTGTTTATATTGTGGTGCTACACTACGCACATTTTAACGCATCCTCAGTATACCTTGACTCAATTTTTCTTCAAACATTGTCCAAAATATTGAAGAGTTTCACTTACTTTGTTTGTGTCATTTCGATACCACATTGGCACTAATATCTCACTTCTTCATGAAGCTTGATTAACATGTCCAATTGGTGTGGTTACGTGGCCTAAATTTGTAATCCTCACCCTTTAACATTTAGGCCTTTTTGGTTGTTGAACTTGTCATGGTATCCTTTGATTGGGAGTCACATCTACCCTTTGTTAATATTTACACCTTGTTCATTTCGAGCTTGACGTAAATATTGACATTGTGTTGACCACCTTTGCATTGAACTATCACTTTGCACACGCATTTTCATATGGTGTACTTTCTTATTGATTGGCTTTGTGTTTCACACTTGCATGATTATTCCTTGTGATTATTTATTCAAAAAAAGTATTTTCTAGGACAATCCCTTTTTATCTCATCGAGATTGTGTCATCACAATGTCTATTTTCCTTAGACCTTCTTCGAAAAATCACACGCACATATCAATACTTATGAAATGTCTAGCTAGTTTTCATTATGCTTCCCTAAATCAACATGTCACTTTCTTCCCTTTGAAGGAGTTCCATCAAACTGTCTAGGTATATAAATTTGTGCTTAAAATGACGCCAAAAATGACTGACTATAGCGCAGTTCCCCATACTTAAAAAAATACATAACCTAGGTTTATCAATTCAAATAAAAAGATTCCCATTACAAATAAACCTCATTTGGTTCTTCATGCTAGAAGTCCCATTCGGGTAATTCATTCCCCACCTTCATATCATAGTCGGTGGTATGATTTGGATGCTTCTGATCCAAATTATTATTTGAGTTCCCCTAACTCTTCTTCTAATTATAATCCAAACATTTCCTTTTCTTTTAAGGATTCCAATCCAAATATTTTCTCTGACTCTTCTAATGATTCAAATACAAACTACTATTCAGATCCAAACTACTTTTCAGATTCATCTAATTCGACTCCTAAGTCATCTAATGCAAATCCTATGTCATGGTCCTCCCTATCTTTATAGGAACCTCTTCATCATACATTTAATATGACTCCTACATTGCGGTCCTCCCTTTATTTGCAGGACCCCTTTTATAATTCACCTCAATGATGTCTTCTTTATTTGAAGATACGTGCAAATCTAAATCCCTCCAATCAAACATCTAATACAATTCTTGAATTTAGGTCCTCTCTTTCTTTGCAGGACCATTATTATTATTCTTCCAATGATAGTCTTGAATCATAGTCCTCCCCTTATTCACAGGACCTTCTTCATCAATCACCCCCAATAATTCTTCCTTCTTTAAAGATTCGTGTGACTCAAAGTCCTTTGATTCAAATGTCTAAATTGACCCATGCGTCATAATATATAGACTTTGGACTTAACCCTTCTATTTTACAGATGATATACCATCATATAGGTAGGTCCACACCACCTTCTTCTACTTCTGAGACATCCAATCAACCCCTCGTGGTCAATCAAAAACTCATAACGATTGATCTCTTTCAGAATGAAGAAAAAATCAATGCATTTATAGGGGCATATGAAGATATTCCTTTAGCAGATTATGAGAAAGGATTCTCTTTAGACTTTGATACATCTACGTATTGTGAGGAAAAGGTTGATTCCTTTTATCAAGAAATGGAGGAAGAGCCTCAGATCATGCAACTTGATCCTCCTCTTATTATTCCATCTTCACATTCTTCATTATGTGATGAAACTCCTTGGTCTTACATTGATCCATGGCCTGTCTTCTCATCACCCAATAACTCTTTTTCTATCATAATTCCTCAATCACAATCTCTTATGGGGTCATTTTCAAGTATCCCTTCATCTTCATCTAGGTGTGGGTAACCTTCTAGTAGCCCTCCCTCTGCTATTTGTGGGACATTTTTGAGTATTCCACTATCTTCTATTATTGGGAAACACCCAACTATCCCCTTATCTTCTAGGTATGGATCACCCCCGAGTAGTCCATCATCTTCTATTCTTGGTCTGCGTCCTAGTAGCCTATCATCATAAATATATGGGTCACATCCTAGTAGCCCTTATTCTTCTATTCTTGGGCCACATCTTAGTAGCCCTTTGTCTTCTATATATGGGTCACATCCTAGTATCCCTTCTTCTTATATTCTTGGGCCATATCCTAGCAGCCCTTCGTCTTCTATCTATGGCTCACCTCCCATTATCCCATATTTTTCAATCCTTGGACCGTATCCTTTTCATCCATCACATTATTCTTCTACCAAATATTATGGCAAGCCCACCACCATTCCTCTCATCAATTCTAAATGTCCATTTTCTTCTCTCACTTCTTGGGATCAAACAAGTCAAGCATTAACTAATAAGAAACCCAGACAAGTTCTTTATCAATCCAAGATCAAAAATATGAAGAGATCCAAAGCTACCAACAACTCCAATGATCATAAAATCTAAAATCAAACACAATTCTAGAATGCACACCAATGTACCCATCCAGTATGGCGTAAAGTTAAAAAACCTATGGATAGGGAAATAAAACTCCCACATATGAAACCCACATTTCAAAACAAATCATAGTCATTTATTGAGTGTGAACTCACCTCAATCATCGAGATCGGGGGTAATATCACTCTCGATAAACAAATTCACCTAGTCTCCCTTATCAAGGAAGTCACAAACATTGTTGTTGGATATTACCACAAAGAGTGACTTTGTTAGTCCCAACCTCTTAAAACTATCAAAAATCTAAAAATAAAAATAAAATTCAAAAATACAAAACATTGAGAAAACACAACAAAAATCAAAGTTACAAAGATCAAACATTGCAATCAGGTATTACATACACATGGATGTTTCTTTCTTTCATTTCCTTGTTATTCTTCTGAAATTATCCCTACCATTTTCATCCCTTTATTGATGTTTTGGTTATCCTATTCAGACGCATTTTGTGACATTTATCTCTATGGTATCTATTTGACCCTGGTATTTTATAACCTTGGTAAATTAAAGAATAAATAGCCTCTTCGAGATCCTATCACATTCAACATCTAATAAACTTGTTATGAAGAAATTTTGGAAATATTTGTTAACACTAGCCATTGTCTTCATCACAACCACTTCTGCCTCCTTTCATCAAGCCATCAATGGTTCTTAACCCCTTGTCCAACAAGAGATCTGAAATAAGTGTTCAGAAAGCAAAAGTAAATTGATATATAACTCTCTCTTGGGGTATTTCCAATAATCTCTATCAGGGCTATGGACACCTAACTAGAAGTAGAGAAATTTTTTGATTAGAATCAAATATATCTCCGTCAGGGCTATGGATGCCTGACTGGCAGCGGAGCAATGTAAGGCTATCTTTCCACCATCCATTCAAAAATTCACCTATCAAAATAAATCATTCCTACACATTGGCTAGGGTGTCTTCACTGGTTTTCTATTAGATATTCCCTTCAAGAGGTAATAAATTTCATGTACACACACTGGATCTCTATGAGTAAATAGGACTAGTATTTTACCAAGTGTCATTTTTTATACCTTGTTCAAACTCTTTCTTTAATCCATATCTTGTCTCACGATTTTTACCTTTGGCTAATCAATTCTTCATCACAAAGCTTCTAAGTTACATTCATATCATTAACATCATTCTTCTACTTCAGTCAGAACATCCATGTGTATAATATTACTTGTTTTCCATGTTTGTGGACATGTTTATCACCTTGCACAAAAATAATCTTCTCCTTCCTTTCTATCATGTGCTTTTAGGCCAACTAACACTGGGGGCACCCTTGCTTCTTCCCAGAACTTCATTGGTTTATCTTCATCATCATGTTGAACCTATCCATAATGGCCTTGGGTCCTGCTTCTACATGTGAAGAGTTTTCCTTTGAAAACTCCCACCTAATCGATGGGGAATTTTTGTATCTTCACCTTTCTCATACATACGTGGCCTTATGCCCTTGTATATCCCATCTATCGCTAGGGGCATCCATGCTTCCTCATCTTCTTGTACATAGTTTCAGAAGACTTTCAAAATCATCAAAAACATTCAAATATGTTAGGAAAATTACAAAAACATTCAAATATGTTTCATAAAAATTCTAACAATATAAATCATCCTACAAAATGTCACTCTTTGGTTCTCACTTTTTCATGTGTGTGACTTGTGGATCATTTTAATCTACCTTCATTAACAAAATCTAGGTTGCTTACTTCATCTATACTCTGGGGCACAACGAGTTACTTGGTACTATTTTGTAGTGCACGTTGATTATTCATAGGACCGAAGTATCCTCCGTTTTTCTCCTCACATGTATCCTTGCTTGGGGCACTATCATTAACCCTAGTCATTAATTCACATAGTTTGGAACTGAAACTTGATAACAAAAACATGGTACTTGTTTCTCTGTTAGGTTAGTTTGTTTACTTTCTCATATTGCATTGCATTATGTATGTTGCATGGAGTTAGGCATATTTTACTTTCTTGTATTACATTTCATTTATTATGTTGCATGGAGTTGGTGTTTTTAGCAATGAACATTTGTTTGCATATGGATTTTCATGTCATACTACACTTTTGTTCATTCTTTTTTAATAAGGACCGATGATGAAGATCTCTAGCAATATGATGAAAATAAATTTATTTAAAAAGGCATGGGATGGATGTTAGCTCATTCCCTCTTCCTCATACTCCCTTTTCTTCTATATCCCCTTTCTTCTTCTTCACACTATTCTTTCTTATGTTCTCTTTATATCATATTTTCAATCATCAATCGAGTTATTTTATCACCCCATCGATAATCGAGGGGGCATCCTTCACTCTACTAATTTTTCTTCTATCCCTTTAAGATTTTCTACTTGTTTATGTTTGTCTAATTTCTTTGAAGTGATGTTACTTACACCACCTCAAAGAGGGGAAAATGTAGACACCTAAAATATTATTACACTTAGAATTTCATCCAATTCAACCAATTGACGACACTTCATCAATTCCCCATTCTTCTTCATACTCTCAGATGCCCATTTACGACACCTTATCGGTCATATTCTTCCCATAAATCAGATTATTAGGCTAATATCTCTCTTATTAGCTAAACATTCCTCCTTTCAACCATTCAAAACCTCCCTAGTTCTCTCTAGACCACTTCTATTGGTTTTTTGTAGGTACAAGCACCCCACATAAGCAATTCTCTAAGAGCAAGGAAGAGAGGAAAAGGTGGATGCCTAATTCCCCTCATATGGACTTCGTGGATAATCTCATGAAGGTGTTATGCACATGGTTCTGGAGAACCCTTTCCTCAGATAATTTTCATGCTTGGGATATATTATACCAATATGGGGGTTTAACGAGGACCAATAATATGATAAGTTGGAATCAGTATTGTCATACAGAGGAGCCCAAGTTCAAGGTTAGGGATCGAGACCATCCATTTGAAGAAAAATAAAGGGATGAATTATAAAATTTTTGATCCAAGCCACCTTACAGATGAGAAGGTGTGTAATGTGCTGCAGAAGTTTTCCTTAGAAGTCATAAGATGGAGCTTAGACGTAGGGGTGACTGTTTATACCTTGTTCACATATTAGAAAGGTAAGGGAAAAGAGTTAGAAAGACTACGCAATGGTTTGAAGGGTGAACAGGAATGGATAAAGGAAGAATATGATCAAGTTGGTGCATTGGTTAAAAAGGTCTTGTGATAATGTTTGGCACTAGTGATCTAAGTCAGGATAGACTATAACAATGAGATTGAATATTTGGAAGACTTGGTGGGGATGTTGTTGGTTAACATTAAGGATGGCATGAGGCATAAAGTAGAGGAGCTCATGAAGGAGAAGGAAAACAACAAGATTGTTTTTGAGGCCTGGATTAATAAGTTAGAGGAATTTCTCACCCAAATCAAGGAGGAAAACATATTACCAAATAAGGGCTTCAATAGTTTTCAGAAATGTGATCCCATTATTGATGCATGTGTAACAGATGAAGAGCTATTCCTCAAGGCCTTATAGGAGAAGGTCCCGACAAACAATATTGAGCATTCCTAGTTTATAATTGACACTATAGCACAAAAGGATAAGATAAAAGCCAAATGTGAGAAGATGGAATTTTGGATTGGTGAACTCCAAGATTCAATCAGAACACATATGGACGAGTTTGAGGTAGTTTACGCAAAGCTAGTGGTGGTCATAGAGGATCTCAAGGGGAAATTCTAAGAGATGACACCATAATAGGTACCTATCATAGTGGAGGAGGTGCCATAAAATTAAATTTCCAAACTAGGGGCATGGAAGAAATCAAAGGAGGAGATAGATGTGGAGTTCCTTGAACTCCTATAGTTAACAATTTAAGTTCTTGAGACATACAATGTTTCTGCCTTAGCCCATTTTTTATCGATGGATTTTTTAACAGAGTGAAGAATTGCCAAGGATGGAAATCAAACTAGTGTGGCATAATGTTGAGCCCCTAAGAAGACTAAGTACTTGAGGCACAAAGGATTTTTTCATGAGCCAGTAAGCCACAAGGTCTCGTGCCAAAGTAACTTTAGGAAGAGTGTGGAGGTTCACACCTAGGAAGAAAAATCTTAGGAATTAGCTGTATTTTGGACCACAATCAAAATTGCAATGAAGAACACATGGAGATGTGTCCCGACTTGATTATGGATAAGGTTAAATTATGGAGACTTGCAGCCCAAGAAAAGAATACTTTAGGATATTATTATCATGATAGGATTAAGAGTTGTAAAATAGAGTTAGTTATGGTTTATATAGCACTTTAATGTTTAGGGTACTCGAGTATGGTGGGGCATGATGACATTTGGTATCTGTTTTTTCTCTTGGGTGATGAATAGATGATGAAGGGAAGATTCCCATAATTCTCTCGTTAAGTATTGATTTCCATGGTGAGAGAGACCGTGAGAGAGCTTAAAGGGATAAATGTGTGATAATTCTTCTTGAGTAGAGTGATTATAGGGTTAGAATGTTATTCTCTTGATGTATCTAGTCTGTTTATGGATCTTGTGATGGATTTGGCTACTATAACAATGGTGGATTAATATAATGGTGTTTTTTCTTAATATTTTTGTTATTTATTGTGTTCTTGGTTTAGATCTGATTACTACTTGATGTTCTCGATGTTCACAGTCATAATAATGTTCATATATGCTTGGATATAGTTCTCTTTTCTTGTTATAAAAATCATGCATTTATTATCGTGCATTACTCTGTCATTTATGGTAACATTATTGATAAAGCTTGCATAGAAAAGGGGCATGGCACCTTTGAGCACCTTGGGTGAGTTCCCGGTCTAGGGTGGGTGATATGTCAACGCACTTGGGAACTAAAGGGTTAGGAAAAGTGACTACAAATGGGATGACGTGGTATCAAAATGCCCCCCAAGGGGTAATGAAATATTTTTATGTTGATCATCAGTGGAGATGAGGATTTTATTATAACTATAAAAGACATCCGTAAAGGAGAGAATATCATGGCCGGCTGTTATATCAACAAGCTGATTAATATTTGTAAGGGACAAATCATCTTTTAGACTAGCAATATTGAGAATCTAAAATTCAGTACAAATATGTGAATTTCATGAGGATTTGGTTATAGATTTGATTTTAGACACCCATTGTGGATATTCAATGGGTATGATGAAATTAGTAGAGATAAATTGTTATAACTCTTCTTTAATGAGAAAATCTATGTGGGGATACATCCTATCTTTTTGACTAGTTTGGCATTGGGATAGGTGACGATATTGTGTACAATGATATTTGGTTCAATACCCAACATGTCACTATAAACGCTTGAATATACTTAGATAATAAGTTGGTGAAATCATATAGTTATTGTGGTTCTAAGGATTGGTCGAATTTAACTATGTGGGGCTCTTGAGGGGTTCCTATGTTAATTTTGATAATGGATTCATTGAGAAGGGATGATATGTCAGGTGGTAGGGATTTATAATGGAAAATTCTCTTTTTGTCCCATATGGGAGATAATATTTTGATTGTCACAACATTGAAGGATGTCGATGGTAGCTGAGTCTTCTTTAATAATTTATGGCCATATGAGAGGAATTGTTTTGGTGACATTATTATATTGATAATTCAATGGTGCTAAGGAGATATTATTGACTAAAATAACTTTTTTGGGATGGAGATTATGTCATCGGTGTCTGTAGGGTCATCATGTTCTATAGAGGGTGATGGTTCTAATTCTATGATACGTAAATATGTGGTATGTGTAGATGGTTTGGTAGTGGGCCTTTTGTTGGACCCTAAAATATTGGCTAAGTACCAAGAGCAACATGCTCATAGGATCAATACATAGAAGGGAGCTCAAGGAAAAGTGCATAGGAAAAAGGGTTTAAGAAGGGTTTAAGTGAAACCAGGGTGCGCGCATGAGGCATAACAAGGGTTTAAAGGAATTAGCCATATTTGGCATCATGGATTCACTTGAGGGAAAATGTGAGGACCTGACTAGGTGTAATAAGTGGATAAGGTGCCATCTTGGAACCTTGGAGGTCAAGAAAAGGATATTCCACGTAGGTAATATTTCTAGAGGGATCATTACAGATAGTGGAAGGTTTGCAAAAAGGATAAGCATTCACCAATGGAGGACTACAACGACACTGGGAACACAATATTCTCAGGAGAGAAGTCATGGTGGTGATCAATGATCCTATTTAAAGAGGTTCTTGGGACAGGAGAAAATATAGAGTACAGACATAGATAGAGAGATATATAGGTGCATAGTGCAAAGGGGAGTAGAGAAAGAGAAGGAGAGTAACGAAGTGCTGCGAAAATGCTAAGGTTTTAGATTTCATAGTCCTAGGGTTTAGAGTACTTAGTGTTAGAGGGTTATAAGGGATACCATTAAGCATATGTATGGGTACTGGGATCCGTAATAAGAGATATAATGGGAAAAATCATAGTTAGGATCTCTAATCATGTAGGTTTGTAGGAGTTGAGTCTTTTTCATTTGATGTATATGGTTTGAGATGACCCTTTTGAATGTAATATGGCTACCAGAACTCTGTTAAATCAATATACATGGATCTATTTTGTACAACTTGCCTATAGGTGTAAACCCCCATGTTATTTTACTTATCATGACTCAGATCTAGTTTCTTGTACTTATTATACTATTTATTTATCTTTTGTGATGCATTAATGTGTAGATCTATTATTTATATCTTCTACCTTTTTTTAAAAGTAGATGAATGTAATTCTATTTCTATAATTAATCCTCCATTAATGGAATAACTCTCTTGCAAAGCTCACATAAAGAAGGGGCTCGGTTCCCGCACATGCCTCGGGTAAGTGTCAAGATTATGTTGGATGATAGGCTAGCACACTTTGGTTAGAAAGAATTATTGAGGGTAAAATAATGAATACATCTTGATTTTTTCATCAGGACCTATTTTCAATTTATTGTGAGAGAAATGTGTGATGATAGAGTGCTTGACCTTGGAAAGCATCGAGATATAGCTTAAAATCACAAAGGATGATTGTTCTCAAATATTCATTACTAGATCTAAGTTTGATGCATGAAAATGGGTGGAGGAGAACCTGTATCACAAACTCTATGAGACATTCTATTGTTGTTTCCTAATAGAGTTGTATGAATGGCTATCAGCATATACATCAATGACGATTTGGTACTATAGGCCTCATGTTTTGACCCAGGAGGAATATCAATGGTTGGATGTCTGACATGACCCATGTTATTGTCACTGGAGTAGACTAGTTATACCTTGGAATATGTTATTTCTATGTATTCTTGCCCAAAGATTGTTGATTTTGAGTTCTGGAGGGATCCTAGAGGATCATTTTTGCATGTTATCCCACTATCTATGAAGATATTAGTCATTGCTTTTAGTTTGGAAGCCTTTCCTACAGCTAGCTAAATTCCTGCTAGGCATGGGGCATAGAAGCTAACTTGGTAGAGGATGGCATACATTGGGGAAGAAATGGAGAGAGAGGAGAGGTGGCTCAAGTATAATGAATATCGAAAGAGGGAGTTGACAAGACAATGCGAAGCTACATGAGTGATGGATTTATTGAGGGAGACGTTGTGGGAAAGATTTGAGGTTCCCACAGAGGATGTGGAACTTGAGCAATCTGAGCTACCCCATCTTGGCAAGTGTGAAATAGAAACCCCCTCAACTTCTAGAGAGAGCTTTTCATATGAATAAAGGATAAGAGTCGTAGGTGCCATCTTAACCCACATGGCGACCAGACCCTAGCAATTAGTTTTACAGTTCCTGAGGTAATTTTTCATAATCAAGTTGGTATCGGTATTCATAGTCGAGTGATACCTAGGAGGTATAATTTTTCATTTGGTACATCTATGGCTGCATAGTCATTTCTTGTGTTTGCGGGTATTTTGTCTAGCACAACATTTGGGAAAGGTTTGGGATCACAATGTTTGAGTATCGCATCTGGGACTAGCATGGGAAACACATCTAGGAGTGGTTTATCATAGGTATGGCATGCACTATGTTGATGGTGGGTTCGCAGGGTGCAACTACTTAGGCCCTATTCCTAATAGGAGGATATGGTGGATCTGGAGGCATTGGCACTAGTGGATCTAGTGGGTCTTATGGTGGAGGTAACATCGGAGGGAATCAAGGTCTTGGATCTAGCAGACAAGGTCTACAACACCATCAACAGGTGTTTTATAGTATGTCACTCCACTTACCTTATTATAAGATTATTTAGGATACCATAGAACATGTACAAAAATGCAAGTTACTATGGCACATGAAGGGAATCATTATCCCTCATGAAAAGCAAGTCATTTTGTAACCACATTGTAAGGACGCATGTATAGCTAATATAGGAAGTATTACCCATACCATACAATGGTGGATTACATTACGCTGTGTAATGCCTTTTTGGTGGAGTTCTACATACCTAAGTTTGAACAAAAAAGCATCAGCACATTAAAGGAAATTCAGCAAGGAATGGTGGAGAGTGTGCATGAGTATGACATGTGTTTCAAGACTCTCCTATCCAAGTTATATTATGGAATTCATCCTTCGTGCCATGCTCAGTGGTTCATTAGAGGATTCATAAAACATTTAAGAGGGTGCTTTCATAGATCCATGTAAGGTGTTAGAGGCTGCCTTTCACTGCTGAGGTAGTAGGAAGCATTGATATAGGAGTTAGTATGTTCCTAGAAGCCCAAATTGTTGTAATGGAAAAGCATCTGGAGAAATTCTCTACAAACTCGGCTCATGAGATTCATAGTGGGTTATAGTCTATGGATTGTGAGATAGAAGGGCATAACAAGGACATTTTCCCTCAGATATTTGTACCTGTGATGATGGTATACTATGAGATCTTCCATGGAGATCATGATGTAAGTAGGTGTCTGCTACTGCAGCGCGCGATCCATAAGAATGTCTTTCTATTGCAAAATTTACACCTCTACTACTCATGACACCAAGTATTTTAGATTGATTGACCAAATACATGATGTCATTGATACTAGTATGTGTCAGAATAGTATATCAATTAATTCCAAGGATGAGGGTCATCGTTATGAAGGGCATGCAGATAAAGGGAGTCATGGAAGAGGCTTTCATGGATGATTTAGAGGCCATGGCAACCGCAGAGGTGGAAGAAGTGAGTTCCCATGAGGAAATTGTTACAACGGTGGGTCTGGGGAACATTATAAGTGTGAATACCTTGATATACTACAGTGCTATTAGTATGGAAAGAAGCACAAGTATGAGGAGTGCCCTAAATTATTTGAACACATGAGCCAGAAACAAAAAAAGGATAAGGTTGCTAGGATGGTGAGAATAAAGTGTGATGATCAATAGTGGATGCCTATAATGGCACGTGAGTCAGAGTTAGAACTTGTACTAGTGACGACATGAGCTAAGGCTATGCACACCAGGGAAATACCAAAGAAGATAATGCTGATTACAAGAGAAGAGGTGGTATATGGGAAGTATCTAGACCCTACCCATCAGAAGGAAGTCTATCAAGAGACCATGGACATAATTAGAAGTCTTCAAGGGGAAATTCAATGTCTAAAAGAGAAATCCAAGAAGTTGGAGTAGAAGAAGAGAGACGAGGTCCCTCAGTTAGATATAGATGATGTCAAGGAGGTGTGTAAGATGTTGCGCCAAGAGAATATCATTCCTCTTTTAGGAGAATGGTTGAGAGGTAATGTACCAAACGTTGGAGGGGAGCGTGAGAGGCAGGTTTTACATGCTAACCTTCCTCCTCACAACCTTGACCATGATAAGGAGATTACCTTGAATGCAGTTGTTCATGAATGGATCCTAAGAAATATATTAATTGACATAGGTTCAGAAGTTAATGTTCTCACCCTGGACACATGGAATCAAATGGGAAGTCCCCCATTACATCCATCCTTAAATGTGTTGTATATGGCTAATAAGACAAATGAAATGCTCATTGGTGTTTTAAAGGGTGTTGTTATCACTCATCAAGGGGAAAAATTCACTGGAGACTTCGAAGTCTTAGTGCTTGCTGAGGAAAACAACTTTCCAGCATTACTTGGGCACCCCTAGTGCTATAAGAACAATTTTGACTTACATTTCAATAAGGGATATATAATTTTTTAGAACAAGGACGAACATGTTATCATTCCTTTTGTTAGATAGGAATTCACCACCCTATACTGAGCCCTTACGAGAAGAAGACCTAGATATAATTTATGTGCACACTATCAGGGACCCTGAGGTTGTGCAACCAACAAAATAAGGTGTTATTCATTGGGAAGATGCTCAATCTATAAGTGATACAACTAGTGTGTCATTTGAAAATTGAGTGCATGAGACATATGAGTTACTCATAAGGTAGTTAAGAGGATCTGTGATGAGATTAACTAAGGTGCACTCAGTCAGGTTCCTGGGAGGAAATAATTTTCCAAGTTATACTAAGGGAGTTGACCTTGATGTCTTCATGTGAGCAATGGAGACCTAGTGGAAATGTGAGATCGAAAGGAGAAGGATGCTTAGCTATACCTTTCTCAGGACTATAACACGTTGGTGGGAAAACCATCGTAATAACCTTCCAGAGTGGCATGAGGTGAGAATCGTGTTCTCTGTTAGGTTTTTCTGAAGCAATACACCTACTGATATATAAGATTATCATGGGAAGGAACCTTCCTCATTTCACATCCAAGCATGTGAGAAGACTTGGATGGAAGGCATGGAAACTCTATCACCTTATTTATGGGTGCATTAGCTTTACTTTACCTTACAAAGCTACATAGATGCATGGTAAATTCACTCAAATTGTACACTTTCAGATAGGAAACTGACAAGAGTTGATAGTGTATCTCCTTCAAGCTTTCGAGTATAGGAGTACTAAGCCATTACTGAACAAGGAATTACAAGTTGTTAAGATCCTAACTATGGGAGATAGCTCCCTGGTGGAGGATAGAATATTGGAATTCTTGGGTGAACCTGGCTTAGAAGTATGCTTTTATGAGGAAGAATCAGAGGAGATACAGCTTGAGCATGCATGCATGGAAAAAGAGAAAGGAAATTTGGTCTATGTGATCGATGGTGAAGAGGTGGAAAACTTGGATGTTAACCATATTATGGGCATGCATGAGGTTATGGGTAATGCTGATGAGAAATAACGTGCCTACTATAAACCCCTTAAAACCAAAAAGGTTAACATTGGTTCGAAGGTGGAATCTAAAGAGGCTACTATTGGAGATTACTGGACAGAAAAGGACTTTTCAAAGATCATCATTTTTTTGTGATAATTTCAGTATTTGTTTCCACGCAGGTTCCATGAGCTTAAAGGATTTCAACACTCCTTCAGAGAAATGAAGATCAAGTTAAAGGAAGGTGTGTGCCAAATTTGAAAGATACCTTATCGAATGAATCTGAATCTACATGTCAAAGTCAAGGAGGATATTGACAAGATGATTGCATTAGGCATCATTGATGCTATTGAGGAATCAAAATGGATAAGTCCAATGGTCATCAACATTAAGAAGGATGGGAGGATAAGGATTTGCACTAATTATATGGATTTGAATGCGGTATGTGTCATTGACCCTTTTCTAATCCCGTTCACTGAGGAGATCCTGGAAGGAGTAGTCAGTTGGGAGATCTATTCTTTCACATATGGATTTTTAGGATACCATCAAGTTAGAATTGCAAAGGAGGACCAATAAAAGACAACTTTCACCACTGAATGGGGATTTTTTTCCTACATGGTCATGCCTTTTTCGTTGAAGAATACACCTGATATGTTTTCACACATTTTGGTTAAGGCATTTCAGGACTTCATCCACACATTTCTACAATTCTACCTAGATGAATAGACAGTATATGGATTAGTGAGGGACCGTTGTGATAATATGAGGCTTATGTTTGAGAGATGTCATCGGTTGATTATAAACCTCAACATTAAGAAATGTGTTTTTGTTACTCCATTTGGCACCCTGTTGGGACATATCATATGTAAGGAAGCCTAGTTGGGGGATTATACCAAAGTTGTTATTTTGGGATTAGAGGATCCTATCAACCAGAGTGACATGTGTGAATTCCTTGGGCATATGGGGTATTACCGGAAATTTATCAAGGGGTATGCCAAGATCACCATGTTGTTGGAAATGTTGTTGAAGCACAAAAGTACATTTCATTGGGGAGAGGCGCAACAAATGCCATTTGACACATTAAATAATAGGCTTATCACCGTTCCCATATTATGCTTTGCCTATTACGATAAGCCATTCCATGTACATTTTGAGGCTTTAGGGATGGTGATTGGAGAAATCTTAGCACATACGAGAGAGGGAATTGTTGACCACCCCTTTTATTTTTATAGTAGGAAGCTAACCCCAGTAGAACAGAACTATACTACTACTGAGTGCGAGGCATTGTCGATGATCTACATGTTGCAAAAATTTAGGAAATATTTGTTGGAAACACCCTTTATATTATACATGGACCACATGGCATTGAAGTACTTGGTAAACAATCAAATTTTATAAGGGCGCATATGTCGGTGGGTCCTACTATTTCAAGAGTTTGAGTTTACAGTTGTAAAACCAGGTAAGAATAATTTGGGGCCTGACCATTTATCAAGGATAGAATCAAGAGAGGACATGTAGAGCATTGAGGATACAATCTCAGATGCACAAATGTTTAGATTTCAGTGCGCACCCTCGGAATTGGAATATATTGTTGTGTTTCTCAAAATGGGTGTGGCACCAGAGGGGATGAAGACTTTGGAAAGGAAGTAGTTAGCCATACATGTCATGCCCTACATGCTAATTAGTGGAGACATATACAAGCTAGACCATGATAAGTTTTTGCACTGGTGCATGTTAGAGCATGAGCAGGCTGCAATCATGGAGGAAGCACATGGTGGAATTATAGGAGGACACTATGTAGGGAATGCAACTGCGCGTAAGATCCTTCTAGCAGGATTTTGGTGGGAAATGGTTTACAAAGATTATATCAAGTATTGCAAGGCCTATGACCACTACCAACACCTTAGTACACTAGGGAAAAGGGATGAAATGCCATTAAGACCGATTGCTAGTGTAAAACCATTTGAGAAGTGGGAAATTAACATTTTAGGCCCTATTTTCCTAGTTGCGTGAAGGACAGGTTTGCGTTATATCATTACATGCACATATTACCTTACAAGGTGGGAAGAAGCAGTACCTACTAGGAATTACACAATGGCAATAATAGCTAGGTTCTTGTGGGAGAATATAATTAGTAGATATGGATGCCCGGTGAGTTTAAAAAGTGATAGGAGTACTAATTTCTTAAATGACATAGTTAGAATCTTATTTTCATAATTCATGGTAGCCCATCACAATACTACCCCTTATCACCCACAAGCTAATGGGACTACCGAGGCACTTAATAAAATTTTGAATCACACGTTAATAAAGATTTGTGATGTGGGAAGAAAGGATTGGGATGATAAATTGTATGTTGTGTTATGGTCATATTGGACTACTTATAAGATATTGAACAAGGCCACACATTTTCAATTGGTGTTTTGCATGGAAGTTGTGTTACCTATTGAAATCTTGTAAATGTTGATGTGTATAGTACATGCAGGAGGGTTAGATGATGAACAAGAACTTGAGGAAGGATTCATAAGTTGATTCAGTTAGATGAGAGGTGGGCTATTTCTCACTGGAGTTAGAAAATAGAAAAAGCTATGTAAAAGGCATGGCATGATAGACACATCAATAACAAGCAGTTTGAGGTGGGCCAGTTAGTTCCATTATATGATTCCAAGTTTTTGTGCCACCTTGGGAAATTCAAAATCCATTGGATGGTCCCGTACATTGTATCCTATACACTTGATTTAGGAACTTGCCAATTACAAACATTGGATGGAACACATTTGTCAAAAAATTTCAATGGGAGTAGGCTGAAGCCCTACTATAAATAAGTCTTCTTTGTGTTTGTAAATAAGGCAGTATTTTCAGTTAGCCTAGGTTTTTCTTTGATGGAGTTTCCTTTCTTTGTGTTTCCCTTTCTTGTTGCTTTTTTTGTGTGCATTGGTAGCCACTTATTATTTTCAAAAAATTTATATATGCAGAGGATAGCGCATCCATTTTTGTGTGGGGTGGAGTGATGTGACAAGTTTGAGAAGCTATGGTTGTGGATGGCCAAGGTTGAAAAATAAAAAAATCATGGATTGGAAGATCGCACATGGAAAAGGTGAACATAAGAAAAGGATTATGTCAAAAGGCTTTGAGAAACCACGTACAAGGGTAAAAAGTGCAGGAGCAACATGAAATAGGTAGCAGAAAGAAATTGGTCCAAGACATAGAGGAAGAATTGACTTAGGCATGGGAGAAAGTGAAAATAATTATATGGTCAAGGTAGTTGCATGATAGAAGGTTACAGAAGTGTTCATGTAGGATTGAGCGTAGAGGAAAATCCTTGAAGGTTGGCATTGGAGAAAAGATGCCTTTATTGTGAAAGTATGTTAGTAGCTGACATGGCATTTATTATAGAGAAGATAAAAAATTATAAATAGAATATCACGGGTGTGTTATTTTTTACCTTGCATTTTAAGTTATCAAAGAGCTCTCATGAACTAGGGAATCCTTGCAAAGAAATTTTGAGAAGAGTTGTGAATATTTGCGTGCATAGCTAGTTTGATCAGCAAACTAGAGTGGAAAGGAGTACACAGGTGTAAGTGAAGAAGGTTGTGTGGAAGAATCCCATGGGTGTTATAGTGTCTTGTGGAAAAAGGGTTTTCCAGGTTAGGGTTGTATATCTAAGGCACGTGGTTTGAAGGAATTTTCAAAAATAATTGGAGTTGCAAAGTAGAATAGATCCAGGACCAGGAAAGAGGAAGAAGTTTTAAGGACCTGACAAAGGAATGGTACCAAGGAAAGTAGAAAATGTTTCACCGAAGAAGGGCAAGGGAAAGGAAAACAAGCCATTTCTACCAGTTTCAATGAAGAATGGTACGTAGAAATGAAGTACCCAGATGACATATTACTTGGTAAAGAATGGGTGTCTCACATCAGAAAGATGGTTGTAAGTGATTACGACCATCGAACGAGAACCATAGAAAATGAAATGACACTAGAACCGGTTATCCCTACAGAGAAGAGGACACCAGATGGAATTCCCATCTATGATGACAAGGTAAAGGTGAAAATGGAGAAGGTTGGGTTGTTACAACTCTACAAGTTTCCCTATTTTGGCAAGCCTAAGTGACTATACCAATGGTTGATGTCATGCGTGCATAAAGACCACTTCTATTTTATAGGTTGGAGGATGTGCATAAAGCCCCAACTAATTTCTAAGTTCACAAGCCTTATCTATAAAGGAGAAAAATTAGACAATGATTTGGAAGACAAGGAAGCCATTAAGAAGACCGTTGAGGCTTATGACTACAAGAAGGGTTTACGCTACTTCAACATTTCTGTAATTACAGACCTGGTGATGAGGATGGCCACACACTTGGTTACAAAGTTGAATGGGAAAGAGATATGGACACATATCAACAAGGTCTTGTTGAATGTGTGTTGTAAGATCTTAGAGGGAACCATCAATAACCTCTCATCTTTTATTCCAAAGAATATTATAAACACCACAAGTGATCGAGAGAAGATCATGTTTGGTAATGTCCTCCTCACCATTGTTTTATGAGATATTGGAGTGCTCGATCGGCTGGATAAGTTTTTTTGGGAACACCCAGATGAGGACCCCTCTCTCACCAAGAGATTTAAATAGTATACCTATGACACCATGATGGCCACTCAAAAGGTGTTCCTAAAAAAGTGGTATAAGTGGATGTGTGACAAATCCAAGGCTTAATAGAGAATAACCAAGTATTTACCCTCATTAGTACAGGGAGAGGTTGAGTTCTCTATATATGAGAATTTTTGTATCATAAGATTTACTTTATTAGATGGCATCAAGAATCCTTGGTGTAAATTTCATTTCTCCTTCATAGCGCAGTACTTCTAGGCTGAGGTTAATCGATTCAAAGAGGTGAAGAAACTCATATTTTATCCAATTGTATTAGATCAATACTACTGTGAGCTACATAGGAAAATAATATACCCTAAGAATTGTTCCTTTGTGGAGAATGATGTCTCCCATGACATACACATGTTAAAATGAATAACATTACCTGTTCCAGGGAGGACAACAGTGAGGTTGTATTTTTGCATAAGGCCTAAGTATGAAAAGGGAAATTATGTTGAAGATGATGTCTCCATTCCTAAGGACCCCACCACATGGAAAAATATTGTGCTAAGGAAAAGAGATAGAGGAGATGATCCTGAGAAAAATACATCGAGTGCACAAAAAGTACAGATAGTAGGGGCACAAGATTCAGGCATGGGCACAAGTACTTACATTTGCTGGAAGAGGTCTCATGTGAGAAAAGAGTCACCACAAAAGGAGGAATTGCCACAGAAGGAAGAGTTTCAATAGAAGGAATATTTTTTGGTAAGGGGAGATTTTCTCGAGAAAGAAGAAAAAGAGAAGTCCCCTGAATTTGAGTCACTAGTAAGGAATACATATAAGGTGAAAAAGGGGTCAAACTTAGGAGAAATAGAAAGCATGGAATCCGATAAAGGTGATAAAAATGATGAAGAGCATGACGAGGCTCAGAATCATCCTGTGTACAATGTAAATGAGTCAGAGGAAGAAGGAAATTAAGAGAAGGATGAGAATGAGGGATGCACTCATGACATAGGGGGGAGCGATGAAGTAAACATGAAGGCAAGAGAACCCAACCCCGACCAAGGATTATATGGATAATACTATAGAGAGGGAAGAGGTAGGAATTATCCAACATTTGGTGGAGCATGAATTTGAGCGAAGTGTTGAGGAAGTGCTGAAGGAAACATAGGAAAGTCACGAGTGTGGGAAATAGAGTATGGAATCATGGGTGGAGACCCCAGTTTAGGAATAAGCTTCCCAAAGGTAGTGCACATAGGTGGAAAGGGCACAGTAGTCACGTAGGAATAAGAAATGACTTACATTAATGATCCTAACAAGGTATTGTGAGGGTAATTCTAAAGTACCATGCCTGTAAACCAACTCATCGCTTAATCTTCTTTTGATGAAGAAGATGTGTACCTACGCATAAGGAAAATGATATCTTGGGCTTTTGAGTCCCACATTCATGAACCTGAGTTCAAGGTAAATCAAGATGCATTGATGAAGATACCAGATGCCAAGGGAGTAAACCCTCTGGTAAATTCCTAGCAACTGTCTGATGAGGAAGTTTGCAACATTCTCAATAAAGCATCAGTAGAGGTGGAGGCAAGACTCTTCATCAGGAATGAAAAAATAAGGGTCTTGGAGGAAGATCTTTAGAAAAATAATGAGGAGATCATTATATAGGATAAAAAGATAAAACAGAAGGAATTGATTAGCGCGCAGTTAAGGCACAAACTAAGGTATGAAAAGGTAAAGTTGTGCTAATTCCATAAGAAGATAGAGGCCATTTTAGATGCCATTATCTTAAAGCACCTAGACTTGGCCCTTCCTAAGTAGAAATATGAGTCAACCATGAACTTCTTGGAATACTTGACCCACATCCTCACCATGGAAAGGTGACCACTCACATTAGAGTCAGCAGAGGAGGTGATGGCATGCCAGAAGGAGGAGGAAAATTTTAAGATTGGAGAGATAGTGACTCAGTACTCTAAGCTCTTTTCCATAGTAAAGACCACCATTTAGATGACCAAAGCCATGTATGACAATTGTGCCAATAAAGATAGGGTAGTAAACATATTGGTTGCTACACATGAGGTGGATCTAAAATAATTTCAGGAAAAGAAGAAAGGCAATATGGCAAAGCGTGGTGAGATCCTAGTTAAATTTCAAAGAAGTTAGAAGAAATCGAAACCTTGTGGGGTTTGATTAAGAATAATCTAAAGGAACTATACCCCAAAGTCACTCACAGGATCAATACACTAGGCGATCTTAGCAAGCAACTAGAAAAAAATGTAGATACGCTGAAAGCTAAGAGTGAGGAACTTATTTTTGATGAATTAAGTGCATTAATGGGTAGCCTACTTTAGTAGGCTTAGGGAGAATTAGATGCATTGGAAAATATTGAGGCATCCGTGAAGAAGTAGTTCCCACTCCTCATGCAACAATAGCATATTCTTCTATTCTTCCATTATTCCATCCTTCCATTCTTTAATTGTTTCAAAACCTCTATTGTTTATTCTTTGAGGAAGAAGAATGTTTTCAAGGAAAGAGAACACACATAGTGTGTGAGGTGATGTTAGACCCTAAATAATTGGCTAAGTACTAAGATTTGTGTGCTCACATGATCATTAAATAGAAGGGCGCGTAGGAAAAAGGGGTTTAAGTTGGGTTTAAGTGAAACCAAGGCACGTGATGGAGAAAGAACAAGGGTTTAATGGACTTAGTCATAATTGGCATCAGAGAGTCACTTGAGGAAAAACATGAGGATCTAACTAGGTGTAATAAGTGGATAAGGTGTCATCCTGGAGCCTTGGAGCTCAAGAAGGATATTCCATGTAGGGAATATTCTCAGAGGTATCATTACAATTATTGGATGGTTTGTAAAAAGGATAAGCATTCTCCAATGGAGGACCACATCGACACATGGCACACTATCTTCTCAGGAGACAAGTCATGGTGGTGGTCGATGATCCTATTTAAAGAGGTGCTTGGGATAGGAGAAGATATAGAGTGCAGACACAGATAGAGAGATATACGGTTATTGAGTGTAAAGGGGAGTAGAGAAAGAGAAGGAGAGTAATAAAATGTTGCAGAAATGCTAAGGGTTTCGAGTTCATAGTGCTAGGATTTAGAGTACTTAGTGCTAGAGGGTTTTAAGGGATACCATTAAGAATATGTATGGGTACTGGGATTTGTAACAAGGGATATAACGGGAAAAATATTAGTTAGGATCTCTGATCATGTAGGTTTTTAGGAGTTGATTCTTTTTCATTTGATGTATATGGTCTAAGATGACCCTTTTGAATGTAATATGGCTACCAGAACTCTCTTAAATCAATATACATGGATTTATTCTATACAACTTGTTTATGGGTGTAAACCCTCATGTTATTTGGCTTATCATGACTTAGATCTAGTTTCTTGTACTTCTTACAATGTTTATTTAGATTTTTTGATACATTAATGTGTAGATTTGTTAGTTATATCTTCTATATTTTTTAAAAAGTAGATGAATGTACTTCTTTTTCTGCAAATAATCCTCTATTAATGGCAAAAATCTCTTGCAAAGTTCACATAAAGGAGGGACTCAGTGCCTGCACGTTCCTTGGGTGATCATGTAGCATATACTAGATGATAGGCTGATGCGCTTAGGGTTAGAAAAAATTATTTAGGGTAATGACTACACCTTTCATATCCTAAGTTGTATTTCTCATGTGGTTTAAGGGAATGTTGGACAATTAAATTATGCAATCCATGTTCGTAACATACAAAACCAAATACTTTACAGGTGCAACGATGGAGGTACATTTTTGTAATATAGAGATTTGAAATCTTATAGGAAGGGCATGGCATGGTGTTGATGAATGGATTGTGAGGAAGGGCGGTTGATCCCTCCCTAGAAAATTTTGGTTTTCAGATATGAGGGGTCGTAGGAGATGAAATATTCAATGTTAGGCTCATACATAGGTTGTTTTTTTGGTCTTCCATACATTTTAGGTGTAGGAAGTGAATTAATCATGAGGAGATGGTGATCCCCCAAATGAAATACATTCCATAACATCTCTGAGGGAGGAATCATCGAGTAGTTTGGATAATGGGAAGGATGTGCTAGTGGATGCTTCATTGGAGGATTTTAATTTTGATTTAGGTACAACGACATTGTTTGGATGGCATGTCATACTTCATTCATAAAAGGGATTAGGATTTACAAGGACTTTGAGTGTTTGGCCCTTGTATTCATATTTAAGAAATTGGTGAAGTGTCAAGGGGACATAATGCATGGTGAGTTTCCAAGGTATTCTTAACAATATATTGTATTGGAACTTTCCTTTTATAATGTAGAAGAGTTCACAAAGAGTTTAAAATAAAACCTTGAGAGGTAGGATGACCGTACCTAATGTGGGTACAATTGTGTCATTAAATGCTCAAAGCAGGACTGGTGTTTGGGTGATAACAGTATTTGGTAATCAATATTTGTTCAAAGAATGGATGATATGATGTTGATCGTAGTGCTACCATCAATCATGAATTTTTTGATGAGGAAATCATTGATTTGGGTGGTGATGAAGAGAGGAAAGCCATGATATTTTTGCCAAAGTGATGGTATTTCAAAAGAGTCAACGAAAATGGCTGAGGATGTTTTTGAGCACCTACAAAATATGTAAAAAGAATATGGGTCATCTATATGCACTGATATAGACTAAAGGGATTTGATCATAGATTTTTTTTCTAAAGGTGATGTCTGAACCAGCTCATAAAGTTACATTTTGACATGAGCTTTGTGTAGTTTTTTAATAACTACTTTTTGTACTGTGGTGGAAGATGGTGGAGCGGAAAGGATGGAAATTCAGTCTTGGGTTATGATGTCTGATTTGTGGTTTCAGGAGTGATGGAAAATGGAAACCTTAGATTTATCTTTGTAATAGGAAGAGGCAAGTTTTAGAGGTTTCGGGGTGGCAAAAAAGGTTTTAGATTTAATTCATTCTAAAGGATAAGGTACGTGGGTAAGTGCTCGAGTAGTAATGTCAACAACGTCAATTGGTTGGGGAAGAAGCCTACTCATAAATTCTTCAATAGTGGGGGATGATGCAGTTGTAGGTGATGGGTGAGGTTTCCTTGATTTGTGTAACTCTAAGGAAGAGGACCTTTACTTTCAAGTTTTTTAATGGATGCGTGGAAGGCTTTACAATCTTCAACATAGTGTTCTAGCATCTAATGGTAATCACATAAAGCTTCAAAATTATACCAGGAGGGCTTCCAACCTTGAGAGTTAGATGGCTTAAGAGGAGGCAACACTATGAGTAATTTTTGAAGGAGTTTTTCTAGAATGGCTGCAAAGTGTCCTTTTGATGCAGATGTTGAAGGAAACAGTGTTTCTTTTGGTTTGGAGATTACGGTGGACGTTGTTTTTGGTTTGGGTTTTTTTTTTTAAATTATGAATGGTTTTTAATCGCGTATTAGTGATAGGTGGTTTAGAAGAAGGATGTGACCCTTGGATGGAGGGATGATATTTTTCTTTCTGTATTAAAATAGTTGAATGATTTATGATTATAAACCTTTTAGATGTGGGTGGAATAAGATTTTGAAGGTTACGCGGCTGATATTGTGACATAAATTCATCATATGAAATTTTCATGATCTAGATAATGGTTTGTTTCTGGGATATCTACGAAGAGTTACAGATGAGCTAGGTGCAGAGGCGGTAGAGGTGGATGAAGAAGATTCACTTTTGATGATTTTTTTAGGGATGTTTCTGATTTTGTTTGGATGTTAATTCATGGGTATCACTAGAAGACATTGTAGGTGTAGATTTAGTGATAGGCAATGTTGTATTGATGGTGTTTATGGTATGATGGGCTTAGACGTTGTTAGCTTTTGGTTTACTAGTTGATGGATAATGATTTGGAAATGGTTATTTGAAGACATCAAGGTTCTAATTTTTGGGTGCATTAGAATTGTCTAATTGTAACTCGCCTTTATCAATTAGATATTGAAGGAAGATATGAAATGAACGACATATTTAAATTTTGTGGCCTTTAACTCTATGATATTTTCAATTGTCATTATCCCTATACTAAGAGGGTTTCAGAATGGAGGTATCGATAGGACAAATTGGTGGATGATAAATCATCTTAGTGGTAAGGAGTTTATCGAAGAGCACAAGGTAAGTATCTTCAATAGGGGTATAGTTTCATTGATTTTAAGAGCATTCGGTGGTCGCACATTCCTTAGGAGTGGATTTTATGACTACAACATTGGCCAATTATTTGGGCTTATCTTGACTAGAGGATAGTTTATATGGAAATTTGGATTTTGGTTTCTTTGGTCTAATTTTGAATCTACCTTCTTCGAGGGCTCAGAGTTTGAGTTTATGGGCCATTGTAAAATATTCATCAAACATCTGAAAAAATTTAATTTAGAGTGTGGAAGAGATGTGTTTCGCGCATGAATGGGAGAATAATTTGATTAATTTTGTTTGTGGGAGAAAAAATGATAGTTGATTAATAATACCCCTCTAGTAAAAAACAAAGTTTGCAATGGAATCATCCTTCAATCGTTTAATTACATACATACTTATAATAGTGATTTTACTAGTGATATTAATTGAAAAGTGTTCAAGAAAGATTTGGGCGAGCTGTGAAAATGAGAAGAGGGATTATTGTGGTATTTTTTTTATACAATTCCAGGGCATGTCTGGATAGAGACATGGGATAATTCCTAATCATAAGGTAATATGTATGATGAAAATCTTGGATTTGTTGTTGAGGATCCTCCTTACTATAGAATTTGATAAATTTTGGAAGCTCCTGGTGAGGAGGATAAGCTTTGTATGGAACAGATGGATTTATAGGCTCATTGCATATTTTTTCATATAATAGTGTATTTTTAGGACCCATGGAAGTGGCTTCAATATTAGAGATCTAGCTCATTAAATCCTGAAGGGGGTCCATTTTTGTTTATTTTTGTGTGTTAGATGAGGATGAACTAGGTTGATTGAATGAAAATTAACTAAGTTGTTGATATGGTTAGTATTCATATAGGATATTTTTCTAAAATGGTATGTTTTGATGAGGAATTTTAGTAGGGATGTGAAACTAAATGTTATGATGGCTAGATATATTGGTAATGGATATGGTTATTTGTGGTTTTGATTATTGGGGTATGTTTTGGAAAGTAATAGATGTATGGATAAGAGGTCTTGAATATTGAGGTGCCTGTTGGAATGAGATAAAAGTGAAACCAAGGGGTTACGATTATTGTGGGATGTTCTAAAAAGGAATAGAGGCATGGATAAGGGGTTGAGATAGTTTTGGTATAGAATGGGAGAAATCAAGTGGTTGGGATGGTTGACATATGTGTTGTGCAGTAAGCGAGGTTAAATATTGTTGTGAAATTGGATGGGTACTAGAAATAGCGCTATTGTTGATTAAGGGTGTAGACGTAGGGATAGACATAGTAATGTTTTAGAGAGGTGGCGTGGTTTTTTGAGAGAGTGGTTGTTGAGACACACTAATATAAAATACAAAAGATCTCAAGATAGGTGTTTGGATGGTAGAGGAAGCTAGAGGGTTTTTTGTGGATGGAGGAACATTTGTTTCATTTTGAGGTGGGTGTGGAACATACAAGGGGTCAGATGAAGATATTAGTTTTTGAGTGGTCGTGTCTAGTGAATAAATCACATTAAGGTCGAAAGTAATTATAGGAAATAAAGATACAATGTTGGATGTTCTTGGTCTGATACTAGTAGGATAGGAATATATTTGTTGGATGACTAGTTCTTGGTTTGGATCAATGAGATGAGAAAAAACACATGAAGGATCAAGCACATAAGGTTGTGGTTCAGGTAACGAATATTGAAGATGAACACCCTGGGTGTCAAGGTATGCATTACGAGAAATGGGGTTTGAATCTAATATTTCTAAAAAAATATGATCCTAACTATCAAAGAAGTGGGTACTAAAAGGGTCAAGTATCTTAGATGAAGCGGATTGGCTACTAGGAGAATGTGGTTGTTCTTGGTTTTCTATTTTAGGTGTTGATAGGAAATTTTCACGTTGATCAATGATTTGTTGAGAATCTTCTATATGAGCTTGAGCATTTTGTAAGGTTTGATGACATTGTTGTGTGGATTTTTGGAATGGGCTAGCCATGTTTTTAGAAGTCTGGATGCGGGATTGTTTTCTTATAAGAACCATACTAACAAACAAACAATCACTTAATAAATGAAAATAAAATATAAATTGGTTGATTATAAGTAGCAAAAAAATCACACAAAGAGATTTTGATTATCTAGATCAATTTAAAATAAAAGTGAGATGTGTAAAATGACTGATAAGGTCCTAGAAAATGGTCATCTATGGATGGTTTCAGTAAACTTTAAGGTTGGATTCCTTGATATACCCAAAGGTATGTGAGGCCCAAACTTGTGTTGGTGCCGGTACATGGCCTGGTATGGGGGCCTACCCCCTCACTTCACGGTCCCACTATAGACACTAAAATTAGGTCACACTCCCCTTTGGTCCCTCGACAAATAAGCACCCTTCATCACATTGACCTAGCCATGACCCCTTTCACCTCACTAATATTAATTTAATTAAATTAATACATTATCCTCACTATATTTATTATTTAAATATCTTATTTTAAATAATATCCATACATACAGTTCACTTAGACACCTCACCAAGCCTAACTCAACCTAAGATCTGTTCTTAGTAAGTTGCCATAATTAACTAAGACTTACCTAAACCCTAAAAATAAATGACTACATTTCCTCTAACCACATTCCCGCATGCTTACAAGAGGCTCTCAGTCCAATCCATGGGTTAATAACATGAAATCTGAGGAAATCAAGAGGATCTCCCTACTATAGTAAACCTAGGAAATCTTGACTTGACCAACGCTGGTTACCCCTAACCATCGCCGGTTAATTTGGAACCGCCGTCGGTTACCCTTTTAACCCCAAAAAAACCTTATTCTCAAGGTTAGAAGTTAGCAAATGTTGGAAAACATTGGCAGAAGGTTGGTGAGCATTAACACATCTCAGAGAGATAGCACAACTTCAGAGAGTGAATTCCAAAGAGAACACGCATGCAAGGAAGGGGATCAAGCACTTTCTCTTACACAGCCATCCTAGCCATGATCTGATCTAACCAAGCAAAGAGGAATGTACATGTAGCCCATGTAAAATATTTCTTTCATTTGGTGATCACTTGCATCCTTCAAACCTCTCATCAACACCTCCATCCATCACTCACAGGCATCCAGGATCAGAATCCAAGTAAGTATAATGTCATACTTCTCTAGTTTATTTCATTTCACCATTATTTTATCATCCATTGTTTACCTTTCCACCTATTGACCTTCTCCAACACTTCCACCTCTATATACCCATTAAAACCTCACCAAATCCTTCCCAAGTCACCAAATACCTCATCTTGACTAACAAAATCCTTTGTGTAATCACAAAGGAGACCCAAAGCTTGTTTTGTGGTATTCCTAGATTTCCACAGTAACCAGCACCAGTTACACTTAATTATCGTCGGTCACCCTTAACTGACAGCGGTCTCTATATTTACCCATACAGCCTAGAACAGAGACCTACCCACCTAATTTTACTTCACCCTTATTCACCTGTGATCTACCTGAGACCTCTGTCAAACCTACATAACCCAGAACCAGTCACTTGACCTTTGGATCCTATTCTGACTTAGCCTATTAGGTTAGATCTATTTCTTATTGTGTTTTAAGTGAGATACCTAAATCATTTCGAATTACAATAGGATTTACTTTGTTTACCGAATTAAATTGTTTAAAATAGTGGACTAACAACCATCTAGGAAGTATCACACTTCTCGGATCTATCATACGCTAGGTAGTTCACTACCCATATCATTTAATTCCTTCTGGTGGTCTTTCTTTGAATTACAAGTAGTTCTTCCTAGCCAAAAGGAAGCTCTCACAATCAGCTGTGGATTCAAAAGTCATACGCTTGCAACAACCCATCAAACAGTATTTGAACAGGTATTCCTCCTACACTTATTACCCTATTTGTTTTGTCAACACTTCAAAGAAATGATCTAAGAATCAGGTGAAACACCTGTAGCAATAAGGGAGTCAGGTGCTTAGCCAATATACCAAAAACCAATTGTTTATACTTGGCTAGAACACCAAGTTAGATTCCCTATTGGTTGATGAAATCCCTATAGTTTCACCTAGGTAGAATTGTTTCAATGGAGTTTATGTTTGATTTGATTTGGTTGTGTGTGGGATTATTAATTGAATGCAATCTATTAACCTCCTAATTAAATTATGTGATCAATCAGGATGTTTTCACCAGAGAATACTTGTTAGAGATCACACAAGTAGTCCACGTGGGAGAAAAGGCTAGGATCAAGGTTGCAGAAGAGACAGGAATAACCCATGCACGGAGGGCAAGTTTAGATTTTGGGACTTAGCCGATTTTGAGCATGAAGATCTATTTTTAGAAGATGGCGTGCAAAGCACATAAATGAGGAAGATACATGTGCGCCATGCTTATCTATCTTTAGAGGATCAAATTGAAGTGTTTTACATAGAAACAACCTTAGAATAGGATTGTCACTTCAGTTAACTATAAGAGGTCTATAGATAGCACGCTTGCATGTGTGGCTATACCAGTAAATGGTGTGTGGCTATTAATAGCATGTGGCCTATTTTTGGAATAAATAAGTGGTGAAGGGCAAGTCCCCACCCTATATATATGATGTAAATCACATAGTATTTGATATAGATAGATGTATGCAAAGCGTAAGAGGTAAGCATAAAGAGATATGTGCATATGATTGGATTAATGTATTAGATCCATGCACGCATCGGTATAGATTGTCATTATTGTAAAGAGCTTATGTGTTTATTAATAGATTAAAGATATTGGCTGAATCTAAGTGTCATTCCTATGTGTAATTAAGTAGTGCATGTTCTTGATTCTTTTCATCAATGTGAATATGCAATGCATTGTAGAATGATGGATTAGTTATGGATCTATATGTTTCTTTCTTCATCATGCTAACATCTTGCTACAATAACCATAAAGAGGTACCTGGTACCTTTCCACACTTTGGGTAAGTGCTCAGTCTAGGTTGAGTGATGTGCCAGCATGTCTAGGGTATTATCTACTAAATTATAAGCTACATCATTGGTTCCATTGTCGGGACCTCTTTTTTAGTTGTTTTCAGGATGGTTAGCGATGAAGACGTACCGGTTAACTCTAGCAAGTATTGAGGAGTGGATACACGATTTGGAGGAAGAATATGCACTGTAGTTCAGTATTGGATCTCAGTTTAACGCACATAGTTGGGTAGAACAAAATCTATATGATAGCTTATATGAGAGTTTTTTCACCATCTTTCCAGTAGAATTATATGAGTGGCTGATTGCTTATGCATCTAAGTAGAATTGGAGGTATCATGCACTTGTCTGGACACAGGAAGAATTTCAGGCCCTTTATGATGCTGATCTGATCTAGACTCACACTGTGGATACATGGTTTCATGGTGTTCTAAACAGTTATATTCTGGAATATTCAATTTCAACGTATTCTTTCCTGGAGGTAGCTGAATTCTAGTTTTTGTGGTATCCTAGAGGAGCATATCTGCAAGGTATTCCACTAGCGATCAAGATCTTGATGGTAAATTTGAACCTGGAGAGTAAAACGATGGCTAACTAAACCTCACCATGCATGAGGGCAAGAACAGGTTTGTTGAAAAATGGTAGACCTAGCATTATAAAGGTAGAGAGAGGAAGGTGGCTTAATTATAATGAGGCACAAAAGAGGAGATAGATAATAGGTGTACCATTATAGAAAGTATGGTGTTAAGGAGAGAGATGGATCATGAAGTATTTGAAGCTCACGTAGAAGACGTGGATCTAGAGCATCAGGAACTCCCCCATCTTAGAAATCATGATAGAGATACCCCCTTGGCTTCACACAGAAGTGTGCCGTTAAATACTACCTAGGCTATGGGCATGCATCTTAATCCACCTAGTGACCTATCCCTTACGCTTGGTTTTCTAGTATCTAGTACGACAAGTAACCAATAAGCTAACTTGGGAAGTAGGAGAGCAGGAGTAAGTCAGGAAGAAATCACATCAATGGTAGGTCAAATGGCTTCATTATTTGGAGGGAAATTTTTAGGTGCATCATCCACACAGAATGTGAGCACGCAAAATGTTGGATTCACCTCTGAGAAGTGGAACTACCTCACAGATACTGTAGGGGTTTAGTATAGTACTACTATTGGAGCACAGGGGAGTACATCTACAGGTCATATTCCAACTATAGGTGGAGGATCAGAAGGTATAGGTGGTTCTAGTTCTAATGGATCTGGTTGTTTTGGAGGCAAAGGAAACATAGGAGGTTCTAAATCAGGTGGTCAAGGCCCGCAGCAACTACAAGAATATCTATATGGAGATGTCTCTTCATCTCCCAGAGTATAGAGGTATAGAGGATGTTGCCGAACATGTGCATATGTGTGAAATCTTATGGTGCATGAAAGGGATCATGACTTATGAGCGTAAGGCAAGTCAATTCACTACTACCTTGTAGGGATGAGCACACAGCTGGTATAGGAAGTTTGACCCTGATCAAACTTGCGTGGATTATGTAGCATTGAAGGATGTTTTCTTAAAAGAGTTCTATATCCTAGAGTTTGAGCAGAAGAGTATCAGCACACTCAAAGATATCAAACAGAGCACTACTAAGAGTGTATGTGAGTATGATGCCTACTTTAAGACACTTCTATCTAAGTTGTCTTATGATATTCACACCAGCATGCATGCACAATGGTTTGTTGGAGGATTGATTACACCATTTAGAAGGGTGCTATCACATAAGACATACACTAATTTACGCAAAGCATTGGAGGCAGCCTGATGTGCTGAGGAAGTTAGGAGTGTTGACACTCGTTATAGTCCATTCTTAGAGGCACAAATTCTAGCCATGGAAAAGCAGCTAGAAAAATTATCAGAAAATTTAGCTCATGAAACGCACTCAGGGATTTGGTGTATAGATTGTGAAGTGGAAGGTCACACCAAGGATAGTTTCCCTCATAGATCTATACGTTCATTACTATTAGACTGTGAAATCTATCATTTGAATCATGATGTTATCCATTGTCCTTTGTTACAATGTGCAATAAGGAAGAATGTATCCTACTTTTGCAAGATTTTTAGGTCCACAACCCATGATATTGAGGATTGTCAATTGATTTTTTAGATGTATGATGCTATAGACATTGGGGTATGACAGACAAGTGTAACAAAAAACTCTAAGAACAAGAATGATCACTAGGATCGGTATCATAATCAACCATGCTATGACAGGAATGAGGGTCATTTTTAAGGAGGTCATGGATATCGAGGTAGATATGGAGGATGAGGTTGTGGTGGAGGAAGACGTGAGTTTCCTCTTGGAACATGCTATTGACGTGGATCCCTTAATCATTATAGTGGTGAATTCCCCTAGAATGTTACATGTTCTTTCTGTAAAAACAATCATAGCTATGAGGAGTGCCTAGACTTATATGAGCATCTCAGTAAACAACGTAAGCAGGAAAACAAAGGCGCAGGGATGGTTAGGATCTAGTGCGAGGAGGAAAATCAGTGGATGCCCAAGATAGCACCAAAACCTGAGGCCTTAACTATGAAGATTACCACATGTGTTGAAATGGCACACATAAGAGAGGCATCGTACCAAAATCCTAAAATCATTAAGGAGGAGGTACTACATGCAAGGTACTTAGATCCTACTCACCAGAAGGAATTTTATCAAGATACCATAGAGGTCCTCATAAATCTTCAAGGTGAAATACAAAGTTTAAAAGATCAGTTCAAAAAGATGGAACAGAAGAAAGAAGTAGGGAAGGTCCCCTTTGATATTGATGACATCAGAGAGGTGTGTAAAATGATGCACCAGGAGAATATTATTCCATTATTAGGGAATTGGTTGAAGGGGAACACTCCACGTAAAAGTATAGAGAATGAATGGTAGATCCTACATGCAAATCTTTCCCCTAATAGCATTGAATATGATAAAGAGATCACTCTGAATTTTGTTGTAGATGGACTGTTGTTGATAAATATTTTGATTGATATAGGTGTGGAATGCAATGTGTTTACTTTAGATGCATGGGTACAAATGGGGAGACCTCCATTACAGCTATCATCTAATGTGTTGTTTATGACAAATAGGACTAAGGTCAGTCCCATAGGAGTTTTGAAGGATGAAACTATAACCATACAAGGGGTCAAATTCACTGGGGATTTTGAGGTATTAGCACTTGCAAAATTAGATAGTTTTCCATCCTTACTTGGAAGCCCTTGGTGTTATGCGAATAATGTTGACTTGAGATTCAATAAGGGATATATCAGATTTGAGAACAAGGAGGAAAGGGTTGTGATACCTTTGACAGATGGGAATCCTACACCATATGTTGAGCCTCTAAGTGAGGAGGACTTAAACATAATCTATGTACATGTTATTCAGGACCTAGAGGTTAATGAGCCATCAAAGGAAGGCATCCTAGTGTGGGAGGATTCCCACTCTATTAGTGATACTACAATAATATCTTGTGACAATTGGGCTCATGGTACATATGAACTAGAAGGGTGAGAGGTAAAAAATTGCAGTTACGTGTAAGAATGGACTTCATTCTGTTTGACAGATAGGTAGCTTAGTACCTTGGTATACATGAGTAGAAGATCTTCTTGTATTTTTACAAGCCATTGAGGCACAGTGGATAGACCATGTTAGAAGAAGAGACATGTTAGCATATATCTTGTGTGGGTCAGCAACGTGCTAGTGGGTAGTTCACAGAGATAATCTTATGGAGTGGAAGGAGATCATAATCACCCTATCTACTAGGTTTGTAAGAAGTAATGCACCTATGTAGATTTGTACTTATAATGGTGATCAACCTATTCAGCACCACATTTAGTAGTGTAAGAGACTCTGGATAGTAGGACAGGAAGCATTACCACCTTCACTCTGGGTGGATAAATTATATTCCACTCTACAAGGGTGTGAATGTGTTTGGTATGTATATGCATAACTACATCAAGAGACTGAAACTAGCAAAATTTTACTACAAGAATGATCCATACCTTTGATTACTTTTATTCCCAACTTCTAATAGAAGAGGCATTAAAAATTTTCAAGTGGTTAACCATGGAAGATAGTGCAAAGGTGGAGGAGCTCATACAGGAATTATTTAGTGAGACAGAATCAGGCGTGCATTTTGAAGAAGAAGAAGAAGACTCCATATTGCTTGAATGTGCTTGTCATGAGAAAGAAAAGGGAAAGATGGTGTACATCATGGATGACGAGGAAGTTGAAAACCTAGATATTGACCATTCACAGGGGGAACAAGGTCTTAGATAGTGCAGATAAGGATATGCATGTATACCATGAACCAGTGAAGATAAATAAGATCATTATAGGATCAGAGGCTGAGCCTAAGGAGGCCATAATTGGAGACTACTGGTCAAACTCAGAGGTGGCAAAGATTATTGAGTTACTACGGGATTACCAGGACTTATTCCCTCAAGGGTATCATGAACTTAAAGGTGTGCATGAATCACTTGGGGAAATGAAGATAAAACTTAAGGAAGGTGCGCATCTAGTGAGAAAGAGACCTTACAGAATGAATCCTAATTTGCGGGAAAAGGTAAAAGAAGAAATTGATAAAATGTTGAAGTCTAGAATCATTCGACCTTTGGATGAGTCAGAATGGGTTAGTCCTATGGTGATCAGTATCAAAAAGGATGGTAGAATTTGAATTTGTGTTGATTACAAGGAGCTAAATGCAGCATGTGTCATAGATCCCTTTCCTACACCATTCACTGAGGAAATACTGGAAGGAGTAGCAGGGCATGAAATCTATTCCTTTACAAATGGGTTTTATGGGTATCATCAGGTTTGAATTTCCCAAGAGTATCAAGAAAAGACAAATTTTACTATTGAATGGGATAGCTTTGCCTATACTATGATGCCTTTTGAATTGAAAAATGCACCTATTGTATTCTCGCACATAGTTTTTCATGCATTCAAAGATTTTATTCACAACTTCTTACAGGTCTACCTCAATTATTGGATAGTATATGGGTTTGTTAAGGATCATTGTGACAATCTGTGTTTAATGTTTGAACGATGCAGGTAGTTGAGTATCTTTCTGAACATCGAGAAGTGTATATTTGCTACACCTTTTGGAATACTGTTGGGACATATAATCTGTAAAGAAGGTTTACTTTTTTGATCCCAGCTAAGGTTGCAGTCATTTTAGGGTTTGAAGCACCTACCAGTCAGAGTAAGGTGCATGGATTTTTAGGTCACACAGGATATTATAGAAAATTCATCAAAGGGATATGCCAAAAATTCTACACCTCTTGGAAGAATTACTGAAAAGGGAAAGGTACATTTTATTGGGGAGAATTGCAGTAGCACGCATTTGAAATATTGAAAGGAGAAACTTACTACCATGCCCCATCCTACATTTTCCCTCATGGGAAAAACCATTTCATGTACACGTGGATTCCTCTGGCATGGCCATTGGTGCAATATTAGCTCAACCTGCAGAAGGCATTGTCGATCATCCTATCTAATTTGCTAGTAGGAAGCTGACACCTGCTAAACAAAATTATACAACTACAAAGCACAAAGATTTTTCAATGATCTATGCGTTACACAATTTTATGCAGAATTTTCTAGCTAAAACATTTGTATTCTATATGGATCACATGGTAGTGAAGCACTTGGTAAAAAATCCCATCTTATAGGGGTGCATATGTAGATGGGTACTCTTATTTAAAGAGTTTGATTTCATAGTTGTGATAATTCTAGGGAAAAGTAATTCTGGACCAGACCACCTATCTAGAATTCACTCAGGAGAAGAAGCATAGATAATTGAAGAAACCATGCCAGATGCCTAGTTATATAGGTTACAACACACACCAACTGAAATTGAAGACATTTTTTTTTCTACAGACTGGTATGGCACTAGAAGGAATGAAGGAATTTGAAAATAAACAGCTTGCCATATGCATTGCACCTTTTATGTCGATCAGTGGTGACCTATACAAGTTAGGTAGAGATGAAGTATTATGTCTTTGTGTATTAGAGCATGAGAGAAAGGATATAATAGAGGAGGCACATGGAGATATTGCACTAGGCCACTATGCAGATGATGTAACTGCTTGAAAGATCTTACTTATTGGATAATGTTGGGAGACACTGTATAAAGATTTTAAAGCATATTGCAAAGCGTGTGACCATTGTCAGCATCTAGGTAAACTAGGGAAAAGAGATGAGATGCCTTTGAGATCCATTACTAGTGCTAAACCATTTGATAAATGGGCCATCAACTTTGTAGGACATATTTCACCAGCCACGTGTAGGATTGGATCACCCTATATCATTACTTGCATAGATTATCTCACAAGGTGGGCAGAAGTAGCACCTACAAAGGACTGTACAATAGCTACAGTAGCTAGGTTTCTATGGGAGAATTTTCTTACAAGATATGGATGTCCTTTAATTTTGACAAGTGATAGGGGTACACACTTTTTAAATGAGACAATAAGGATCCTATTTGATGAGTTTATGGTTGCACACCATAAGAATACACCTTACCACCCTCAAGAAAATGGAACTACTAAGGATTTCAAGAAGATTTTGAGCCATAAATTGAAAAAAATTTATGATGTTGTAAGAAAGGATTGGGATGATAAAGTGTTAGTTGTTCTTTAGGAATATAGAACCACTTATAAGGGATTGAAAAAGGCCACACCATTTCAGTTGGTGTTTGGTTTCGAAGTCATTCTTCCTAGAGAATTCATGTTACCTTATTTGCGCATTGCACACACTAGAGGTCTAGATGATGAGCAAGCTTTAGAAAAGTGGATTGAAAAGATGATTTAGTTGGATGAGAGACAAGCCATAGTACGTTAGAGTCATAAGAAAGAAAATGCCAAGAAGAAAGCATGGTATGACAGAACTATAAAGGATAAGAATTTGGTGGTTGGACAAATGGTACTTCTTTATGACTCTAAGTTCTTTTGCCATCCAGGCAAGCTCAAAGTAAATTTGTCGGGGCTGTATGTAATCGCTTACATACTTGAATTAGGTGATTTCCAGTTAGAAGCACTTGATGGAACACAGATACTAGGTTACTTTAACGGGAGTAGGTTGAATCCCTACTATAAATAAGTCTTCTTGGTGTTTGTAATAAGGTAGTATTTCCATTTAGATTAGGTTTTCAATTATGTATTTCCTTAATGTATTTCCTTCATTTTCATTATGCTTTTTCAATTTATTTTTTGTTATTGTGTAATAAGAGAACTTGCACACATGAAGCTAATTAGTATGTGAAGAAATTTTATATGCAGAGGACTGTGTATACTTTTAGTGTGGGGTGGTTGTAGTTATCCAAGTAAAAGACGATGGGAATTGAAAGGTGAAAGGCATAAATTACTACATGTGTGCTTTAAGTCAAAAGAAGATTGCTTCTCAAAAGTGACCAAGGATTGAGATGAATGAAAGGATAGTATAACGTGAGGTAAGCAGAGGCCATGATAACTACCAGGAGAAGGTAGAGTGATGAGGTACTCAGGTGCAAGGGTGCATGATGAAGAGAAGTCTATGACCAGAGGGTAGGAAGGTGCACTAGAAGGTTATAGCTGGGGTGTGAAGATGTACCACGTGGAATGAAAAAATTTGGTCAATGAATGAGAGGATAGTTTGTAAGTGAAGGAGGAATAAATGCATCAAATTTTGAAAAATTATATAATGATGGGATGTGAATTCATTTTTACCATTGCGACTAAGAGTATTTGAGGAAAGAGCTAAGTACAAAGAGTTGAGTGATCGGGTTAAGGTGAAAAGGGTGTGAAACTAAACATGACAAATAGATCTGTGTGAAAAGAATCTTGCGTCCCTGGTGGTGAAGGTCTTGAGTGAAGCAAGGTGATAGAGAGGAGTTAGGGCATGAATTTTCCACCTAGGGCACGATTGAATCAAGCTAGGGTTTGATTTGTAAATTACATAGTTAAAGAGGAGATGATTGCAAGGTAAAAATGGCACCTAAGAAGGTAGATGCAACAGGAGAAAAAGGAAAGAAGAAGGTGGTCATCAAGGAGGAAGAGATGGCACCCGAAAGCAATTTTTCATAAATGCAATATCTAGGAGTCATTGTCGGCTAGGAATGGGATTCACACATCAGAAAGAGAAAAGTAATTGAATACAATCACAAGACCTCAGAGAATAATAAGGATCTCAATTCCTTTCTCAATACGAGGATGAACAAATGTACGGCAAATGACATTCCAATTTATGATGATGTAGGCGAGAAGCTTCTAAAGAGAATTAGGGTCTACCAATTATATGAGCTTCCATATTTTGGGAAGTATGAGCCCTTGTACCAATGGCTCATGATTAGAGTGCATGATGACTTCTTCTACTTTGCAGGATGTAAAGTTAGAATCTCATCTGCGCTTATCTCAATAGTGACAGGTTTGAAGGCCACAGGAGAGGATATAAAGAATGATCTCAAAGATAAAGTTGTGATCTTAAAGACTAGACAGGAGTTGGGGTACCTGAAGGGTCCATATGGTATGGATTTAGACAAGTTAAAGAACTATCTGGTTGTGCAAGCAATAAAACACCTTGTTACAAAGTTGAACAACTAGGGGCGGTGGTCACAAGTAAATACTATGTGGTCACACATTGCATGCAAGATGTCAGAAGGAGAAGTCTACAATATTGTAGGCTACATTATAGACCAAGTAGTCAAGGAAGCATGCATAGGAGGGAAGATCATCTTTGGGGTTGTTCTATTATCACTGGTATTCATGGAAATTGGATTACCAGATGGGCCAAAGGAAAAGGTATGGGAATACCCCATGAAGAATAAGTCACCAGATGAAAGGTTCAACAAGTACCTATGTAAAGGGTCTATGACAGATGACGTCAAGCAAAGGGTAGAGAAATGGTATGATAGGCTTCATGCAGCGTTTGAATAATAGTGACACATCCCGAAGGACCTACCATTAGTAGTGGGGAAACAAGTCCATTTTTTTGTATATCAACATTTTTTCATCATGTGCTACCCAATGAGAGATGGAGTCTGGAGCCCTAGGTGTAAATTGCCTTATGCATTCACAGTAAGTTATTTCCAAGCATCTGTTCACATATTCACAGACACGCACCGACTGGTATTCAATGCAGATAAGGTAGATTGTGACTACCACATGATGAGGAAGAAGTATGTGTATCCAAGAAGAAGTGACTTTGTGGAGAGGCTCATTTCAGAGGTATTGAATATTAAGCCAATAAGTCTGGTTGTAGCAGATATAGGGGCAGCATTAGTGTATCTTCAACTGAAGCCCAAGATGGAGAACAATAAGTATGTGGAGAATGAATTCGTGCTCCCAGGGCCACCAAAGGGTAAGCACACAATGGAAAACATACCGGCACAAAGGCCCATAGAAACTGTTGAAGTAGAGGATGAAGAAGAGGAGTGTGAAGATAGTGGAGGCTTGGAGCACAGAAGAAAGAAACCATATGATAGAGAAGAGTCACAGTGCGTGACCACTCCACCTCACAGATAGGATGAAGAGGAAGATACAGAGGTCTAGCAGGGGGAGCACATATTTAAGAAAGTATTGAGACACACAAGGACTCAAGGTGGAACCTCACAAAAGGTAAGGAAACCACCTCATCTCTCTCCACACAAAGATACCACTGAGCCAAAGAGGAGAAGAAAGTTGAAGTTAGATGAAGAAGTAGAGGAATCAGGGGAGAGTGAACACGTATCTCCTACCCCACTTGATCAAGAAGATGAGCCATAGAACGAGGAAGAGAAAAAAGATGAAGAGATGAAGGACAGAGAAGAGAGAGGGAAGGAAACCTCCAGATCCATGCATGCAACTGCTCATGGTGTAACATGATAGACTCCTAACCTTGAAGCTACAATTCTAAAGGGTCCTAGATTAAACAAGATGAGTGGGGAACACATTACACCACTCATGGGCTATATAGAGGACATCGGAAAAATCATCTGCACCCATTTCCAAAGCACTATAGAACAAAAGGATTTATTTGGCTGGGAATTAATGGATGGGGATATGGTGACCATTCACACTAGAAAGAAACTCTCATGGTCAATGCACACCCACATGGATGAGCATGATTTTGATGTATGCGAGGAGTCATGCATGTCAATACAAATGAAGAAGACACCTCAAGCCAGGCACATAATAGTTAAACCTACTATTATGTCAGATGAACAGGTTAGCAATGTGCTGGTAAAGGTTTCTACTGAGGTTGCAAGAAGAAACATGGACAAGGCCACAACAATCAGAGCACTATGCGAGGAGTTGAAGATGAAGGATACAGTGATAACGTGCCTGACCCAAGGGAAGGACTTGGAGCAGAAAAAGAATAGTGCATTAATTGGCATGGTAGAGGCCGTTGGAGATCATGTGATGAAAGCGCGCTTGCATCTGAAATCTAAGGTACCAGAAAAATTCCCCTTAGCAATGCATTATGTTAGAGCTTTGGTGGACTTAGTATTGGAAGAGGACACAATCAGAATGCCAAAACCAAAGAATCCTGAAGAAGAGGTGGAAAGGGCTAAGGTTGCAGTAGTCAGAAATATTACATCATATGAAGGCATACTACAAGCACTCCAAGAAGAATTAAAAAATGTGGATCATGCCTTAAATATATGCACATCTCCAGAGGTGTTGATCAAGGTAAAGACTCTGGAAGAAGATAATGCAGTCTAGAAGGCTATGAAGGATGATACCTTTGGCCAAGAAGAATGGTTAACACTTGTAAAGCAAAAGCACGAGGCCCTAGCAGAAACAAAATAGCCACACAAGGAAAGGTCAGATGAGCTTGGGAAAATCATCACACAAAATATGGATGCACTCGAAGGAAAACATACTTCAATGTCTAGCATTATGTTGGTATTGTAGAATGAAAAAGATGAAGTTACCCAAGATGAACTGGATTCTATTATTGTGGACATACCAAAGAAGACAGAGAAAGCATTCACTGAGTGGCAAGCCTTGGAGGAAGAACTAAAGGAGGAGTATCTAGATTTGATCCTTCAAACTGATACAGAGGAGGTTGACTCATAAAAATTCTTTATTTATCTACATTCTTTATTGTTCTTTCCATTCAACATTATTTACTTCAGTTTTGGAGATAACCATTGTCAGGACAACAATGAGATTAGTGTGGGGTAATGTTGATCAAAGAATACTTGTTAGAGATCACACAAGAAGTCTGTGTGGGAGAGAAGGCCAGGATCAAGGGTGTGGAAGGGATAGGAAGAACCCACACATGGAGGGCAAGTTCAGCTTTCGGGACTTAACCAATTTTGAGCATGAAGACCTATTTTTAGAAGATGGCATGCAGAGTACATAAACGAGGTAGAGATGTGCGTGCCACACATTGTCTATCTTTAGAGGATCGGATTGAATCATTTTTCATGGATACAAGCTAATAATAGGATTATCACTTCAGTTAAATGTAAGAGATCTATAGATAGCACACTTTCATGTGTGGTTATACATGTAATTGGCGTGTTGCTATTAATAGCATGCGGCCTATTTTTGGAATAGATAATTGGTGAAGGGAAATTCCCCACCCTATATATATGATGTGAATCACATAGTAGTTGATATACATAGATATATGCAAAGCGTAAGAGGTAAGCATAAAGAGATATGTGCATATGACTGGATTAATGTATCAGATCCATGCGTGCATCAGTATAGATTTCCATTATTGTAAGGAGATTCTGTGTTTATTAATAGATGGAAGATATTGGCTGAATCTAAGTGTCATTCTTGTGTGTAATTGAGTAGTGCATGTTCTTGATTCAATCATGATTATTGTTTAAGCTTGTTCTTTTCCTAGATCTGAATATGGCATGCATTGTAGAATGATGGATTAGTTATGGATCTATATGTTTATTTCTTCATCATGTTAACATCCTGCTACAGCAACCCTAAAGAGGGACCTGGTACTTTTGTGTGCTTCAGGTGAGTGCTCAATCTAGGCTGAGTGATGTGCCAGCGCATCTATAGTGTTATCTAGTAACTTCTAAGCCACATCAAGATGAAAGGTTATTTTTAAGACCAAAATAATGATTGATTTCGAGAGGGAAGATAGTAAAATGTAATGCTTGAAAATTAAAAGAAAAGAAGAGGAATTACCTTAGGAACACTTCCTTTTTAATTTTAAAAAAAAAATCTTTTTCTTAGAAATGTAATAACTCAGCAAGAAAAATCCCCCAAAGCAAAAACCTATAAAAAGTTTGGTAGAAAAATAGAAAATATTAAAATAAAATGATGTTAGAGGCTGACTGATTGATTAATTAGAAGCAATCAAATATATTTTTAGTGATTGATAAGAATTGCTGAAAATTCTTGTCAATCACTGAAAATATCTCTGGATCACTGGCAATTACAAAGAAGAAGGCCTAAAAATGAATTTTTAATAAAATTGAAATAGAATAAAAAGGGACTAGTTCCCACCGTGCATGCCAGAATGTTCAGAGAAACTTTTGCTTTCCTACTTTAAATTAATAAATTGAAATAAAAAAAAACAAAACTAACCTCAGAAGATAGTGGGGTTTACCGATACCCACGAGTGTGGATGTTGATCTTGATGGTTTATTTAATTTTTCAATTCTGAATGATTGTACAAGTATAATTGTTCTGAAAAACAATCTGTGCTCAAAGACAGTAAACCGAAAGGATTAGATAAATGGGTAGAGGAGCTTCTCGGTAAAGGATGATTCCAAGAATCCAAAGGGACTTGGATGATGTCATCTCCTTTTGTAACAATTAAGTGAATTTTCAAGGATATTGATAGTAATAGATAACAATAGAAATATTATAAATGGATGTAGAGCTCTAGAACTCAAGGTTGAAAGGAAGGTCATGTGTGGCTTCGAAGGTGGCCAAGGAAAGTGTAGAAGCAATTTGAATGAACTCAAAGTATTCGTACCAAAATTCCTTTGTCTCTTTCTAGATATAATGGAGGAACTCAATCTGGTCCTCGATATCTTTTTCATCAATGGAAAATCAGATTACAAAGACTGTGAGTGTGTGCATGTATAATTTGCTGAATGCTAAATCAAATGAAGCAAGAACTACCACCTAAAATAGTTCTACAATTTAGCTAAAACAAAGCATAAACACCATCATGATAAGAATTAAACAAGGGTTAGATGCTAGCATTCATCAATACAAACTTTGAAACTAACAATGCTAAATATCTAAACTCCTCTATTCTCTAACAACAAATAAATGAATGGACCTAAGTAAGCTCCATGGCTATCAAAATAGTTGTCCTTAATGATCCAAGAACCTAGGAATGGGGGCTAATAAAAGTTGGGCTACAAGACCTTTTTGACACCTCCCATATGACCCAAGCACTTTAAGAAAGAGGCTTAACTCTTCAAGATGATGAACTCTCAAAAGGGCAAGGTGCAAGCTCTTAGTCTCTTTACTATATGCTTTGCATTTTCTCTCTTAGAAAGTTTAGGTGTAAGTAAAAAGGTAGGTGGAGGGCTCTTTATATAGCCCAAAGGATAAAGGATTCAACACATTCTCATGAATGTGGGATAAAGGTAAAACATGATTAGGAATGGATAAGGTTGCTTTATTAAAGGTAACCTTACTTTAGAAGGGTTTAATACATGTTTAGCAAGTCATGGGAGTTGGGGGTATTTTAATTAATCAAAGGTGATTAATTAATAGGTAGGTGTAAGCTTATAGAAGCCAATTAGAGGAATATTAGTGTGATTTAGGCTATTATAAGGGGATTAAATCAATTAAATATTGATTTATTGGTTCAATGGAAGGGAAAGCTAATTAATTAATAATAATTAATTAGTCTAGGTAGAAGGGGTGATTTATTAACAGAAGGTCGTTAATTAGGGTATTTGTTGGATAAGCAACTTAATTACTTAGCTTAGTGTAATTAATTAATGATGATATGAGGGAAAATGAGTGCCTTTGACGATATGTCGTTGATTTGTGAGAAAGGGGATAATTAGCACAATTTAAGTATTTAAATTGCTTGGGCATAATTATAGGTGTCTACATTTGCCCCTCTTTGGGGTGGCATAAGTGATGTCACTTCAAAGATAGTAGAAAAAAGAGATTTTGAAGAGATGGAAGAAAAATTAGTAGGAGGGAGAGATGCCCCCTCGAGTGTTGATGGGGTGATAGAAGAACTCGATTGACGATCGAAAAAGGTGAGAAGTAGGCAGAAGAATGGGGACAAGGCAGGATGCCCCGAGGAGAGGGAGAATTAGGGGTGAAAGGGAAGTGGTGTAGAAGAAATATGGATGAGGGGAGAGAAGAGCTTAACCTGTAGCCGCTTATTTGTTTGGAACAAATTTGATGTCATCATATTGCCATTGGAACTACATCATCAGTCCTTATGAAAAATATAAGCATACGACAAAGGTAGAATGACATGAAAAGCCATAATACGAACAATTGTCCATTGCTGAAAATACCAACTCCACGCAACATATAATAATGCAATGCAATAGGAGAAGGAAACAAGCTCATATAATAGGGAAAACAAGTACGAACGCACATATCTAACCCAACAACGGTCAAGACAGTTGTACAAATGGTTTGTTATCAGTGCTGAAGAGATCCACAAGTTCGTGATTGACGACAAGGGTTAAAAATGATGCCCCAAGCAAGGATACATGCAAGGGAAAATGAAAATGGACACAGGGTCCATGAAAAGCATTTGTGCGCAACGAAACAGCACCAGGCAACCAAAAGTGCCCCAGAGTATAGACAAAGCAAGCAGCTAGCTTTTGTGAATGGTTATGAATCCAGTGATCCGCGAGTCATATTAATCGGGGAAGATGTGAGACAAACCAATAGGATATGGAGAAAATACCATGCACAAGACACAAGTTTCAGCTGTAAGAAGCAAGTTACCATTTTGTAGGGTGTTTTATTTGTTTGATATATACATATCTATATATATATATATATATTCTTTTTGTTGTTTTCTCGAAACAATGTTCTATTGTTTTTGTGTTTTTCTCGAAACATTGTTCTATTGTTTTTGTGTTTTCTGAAACAATTTTCTATTGTTTTTGTGTTTTCTCAAACAATTTTCTATTATTTTTGTGTTTTCTCAAACAATTTTCTATTATTTTTGTGTTTTTAACAGTTTTCCAAAGCTATGTGCAGGTAACCAAGAAAGCATGGATGCCCCCAGTGTTAGGTGGGTAATATACATGGGCAGAAGCCACACGCTTATGAACAAGAAGGTGAAGTCGTTGAGTTGCCCCCAGCATAAGATGGGAAGTAATGAAAGACCACATCCCTTACAGATGAATAGAAGAAGGCAAAGCCGAATCAAGGCTGGACTAGATGGTGTGCACAAGGAAACTCGAAGGTAGAACCAGATCCAGGACAAAGACAACTACCCTTCTAATACAGAATGCTTGTGAACAACGAATCCTCCCGAGGCGCCGAAAACCGGTTTTCACCCAAGGACTTGTCCAAAGTGCCACAATTGTGTGGTTTTCACTAGTGGACGACCTGTTTTCTCTTTTTCTTTTTTTTTGATATTTTTGATTTTTTTTTTATTTTTTTATTTTTATTTATTTTTTAATATTTTTTGTGATTTTTAAGACTTTCTTGTGCTAGGTTTAGGCATAAAACCTCTTAAGATGCATGGCATTCATGGGCTCCCAGAGCTCATCACCATTGGGGTGAGCTAACTTGTATGCCCCTGTGCCATACTTGGCAACTATGACATAGGGTCCTAACTAGTGTGGTTCAAACTTCCCTTTCTTTTCTCGCTCTGCTCTGGTGTTGAATTGGTTCTCCTTCATAACTAAATCACCCACCTCAAACTGGCGAGGGATGATTCTCTTGTTGTAGTTGTGGGAGATTCTGTGTTGATATACTTTCAGGTGATTAAGAGCGCGAATGTGCCTCTCATCTAGGAGCTCTAACTCAGCCAATCTTGCCACTCGGTAATCTTCATCCTTATCCAAATAGTCCCGAAGAGAAATTCGCAGGGATGGGAGTTCAATCTCTAAAGGGATGATAGATTCTATCCTGAACACGAGGGAATATGGTGTCGCACCCGTAGGAGTGTGAATTAATGTTCGGTAGGCCCAGAGGGCTAGGTGGATTTGTAGGTGCCAGTTTTGACCAGTTTTGCTAACCATCTTCTCCATTATCCTTACCAAAGTCTTGTTTGTTGCCTCAGCTTGTCCATTACCTTGAGGGTAATATGGCATGGACAATTTCAATCTGATTGGGAACCGTTGGCAAAGACCTTTCACAGTTTTGTTCTTAAATGGCTTCCCATTATCTGTGACAATGGCTGCAGGGATACCATATCGGTAAATAATGTGATTCATGATGAATTTAGAAATCTGTGCTCCTGTGACATAGGTTAAAGGGACAACCTCCACCCATTTTGTAAAGTATTCTGTAGCTGTGATGATATGTGTATAACCATCAGATGAGGTAGGAGTAAGCTTCCCTATTAGATCAAGTCCCCACTTAGAGAATGGCCACGGGGTAGTGATTGGATGCAATGGTTGTGATGGAGCATGGATGAAATTTCCATACTTTTGGCATAGCACACATTTTCTAACATAATTACAACAATCAGTTTCCATGGTGGGCCAATAGTAACCTACTCTTAACAGTTTCTTAGCCAAGACCATTACGTTTGTATGTGCTCCGCATACTCCTTCATGTACTTCTTTAATTGCCTGGATTGACTCCGGCACATCTAGACAACGTAATAGATTCCCATCGTAGCCATGACGATAAAGTGTACCTCCTAACAGGGTGTAACAGGCTATCTGGTGAATTAGGCTCTACTTTTCAGAGCGGGAGATTTCGGGAGGGAATGTACTGTCCTTAAGATAGGTGAAAATGGGTTCATACCATGGTGAGTGGGGACCAACAACCTCACAAGCCAAGCAAGATTTTGGCATGTCATATGTTGGCTGGCGTAGATTTTCTACGAAGAACAGCATATCATTGTTCCCTGGTGGAATATGAAGCATAGATCCCACCGTTGCCATAGCATTTGCCGATCTATTCTGCGCTCTTGGGATTTTCTCAAAGGTAATGTGCACAAAATACTCCTTTAGAGTTTCCACCAACTTCTTATAAGGTATGAGCTTGTCATCCTTAACTTTATACTCATCATTAACCTGTTTGATGATTAGCTGTGAATCACCTACAACCTTCATATGTTGAATATTCCACTTGATGGCTAGCTTCATCCCTGCAATGAGTGCTTCATATTCCGCAATGTTGTTCGTGCAAGGGAAGGCCAGGTGGAAAGCCTGTGGTATAGGATCACCTGAAGGAGTAATAAGGACCACTCCTGCACCTGAACCATGAAACGTAAAAGATCCATCAAAATGTATCTGCCATACGATAGATTCTTCAATGTAGAGTAAAGATGCATCTGGCAGATCCAGACTCAAAGGTTCTGTGCTTTGCAAAGGTGCTTCCGCTAGCTGGTCAGCAAGTACTTGTCCTTTAATTGATTTTTGATGGACAACTTATATATCAAACTCACTGAGTAGAATGATCCAATTAGCCATTCTACCTATGAGGGCAGGTTTGGACAACAAATACTTGAGTGGGTCGACCTTGGATATGAGCTTGGTCTTAGTATTTAGCAGGTAATGGTGAAGTTTCTGAAAGGTAAAAAAAACAGCCAAGAAAGACTTCTCAATCTGAGGATAATTACATTCATAGGCGATGAGGGTGCGACTCAGATACTACACTGCTTTCTCTTTATGGCTAAGGTCATATTGGGCGAGCAGTGCACCAATAGCATATTGCATAGCGGAAATATAGAGCAAAAGTGGTTCTCCCGGAGTGGGAGGCATGAGGACAGGTGGATTAGCTAGGTACTGTTTAAGCAAAGCAAAGGCTTGTTGTTGCTCAGGTCCCCAGATGAAAGTGATGTCCTTCTTAAGCAAATTAGTGAATGAGTGACATTTATCTGCAAGCTGGGAGATAAAGCGGTGAATGGCTTGAATTTTCCCTTGCAAGCTACGCAGTTGCTTGATATTCTCAGGTGGAGGCATTTCTGTGATGGCAGATACTTTAGCAGGGTCTACCTCAATACCTTGTCTTGACACGATGAAGCCTAATAGTTTCCCAAATAGCACACGAAAGACACACTTCTTTGGATTTAGCTTAACTTTTTATTCACGTAGGCGTTCAAAGATACGCCGCAAAATGATAGGATGTTCCTCTCTTGTTTTGGACTTTCCCAGGATGTCGTCTACATAGTCTTCCATGATGTCATGAATCATATCGTGAAATATTACTGTCATGGCCCGCTGATAAGTTGCTCCCGCATTCTTAAGGCCTAATGGCATCACCTGATAACAGAAGGTGCCCCAAGGAGTTGTGAAAGCTGTTTTGTGTTGGTCTTCCTCATCGATCTTAATTTGATTATAACCTGAAAAGCCATCCATAAGTGATAGCATTTCATACCCTGCGGTTGAGTCAACAATCATGTCAATATTGGGAAATGGAAAGTCATCTTTAGGGCAAGCTTTATTGATGTCCCTAAAATCTGTGCAAATTCAGATACCAATAGGTTTCTTCTGGACAGGAACAATGTTCGATATCCATTCAGAATAATCAATTGGCCTGATGAATCCTGTTGCAAGAAACCTTTCCAACTCTTCTTTAACTAACAAGGCCACTCTTGGGTCTACGTGCACAACCAAGTTATGCACGACCAAAGTTGGATCTAAGCCGGGCATGTCTTTGTAAGACCATGCGAACACATCAATAAACTCTCACAGTAGCATAGTGAACGTCTTTCATTCTCTGGCTGAGAGTGATGCTCCCAATTTTACTATCTTGGGATCTTCTTCAGTACCAATATTGACATCAATGGTTTCTTCAACTAACAATTTTGATAAATCCTCCATACGCGTGGGATCGGGAGGTAGGTTGAGATCTTCATCCAAGGATGTCTCTACAAGATTTTCATCCTTGGCGTGGTCACTTTGTTTGTTCTTTGATTTTCTTATTTGTTTGTCAGCCAATGCCTCAAAGAGGTTTTCACTGTGTGACTTGGACTTTGATTTTTGCCGAGGCTTTTCTTTAGAACTCTTGCCCTCACTTTTCTTTAAATTTTGCTGACCACGAAGTTCAGCCTCCTCGCTGAAGTAGGCGCAGGTGTCTAAGTCGATAAAGAAACCCTTCTTGTGATCTCCAATGGGAATTGTATCCCTTATGCCCATGAAATCTGCAATAGCCTCATCATTCTCGAATAAATCTAGTGGCACGTGACGTTGTTGGTCCCATTCAACAAGGGAGGGGTATACAAGGTCAAGGGTTGGTTCATTGGGGGTGATGGTTAGGACAGCATTATTCATGAAAAGGTTCATGGAGGCCAGTTCCTCATATTGGCTACAACAGTTATATGTATCGTTGTCTAGATAATCGGAGCTATCCCCATGCTCAGAACAAGTCGCATCTTGATCATTGGGGTGTGCTCCATAAGGGTGAATCCCAATGCCATATCTTTCTGTTTTGAAATGTGGAAGAGGGACTAGTTCTCTTTGTCCTTGTTCATTCCTCCCACATCTTAGGCCTTTGTAGCCCATGGAGTACATCATTCTGCTAGATTTTTCATATTCGGGGGTTTGATAACAAGATGGCTGAGTGTCCTCAGGGACCCAAGTAGTAGGTGGATCAAGTAATTTTTCCTCAGCTAACAAGCCTCCAGGTAGGAATGACCCAATAGTATGTTCCTCTCTAGGTCTCCTGAAGCAGTAGTTGGGTCGACCTCTAGTCTTGGGTGACAAGGAGAGGTCAGAAACCAAGAGCGCTTGTTGTACATTATACTCCCCACAGCCATATTACAGAATTTTCATCTCCCATGAATTAAATGGAGATGTTGAAGTATATGCCCCATGAGTGCAAGAACTAAGAGAATTTGAATCTACTTGAGATTCCATGGCCTCAAAATGAAGAGGGACAACTATATCTATGGAGGGACATGCGTATGTACCCTTTCGTGTAAAGCTATTAAGAGCTCTACAATGAGCAAAGGGATCTAAGTCTCCTGGTATTGTTACTGTATGTCCCTCATGTTTCAGCTTGATGCATTGATGAAATGTTGATGGCACTGCTTGCATGGCATGGATCCATGGTCGGCCTAGAAGCATATTATATGGAAGTTCCAAGTCTAAGACGTGAAACTTTGTTCGATGGAAAGTGGGGCCCACCTCCATTGGTAGCATAATGGTGCCTGCTGACTCTCTTTCCGCGTTGTCATATGCGGTGATAGTGATGATATGGGACTCAAGATCTTCTTCCATATGTCCCAATTGTTTGACTAATTTAAGCGTGCAGATGTTCAATCTAGATCCGTTATCCACAAGCACCTGTTTGATTTTCCTGTGGGTAACAACTACCTCAATGTATAAGGGAAGATTGTGTGTAGGATTCTCGGTAGGGACCTCCCTATGGTTGAAACTGAGATGCTCACTGGGTGCAATATTTGCCACCGCGGCTTGAAGGTATGCAGGATCGACTTCTAAAGGCACTCCCGACCCCTGAAGAGTTTGATACAAAATGTCCTTATGCACATTGGATATCTTGAGAAGATCTAAGATTGAGATCTTAGCAGGTGTCTTCTCAAGTTGTTCTAAAAGGTTATATTTACCAGTTTGCGGGGTCAACAGAGAGGGTTCTGGAATCACGAGGTGGGCACGCCTTGTTACCGCAGCGCAGTCCTTTCCCTTGATCCGGATGGTATTGACACGGTCAGTAGGGGAGCGAATACATCCAATAAGTGAATCATAATGATTTTTATCTCTCTTGGTATACAAGTAATTCATGGATTTATAGGTTTGGGATGACTCTCCCTGATCCGATTTTCCCTTTTCCGACTTATCATGCTTTGGGAATGGTTCCTTATAAATCCCCATTTTCTCGTTAGGTGTTTACATGTGACTAGGGTTATCCACCTCTATCTCCCCGTTGTCAATGAGGTCTTGAATATAGTGGCGAAGTCACAAACATTTTTCTGTTTTATGACCTTTAACGCGATGCATTTCATAGTATTCATGCTCCTTATACCATGAAGGTTTAGGAGCGTTGTCATCGAACAGTTGTGTTGTAGGATAGGTCATCATGTGGGCCGGATCAAACTATTTTAGTATGACAGACAACGGCTCACTGAGGGAGGTGAATGTTCTTCGCTTTGGTGGTGGTTGAATTGGGCCCTTGGTCAGTTTAAAAGGTTGACTGGTTTGGACCGTTTCAACACGTTTGGAATCAGTGATTCCGTCTCCTACCACGTTTTTGTTTTTGTTAAAGATCTTTGGCTTTTCAGCGGGTTTGACACTTTGGTTGTCTTTAGATTGGGTTTTGAGGGTGCCTTTGGCAATAAGAGCCTTTTCTATTTGAATCCCTTTCTCGATAACCTCCTCAAAGGTGCGGACACAATGCATTTGGAGGTGGAAAGCTATATCTGGGTTGAGATTAGGGATGAAAATACTGACTAGCTGCTTCTCAGGGAAAGCGCAAGGGAAGCGACTAGCTATCCCTCTCCATCGTTGATGGAAGCTGGCGAAGGTCTCATTTGGGCGTTGTTTTGTGCTACACAAGTCTGCCATGGTGACGTCACTCTTTATGTTATATGAGAAATGACACACGAATCTTTCCGCCAATTCTGGCCAGGTGAAAATTGATCCTCGTGGCAAGTGCGTAAACCATTCTAATGCTTGACCTCCAAGACTCTTAGGAAAAAGTCTGATGAGGTAATTATCACTATAATACACCTCTTGACATGCCATGTATAAATCTTTAACATGATCGCTTGGGTCTCCCTTTCCTTTATATTTGTCGAACTTTGGCATATCAAATTTCTTTGGAAAGGGTTGAAGGGTCATTGTCTTGTCAAAAGGATAGGGGCATAGTTCTTCATATTGGTATTTCCTAATACTCCCTATATTGCTTTCTTGTATGCTCGCAAGCATTGCTTTCATAGATTGTACTTCTTGTGCAAGAAATTGTTCTTTAGTGGGAGAAACGGGGATGTGTACATGATGATACCCTGTGTCTTCTTCTCCTTGCTTTTCTCGATGGAGTTCGTGGATCCTAAACTTAGGCTTTGACTTTTGAACGTTCTTGTTTGTGTCTTTCTGTACTTGGAAAGTAAGCAAAGCTAGTTGTCAGCTTAAGTTACTGAGTTGTTGTTGGATTGTGACTTGGTTTGTGTCTTCTTCTTCTAAAGGTTCCTCCTCTTCGTATTGTGGAGGTTCATCCCCTATCTCATGTTCTATCTTGTTTCTTCGTGGAACTTTGATAAGGGGTATTTTATGCCCTACCACTTTATCATTTTCTACATAAGAAGTGGAAGCATGTCTGCCTGTTAAAATATCTTCCATATTGATAAGGGGGTGTTCCTCCTTAGTAGTGTCATTTTTTTGTAGTATTGGTTCCTTCTCAATGGGAAATTTGGCCCCTAATTCCATGACCCGTGCCAAAACTCTATCTTTGTTTCTAAGGAGAAACTCATCTAGTAGAGTGGGGTCAAAATCAAAGTCTGCGTGTGGTGATTCTAATTCATTTCCACTATGATCGACCATCTCTTCTGTTTCCTTTTCTGCAGAAAATAGTGGTCCTAGATCGTGTCCGATAAATGGGTTTGACCCTTGTCTGTTAGAGGTTTCCCAAGCTTGCGCCTATTGTTCCTCATATGTTTGTTTCTTTAACCCTAGACGCGTCTTAGGAGCCATGTTTTTGTGATAATTTTAACTAAGGTAAGTTGTAGATTTTTTCAAAACTCAATGACTACCCCTAAGTGAAACACAAGATGTACGTGTTAAGAGTAAATTAACAGTGTGAGAATACCAATGTGATAGAATGATAAAGTCACCAATGAAACAATCGTTTGATCAAATGAAATACTTCCTAGACTATGTTCCAAAGTAATTTATGACGTCAGATAATTAACAAGATGTCTCCACTTATGCCAAGTTCAAAGGAATGAACAAGACGTAAGTAAATACATGAAGTTAAATGCGATCTTCCAATCAAGATATATGATGAGCAAGCTCAAGTCTGATTAAGACCTATATCTCAAAAAGTGCCAATTACCATTTGTGAATGACACAACAATATCACTAAGATATGTTAACCCACTTTGCAAGAAAGTGAAGTATTGATATCGAGGTGTTATTGATATAACACGCACAAATGGTAGTTCCTAACACCTTTTGAAATTGAGGTAATAATAAAACTGAACAAAAAAAAGCTCAAAGTATAGCTAGGAATAGTTAAGAATGTGTGCAGCGTAACTGTACAATATAGGTATTTATGTCAAGTTTACAAGAAACAAGACGTAAATATCGAAATTGTAATGATACGAGACAAACAAACTAACTCCTCTATGGAAGTCCGCAGTGATGAACCACGCCTAACTACGATGACGATCTTGACGTGGGTATCAAGATCACAATGGCTACCAAATGACGTGAAAACACCTCGACTCACTTTAGACGTTTAACTAACCCAGCCGTAAACATGGATGGGCGTGAATGGACATAAAAGTGAGAGAAATAGTCGAATGGCAACACAAAGGTAATCACACATCTTTTGATCAACAAAGTGTCAAAAGAATATGAAGGAAATAAATCAAGCAAAAAAAAGACGAAAGATGCTAGTCTCACTTTGGCAGAGTTTCACCTCACCCTAAGGCAAGTAAAAACTAGGCGAAAGTAATACGTCACACATTTCTCAAAAAGAAGGTTCACAACTCAAAACTGTTTTAAAATGGTCAAATTGGGCTCCTGGCCAAAGTATATTCTCCTAGGTGGTTCTCTCGCCCTAGGTGTTACAAAGTTGCCATGAGCGAGCGAGATTTACCTAAAAAGTCGCACTGACTAGTTTGGGAGTATCTCGGCTTTACTTTACCCCCTTCAAGAATAGTAGGCAACTAGTGCGTCTACGTGTACTATCACTAGGGTCGCCACAACGGACAACCTGTAACTCTATCTCACAAAGGAATCACTAGTCAAGTAGGTAGTGCGGAGCACTTCCCATTTCATCCACAAGGTTCCCTCTTGTGTGGACTACTTTGGGGTTCCTAGAACCACCCCCATTGTTGTAGCTTAAGGCGTTATGCCAAACGGGTTATGTTCCAGTTGAGCGGAGAGGGACGTACCCTTTTCCGAAACCTGCAATATAGTGTTTTGAATATGTTGTTCTTTTTATCTTGTTTAATTAGGTGTGGTTTGCTTGAACACCTTTTGGCAACCTATATAACAACTGTATTAGTATTTTTTGATTTCGTTTTGATTCCTCCTTTCTTTGACAAGCGTTTTTAGGTCCTGCACTCAAGCGTTAGTAGTTCTCCAAGAAAATCACATTATTTAAAAGAGGATTAAAAGTTACTTTTGATTCTTAAGATCATCCAAGGATGCAAGAGAAGAGCATACACAACAAATAATCCAACTAAAAAGTAAATAAAATATTTTCAATCAATGAACCATACAAATTTTTTTATAAATGTTCATTCCCTTAAACCAAAAGAGAAAGATGAAGTTTCCAATTTACCAAATGTTATAAAATGAAGACTAAAGTTGCTTTTGATTCTCAAGATCACCCTAAGGTGCAAGAGAAGAGCATACACAAACTTTATCTCAACTATATAGAAATGGAAAACTTCAAATCAAAGGACCGTTGAAAAATGCTTTGTAAAAGGTTCATTCCCTTAAGCAAAATGAATAATTAAATTTCTAAGTTTAATCCCAATGTTAAAAAGATATAGATCAAATTTTTTTTTTATTCTCAAGATCACCAAAAGGTGCAAGAGAAGAGCATACACACGCTTTGATCTAAATCTAGTAAGCATGGAAATACAACATTCATCAAAACATTAGACATGTTAGAAAATGACCAGTTTTAAAATAACAGAAAAACCTATAACTTCTGTAAGTGTAAATCCAAAATTTATATTTTCATTACATATTTAACTTCAATACATTTCCAACACAAAACAAATGGAGTCATTTCGAGGTCGGGAGAAAAATTTATGGCCTTCGGAAGATGGGTTACGCATATGCTCTTATGCTCATGTGTATGCACTTGACATGCACTTAAAAAATGTCAAAAAAAACGTCCCTTAATATGCAAAATGGGTAAATTTTTCCAACCAAGATTCAATTTTGACAACAACCCATCACATTAATATATGAATAGAAGACTCAATGCTATCAAACATTAACATACATGCTCAAGAATTTAAGATTTTCAAGAAATTGACAAAACTAGCATGTAGAATGATGAAAAAGTAAGCTCTAAAAATGAAAACATGATGAAATCTTGAAATTTTCTCACCAACATTAAATTTTGATAGCAACCCACCACATTAATATGTAAATAGAAGACTCAGCACTATAAAACACTAACCTACATGCTCAAGAATTGAAAATTTTCAAGAAATTGACAAAACTAGCATGTAAAATGTTGAAAAAGTAAGCTTAAAAAATGAAAACATGATGAAATCTTGAAATTTTCTCACCAAGATTAAATTTTGACAGCAACCCACCACATTAATATGTAAATAGAAGACCCAGCACTATCAAACACTAACCTACATGCTCAAGAATTTAAAATCTTCAAGAAATTGACAAAACTAGCATGTAGAATGTTGAAAAAGTAAGCTCTAAAAATCAAAACATGGAGAAATCTTGAAATTTTCCCCTCAATTCCAATTTTGACAGCACTTCACCTCCTTCATACCTACAAGGAAGACCCAACACATGCAAACTCAACAAAACATGTTAAAAAAAGCAAGTTAGATCAACATGTGTAAAAGAGGGTTAGTAACCAAAAATAAAACTTAACTACAAAAACTTGAAATTAAGTGCAAAGGACAATGGAGTAAGTCCCACTAGGCGTGCCAAATGTGTGCATGTATAATTTACTTAATGCTAAATCAAATGAAGTAAGAACTACCACCTAAAATAGTTCTACAATTTAGCTAAAACAAAGCATAAACACCATCATGATAAGAATTAAACAAGGGTTAGATGCTAGCATTCATCAATACAAACTTTGAAACTAACAATGCTAAATATCTAAACTCCTCTATTCTCTAACAACAAATAAATGAATGGACCTAAGTAAGCTCCATGGCTATCAAAATAGTTGTCCTTAATGCTCCAAGAACCTAGGAATTGGGGCTAATCAAAGTTGGGCTACAAGACCTTTTTGACACCTCCCATATGACCCAAGCACTTTAAGAAAGAGGCTTAACTCTTCAAGATGATGAACTCTCAAAAGGGCAAGGTGCAAGCTCTTAGTCTCTTTACTATATGCTTTACATTTGCTCTCTTAGAAAGTTTAGGTGTAAGTAAAAAGGTAGGTGGAGGGCTCTTTATATAGCCCAAAGGATAAAGGATTCAACACATTCTCATGAATGTGGGATAAAGGTAAAACATGATTAGGAATGGATAAGGTTTCTTTATTAAAGGTAACCTTACTTTAGAAGGGTTTAATACATGTTTAGCAAATCATGGGAGTTGGGGGTATTTTAATTAATCAAAGGTGATTAATTAATAGGTAGGTGTAAGCTTATAGAAGCCAATTAGAGGAATATTAGTGTGATTTAGGCTATTATAAGGGGATTAAATCAATTAAATATTGATTTATTGGTTAAATGGAAGGGAAAGCTAATTAATTAGTCTAGGTAGAAGGGGTGATTTATTAACGGAATGTCATTAATTAGGGTATTTGTTGGATAGGCAACTTAATTAATTAGCTTAGTGTAATTAATTAATGATGATATGAGGGAAAATGAGTGCCTTTGATGATATGTCGTTGATTTGTGAGAAAGGGGATAATTAGCACAATTTAAGTATTTAAATTGCTTGGGCGTAATTATAGATGTCTAAAGTGAGTTCATGTAAATTGTTGTACTACTCCAAGAAGAAGGGGTTTTGGAAAATGGGGATATCATAAATATTGGTAATCATATGTGAATAACCAGGAACTACTGTCTAACAGAGATCCATACTTGGAAACAACATGTTAAAAGCAGAGGATAAAAATGATATAAAGTTGATAACTTGATAAAATGATATATTTGGATAGGAATCACCAGCGTTATAGGAAAATCACTGGTGATTAGGGATAATTGTTGGCAATTGTTGTGGAAATTGATAGTTTTTCTAACAACGATGATTGAAGCTCTAAAATGATATTTTTTAATTTATTTTTATGCTTTCTATGAGTTTTAAAAGATAAATAGAGATGCAAGAATACCTTTAGATGGAAGTGGAGATAAAATATGCCTCAAATATTTAGTGCGGAGGATTTGAATTGTTGTGTCATCTTGTCACATTTCTTAGAGTCTAAATGATGGAAAGGACTAAAAAAAGTTATTGTAAATGATTGATATCAATGTCTTATGATATATAAGTATGTCTGGGTGCTGAGAAGTCTAAGAGCTAAGTTTGTGCATGAATGAAGAAATTCTAAAGATCCTTGAAATAGAGCACAAAGGTGTTATTTATTATCGTTGGCAATTAGGTACAATCGTCAGTGATCCTCTTTTTTCGGGGAAATGGCTAGAAAAGTGGTTGAAACCACTTCTAATCAAGGGTTTTTGGTTTGGTATTCATGTAAATGGTTATGGGAAAGTGGGGGACAAGGTGTAGATGTTAGGAAGTAGTAGAAAAATAAATTTTAATGGTTTTTGAAATGTTTAGGGCTGATTTAGGGTGGTTAGGTTGTTTTTAGGAAGATAAAATAATATTTACGGGGTGTGGGATGATATTTACATGGAGTAAATATTGTGAAGGATTCAAGTTTTAGGATAAGTGGTTCATGGAGTAAATAATGTGTTTGTATAACTTTATTTGATTTAATATAATTTTGGAGATGGCATATGTGGTTAGGGAATTTAACAGTGTAATTTTAGGTGTCTACAACTACATTTCTTCCATTTCCTTTTCTCTTTCTTTCCTATCTTCTCTCTCTATCCTACAACTTTGTAAGCATAGTGATCTTGAATAACTAAGAAAGAATTTGGTGTCATTGATTGATTAATCTATAGAACTATGTTTCTATTTTTTTTAGTCTAGTTAATTGCCTACATTGTTGCTTTCCTCTAATTGAGTGTGGGCCTACTCTAGTTATCATGTACAAACTCTGCTAGTGCCTACTCACAACAATAACTCTCTTTCCTAATTTCTCTCTTGTATCTGTCATTGTTAAAAATTCCTCCCTTGTACCTCATACAATCACTTTGCCATAAGTTCAGTGAAGTGTTCTTTTGTGATCCCTAGCCTATTTGGCTACCCCAAAAAATTAGGATATTTTATATTCAATAATGGGAGCATCCTCATACCCAAGAAGGAGGGGATTATCCACGTGAACCATGGTGGAAACACATAATTTTCAACATGATGAATTATTTCACCAATAGTTTTTTTTTTACTCCATTGGGGAGAGATCTACCCTCGTTCACCTGTAAATATCTATAGAGAATACAAATATATATATATATATATATATATATATATATATATTCCAAAAAACAAAAATCTAGTTTCAAAGAAAAATCAGAATTTGAAGGTGACTCTATAAAGGAATGAATCCATGTCACGTTCATTTCTTACATCACAATGATGGAGTTTCAATACTAGTTTTTGGAACCAATGAATGATGTGAGCTCTAGAAATTTTTTATTAGCAAGAAAGTATTACAAAATGAAATTATACCTCCTTTCGTGTGTTTCTATTACAAACCTCTGAATGGGTGATAGAATGTGGATGGTCCCAAACTGCTTGAAGTGTAGGTGCTTTGTTTACGTGATCAAACCTTCAATGTGGAAATGATCAATTCAAACTTTACACTAAGAATGTGGAGATGATGGATTTGGGATGAACAAAGTAATGTTATTCAGACATTAGGATGAGATCAATGGGATGCTCTATACAATAAGAGTGCAAGATCTTTGATGTGATTTCAATATTTTTCTGAAAGAGGGGGATAAGGTTGTATTTATAGACTGAGGGTGATATTAATTCAAGGGGTTTTTGGTAATCATGGTTTAGAAAATTAATCTTGATTAGGTGAGTGGAGGACATGAGGGATGGAAATGGATTAATTTTTAATATTAAATTCACAAGTGGATAGACATTGATTAAATATGAATATTAAATTCACAAGTGGATGGACATGGAGCATATTTAGCATTTGAGGAGGATTATGTTTATTTATGGATTAAAAGGGATAAATTAATCAACTAAAATTGATTAATTTGATATGGAATTTTGTGGGAAATGGAATGGGGAAATTTATTTATTTAGGAGGGTGGTAGAATTAGGGTGTCAATATTTTCCACTCTTTAGAAGGGAACTATGAAAGTAGTTTCCTTTCAAATAAAATAGATGGGATGGATGAATATGCCCCAAAAAGTGGGATTGAAGTTTTTGAAGAGATTCTTCTTAAGGAAGTTGTTCCTTTGATAAGAAGTTATTAGAGGAAGAAAAGAAAAATCATTTTCTAAGAAAAAATTATAACATACTTTTTATCATGAGAATGGGGGAGTAATTCAATCTACTTTCGCTAAGAAAAAGGTAGATCATATGTTTGTTACTAAGAATATAAGATGGTAGGTTATTAATTTTATGGTATCCTAGAAGATAAAAATGTCATCGGAATATGTGATTAGGGCCAGATGTGATTATTCCCCCTCAAGAGGGATGGTGAGAATAGAAGAGATGACAGAGAATTTGAAAAGAGGAGGCATCATCTCTATAGAGAGAAGGAAGAGAATAGGGTGTAATAGAATGGATCAGCTGTGGTGTAAAAATGGAGAAATATTTTAAGTGGCCTTGAATGATATGTGTTAATATGTGTATAAATATGTAATGATTGAGAGTGGAAAGACTGGAAAAATGAATGGATATGAGTAGTGGATTATTATGGGTAAGTGAAGAATGAGGAAAGAAAATTCATAGGTGAAGAAGACAAGGGTATGGAATAGAGCGAACAAAGATGGACGAGAAGAAAAATGGGATGAAATAGGTGGAATGGGATAATAAATAAGGATGATGGGAGAAGGGAATCAAGAAGGATGAACAAGAAGGAGAAGACATGATGAGAAAATATGACAGAGTAGAGGTTGAAATAAGGAAAAAGGGAGAGAGAGGTACAAAGTGAAGGTATTTAAATAGAAAAGATACAGTGAAGAGGGATGGATGAGATAAAGGGAGATAAGGATAGTAAAATTAAGGAGATGAGGAAGATGAAGAATTTAAAGAAGACGAAAGAGATGATAGAACGGATAAAAAAAACTATAGGAGAACCAGAAGATGTTGAAAAGATCATAGAAAGGAAGAGAAACTAGTACATAATGGATGAAATGTGTAGGGGTGGTAGAGAAAATAAGGGGAGGGGAGGAGGAAGGTGAAAATGTTAGGGGAATAAGAGATGACATGGAGAATACAAGGAGAATATTAAAGGAACCAGGTCATCATGAGGAAGACTAAGGTAAATAATATGGGACATACCGCATGGAAATTAATTTGGAAGAGGAATGGATAAAAAAGGTTGGAAAGCAAGAAAGAGATAGAGTAATGATGGCGAAGTAAGAAGGAGGCATGAGGAAAAAAGTGGAAGAAGATGTAAAGAAATAAAGAGACAAGAACGAATATTGGGAAGAAGGAGAGGACAATAGAGAGAATGATGCAAAAGGAAGGGAATAAAAATGGAGATATTCAATAGAGATTTGGTAGTATCAAGAACGTAAAGAGAAGAAAGAGGGGAGAAATTACATGGAGTGGAAAATTTGTGGATATGCATGAGATGAGGATAAGAGGATTACGAGATAAAATATGAACTCAATATCACTCTACATCTCAAGTATGCCCTTGAGAGAAGTTTTGAAGAATAAGGCTAATTCTGTCTATATTGTCATGCTCTGCTCTTGATAATAAGACTGGTATTTACTAGAAATTGCAAGTTCTTCACCACAAGGTCTACTTTTATGTTGATAAAGGCAATGAATGTAATTTTTTTGAGGTGTTCTTTCATTAAGGGATCATGTGAAATGAGTGTGTAGTGTGTTAATATGAAGTTTACAGTATAGGACTGTATTATTGGTCTCAGGTGACAAAATAATTGAGTATCTATGCATATTATTCATGATATTGTCACATCAAACTTGGATTTTGTGATGCACAAAACATTTATCCTCTCAAATACACTCTAGATACTAAAATAGTGGTATTTATTGAGCAATTTGGACAATGATAGTTATGTATTGAGTTTGTATTAATCAAGATGGAATGTAAACATGGACCAAGATTGTTAAGTTTTATCTATAAAGTAAAAATGAAGTATTAGATATTGGAGTATAAAATCACTTTTGAAATATCCATGAAGTTATAGAATAATTGAAGTGAAGAATAAAGTTATATGAGAAAGTATAAAGTGAGCTAGGGTTTGTGCTAGAAACTCTCCCTGTACACAGATTTTGAGGAACAAGCAAGAGGATACCATGGAAAATATATTAGACTATTTATTAATCTAGAAGTAGATAAAATGTCTCTCTTTCTTCATAATAATTATTAGTTAATTGAAAATGTACATGAAATATTGAAACTCTGCATAGTCCTCATTGAATTTTGTTTCATCTTTGTATTCTTCTAAACGTGAAAGGTGAAGCTGAATGAAATTTCCAATGTCCTATTCACGTCTCTAAGAGGTTATAGTAGAGGTGTATATTTAGTATGGATATTTATTATGATTGTGTGGTATGGTTTGATAACTCAAACTTCTTCCCTACAAAGACTAAGACTGTAACATGTTCTTTGTGGCTAGAATAAGGAAAATGAAGACTGAATAATCAAGAATCAAGATTTTAAGAGTTTGGAAATCATATTTGAAGTAGATGTAATGTTTCCAAATAATGATAACTCTTGTCCAACTCATCAATTATCTGCATAACATAAAAGGTCTGAATTAAATGTTATAGAGTCAAGAAACATAGATTTTCAGTTGTAACAATCTGATAGGGAGCTAAAGATTCATTTATTTTTAGTTGTATTCAAATAAGTATTCAAAATAATCTTTGAATGGTAAGTTTTGTAACTAAACTCTGTCATTGACAATTGAAAGACAATTTTACCTTAAGACCATCTGCATTCCAAGTGTGAGTCATCAAGAATGAAAAATTGAAGTTCCTAAATTGACATGAATTTTAAAAGACAAGAAAGAAAATTCTTAAGATTTGAAGGTTGTGGTGAATAAGAGGTGTAGTTAAGAATGGTTTTGTATGACTGTTAGGTTGAAAAATGAAGTTTGAAGCCTTACTTACAAATATGATGTTGAAGGATTATCCATTTTTGTGATGACAGCCTACAAAATAACATCTTTGAATTCGTAGTTGTTGTTGAATGAATATTTTTGGTGATATAGGTTGAGCTTTGGTGAGCTAGGTAAATATTTGAAGATGTATGATAGAGTAGAGTGTGAAAGTTTCTCAAGATGATAATTTCATGATAATATCAATATAGAGAGTCAAGGACTAGGAGAAATCCTTGAAGAAACAAGAATGTGAAATGTCTATTGGAATGTAGTTGTTGTGCATGAAATAACAAGACTATGAGGTGTAAATGTATTCTTTAAGGTGCATGGATTAAATTTGAATAATAGTGAAAATCAAAGTGTTAAGAGGAAAAATAAATAAAATAATTATGTCAAAAATACATGCATGATAAAATCCTTACTCCATGGGATGTGAAGTAGATTGATAGAGCAGAAAGAGGAGTAGTTGATGCTGAGAGAAGGTTGTGATTGCATAGTGAACATGTTGAAGGGTGTATAAGTCTGAAATTGAAGATTATATGATGCAAAAAACCTATGAATCCTTAGGCTACTGTGAAATATTTATTAGAAGGTAAAGGGATTGAGATAAGGAGCTTGTGTTGTATGATTCAGTGAAGGAGAGAATAACTAGTGTGGAGTGAACCTTATGAAATGGTCCTTGTATCTAATTAGGTAATCATGAAAGAGAGAGATTTGAAGCATAATTGAGAAGATTGTATGAAAAATTAGAGTTCATTATTAGTTATATAAGAAAACAAACTAAGTGTGACCAATTTTCTTTAATTAAGTCTAAGTTACAACTTAGCAAGTGGGGATTTATAGCTTCCTTTTGATTTGAAGCTCACTAAAGGTCAATTATAGCTCAACCAAACTTGGGAGTTGAAGATTTCAGATAGGTTGAAGCCTATCAGAGACTGAGTGGTAGCTTGGTCAAACTTTTGGTGTTGTACCTCCAGGTTGATTTGAAGCTCAAGCATGAAATAAATGTAGGTTATACAAGACAATTTTATCCCAAACCTAGTTCTTGATTTCATTGGGTTTTATCCCATTTTGGGTTTCGCACATTAAAATATTGTGTCACTATGTACTATCCCTTATGATTTTCTTGTATATTGTTTTATGTGTTATTCTTAGTAAGTTTGATAAAGTAAAAATAACTTAAAAATTTTAATTAGATAATGATTCACCCCCACTTTCAGTGTCCAAGTTTCCAACAATCGGTATCAAAGCATGGTCCTCTTGAATTAAGCCTAACATCTTGGAGGTCATACTGAAGACACAAGAATGGGTACATTAGCAGAGTCAGTGTTGAAAAGGAAGTATGAAATTTCTCAAGCTCAAGGAAGTTAATCATGGTCAAGAACTTAATGAGATGGATTCATTTGTTGAAAAAGTTTCAAAGGCCTTTAGATAAAAACTAAAATGTGTGCCTTAAATTTGAAGAGGAACTAAAGACCCAGAGTATTGAGTTAGAACAAGTTACTAACCATCTTGATATCTTGCAAAGAAAACAAATACATTCTAGTGAAGTAGGGCATGACATATGTCAAGAAACTAGAAAATTCAAGAGGGAAGAATGCGAGAGATTAAATACATATCTAAATACCATCAAAGAGGAACTAGAATAAGCAAGGAAAAGGGAATTGAAGGCTGAATCAAGCCATGTATATTTTCAAGGATGTTTAGAGACTAATAAGGACAACAATGTATACAAGAAGACCATAAAGCATCCAATTGTAAGAATATTATCAAGTAAGTTTCATGGAATTTTATTTTTATGCAATGTGTTTGGGAATAAAGCTATAAATTGTAGAAGAAGAGTAGATGAAGATCATCCATGGATGGATTGTAGGACTGAATATGAGAATAACATGGTATTTTTCATTTACAAATAAAAAGGACACAACTAAGTACTACCTAGAAGAACCTTTAAGTCAATTTTGGGAAGAAGAGGGCTCAAGATGCAGGAACCAGGTTGTATGCTTCAACTATCATGGGAAAGGGAATTTTTCCAAAAAATTCTATGCATTTCCTATATACAGCTAACATATGAATACATTCAAGAGGAATAATAAAATTATATTCATAGGAAAGACAAACTCTATGAGATATACCAAGTCAGCCATGGTTGAGAGAGATACTGGGAAGAAGAAAGAAAAATGGATATACAAGGTCAAGGAAGCAAAGTCAAAATATGAGATAGAAAGTAATGGAAATAAGATAGAAAGGGCATATGTTTAAGAAACACAAAAATCTAAGATAGTCACAATATAAGCAAGCACAAATAAGACATCAGCAGGTGATGAAAAATGTAAGAACAAGGAAGACAATTCTAGAGCAAAGAATAAATAATTTCTTCCTTAAGTACTATTGGAGAAAGTGTATGAGTTAAATCATGTGTTCTTATCAGGTACTCAATTAAAAATTAAGAACTCGTGTGATATAGTTTTCACACCAAGGAATGCATCTAAGGAGACTAAAAATATAACAAGGACAATGAAAGAGAAAGTTGATTCATCATGTTGTTTTGATGACTTTATTCTATTTTTGAGGTAATATAACAAGGTGATGTGCCTTCTCTAGGCTTCTAAAAGGCATGAATCAGCTGAAAGAAGTGAATTCTATCAAATTCTTCTTCTTATTGTTATATCAAAATCCAAACCAAGCCTTTTTCATGTTCAATTTGTATTCACAGTCACAAGGTATGAAAATTCCTACTTGAGTCAGTATTGAAGTGTTCAAAATATATTATTATCTTTAAAATCATGAATCAGTATTGTTTTAGTCTTAGCTTAACTCAAATTACTTTGTCTCAGTATCAAGTGTTTTCCTTCCCTATGTTGTCATGATTGAGTTATGTTAGTGGCATCACTCTTGGTATGTATGAAGTAAAATGTCTTAAATTTGAAAAATATGTCTCATGATTAGTAAAATGGTGTCATGATCTACATAAAATAGTAGTTGAGTCATGGAATGAGTACTTAACATCATTAAAGGTATCTCAATCATTCAATGATCTTATTTTGCAATATCAATTAATGGTGTAGATTCCTAGGGAGAGTGTTTCATAGTATAAGTGTCTATGTTGAAAGCTAAAGAAGTAAAAATAAATTATCCCAAAGGACCACCAAGCCTATGCAATTTGAGATTCTGTGAAGTGTTTAGAGTTTACAGTTCTCATAAATGATGAGGTAAAGCATAGCAGGGATGTAGATGAAAAACCAGGGACTGTCTTAATGAGGTTTACAAGCATGGAGATTCAACATGTAGTGGAATGAATAATACACGGGCCTAAATGGTTTTGAAGAAGTATAAATGGTACTTGAAGGAGTGATTCATTATTGAAAATGGTGTTGAGGGCAGTTCAAAATTGAAGGATCCTAAAAATAGAATGAAAAATCATATTAACTATCTTCATATGAATATAAGATAAACAAGAAGATTACACAGTTTATACATAAGAAATGTTGCATCTTGTTTATTAATATCTCTTGGAGCCCATTTCTAATCTATTCAAGTTAATTAGGTTAATGGGAACCATTAGTAGATAATTGAGGCTTTCAAAACAATTTTTTTTATATTTGGTTAACTATTTTGTGCTCCCAGGTTATCATAGTCACATAGCTAGGGTTTGATCATAAGAAGCCTGAAACAAGTAATTCATACCCCAAATTCTCAATATATCATTTTAAGGATCCTCTTTAGTATTTTTTTAAGGAATGTTTCATTTTCAAAGGTTTAATTTAGAGGAAAACCTGATAGTTTCGGTCAGAGTAAGGTAATGTGGTTAGAGACCTAGTGAAAGAGACCAATTAACAAAGGAACAAGGTCTGTCAGTGGATATATAGTCTTAAATTTGAAGCATAGAAAAAATGACATAATGGGTTTCTAAATATACCCTCAATTCATCTTGAAAATTCCTACTTTAATATTTATACAAGAAATTCCCTTGTACAAGACCTAGTTGAGGTTTAGAAGCAAAAATGTAAAAAGAGAGCCATAAGGAGTTGTATGTTGAATTGAACAGGACATATTGAGATTCACAAGAGTGAATTACTGAAGCTTTAAAAACATTTTGGATATCCCTATAACCCTATATGCAACAGTGTAGATCAACCCCTAACAATCACTAAATATCTCATAATGATAGGGGAGAAGCTCAGGTGCCAAAGTTTCTCTAAGAAGGCTCAGGGTGAGTCTACACATGGGGAGTTTTGTCTCTAACCCAAGGTACAAATCAAGAGGTCTATAAAATACACTAGAAAAAAGTGTAAAGGTTGAATATTTAAAGGATTAAGCTTAGGGGGAGTGTTACAAGTGTTAAATGGAAGAAGTCTTCTAGATTATTGAGTTTTTTCAAGAAAAAGAGTAGGATCTTTCCAGGGGGAGATTATTAAGGTAAGACCATGCTTTATTATGTTTTTCCTTCAGGATAATTAGGTTTTTGTGTTTGTGCACCTTTTTCATATATGTCAAAGGCAGAGAGTGTGTGCCAGAAACTAGAAATCATTTCCTTGCATATCTAAAGATGTCAATGTATTGTTTTTCCAAAAAAGTTTATGTTTGTTTCCATCAATGACAAAGGGGGAGCTTGTTGAACCCTTTTTAATTGATTGGTGTTGTCATTGATTTCATATGACATTGATGGAAAAGGAGGAGTTAAATGGCATGTAGATAGGTGTATGGCAGTGGTGCTTAGTGTTTTGAGTTGGTTCTTGGAGTCTTTAGGATGGTTTCAAGGTGGTTTTAGAGTGCTATAATCTTAAATAGTGAGTTGGTTGACCACTGAAGGTATATTTTAGGCTAGGATGCTTTTCTATGAGGTTCTATAGATCATATATGATGATATTAGCATGGGAAAGATATCTTACAGTGAGTATCAAGTCATCTGGTTGAAGTATCATTTGAAACTAGCTCATTTAGGCCTACTTCTAGAGCCTAGTGAGGTGTGAAAGCTTAATACAGGTCACGAATAGACCATCTAATCATCTGAGGATCCTAGATATTTTTTCTAAAATATGTATGTTTCAATACCAAGATTAATTTCAGCTTATGGAAGCAAGATTCAAAAGTTCACCAGAATTGGCCTTCAGGACTAGCAATGTAGGTTGATGTAAATGAGATAGGTCTGAGTTGTGCATGAAACATTATGCCTAACTAACATATGGAATATATAGAGGGTTTTATTTTAGTGCTTCATGCCAAATTTTATCAATTTATGAAGAGGTATGTAGAAGTTATGAAAGTTTTTCTAAATCTAGTTCATTGAGATATTCAAAATGAGATTGCTATCTTATTAGCACCCAAAAAAAATCATCAAGAATTATTAGAATAAATAATAGAAGGAATTTTTGGAGATATCTAAAATCTTGAACATTTTCAAAAAAAATTGAGGGAAATTGGTTGAGATAAAAATAATTTATGAGCATTTTTCTAACAAGGTGTTTCCTCTTCCAGACCTTCTTCTTGAAGTGATAGGCACAAATTGAGTTGATTTGACTCAAATTAACTTGTGTAAGTATAATAACCTCTCATAAGTATAAATTATTCTATCCAAGTCAAAATTATTCTATTTATGATCTTCAAACAAATATTTTCCATATTTTCCATCTCATCTCTTGCAGGAGTATCCTTGTTCAAACATGAGTTTTAAAGGTTCTATCCTAATGGTGGTATACAAAGATAATGATGATATTAAAAATGAACTCAATACCACTCTACACATCAAGTATGTCCTTGAGATAAGTTTTGAAGAGTAATGCTCATTTATATATATATATATATATATTGTCATGTTGTGCTCTTGACAAGAATACTGATATTTGCTAGCAATTGCAAGTTATTCACCACAAGGTCTACTAGTATGTTGATAAAGGAAATGAATGTAATGTGTTTGATATGTGCTTTCATTAAGGGATTAGGTGAAATGTGTGTGTAGTGTTTTAACATGAATTTTACAATTTAGGACTGTATTATTGGTCTCAAGTGATAGAATAACTGAGTCTCCATGCATATTCTTCATGATCTTGTCACATCAAAATTAGATGGTGTGATGCACAAACAATTCATCCTCTCAAATAAACTCTAGGTACTATAATAGTGGTGTTTATTGAGAAATTTTGACTATGATAGTTGTGTATTGATTCTATATTAATGAAGATGGAATGTAAACATGGACCAAGACGATTAAGTGTCCTCTATCAAGTGCAAATGAAGTATTGGAGATTAGAGTCTAAGACCTCAATTGAAATATCCCTGAAGTTACAGAAGCATAGAAGTGAACATTATAGTTATATTATAATGTATAAAGCAAGTTAGGTTTTGTGCTAGAAACCCTCCCTATACACATATTTGAAGGATCAAGCAAGAGGAGACTGTGGAAAAGATATTATACTATTTATGAATCTAGAAGCATAAAAAATGTCTCTCTTTATTCCTAAGAATGCTTACTTCATTAAAAATGTACATTGTTTATTAAAACTCTTAATATGGAAAGTCTATATAGTTAAAATCACGGAGATCCTACTTTCAATATTACATCATGGAAAGGATTGCATATGCATAATCCTTGTTTAATGTTGTTTCATCTTTGTATGCTTCTAAATGTGAAAGTTGAAGGTAAATGAAATTTCCAATGTCCTATTCACTTCTCCAAGAGGTTATAGTGGAGGTGTATATTCAGTATGGATCTTGATTATGACTGTGTGGTATGGTTTGATAACTCAAACGCATTCCCTACAAATACTAATACAGTAACATGTTCTTCATGGCTAGAATAAGGAAAATGAATATTAAATAGCGAATAATCAAGATTTTAAGAGTTTGGAAAGAATATTTGAAGTAGATGTAATGTTTCCAAATAATTATAACTCTTTTCCAACTCAATAGTCATTTGTAAAATGTAGAAGGTCTGAATTAAAGATTATGGAGTCAAGAAACATAGATTTTTAGTTGTAACAGTCTGACAGGGAGATAAAGAGTCATTTATTTTTGGTTGTATTAAAATAAGTCTTCAAAAGAATATTTGAATGTTATGTTTTGTAACTAAACTCTATCATGGACAACTGAAAGCCAATTTTACCTGAAGACCCTCTACATTCTAAGTGTGAGTCATCAAGAGTGAAAAATTGAACTACCTAGATTGATATGAATTTGAAAAGATGAGTAAGAAAATGCTTAAGATTTGAAGGTTGTGGTGAATAAGAGGTACAGTTAAAAATGGTTTTGTATGACTTCCAAGATGAGAAATGAAGGTTTAATCCTTACTTGCAAATATGAAGTTAAAGGGTAATCAATTTTTGTGATCACAACCTATAAAAGAAAATATTTGAATTTGTGTTGGTTATTGAATGAATATTCTTGCTGATATAAGTTCAGATTGGGTGAGCTAGGTAAAGAGATGAATATGTATGATAAAATAGAGTGTGAAAGTTTATCAAGATGAGAATTTTGTGATAAACTTAGTATAGATAGTCAAGGAGTAGGAGAAAGCCTTGAAGAAATAAGAATGTGAAATTTCTATTGGAGTGTAGTTGATGTGCATGCAAGAATAAGACTGTGAGGTGTAAATATATGCTTTAAGGTGCATGGATTTAATTGGAATGGAATTTAAAAGAAGAGTGTTGAGAGTAAAAATATAGGAAATATTTATTTCAAAACTACATACAATAGAAACTCCTTACTCCATGGGATGTGAATCAAATTGATAGAGTATAAAGAGGAGTAGTTGATGTTGAGAGAAGGTTGTGACTGCTTAGTTAGCATGTTAAAGGGTGTAGAAGATTATATGTTGCACATAACCTATGAATCCTTTGGCTACTGTGAAATGGTGATTAAAAGGAAAAGAGATTGAGATAAAGAGCTTCTGTTGTATGATTTAGTGAAGGAGAGAATAACTAGTAAGTTTGTAATAAACCTTGTGAAATGATCCTTACATCTAATCAAATAATTAGGAAAGAGAGAAATTTCAAGTAGAATTGAGAAGAGTGTAAGAAAATTTAGAGGTCATTATAATTTTTATGAGACAACAAACTAAGTGTGACTGAATTTTGTGAATTAATTGCAAGTTTCATCTTACCAGGTGGGAGTTGTAGCTTCCTTGTGAGTTGAAGCTCACTAAAGGTCAGTTGTAGCTAAACCAAACTTGGGAGTTGAAGCTTCTAGATAGGTTAAATCTTGTCAAAGACTGAGTGGTAACTTGATCAAACTTTTTGAGTTGCAGCTCTAGGTTGAGTTGAAGCTCAACCATGAAATCAATGTAATTGATACATGAAAATTGTCTCCCAAGCCTAGTTCATGATTTCGGTGGGTTTTTTCCCATTTTTTGTTTACCACATTAAAATATTATGTCACTGTGTACTGTCTTGTACTATTTTCTTGTATATTGTTTTATGTTCTCTTCTTAGAAAATTTGAGAAAGTAAAAAATATCTGAAGGATTTTAATTAGACATTGATTCACCCCCCCTCTCAGTGTCCAAGTTTCCAACAAAGGGAGGGGAGGAAAGAGAGAATGGATGATGGAGGAGGCTACATCATTGAAAGAACATTAGGGGAACACCAATAATAATCATTTTGGTGAATGACGAGGGAAAGCATGTTGAAAATGTGTAAGAGGATAAAGAGAGTGAAAAAGGCAGTGGAGAATGATGATGAGTGATTTTTAGGGGTCAACCAAAAATAATTATTATCTTGAAAATGGAAGATGATGATGAAATAATATTAGGGGGGACCAACAAAAATGGCAAGTTGATATGGGGGTGGATATGTGGGGGAATTTTTGAAGATGGAATGGAAAGAGTAAAGAAAGGAGTGATTATTTGTGACAAGATGAAGGTGAGGAGAGGATACGGAGGATGAGGATGAATGAGGTAAAGGTAAAGAAATAAGACATTAAAATAATGGTAGGAAGTAGTATAAAGGATGATAGATCAAGGGGGTAAATTGGGGAAAGGAATGTGGTTACAAGTTGAAGATGGTAGACGTACTCTGTGATATGATAGGTTGAGAAAGGATAATGGTAGAAGGAAAATTTGGTTGGTAGGGGAGACTAGGAGGAAGGAATGGTCAATGGACGGAATGAATAATGATTTGAGGGAGAATTCCATAATGATAAATCGATCTTAAGGGGAATCCTTAAGTAGGAAAATCATGTGGCGGAAGCTATTAAGATTGTCAAGCAAGAATATGGTAATAAAGGTGATAAGAGTATTTGATGATGGGGAATGTTGATCAAAATTGAGGTATGAGGATGTGTAGTGATGGTTAAATTCAAGATGACAAATAATCCTTAAGAGGGAATCTTAAGTAAGATCATCATGTTGCATGAGTGGTGAAGTAAGATCACCAAACTGACACTAACGATCAATGGAAGGTGAAAGGAAATAATGTATTGGGCACAGGGGTGGAATGGTTTACTGGAGAAAATGGTGACAACATGGGGTGGGAAAAATAGGATGGAGGAAATTTTATGGGATGGGGGAGGGTCGGATGGCAAATCAACCTTAAGAGGGACTCTTAAGTAATATTTCTATGCAACCTGAATTGTAAAGTAAAATTGCCAAGCTTGAGATGAAGAAGAATGATGGGAAGAGGGTCCACTAGGTAATTTTTGACCTAAGTGATTAAAGGAGGTGGGGGAAGAGTGTATGACAAGGTGAACTTAAGGGGAAACTTCAAGTGAATTTTCCATACTATGAGAATGTGTAAGAAATATTACCAAGAAGAAGATAGATACTAGGAAGAATGAGAAAAGAGGAAATGATGTATGCAAGAATGGAATGAGGGGCAGGATGTGGTGATACCAAGGAAGGAAGGAAACAAAGGAGTGTAAGATGAATGGATGGGGGGAGATATGTGGTGTATAATGTAGATTGCAAGAGGAATGATTAGCTAGGATGCCCATGCGGTGGGAGTGATGAGGCAATAATGTCATGCGGAAGAGGCGGAGTGCAAATATGTTTATGGTGGTGATTTTCATCTGATGGAAGAGGAAATGATGGAGAAGTTTCCACAATGGGAGAATCATAGGAAGATTACCTCAAATAATATTCCCACAATGTATGGGTGATTAAGAAGGATTGTCAAGATGAAATTAGAAGAATGGAAGGAAAAGATACATGGTGGTGGAAGGGTATAGGAATGGTGAGAAGGATGATGTGGGGATAAGTGGTGAATGAGTAGAAATGAGGATAGAGGACCAATGGATAAAATACATGTGTACCATGGTGGAGGATGAGGAGTTACAGGAAAGTGAATGCTTCCTAAGAAATATCCTCAAGTAGGATTCGTAAAATGCAATGGTGATCAAGTAGGATTCCAAAACTAGAGAATGTATTAGTATGGGTCAATGGATGGGGTACAAAGAAAGTTTTTGATTATGTAGGAAGATATTCATGAGACAAAATCTTCTTAATTATAATATAGCACATAATAGTATGCATCGTGATATAGAAGATCAGGATGACTAGACTATAATATGCATGAGAGCATATACAGGGGCATCAAAAAGGTATGATGCTCGAATATGATATGCGAGTGAAAGAGAGAGCATAGACAAGGACCATAAAAAATACATGATGACTTTGTATGATATGAAATCATATAACATAATAATATTAGAGGGAACACCAGGATACATAAAATCTAGATGCCCCCTGTAATATATCAAGACACAAGATAACAAATAAAATTGTAACTAACAATGCAACACAAGAAATTTCAGACATATCCCTAATGTGTTCCACAATAATGATTAATCAAATGTGCCCCCAAGCAGGGATACAATGATTCAAAATGAATTGGGTCATCATCCTCAAACAAGGAAACAATTAAAGCCAAAATTTTCCATAAGAGAGGATTCACACGAGGGAGAAATGGTTTGGGTGTTGAAGTCATAAAGTGGTTGGAACGTTTATGAGGGAAACAAGTGTAAAGTTTAAATTGTGTTAATTGTTATGATATGTTTGGGATTTTTTTTTTTTTTGTTGAATGTTTTTTGGAATTTTACTTATTTTATAATGTTTGACTACATTTTTGATATTTTACAAATGTTTTTGGGGATTTTTAGGATTTTACCAATGTTTTTGGGATTTTTGAAATTTTTGGACCAGAATGCAAACTTCTTATCAAGCTATCATCCGTATGTACATTGTTCCTTATTTTAACTCATGATTTGAGTAATACCAAAAAAAAATCCTCCATTGGTAGAATATGTTGGTGATGATATGATGAAAAATAAGTCCATCTTCGTTCTTGACTCCATAAAACTAGTAATATGTGAGGGCTTATCATTGAGATTCAAGAAGGATGTGGGATGTATATAATGAATATAGAGACAAGTGCGAGCAACGATCCATTTGGGAAATTTTGACTCAATACCTCTTAAGGTTACTGAACCATATTCGAAATGACTTTCACTTTATAGGTCACATATTAGACTTAGACAATTACATGGCCTACTGATTGGTAAGATATGAGGTGAAGGGATAGTTCTCTCTTCACTTAGGCATCTAAATTACTTCTTGGGTATTTTGTAATTGTAAACACTTTCATATTTATGAGATTTTTTATTTTTTTAGTGACCCCCTATGCCTTTCCCCTTGTCACTAGTAAGAGGAAAGAGTTCATCACTGAAGACAAGATGTAGGTTAGCATTAATTTTGTTATTTTTTCCTTTGTTTTTTTTTGGATTTTAATGAAATTTTTTATGTTTTTAAAATTATGAATCACCCTCTGCATTTTCCCCATGCCACAAGTAAGAGGAAAGGGTTCATCACCGAAGACAAGACGTAGTCAAGTAAGGGAACCTTCCTCCATTCCCACTCTCACACTACTAGTAAGAAGTGTGGGATCAAAACCAAAGACTGTGAAGGAAGAAATGTGTAATAGTGAATTATTCATAAGCTATTTGATTTATTGATTTGAATTATTATGATTTTTATTCAGAAGGGAATTCCTTCCCCCAATCTCATCCCCATACAACTAGTAGGACATGAGGGTTTAGTACTGAAGAATGAGATGGGAAGTCAAACAAACCAAGTAAAGAATATTAGATATTTCTTATGAAAGATAAAACTACTTTAGAGGGAATATATTGCCATCAATAATATTCTAGGTATGACCATAGGTGAAAGACACTAGAAATGGGAAAAATTATAATAAGTATCAGACTCACAAGATCTTAATAAGATCTATATAAACACTTGTCTCATGATAATGAATATGAAGATGTGATTTTGTAATAAGAATATCTACCAATGGAATAAAATTTTCAAATTATTCAAAGATAATTTAGACACAAGGAATAAACAAGTGATTCCTCCCAGGATAGATAGCACCTCAGGAATAAAATTTCTTTAGATGGAGTGCATTCATTGGTTCATCAAGTTCCTGGTCATGATGTGAGAGATCTAAAGTAGGATGGGTGAGGTTAATGGTATTAATAGAAATTTTCAAGGAAAAGGTTTGTTTCTGTGAGATTTTCAAAGTGGATGTGCACAAATCCTGTGTTATTATAGGAATGGGTATTGTCATCTCTATTTGAGACTAATACTGGAGCTACATTAAATGTTCTTAAACTAAGGCCACGTTTACCAGGATTTCTAATATAAGTGATGGATCTAAGCGACCTTGTCCATTTAGACCAAGTTTTTTACGTTTCCATCCCATTATTTTCACCATTCAATGAGCTTTGGTAAATTTAGGGGACTCATAGCAGGTAGCAAGTTTTCCATCATATAACCAAGATCTTAAGGAACTTGGAATATGTTTGTCATCAAGATGACCAAAATTTTTCCAAACTGACTGACCCAAGTTTTAAGTGGAAGGGGTTCTAAGATGAGAAGCATTAGGTTTTTCCATAGTTTTGCGGGGATTTACTGATGTAAAATGAGTTTGCAATGTCTTGGAATTTGTATTCCACATCCTTTATCAATGATTTTGAATGTATGTGTCAAGGAACCAGTACGCACCTCATATGGCATGGAAGGTAGTTTGGTAGTTTAGAAAGATGAAGAGAATGGGTTATAAGAAGAAGAGGGTGGATTAGAGGATAAATATTGACTAACTAAAGGGGATGGTAGCTTAACAGAAGAGTTATTGTTAGATGAGAAAGGTTTATTAGGAAAATAATAAGATTGGTTGGTGGAAGGGGGATGAATTTTAGAAAAAGAGGGTTGATTAACAGAAGAGAATGGACTAGGAAACATTGGTTGATGAGAAGATGGTGGTTGACTAGTGGACGACGTATGATTATTGGATGATGGTTTTGGAGTATGTTTAGGAATAATATCGAGATCAATATGTGTTTTTTTAGGGATTATGTGAGGCGGGGCATATTTTTATGTCGACGGAAAGTAGTTAGGATTTGTATAGTCCTTTGAGGAATTTACAATACTCAAATGTTTAGGTGTCAGCACGTAATGTAAATTCCTTATCCAAATGGGGGAATTTAATACACTAGTGGAATTTGTATGGGATATATTTCATGGCATGAATTGATGTTTGACCAAGGAGAATATTATTTGAAACTTCTACTTCTACTAAATGACAGATCATATATAAAGTGACTGGTCTAACCATAAGTGGAAGCATGATTATGCCTTCAGACTTTCTTTCATTATTATCATACCCACAAATGGTTATGATATCATTTTATAAGTCTTTTTCAGTGTAATCAAGACATCATAGTAGTTTCATGGAGAAAATATTCAATGTTTCTCTATTGTTGACTAATACACGCTTAATATTATGATGAGTTATAAAATCTTTGATGTATAAGGATTGGTTTTTAGCAATGTTGGGGTTAAGAAGGTCAGAGGGGTCAAATGATAGAATAGGATTGGGTGTTGAAAGATTTTTTATTAAATCTTGGAATTTTTGGGAGTTAATGTCATGTGGGACACAAAATTTATTCAATGTTTGTGTGAGAATACACTAAAGTGTGGGAGAAGAATTAAGTAATTCCATGATGGAAATATATGTTGTAGTCTTTTCCAATTGTTTGATGACGTTGAATGAAGACATAGGTTCGACAGTGGAAGTGGTAGTGGAATTAGACGTTGAATGAGGAGGTGGTGTGGGAAACAAAGTAGCAAATTGTTTTTAGTAGGGGTCCATAATTTTTTTTGTCTAGTGGTTATCACACAGTTGTCTTTGATATTTATCGTAGCCACTAGATCTTGATCATAATTTATAGTCTATATGATTGAGTCATAATCAACATTGTTTGATTATTGGCCCTTTTCCTTTGAATTTTCATCGTGTTTAGGAAAGGGATTTTTGAACATGTTTAATTTTTTTGGGGGATTTTTTTGTATCAAAGGTATTTTCAACCTTTATATCTCTACATTTAATTAAATCTCATACATAGTTGGCATAGTTGCATGCATAGATCTATAGAATGACCTTTGATGTGATGGTATTCAAAATATTCATTGTCTTTATACCAGTTTGGTTTGGGTCTCCCTTCTTAAAAGGGTTTAATAATGGGACATGAGATCATATTGGTACTTGCCAAGTGACAAAAGACACTAGATAGGCTTTCTACAAGTGGAGTGAACTATCTTTGCCTAAGGTCCTGAGGAGAAGCCTCCTTTCTAGGAATTACTATTAGTTATTTTTTAGGTTTGATTGGTTTGGGTTGACTATTTTGAATATTCCAAACATACCAAGAATCAGTAATGCCATTATTGACTACATTTTTGTTTTGATTGAATAATTTATATTTGTCTTGATTTTGTAGGGTGTCCCTAGGGGTTTTGTCCTTAAAAGGTATTTTATGTAAGCCCTTAGAAATGAGGTATTTCTCAATTTGTGTTCCCTTTTTAATAACTTCTTTGAAATTTTTCAAACAATGCATCTACGTATGGAATAATAACTTTACATTGAGGTTTAGGATTAATATTCTAAGCAATTATCTCTCTGGTATGGAGCAAGGGAATCTTCATTAAATCCCTTACCAGTGTTGTAAAAAGGATTTGAAGTTCTCATTGCGCCTTTGTTTGGTGTTGTAAAGATTGAGCATGGTTACCTCAGAGTCCAAGTTGAAGAAAAAATATTTAACAAATTTTTCTAATAGGTCTACAAAATTTTTGATAGACCTTTTTGGAAGATAAAGGAACCAGCCTCAGTCATGTCCTCCTAAGATCTTAAGAAATAGTCATAAAATATATACGTCATGGTAATATAATTCCTAACATTTTATGAATAAATATTTCACATGTTCGTGTGGGTCACCTTTTCATTTGTATTCGTCAAATTTAGGAGTTTCAAAGGATGATGAAAATGGTAGTCATAAAATTTCCTCGTCAAATGGGTAGGGGCATAGTTCTTCAAAATTAAATTGTTTTGATTGTTTTTTTAGCCCATGAATAGTTTATTTCATATTTTTCCATTCTTTTTCGAATGGAGAGCCGTGTGACGGAGTATCAAGGACTTAATGGGTAGACTTTTCTAGATTTTGATCTTGTAATTTTTCCACTCTAGAAGTCACTTACTTGAGTTGCCTTGTCAACTCTTTGATTTTGGTGAATAATTATTCATTTGAAGATTTATTTGGTTCATTTGTTGTTGCATTGTGGTGAATTTATTCACCATTTCTTAGAATTTTAGTTAGGTTTTTCATTCCCATAATCAGGAGGTATTTTTTATCCCATAGCTAGGATGCACAGTAGGTACTCATTCTTGTTTTGTTCTAATAACTTATCTACTTTCTCTTGTTATTCGTGAGTGAGTTCAGGTTGCATAACCTCTTCATCATCCTTATCACGGTTTAGAGAATAATTTTTATTGCATGTGAATACCATGACTGGCTAGGTATGTGTATGATTAAGCTTTAAAATAATCTATGAAGTTTGAGTAAACACAACTAAGTGTAATCTATGATGGATATTTGGTTTGAACAATCTCTTGAGTGTTGATAGGAAGAGTAACTCAAGAAAGTAACTCAATGCGGTTGTGACTTAGCTAAAAATGAGCTATGAGGGGATTCATGTTATGTTTTTTTAGATTTGGCTTGAACAAGCTCTTAATTGTTGATGAAAATAGTAAACTCAAACAAGTTAGTCAATACAATTGTGATATAGCTCAAAATGAGCTATGAGGGGATTTTTTTCAGATGCATTTTAAATAAACTTGATAGTTGATGAGATATGGAGTGTTCTTAAACTAGTCACTCAATATGAGTCAGATATAGCTCAAACAATATATGAAGGATTTGTTGGCAATGTAAACTCAAACAAGTTACTCAATACGATTGTGATATAGCTCAAAACGAGGTATGAGGGGATTCATGTTGTTTTATATTTGGCTTGAACAAGATCTTAAGTCTTGATGAAACGAATAAACTCGAACTACTTACTCAATATGATTGTGATATAGCTCAAAACGAGCTATGAGGATATTTGTTTCAAATGCAATTTAAATAAAATCGAAAATTGATGAGATATGGAGTGAACTCAAACAAGTCACTCAATATAATTTGGATATAGTTCAAACAAGATATGAAGGATTTGTTAGTAGTGTATTTTAAATAAGCTATATAAGTGATGATATAAGAAATGAGATCAAACAAGCCACTTGGCATTAGTTGGATATAGCTCAAACAAGATATGAGGGATTTTATTTGTGTAGGGAGATTAAGAAATATCGACAATGATATGGATTTTGATATAGCGTAAAATAAGCTACTTATGATTTTTTTCTTAGCTAATGAGTCATCAATGCAAGATTTGTTCAATTAATTCAATCGTTCGTTTGATGTTGAGGTTGTTTGGAAATGTTTTTTGGAACACACTAGGATTTGAAATTTACAACAGACACATTTGTATCATCCAAGTTTTATGATATATAAATCGATAAACCAACTTGTTTTCAATTAGTAAGCAATCATGTTCATTTGATGTTTTGGATCAAGAGGTATATCCATCAGGAATAATTATTATTTTATAAAACATGGTATTTTGTGAAATGGGTGGATGCAGGTTCTTATCACTCTAAAAATATGTGTCCTCTGATATATCCTAGTCCTGGTATACCTAATTATGTATGGCGACATTTTCATAGAGGGAAACCTTAGAGTATGAGAGGAGACTCACCAATTCTTACTTACCTTCTTCGAAGTGAATCACCACGTCCAAGGAAGGATTTTTTTAAATGTCAAAGGTGATGGGGGATGGAAGTATGTATGGTGTCCTTTTTCCTCCCTAAATATTTATAGGAATGATTTCCATACTTTTTTGTTATAGCTATATTATGCATTACTCGCAGTAGTCCCAATCATGACAACATCACCTGTAAGTGGGGACCAAAGGCAAGGTATATACCAAATGTTGTTTTGAGACTACGTATCAATGTGCAATGCAAACGCAAATTATGGTGGTGTGTGGTAGTGAAGTCCATGTCACTGGTGTAGCATAGGTGGTGATGAAATCCACTTCCACTACGTGAACAGACAAATGATGATGTGATTATCAGCAAAATTATTTCCAACTTAAAATAAAATCACTAGCAGAAAATGAAAGCGTACCTGAGCGTGATAATTTTTATTTTTTTTAGTGGTTTCAACAATTTTTATTTGACTGCGGTAATTTTTTGACAAGGTTTAAATATTTTTGTCTCTGGAAAACTTCAAACAATGTGGTCCTGCGTGAAACAAAACAGTAGTTTTCATGCAATAAAAGTGTTAGAAAATGATTGTGACTATTTTTTTATTTTCTAGATCATTCAAAGGCACAGGAAAAGAGCATACATAGTCGTGATCAAAACATAAAGTATTAAAAATGTAACTAAAATCCAACAATGATCAAGAAAATGAAACGGAAACTAGTTAAAACATATTAGAGGTGTTAGGAGAAAATAGATAATCATGGCTGCTTTTTATTTTCCATATTTTTCAAAAGAACAGGAAAATAGCATACATGATCACCATCAAATCAAAACATGTTAAAAATACAACTGATATCTAGTAATGATTGAGAAAAGGAAAGTAAATATATTAAAAAGTGTCAATTTAATTGAATTAATTGTGATGCACGAATGTGTAGACAAAAGATATCAGTTTGAATTTTGGTAGTGTGTTTTTGGCTAAGGAGTCCTACAAACAGTTATTAGTAGTTTTCCAAGGCAAACAAAGATAAAATGGTGAAAGACAACACAATAGCGTTTCTAATTCTTAAGGTTTCTTGTAATAAGTATGAGAGAAGAGCATACACATGAAGGGTTGTGATTACCTTAACAAAAAAAGAACAAAAATGACAACAATATTTTTACAAAATCCACAAAAAAGTGTTATCCAATCGTACAAAGTGATTAAATGATAACGAATTGGTTAACAAGTGACACCAAGTTGTCGTAAACATCCAAGGACCCTAAATTTGCAACATTCACGATGGGCGAAATGTCATAAAAACCAAGCGAAAGAGGTTTGAAGTGGGTGGATTTTTATATTAAGTCTTTGATAGCGGAGGGAAAATGATTGAAGTTTCTTAGATTCCTACAAAATTAAATAACACCATTAGTTCACATAGTCAAAAATATGAGAAAAACAATTTAGAGGTCCTAATGTTTTTGGTTTTGAAAAAGGCCCTAAAATAAGCTAATTATGTTATAAAATGTTGGTTTCGAGTTTTTGAAAAAAAAAAATGAAACTATTTTGGATTAATTAATAAAATTAAATAAGAGGTTAGGTTAAATCAAGACTAGATTAATTAATTACTAGATCAACTTAAATCAAAACTAGATTAATGACTAGATCAAATTAACCAAAACTAAATTAATTGATTACTAGATATAGATGTGAGTTAAATCAAAGTATTGGTTGACCAAATAAGATAAACTATTGAATATCTTAAATAAATTAATTGAATTGAATTAAAATAAGTTATTAACCATCGTTTAATCAACCTAATATTAATAGTAAAGAAAATAAGTGAATTAAATTGAATTTGAACTAATCTAAAAACTAATGGTCGAGCGAATATAAAAATAATATTTTTTTAATGTAAAAACCCCAAGTGGAAGGTGACCTATTAATGGAGATATTATATGGGACTTGGACCAAAGTAGAGGATGTAATGGAAAGTCTAAGGGGGAGTGTTCTATGTGAATGGAGATACTTCTTAGTGACCTAAGTTGTGGTCATAAAAAAAATCCAATGGGAATTATTAGGTGGAAATTATTGTTAGTAACCGAAGTGTCAAACACAATGCAAAGGGAATATAAGAACATATAAAATAAAATCGACCAAGGAAAGCTATATGCCTATGTTGCTAGTGAGGGGTTAACAGTTTGAGTGTTTACACATATGGAGCATCTGTGGAAGAGGAAGTGTGAAAGTGGCTTAATGGGTGAGTGTTGTAGATGGAAATTTGACATGTTAGAGGCGTGAATGGTGGTGAGGTAGTGCATTAAACCGTTGTGATCCTCAACACTCATCATGACTGAAAAAGGATAATTGTGAATACCTAATGTTTGAGGATGAAGGTATGTCCATGAAATATATGACCAGGGGGGATCCTACAGGCTAGACATGTGGTGTGATTTGTAAATAATGTTAATGACATAAACGAATAGCACAATACAGAGACTCCATCAACACATGGTTCAGGAAGTACCAAGTAGGAGAGAAATATTAATGAGAACAACTCTTCTATAAATCATGGTGTAATAGGATGAAGTGTGGTGTGAGGCTGAGCTAAGAAGAAGTTTTTTTAAGAAATGAGTTTCAAAAATGTGCAAGGATCAGGGAGATTGGGACGAGAGATGGGAGATGAGTCACGTAAGTGGGGGATTACATGGGATGGGAGTTGTGGTTTCTATGGTCGAGTGGCTTGGACAAGTTGCCTGAGAGACATGTTTCCTGTGGGGTGAGGGATCCGTCTGAGTTGGGTAAGAGGTCATGAGGGGGGCTATATATGTGGCCAAGTAGCTCGGTCGAGTGGCTAGGGACAGCATGGGTAGTTGAGTGGAGTAATCAGGGAGAGTAATCAGGGGTGGGATCACAGTGGATATGTGGGTGAGTGTGGAGGAATTTTGGTTTGACAGGAGGCCGAGAAGATGGTGTGGGTGGGATCTAGATCAAATGAGTTATGGGTTGGGGCGAGTAGAGGGCTCATCAAGGTAGTTTTTAAGTTGTTTGGGTCAGTTCCGTAGCGGGTTAGGATAGGGGGTTATTTTTGGAGTTTGAGGGATTTGGGGATTGGTGATAGGATAGCTCAGTAGGATGGCTCAATGAGGAGTAGGAAGATGGTTAGGTTAAGGGATGGGTAGCTTAGGCTCTATAAAACAAATATTTCTTTTAGATTTTTTATTTTTTATTTTTTATTATTTTGCAGGTTTACACTGTATACTAGAAACTTTTGAAAACAACAAAAATAATTTTTATATACTAGAAAATGAAAAATAACAAACCCCTCAAGACTAATACAAACTACCACATTTTAGTTATAACTATGTAATATACCAAACTGAACGGAGACAACACCAAAACAATTTTTTTGTTCTTATATTACAGAAATAAAATAGCTTTAAACTTCTAAAAATACCTGCAAGAAAGTGTGAAATTGTGGATAATAGTGAAAACAAATAGAATATAACAAGAAAATGTTAAAAACCTATTAAAAGTCAAAATGTTAGTTGGATAAGACCAAATACACTAAATAAAGCATGGAAATGAGATTTTGAATGTATTGAGGAATCATGGAAAAACCAAAAACTATAGGATCTTTATAAAAACCATATGAAAATACATCCAACGTGATCCACAAGTCTCCAAATCTAGTGATGGATTTACCTTCAAAACACTTGCATAGCTATGACAAACACAAGTGGAGGAAACAAAATGTCTACAATATAAAACTTAGTTGAATTATGATATTTTTACATGAAAAATCATCATAATAACAAAGAAATGATATACAGGAAAAATTATTTGAGAACATGAGATCATTAATAAAGGATGTGGGTAAGTCCCACTGGGCATACCAAAATGTGAGCTCTAGAAATCATCGATTAGCAAGAAAGTATTATAGACTGAAATTATACTTCCTTTCGTGGGTTTTTGTTGCAAACCTCAAAATGGGTGATACAATGTAGACGGGCCTGGACTTTTTGAAGTGTAGATGCTTCGTCAAGGTGAGAAAACCTTTACTGCAATAAGGATTTATTCAAAATTTTCACCAAGGATGTGGGGATAATGTATTTACGATGAACAAGTGAGGTTATTCATACATTAAGATGAGATCAATGGGATTGTCTGTTTAATAATATTGCAAGAGCTCTGATATTATTTCAAGATTTTTCTAAAAGATGGGGGTAAGGTTGTATTTATAGCCTAAGGGTGAAATTAATTTGGGAGTTTTTGGGTAGTCGTAGTTTAGAAAAGTAAGCTTGATTAGGTGAGTGAGGGATGTGAGGGATGGACATGGATTAAATTTGAATATTAAATTCATAAGTGGATGAACAAGGATTAAATCCAAATATTAAATTCACAAGTGGATGGACATGGAGCATATTTATCATGTGAGGAGGATTAGGTTTATTTAGGGATCAAAAGGAATTAATTAATCAACTAAGATTTATTAATTCTATCTGAATTTTTATGGGAAATGGAATGGGGAAATTAATTGATTTAGGAGGGTGGTGGAATTAGGGTGTATATAAGTGATAAAAAAAATATGAAGAATAAGATGACCACCTTGATCTGTAAATTTTTGATCGGTCGTCATTCTGGTCCATCTCTTACAAAAGTAAATATTTTTCTATAACGAAGAAGTATATTTTTTCAAACAAAAACCCACAATCAGCTAACTAAAATAAGTCTCGTATTGTTTCTGCAATATTCATGAAAAGAATGTCTAGAATGGAGAAAAAAAAAATTTGAAGACCCTACCATCAAGTCTTAGTGGCTCCAATTCAAGTGGAGTGTTGCTAGAGGAAAGAAAAGTGGAATTGTACCTATTAATGATAAATAATCCAAGAACTTGATGAGAAAGATCCATAAGGGATATGAAATTTTGTATGAAGGGAATGATGGTGAATAATTTACTAAAGGTAATATATTTTACCTCACATAGTTGAATGAGAAACTCAGAGCCTTGCCTTTTATCTCTCTTCCTTTTGAATATTTTCTTGCATTTGAAGATGAAGAAATGTAATCCTTGAAAAGATATTTTGTGCAAAGTATTTTCATTTTAGAAGAAGAAAATTTTTATCCCAAAACCTACCATGAACTTATAAATTATGCATTTCCCTTGCAAAAAATTTATGATCATCTTGAAGCATTTCATAATGTTGAGGAAGAGGAAACTCATCCTTCAGAAGAATATCCTAATGGTTTCCCATATTATAAGGTGTTTATCATTGGAAGATTCTTGTGTGCCTCTTATGAATTCCCTATCCTTGAACATTATAATGAGATTCAAATCAGCACCTTGGAGGATGATGAAGAAAACATTATATTTGAACCTATATTCATCAATTCATTTTGGCTCGAGGCATAATCCATTAGAGAACAATGGATCCGAGAGAGGAATATTATTGTTGTATGACAAATGATTGAGTACTTGTTAAGGACTCCACCAATATTGAAGAAGTATGAGATATAAATCCTCCATCATGGACTCAAGATGATGGATTTGAGGTAATCATGGATAGTCTCCTTTCCAATTTTGATTCTTTAATTGATGCACAAATGTTAAATGATGAAATGGAGATAAATGAAAAATCAAATTCCCTTCTTGATATAATCATGGATGAACAAATAGAAGAGTTCAATTTCCTTCTTGAAACCAAGGTGAATGATAAAATCGAGCATGACCTCTCCGAGGAGCTTATTCCACCATCCTCACCAAAGGAGGGTAATTTTGATCATCATAGTGAGTATGGATTTTTTCCACTTCTTTGCAAAAAAAGACTCTATAGGATATGTTCATATTGGAGAATAAAATTTTAATCATGTTACAAATATGCATTCTTCCTCATGTCACAATAGTGATTTGAATAACCTTGAGCTAAAAGGTTTGCCCCTTATCATGGAGCACGGATCTCTACTAAGTATGTCTGGTCTTGCAAGAAGGTGACCCCCGGATAACAAGAAATGTAGAGAAAGATAATGAGTATTTTTCAAATGAATTATGGCCAGGTGTACATTAGTTTTCCAGCCATATACTTGACGCTCAATGCGATGAAAATGATAATGATTGTATGGAAGATTTGAAAGAGTGATCCATGGAAGATATCTTGAATATTTCAAAAGAAATTAAAGACCCTCTACTCAATCTTGAGATCCTGACCTGGGCCACAGAAATGCAAGATAAGTATGAATCAAGTTTTATTTATTCTTTCGATGCACCAATGTTTGCTAATGATACAAAGAAATTGGATGAGATTAATGTTATCTTCGAAGCCTTAGTATATGAACATGAATATGAGGGTAATCTTTTACATTTCTCATTTTGTGAAAAAGATTGCATCCATGATAAACAAAAGAGGGAGGAAATTCTCGAATCTCCTATGGATATTCTCAATCATGGAGATAGCACCTATGCCATATAAATGATTTCAATATTAATACTAAGCTAGTATGTATAGAAAATAATTACTCTGAACAAAAAAGTGAGAGGCTTGAACAATCTTATAAATGGGAAAAGGATCTAATTTCTCTCCCCATTTCTAGACTCCTCACCGATTCAATGAATTATTTTATGTTGTAACCTTCATTTGAGGATGGTGAATGCCATTGTGAAAAAAATCATAATTCACTCTTGATAAAATGGAGGAATGGATTCTCGCGTTCATAGAGCATCAAGTGTAAGCTATATGGATCAAAGCTTCCAAACATGTAACAAATTGTTTTTTCAATGAAATAGTTTTTTAGTACAATATAAGTATGCATATGGAATCATGTTCTCTCTCCTTCTTCTCAAACCATGAAAATCCATCACAAGAGCATGGTATGATTAGATAATGGTCTTCAAACTTAGGAGGTCTAAATTCATCCCATTATTTCATAATGGTACATAATTCTCGCAACCCATTTCTGGGTATGTGTGCATTATTTCCCTTCCTAAGTAAATCTCCCTACCCTATAATATAGTTTCCCTTTCCATTGTGTGTTGTTTTACACTTTTGGTGTGTGTCCCTTTCATCAGTTTGTTTTTTTGGTTTTGTTTATGGTGAAGAAATGACTTTATAAGCCCAATGGATAAGGCATTGGTCTGCGAAGTGTCTTAATATTATGGATTTCCTCCTTCTCTTATCCTCATTGTGTTTGATCTAGAACAATTCCCCAATCTAGAGCCATTTTTTATCATGTGTTTTTGCTAGCTTAAAAACTAAAACTTTCAAGCATGACAACTAAGCCAAATGTGAAAATTTTCTCCTAAGTATTATCGATTCCCCTTCCTTGGTCAGTTTTTCTTTTATGTCATGATGATATTGACCTTGTGGGTACTCCAAATATACTGAACAATAATAGTCATTTTTTTGAATGACGTTTCAATGTCAACCATTCCATTCAATGAAGAACAACTAAAGACTAGTTCTCCAATAGGCTTAGAAAGGCCAATTTTGGCCATTTCAAGGTAGGTATGCATCTTTCGAGAAGGTTCCAAAGTGTCAAAATAATATAGAGGTGGTATTAGATATCTAATAAGGTATTGAAATTTATTTAGTAATATTTAGGAAATTTTTGGAGGTTTTGGGAAAGATTGTGTAAAAGCGGGTTTTTCAAGTGTGTGGAGTGTGTAGTAAAAATTGGTACTTTAACTTCTTCTGAGGATTATGGGAGATCTGTAAGGATTTTGAAGGAAAAAAAATATTAATTTTAAATATTAAATAATTGTCTACATATTTTAATCATCGCATTTGTTCCAAAACCTAGTCTCTTCTCAAGGAATCTCATTCTTTGCAGATACACCCTATTGTCCCAAAGAGAAAGGGACAATTTTTTTGAGATTCAAGCATAATTGAAGTTTTAAACCCATCCCATTGTTATTTAAATGGTATTAGGAGTAAAAATAAAATAGAATTTCATTTGAAAATACCATCTAGAGCTCCAAGAATTGTGTGTTCAAGTTCTCTCTAATGCAGGCATGTTTCTCGTACTTAGTCATTTTTTGGGGTGACACATGTCACCTTCTGGATTCATGGAACACTTTTGTGTCCCTCTTTTCCCTTTCCCAACGTGATAAATGGGACATAAAAATTCACCCCACATCATCCCTCATCTCTGGTCCCCTATATGACCCATCTCAGCCTAATGGAGTACTTATCAAGATAAATTTGTCTTCCTCTCCTTACACCATGCAGTGAAAAGTAATTCCCTATATAGAATATCAAAATTATTTTCTTATTTATTAGGAATTGGTGTCATTTCTATAAACATGAAAATTTATAAGGATTGGTATTTGTAATTTTTTTCATCACCAAATTCTCCACCATTTCACAAGAGATAATATTTTTTGTACTCCCACTATCAACAATCACCTAAAATTATTTCCCTCCTAACTTGTTGATAATTCTAAACAAGTTATTTCTATATGTCAGATATATTCCCTTTGTGTTTTATAGAGAAAAAAAATTATTATCCTTATATTTTATCCATGCTCTAGGCATTTGGAATGTTTGGCAGACCCCACTGATTCTATATCACCATGCACCACATGTGTTGTCACTTCAACATGCCTACTTATAACCTCTACTTACACACTTAGACATTTGAATGTGTGATGTATAATGGTTTTGCATTTGAAACATGTTATATATAATATTATTCCTCTTCCTTTACCAAATCTTCCACATCCTATCAAATATCAAAATGATCCATCATCACGTGCACTCCCTTGGGTATACATTTTAGCACTATTGTACTCATCTTCTTGCAACTTGTTATATCCCCAACTTCTTCCTCCTCTACCATGCACATTTTGGCTTCCCCTTTTGGCCACATTATGGATTTTATACACCAAATTCTCTTGCACATTTAATTATATTTGATAAGCTTCCTCCATTATCTGAATGCAAACTAGGTTGAGTTCTTCTTGAATGTCAAACCTCAAGTCGTTGATATATCATGTGATCTTTTCTTAGTTGACTTCCATATATCCAAATTATATCATGATTTGGTGGAACTCCTATATGTATTCATTTACTGATATTTCCTTTTGCTTCAAGATTTGTAACTTCTTGAGAAAACACATTTGGTAGTCATATGGAAAGAACTTATTCTTCATTTTTGTGACCTTGTGATCCCATCACGTTATCTTGTCCTTACATCTACTTCATCGCTCATTTTGTACATCCTTCTACCATAACATTACATGTTCCTTCACCTTGGTTTGTTTCACCCTAGCACGATGTGGATTGACCATCTCCTCAACCTCAAAGTATTCTTCCATGCTCGTAAGAAAATCCTTGAATTCTTCGAGGTCCAGCCTCCCAAAAAATAATGGGATGTATATTCTTGGTCCATTTCCCATTATTGAAATAGCTTATAATAATTGTTCGTCTCATGTTCCCATGGATTTTATTACCTCATATTATTCTTTATCTCTAATATCTCCTTCATTTAGTGTGCCTCCTATTTCCACACCCTAATTGTGAATTTTTATATTGGGTTCTATAAATCTTCTTCATCAGTCTTCTTCAATGACATTGATCCTACTCTGTATACCCCTTAGTTTAATCATTACTTATTTTAATGTTTCCATAATAGTTATGTTTACTACATTGGTTACATTCACTTATCCTGTATTGGAAGCTTTTCTTGGTGAAATATTTACTCCCTTGACTAGTTTCTTCACATTTATTTTTCTACCAGTCCTCCCACTTCCCCATTTATCTCTAAGGTTTGCAGTCATACTTTGATACCACTTGATAGAAACTTTGTCATATCAGGATTATCATGGGTCATATCTAGAGTAAAAACACAATGGAATTGACTCAATCACAACACAAATTTCCTTAATTCGAAATCCTTATTTGGAATATACAATTGATCTCCCTCTATTGGGGTGATTATAAAAAAAGTTGTAAGAAGATTAGGGACTACAAGGGGTGGTTTTTTTGTTAGTTCTGTAAATTTTGAAAGTACCACAAACTCAAATGGGGCAGGTTTTACCGATACTTGAGCTGAAAATCACAATGTCAATATGGTCGAATGTGTATAATGTGAAAAGGATCCTCCTTTTGCCAAGTGAGAAGACATGCATACAAAGACAACTGAAAAAATATATATTAGATAAAGAGGATAATGATTTTCTTGGTGAATGTTGATCCCAGGAACCTAAAGGATTTTCTTGAAGGGTGTCAACTAATTTTATACAATTAAGTGATTTGATGATAACAAGATAAATTATGATAATGATTCATTTAGAATTCAAGGGGGTGGAAATATCATGTTCGAAATTGTAAGTGGCCCAGGCTAGGGTGGTAGCAAGCTTGAAATCCAAGAAATAATTAAACTAGGCTAGTTTGGTTACATCATGTATCTCTCATATGATTTCCATATGACCTTAGATATCTTCTATTTTTGGCATGATTGCAATGACGCATAGGTTAATTTTTTGGACAATGTCAAATTTTTCCCACATGAATAGTTGCTAGATGATTAGGAGATCGTCTATGTTGTTGATTGGGTATGAAGGACCTGGAACAGCTATCAACAAAACATACATCTTTCAAACACCTTGTTAGACCAACATCAGATTGATATAAATGTCATAATGATAAAAATGGTTAAAAATTATAGAGATTGATGGTGATCAGGGAGAGAATGCTATTTTTAATAAAATTTTGATAAATAAGACAGTAATTGATGTTAGACAAAATGTGAAAATGATGAGATGGACTATAAGGATTCTATCATAGAAAATCCAATCTATGATAAGTCTAAACTTAAAATTTTCTATGTTCTACTTCATAATCATGACACTACAAATTTTTCCTCCGATGTCCATAATGCTTATTGTGTGGTTCCTCCACCACCCCCTTATGATCATCCCTTGGATGCAATAATTGGCACAGTTAATTATATTATGATCATCACTTTCGATGAATGATATTGATACTACACTTATTTCAGATATATTGTTTATTCATGTTTCTATTAATCACACCCATATGAGGTGTTTTAGTCAATTCACATAATAAGGAAAACATTTTTCTCTTGTGTTCATTCAATATTTGGGCATCTCTATATACATAATCTTGCACTTGATGCAAATTATCACTATTATAGCATCACTGTACACATCAATTTTGGTCCTATTACTACATCATTTTCATTATTGGTTACATCTACTCTCATATTTGGCACTATGTGGTTAGGTATCCCTTAGCTATGTACTATTAAGGCCATTCCCTCAGTTCTACATCAATGTGTTAATTTCATCCATAATCAACATGGTATCACAATTAAATTTATTCCCTTTTAGGTTTCCCCTCATAGCATTCCTCATTTTTCTTTTGATATTCCTTCTCATATTCCTTCTATGGGTAGATATTTGGTTGTGCACACTTTATCTCACATCCATAGAAATTTTATGTTACTCCTTAGGCTAGTACTTATGCAAATTATTTCTAATTTTTTGGATTCTCCAAGGCCCTTTATTACACACACTTCTTCTCTTGGCATTTATCCTCTTAGGTCTCCTAATAGGCCTTCAGTTTTAGACTCTACATCTCATGAATCTAGGCCTCCTCAGAGGATTATAATCCTAGGAACTTTTTCTCATCATTCTCACTCCCCTAGATTTTTACATTAGTCCTCTAGTGCACATGCTACCCCATAGCCTATCGATACCCTCCTAGTGGTCATCAAACTCATTCATCTAGCCCACCGCATTGGTACTATTTTGTGCATGTTAGTGCTACATCTACTAAGCTTTCTTTGGAACATGCTACTATAACAGTCCCACTAGTATTTACATCATCACAAAGGCCTAAATCACCATATTCTATGGTATCTCCTTCACTTCCTCTGGAGGTTCTCATTGGTTATCTCTTTTTCTATTCACATCTTTTATACATATCTATACATTATGATAGTTAAAAAAAATCTATTTTTTTTTGAAAAAATACAAAACTAAGACATGTGAATCTTACTTGCATTGTTATCACATTACATTGCATATGTTGTTCATCACTTTAGGTTGATAGCTAGAATTATTTATTTCTTTACACATATGCATTCACTTGGTATATTGAGTTGGATATAGGAAACACATATCAGTACATGCTTGTAGGAGCACTCATGTTTCCTTACACTCTCAACATTTGGGGGAAATACCTCCACATCCTACAGGTGTTATTATTTAATTATAGTTCATTTTTATTTCTTCATTTATGCCCAATTATCTGTAGTGTGTTCTTACTAATTTTTATGATAATAGGACTAATACATGTGTCTTTTACAACATTGAATCCTATTATTTCACATATTTCACTTGTGTTATTTATTACATCATATTATGTTTTTTACACCCTTGTTTCATACATACTTTCTTATGTATGTGTTTTATTTATTTATTATTTTCCTTACATATTGCTTATGTGAATTTATTATCTCATGATGTCTTGGGTGTCCCATGTTTATGGAATCATGCCTATCTTATTTGTAAATTGTTTGCTCTTGTTTGTAATCCTATAGGTCTTGATTGTCTTATGACACTATGGGTGTCCCATGTTTTCAAGAGGAAATCCTTTTTGTATGTGATTTTTTGTAATTACATGAATTGATATTGTTCTTTTTTTCTCCTACACATGTTATTTTCCTAGTTTCTTTATTATCTCATGTGTAAACGCATTTCATTTTGTAGGTATAATTTCTACAAGGGGGCCACCTCTTCAACACTCTACATATCTTCTCAACCATATCCTTTAGTAGTATACACCTATTTATTTTGAGCCATAAGCTCAAACATGGTTTTCACACATACCTCAAAAGAGGGGGCATCTATCCAGGTTTATTCTAAATTTTCAATAGATATAGATAGAATTCCAGTGGCATATATTGGTACAGATAGGGTATAGACACCCATAATTGAAGTCATACAAAAAAATTTAGAAAAAATAGCGTGAGGTCAAAACCGTACACGTTGGTCAAGACCATACGAAGCAATCTTGACCCTTAGACTTTTTTGACTAGGGAATGATTTCAGCATGTTTCTCAAAATTTTCAAATTTTCACCTATGTATATTAGTTATTTTACAAATTTTTACATCCAAATTACTCAGTTCATATTAGTATAGGGGCATAAAAATTTTCATTTCTTCTTCACAACACTTAGCTTTAGGCTTGGTTTCATGAATCATGGGGGCATGGATCTCCTTCCTAGTTTAAAGGTTTTGGCACACTTTTAATATATTTCATCATTTATTTCAATTCATACTCATTTGTTTTGCATATGGGGAGATTTTGTGGGCACATATTATCTTTTGAATTATATGTCCTTGTTTACAAAATTTCGTCTAGATCCATCTCCAATGGTGTGATTAGTGGGGTTATGGAAGGAAGTGAAGTAGCTAAGGAATTTGTGGGGAATATTTATTCTCCTATTACTCTTAAAGGGAAAGAAATCATGGTTTTTGAATAACTCTAGTAAATGGTCTTCTTCCTTTGCAAGGGTGCAGTTGTACCTATTTTTTATTCTCTCTTGCACATTTCTGTGTTGGTTCGTATACACCTAACACTCTAGTTTCTCCTCATAACTGATTTGGATCTTGTCACGCCAATCCTTTATAAAATTTCAAGCAATAAAAATCTCTAATAAAAAGAAAAAACACAAGAAAATAGGTGTATTTCTTCTTTGTTTAAATCTTTTCATTTAACATATATGCAAATGTAAATATTTTCTATTATATATTTTTTTAAGTAACGATCAATTATCTATCATGGACATTGAATACACTCCGTGTTGCAAGTTTCATCATGGAGCATGCCAACACCAAACATGAAAAAACAGCTACAAAACAAACATTCAAGCAAAGGAAAAGTGTGTTTACACACTCAAGTACAATTTACTTTAAGCGTGCAATTTTCAATTTCATACTAAAATGGGGAATGTAGACACTCAAATTCAATAATTTACACTTTGGAAACCCTTGATTTGACTATGCACTCTTGCTATGATAAATAAAACTTCTCCATTCCCACTTAGAACTTTTTACTTTCCATTGTTTATCTGTTTATCCTTGGACACTAACATGTTGGCACATTTTGAGATTACAATGCACAAAATCCATAGGAAAAAATCAGATGACAAGTTCCAAACTTCACTTTACATGCTTTTCCCCAATTAGGTTTGTGCAGTTTGGTTAGGATTTTATATCCATTCTTCACCCATTTTATGGTCTTATACAGACATGTCTTCTAAATACACTTTTAAATTGACATATTTATTTTTGTATTATACTTCATCTGGGCCATCCTTTCTTAGATAAATCATCTACAAAACCTTATATAAGAAAGTAAACACTACCTCACTTGATAACCTATAACTCCTAAGGTAATACACTAGAGAAATATTTACATACACTTTTAAAAGTCATCTAAAGCTCCCTAAATATCATAATAGCACATCTGAAGTCATTAGGACACACCCACATTAGGTCTGAAGATACAAACCAAGTAAATACATCCATATCTCCCATCTATAAGCTCTCAACACATCCTTTCTACAAGTATTTTAGAAATATCTTAGTTGAAACAAGCATGGTCAAAGTATTTACCAAATCTAATTGATCTATCTATATGTCACATGATAGGTAGAGAATGATGTGTGGTTTGAGGTATCTTTGAAGTAGTGCTAACATTGGTGGTACAAAAGGGTTAGCATAACCTTTATAATGTTTGTTTTTCAATATTCTCCGTCCATCTCTAGGGTTTGAGATAATTATTAATCTATTCAAATATCCTCATTGCATGTGTGATAACTATTATTTGACAATGACACACAAAACTATGAAGAATACTAACCCAATAAGTTACAAAAACTGACTTAGAATAGGTCCAAGACCACACAGAAGGGGCTAGACCATACGGTATGGTCCTGAATAAGTTGTGAAATCTTGGTCCAAACAGATTCAAAGTTCTAAACTTATTTGCAAAGGTCACCTAAGTTCATATTGTATACACCTAAATTTTTCACTTTTCATCTTTCATACCTATTACTAACAATCATACTTGTATGGATAAGGGTTACTAATGCATTTATTTCCTGATCAAGTTCCTTAAGGGGACTATCGGAAATGGGGAATTGTTATTCACATAACCATTATGGGTTATAGATAGTACATGGAAAGAGTTTCATTATTTGGTGTCTATGTGGAAAAGATTAGATAAAATTTAGAAACCAAATACAAAGAAATTGATTCCTAAATCTAATCTATTCAACAATACCTCAGATTGAGCTAGATGGTAGAGAGAAATAAATGTAATACCTTCACTTACAAAATGAAGAGATCCCTTGATGATTTGGATGTTCTCAAGATGTTGGATTGAACTAGGTTTCTTCAAATTTTTGGAGTTACTTGGGTAGCATCTCCCTTTTCTTACTTGATGAATGTTTGATGAAGAATGAAGGATTGGATGATTGGATTGGATTAAAGATGGATGATGGATTGATTTAGTGATAAAAATTGAAAAGGTTTGTTATATATTTCAAATTTATTCCAAGTTATCTCTCACGGAGGAGGAGAGATTAATTTATAGTTTGTGGGTGAAGGATTCAATGGCTAAGATGAAGACATGTTGGATTTGGATCAATGGTGGAGAATTCACGTGAGGATTAAAAGATTCTATAGTGGAAGACTCTAGAATTTGAGAGAAGATTCAATGGAGGGAGAGAAATACATTTGAATTTTTAAATATGAAAGAGGTAAATTTAGAGAGGCTTCTAGAAATAGAGGCCTCTAAATTTAGAGGTGCGAGGATGTGATTATGATTAGAATTAGATTAGGTTAATAAATTATTATTAGGGGTAGGTTACATGGAAAGGCTAGGTGTAGGGATGTGTAGGGTAGGTGGGTAGGTATATGTAGGAATATTAAATTCCTAGAAAATGTTAATTGAGATTATAATAGGATAATAATAATTAATCTTGTGATTAATTATTAAATAGTTTAAAATGGATAAAATAAAGGGTTAAAGGGATAATTGATGAAATGGGAAATTTAGATAATGATAAAGGGATTAATGAGAGGATTAGATAAATGATGAAATTAAGATGAAGCATAAAGGGATAAATCGCGATATTAGGATTAAAAAATAATAATTAATCTTGTGATTGATTATTATATAGATGATGTTGGGATAGTTGTGGGATAGCTTAATCATAATTAATCATGTCGAATTTTAGATGTATACATTTGGTCTTAGCCTTAGTTTTCATTAGGTATATTTTTCCTCCTGGGTCTCATGCATATCATACTCATGGCTTCTTGATTGCATTCTACCATTTTGTACCTTGTTCATCCATTTTCATGACTCACGATAAAATATTTTCATTTTTCATGACACCTTACCTCTTTTCAGAATCTTTGGCCAATGCCATCACCCGTGGGTGATGGTATTAGTGTTTTATTTCATCATGGTCGATGCTATCACCCACGGGTGATGGCATCCTATATATAGCTCCACTTCACTTGTTAGTCAAATTTACGTGAAGCTAAGTAATCTAAACTACCACTTTATTTTCTCTTTTGTACCATCTTCACATCTTCTCTCTCTACTTTTAATGCATCTTGAATTTTTCTTAGATTGGAGTGGACGCTTCTCTTCTTGGATGATTTCTTACACTATTGGGTCATCATAAAATGATTTTTGGATAGGAATGGTCTTCCCCTACTCCACCTAATAGTGAATTTCTCTCTCTCTCTCTCTCTCTCTCTCTCTCTCTCTCTCTCTCTCTCTCTCTCTCTCTCTCTCTCTCTCTCTCTCTCTCTCTCTCTCTCTCTCTCTCTCTCTCTCTCTCTCTCTCTCTCTCTCTCTCTCTCTCTCTCTCTCTCTGTGTGCTAATTCTCAAGGGATATAGATACATCAGCAACCACCTTATAGGTGTATGGTGAGTGGTCTGACCTTTATTTTTCATCTTACATGGATTAGTTCAATTCATCTTCTTCATTGTGTTAGGTTATTTTAGAGTTGTACATGGTTAAGTTCAGCTAGCTTAGTAATATTATCATATATAAGTTCCATAGTTACTTTCAGTTTAGTTATTACATGTTTACTTCTTTTATTTTTTTATTCATACCTCTCCACACCTAACCACCAATATCCTAGTAGGTTTTCTTCCTCTATCTTGACTATTGGCCTCAGAAACCCTAGTTTGACATAGTGTAAGGATTACTTACCTCTATATATGTGACCATAGAGATCACTATATCCCCTCTTTGAAGTGTAATTAATCATGTTGACATGTTATATGTCTACATTTTTTTCCTCTTTGAAGTGTTATTGTGGAGTGATGATAGTTCAAAGAAAAAGAAGAAAATATGTTATGATGGTGATATGATGCCCCCTCGATGGGGTATGTGGGAAGGAATGATTCAAGTAACCACTCAAAAAGAGGAGGGGCCTAAATTATTAGATTAGAGAGGATTAAAATATTTGATGATGTATAGGATTGGGATTATAGGATTAGAAGATAGGAGGATTAGAGGAATAAGAGATTAGAAGAATATGAGAGAGGATTAGAGGAGTAGAAGAATGGGATATAGGATTATAGGAATGGGAGATATTGGATGCCTCAATCAATGATGTATGACAAGGGTGAACATTTAGGATTTCATATTAGAATATGTTGGATTTGAAGATTCCCTATTCAAGGGGGTAGGATGGAAGATTTAAGATTTAGATTTGAGGATGTTAGATTTGAGGATGTTTGTATGTGATAATGAGTATTGGTTTTTGGATCAAATTGGAAGATATTAAATATATGAGGAGAGGATTGGGAAGATGATTCATGAAGTGATGATATTTAATGTTCAAGTTTTATTGATAATATGATGTTATAAGATGCCTCGGCCAAGGGGTGAGGATTTTGGATGTTGGATGTGAGAGGATAAGATTTGGATGTGGAGATTGATTGATTGATGAAAGTATTGATTAGATAAGAGGATGAGGAGGTTAGATAGTTAGTTATATGATGATGAGGATTAGGTTTGGATGGTGTTAAGGTTAAAATATGATGATATAAGGGGGTTTTTCTACCATAAATTTCTCATTGTTATCATCATTAGAAATTTTATTCATGTGGCATAGGGAAAAATGCACCAAGATATAAAGACCATGATGGTTGAATTTCCAAATTCCATTTTCCTCATATCATTGTAATTTTCTATAGAAAAAGAAACAAAAAATGGGCCTCACATTATCAGCTAAAATTCAAATGCAGATAAGTAAGAAAACACACAAACAAAAAACACAAACATTGTATTTTTGTATTTTTTTGGATTTTTTTGAATGTTTTTATTTTGTAGATTATTTTATGTTGGTTGTTGATATTTACGATTGGGGATGGGGGTAATGGTTGAGGATAGGTATAATTTAAGGATTAAGGATGGGATATCTCATGAGGGGATGGGAAGGGATATAAGGTGGGATGAGACTTTCTCCTATAAGTCCCAAAGCATGTTCGAGTAGGATGAAAGGGAAGTATTAAAGGAAATTGGATAGGGATTGGTTGATAGGTTCATAGTAGATATGATGTGGGCTAAGAGATAGATGGGATAAAGGATGTGGTATAGGATAAGATGGGGGATATAGAAGATGATAGGATATGCCCCTAGGTATATGGGAGATGGATTGAAGGATAGATGTGGTGTGCCCCTAAGTGTAAAGTGGGTTGGCCTATGTGGATGGATGAATGGGTATTATTTTCCCCTGTGTTGGGTAGGATGGGATGTGAGGTGTATCTAAAATTGACTATGCCCCCGGTGGATGGTAGTCAGACTTCCCTCAGTCAGGATGATGACAGTTGAAAAGGGACATGAAGAGGATTGGATGAAAAGGAAAGGATCGTCATCTACTCATGGATGTTTGCTCTAATAGAAAGAGGATGTGGATGTGATGGATGGATGGAAAATAGCATTAGTAATAAAAAAATATGAGCCTAATGACACATGTTATAAGACAATATTTGGACTAAAACAAAGGTGTGACCAAGGTATAAACAATATCTGACAATATATGAGCCCTATGTCTCTACGAGATCAAAATGTGTGTGATTTTGATGGTTAATTACCACTTAAATTGAATACTTAAGGGGTGGTATTTGAAGACAAACTAGCTAATATATAGGGAGTGATTAAGTCAAATAGGTAGATGGAGGGTGAACGGAAGGCTAAGTTATGCATTATTTTGTTGCCACTCAGGCATCCATAGCCTCGAGGGAGATGCATATTATTCTTGCCACAACATTTATCTACTTCCATTCATGCATCCATAGCCCTAGTATAGTTTCTGGAAACACCCCTAGAGAGATTCTTCAGGTGGTTTTTATTCATTTTTTTATCATTTTTTTTATTTTTGATATTTGGAAGTTTTTGCATAAAGAGTTGTCACTCTCTTGAAAACTCTCAAGGGGTTAAGAATAACTAGTGGCCTGATGGGGGGGATGGAAATGAGTGTAGTGATAACATTGGCTAGAGTGTCAAAGTATGCACCCAAGGGTCTTCACCAAAAGTTGATTAAGTTTGTTAAATTGTGTGGATCTCTAGGAGAACAATTGTGATGGAATATTAGAGGTAATGAGAGACCAGGGTCACACGGTTTTAGTAGGAACTATTGACTTACAACATGTGTGAGTATGATGATCAAGTTTTTAAATGAATTGATTGGATGTGATAATAAGAATGGATTAGATGAAGATTAATTTGGATATTGGATGGAAGGATGATGGGTGGGAAGGAAAGAACATCTGTGTGCAAGTGAAAAATTATGTGCTCAATCCATTTTTAGGTGTTTAGTATTTGTAGGTGGATTAAAGGATTTCTGAGTGGTTCGAGTGGTTGGGATGGTAGGAATTTCAATAGGATTAGGAGCGATGTTATTAGTGTTAGGTTTATACCCTAATCCTAATTGACATGAATTATGATAAAGCAATATTGGTTCGTGAATGCATTGTTCATGGATACCTAATCCTTTACCTTGATGTTTCATATTAGAGAACATATTTTTGGCTATAGGATATAAAGTGGATGGGGAATATGATTCCATGTGGTCATCATGAGACTGGGGGGTTGTAAATGTGTCATCTACTAATACATCATACTTAACAAAGGATGGGAGGTGAGATTTACTTTGGTTTTTTGTTGGTGAGGGGTGTTTGGATTTACGATGAGATTTGGATGGCTAATGATGTTTGGATTTCGAATGGGGTTTGGATGGTGGAAAATGGTTAGGGAGAGGGTAGGGAGGGAAAGGTGGTGGATAAAGAGGTACAAAGACAAATCCCTTGGTTAATGATGTTTTGGACATAAGACCTAAATTACATGCAATGATTGGTCAAATGTCCATGGGTGCGATGGAAGTCACAATAATAGTGTTTTTGATACTAAGATGGTTTGGAAATTTTTTGATCATGGGATTTTATTAGAGGATGTATGATCATGTTGAAGTTTTTTAGACAATGTAAGATGGTGCTCAAGGATTATCCTAAAGGAGTGGATTGGTTTGGGTTAAATTGTTTTAAGGGTATAGGAAGTAAAGGTGTGGGATTGGGTGGATAATGAGATGTGTTGGTTTATTTGGATTTAAGAGTTGGATTATAATTTTTTGGCTTATAAAATGAAGGGCATGGATTATACCTAGGGGCCAAAGTGTATGTTCTAGGCTTGCAGGCAAAATTATATTTAGTTGATTTTGGATTGATTTAAGTATATGGTTTTAAGGTAGATGGTTTTGGCTTAGGATTATATTGTTTGGGATTAGTATATGTAGATGAAGGGGATGGGTGTGATATGTGGGTAAAATTATATTTGGGTGATTTTGGGGATGAATTAGATGAAGGTGGCATAGGATCCTCATTATATTTGGTATGAATCTGAGTGGGGAGAGAATTTGTATTGGATTTGTGAGGTTTAGGAGTTGGTGACTTAGGATTCATAGTAGATATTTTAGGATTAGTGGATGGTGGATTTTAAATAGGATTAGAGGATACAATAGTGTTAGGTTTAGGTGATGAAGGGAGTAAGATAGGATTAGGTGTGGATGAATAATATGAATGTGGTAGAGGAACCACATTAGATGGTTTAGGATTGGGGGTAGAAGGGGATGAGGGTGAATTAGCAGTCATGGTGGATGAGATAGTTTTGATCGGATTGGGTGTACATGATGGAAGGGATCAAATAGGATTAGGGGATAAATTTGATTGTGGGTTAGGGATTGTGGGAAAATCGAGGAGAAAGTCCATGGGATTAAATTGGGATGCTGAATATGAGGAGGACGGAAGACTAAGATGAGATGTGGGGGTGATAATTTTGGGCTAATTTTTTGGGATTTTTGTGGATATGTGAATGAGAATCGATGATAGGTTTTATGATGATTGGATTTAGGAGTTTGGGTTTTAGATGATGGTGGATTATTTTTATGAGTTTTGATGGTAGTAAGATGTGGGTCATGATGGGGTATATGGGGTTTAGAGATCATGATTTTGGATGGTTGTGTGGGCGTGGGATTGGTGGCTAGATTAGCAAGGACATAAAGGAGGTCTTCTTGGTCTAGGTCAAAGTTAGTGAGGTGGTCAAGTTTGATGTAATTTACTTGTGGAGATATTTTTTTATGTTGATTAGGGCATGGTGTGGATTGAGATGATTGGGGTTCCTCAAAGAGGAATTTAATGGGGTGAGGAGTAGGGATCTTAGGGAGAGGAAATTGTGGATGGGTTTGCTTACGAGGTGATTTCTTGATTCAAAATTTAAGATTTGATATTTATTGATTGAGATGTTGGATAATTTATATGATATTAGGATCAACATGGGATGGGTTTTTTGGATGGTAGGGAGAGGGTTAGTTAAGGTAGGATGTTAGGTTTGAGATTTATTTTTTAATTTGTTGGATGGTGTGTGGGACTTTGTGGTTAAAGTGAGATGGTTGACTTGGATGGGTGGTGGATGATGGGATAGCTTGATTTATGATTTAAGAAAAGAGGTAGGGGTTTGGATGTTGGTTTTTGGATCGAGGATAAAAGGCCATGGTTAGATAAGATGTTTAGGGGATTAATTTTGGATTAGGATTATGGATTATGGATGGTTATAGGATTAGGATTGGGATTGTGTGATTAATTATGATAATATTGATTAAACTTTTAAATTAATGTGATGGTTAATGTTGTTCAAAAAAAACAAAAAACATGCAACACACACCCTAGCTAGTCAAGTGGGATTGCAATCAAGTTATATCCCACTTTCAATAATACACACTGACAATGGTGCCACAACTTTCTATCCACCTGTGTGTCAATTTTGTGTCGAATAGTGATTGATCTTGGGGAGTGTGGCCTCCTCGCATTATAGCTCGATATTTGGACAAATGTTTTCCTAATCTACTATGCACGAGCTCACTAGTGGCATCCCTGATATACCTTACGGTATATGGGGCCTAAGTATATGTTGCAAGGATGTTATCTAAGGCATGGGTATTAGGACATGAAAGCCCCTCACTTCACTTCACTCTTAAAACAAGTAAGCACTTATCCAATAACTATAGTTGTTCTTGAATTTGTATACCCCACCGGAACATAGGGTGTGTCTACGTGTGTGGAGATGAATCCCATGGCCATGAAACCCCTAGGAATATGAAAAGTGTGTGGATATAAATTATACGTCATATTACCCCTACAAAATAAAAAATGGAAGGTTAGTTGCTTTTGATCTTTAAGATCATCCTAGGGTGCAAGAGGAGAGCATACACGGTTTTGCCTTTGGGATGAACAAGAAACAAAGGAAAAACAAACAAAATGATGATAAATTTAAGATAATTAAATGCTAGATGATAAAATGAAATGAAAAATATTAGTATTTTGATGATTGGGTCTTCAAAAGGAGCCCCTACAAAACAAAGGTTAGTAGTTTGATTTTTGAACCCAATGTCTTGGGTTAAATGAGCTACAAAATGAAAGCATTAGTAGTTTTAGATTGATTTTAATATTTGGTAATAATAGGAATATGCACAAAAAGTGTTAGTAGTTTGGAACAAGAAAATATAGCTCAATGTGTAGTTAAAATGACAATATTTAGGAAAATAAAAAATTGTGAATAATTATAATATAAATTTCTACATTAACACTTTCACTGCATATATATTTTTGATACCTTTCCAGGAAAAAAATGGATTCGTTTCGAGTTCGGGATTAACATAAAAAAAAATTAAAAGGGGGCCAAAATAGAACAAAAGCCCTAATTCAGGACATAGGCACCAAAACATAAGTCATAGGCACCATTTCGTGTGGAAAACGAAATATGAGCACAGAAATTTAAAATTTGAAGGTGTAAAAAAAAGTGAAAATTATTGAAACTTTGACAGCTTGTTCTAGGGATAAAATAAATTTGAAAATAATAAATAAGTGGGGGGTAATCCACACGGTGGGCGCCAAAAATGTATATGTGGAAAATATTAGATCAACTTTAGAAACCAAAAACAAAGCAATTGATTCCTAAATCTAATCTATTCAACAATAGCTCATATTGAGCTAGATGGAAGGAAAAAAGAAATGCAATACGTTAACTTACCAAATGAATATATACCTTGATGCTTTGGATCTTCTCAAGATGTTAGATTGAACTTGGTCAGAACATCCCCTTAATTGGTTAATGAATGTTTGATGAATGATGAAGTATTGAACGATTGGACTGGATTGGATTGAATATAAATGATGGATTAATGGAGTGATAAAAATGGAAAAGGTTTATTATGGATTTCCAAGTTTTTCCAAGCTATCTCTCATGGAGGAGGAGAGCTCAATTTATAGTTTGTGGGTGGAGGATTCAATGGCTAAGATGAAGCCATGTTAGATTCGGATCAATGGTGGAGAATGCATGTGAGGATTAGAGGATTCTAGAGTGGAAGACTCTAGAATTTGAGAGAAGATTCAGTGGAGGGAGATAAATATATTTGATTTTTAAATATGAAAGAAAGAAATTTAGAGAGGCTTCTAGAAATAGAAGCATCTATATTTATAGGTGTGAGGATGTTATTAGGATTAGAATTATATTAGGTTAATAAATGATTATTAGGGGTGAGGTTTCATGGAAAGGCTAGGTGTTGGGATGTGTAGGATAGGTGTTATAACTATAATATTAAGTGTATCATAATAGATAGTTTATATTTAAATAATCTATAATAAACTATAATCATATTATTTAAATATAAACTTTATATTGGGGGTTGGTTAATTTAATTAATCAACTAATTAAATCGGGGAGGTGTGCCCCATCACTTAATAAGGTTATAATCCTTAGGGTTATTTAAATATGACCTTAGGTCATATTCAAGACATTGAATCAAATTCAGATCAATCTATAAAATTATATTTTAGTGTGTGGAATATGAAGGTTAATCCTGGTAAAAACATGGAGTAGAAGTGAGGAGGGAGTTATTCGACTAGTAATTGTAAAAATTCTCAATAGTGGATTTATCCTATGGATTTTACCCATTTAAGGGTTTTCCATGTTATATGATGTGTTATGTGTACTATGTGTTTTATTTAATTTATTTATGTTGTAATGTTTTACTTTATAATAATTCATTAATTAATATAGTTGGTTATTACACCTTTTCACCCCTTGTCCTGACAGTAGGTGGGTAGGTATATGTAGGAATATTAAATTCCTAGAAAATGTTAATGGGATTATAATAGGATAATAATAATTAATCTTGTGATTAATTATTAAATAGTTTAAAATGGATAAAATAAAGGATTAAAGGGATAAATGATGAAATGGGATATTTAGATAATGATAAAGGGATTAATGATAGGATTAGATAAATGATGAAATTAAGATGAAGGATAAAGGGATAAATCATGATATTAGGATTAAAAAATAATAATTAATATTGTGATTGATTATTATATAGATGATGCTAAGATACTTGTGGGATAGATTAATCATAATTAATCATGTCAAATTTTAGATGTATACATTTGGTCTTAGCCTTAGTTTTCATTAGGTATCTTTTTCCTCTTAGGTCGCATGCATATCATACTCATGGATTCTTGTTTGCATTCTACCATTTTGTACCTTATTCATCCATTTTCATGACTCGTGATAAAATATTTTCAGTTTTCATGAGACCTTACCTCTTTTTAGCATCTTTGGCCAACACCATCACCAGTGGGAGATGGTATCGGTGTTTTATTTCCTCATGGTCGATGATATCACCCACGTGTGATGACATCCTATATATACCTCCACTTCACTTGTCACTCAAAAGGAACATGTAGCTAAGACATATAAACTACCACTTACTTTTTTCTTTTATGCCATATTCACATATGCTTACTCTACTTTTGGTGCATCTTGCATTTTTCTTAGATCAGATTAGACACTTCTCTTCTTGAATGATTTCTTACACTATTGGGTCATCATATACTGAGTTTAGGACATGAATGGTCTTCCCCTACTCCACCTAATAGTGACTCTCTCTCTCTCTCTCTCTGTTACTTATCAGGGGATATAGATGCATCAGTAACCACCTTACAGGTACATGGTTAGTGATCTTACCCTTATTTATCTCTTTACATGGATTAGTTAAATTCCTCTTCTTTGTTGTCTTATGTTTTTTTTCATGTTGTACATGGTTGATGCTAAATAGCTTAGTAATATTATCATATATCAGTTCCATAGTTACTTTCAGTTCATTTATTGCATGTTTACCTATTTTATTTCTTGATTCATACCTCTCCACACCTAACCACCAATATCCTAGTAGGGTCCATTCCTCTATATTGACCATGGGCCTCAGAAACCCTATTTTGACCTAGTGTAAGGGTTACGTCCCTCTATTTATTTGACCATAGCAACTCACTATAGAAATTTTAATTCTACCCCATTGTATACTAGTACTTTCATGTCTTCTATTTGTTACCTCAAATACCCTAGTTAAATGGATGAGTAAGAGTGCATATTGTTAAGACACAATTTTTCCCACAAAAATTATTTAGTGAACCTGATGTGAATCTTACAGACTCCCTAATCAAGCACAACTTCTTAAAAGCATCCATCTTTTGTTTTTACTCTGCCTAAGTATCAAAAACCCTAAAAAATCCAAAAAAACCACCTACACATACACCATCACCCCTGGGTAATTCTATTTTTATGTCTCATTTGTTTCCAAATGCCTTTGGCCCTTGTGCAAACCATTTTACACATTCGATCATGTCATTTTATTTCCTGTGACTTCCCATACACCATCATCCCTATTCGATCTTTCTTACATGGTTGATTTTTTCTATCCCTCTAAATTTTCCTTCTTATATTATTGGACGATGTGTAAACATTCTACAGGGTCAATTTTGTCTATAATGCAAATTTTGAGAGTCTTATTTTCAACTTCTAAAACATAAATATGTTACCTCTAAGGATATTTTTGGCACAACTGAACCCTCTAAACTTCTCCATGGGGTACTCCCTTATGTCTACATATCCACTCCATGATCCTAGGTGCTATATATTTCATCCTAAAATCACTACCCTTCCTAGTGATCCTAATCTTACATGTAAATCTCTACTACCCCAACCATGTCCCTTTGATCTATCAGAATATGGCCATGTAGTAGAATGTAATTTGGTTGAGGTTGAAAACATAGATCTTATATCCATCATAAAAAAATATCAACAACAATGAATATTTTACCCCTGAAAAAGACAGAAGTTTTCGAAAGATATCTACTGATGTCATGGAAATTACCATGCCCCATATTAACTAGGGATTTCCATACCATGATTAAAATCTTCACTCTAAGGCTGATCTAAATGAATCTCCAAAAAACCCCAATAATAAACATGATTATAATGAAAAACAACCTAAAAATAAATGGTGTTCTTTTTCTATAGATCTTAACATGGTAGTAGTTAATCTCCTATATTAGATGGCCATATACGAAGCTACCACTATAGCTAGCATGCTTCAAATGTAAAATTAGATGTTGTAGCTAGCATCTAAAAATGTGGCACCTATATTTCCTTCCTATACCCCCCCATTGGTGGATGCACACGAGAATCAGATTCCACCTCCACCAATTTAGATAAGGATGTTATAAACCATCTAAAATGAACCCTTACCTCCTTAAATTATTGTCATGGACTTAGGAGAGAATATCCCTACCATTTCCTATGATGTTTCTATACATTCATCCCTCTTTCTCAAGACCTTGGAAATATTTATAAAGAATGGATTCAGAAAAACAACTATGTAACTACTAAGCTTCTAGCAAGGATGTTTGTAGGTGAGGCATTAGAATTGTAAAACCAACTTCCTCCTAGCTCAATAGTTGACCTAGAAGGCTTAGTGAAATATCTCATTTCTTAATTTCAGAAACAAGACCTTCCTGAAAATACCTTACTAAATTTCATTAAAATTAAGCAAGGGGCTCATGAATTTTCTCAAGGCTTCATTAAGAAAGGGAAAACAATTTCCATACAATCTAACCACAATCTTGACAATAAAATCTTGTGTCAAATCTTCCTTGATTTCATTATTCCCACTCTCCAATATAATGTCAGGTATTTCTCTCCCAGTACATTGGAGGAATCCCTCGATCAAGCCCAATGAAAAGATCATCTCATGTGTGATTTTGGATGCACTTCCAACTCATTACCTAAACTTAAAATCACAATGCATGTAATTAATCCTTCTAAAGATAATGGAGTGGAAGAACATCAGGATTATCCTTGCACCTCCCTTCACACTCCTTTATCTCATGTTGAACTTCTTCAAATGCTTCCCACTCCACTAATAGTTCCCCTTATAAGAAATTCTTTCCTAACTTTAGGGTGATTTAATTTTTTGGTGGCATGCCACTATAAGAAATTTCCACAATGATTGTAAAGACCTCAGGAAGGTATCCCTTAACTTATTCCTTGGTTCTTATTTTGAATACTTTGTCATTATCTAAGAATGTTATGAGAAGTGCCAATCTTTGGATAAATCCCATCCCAATTGTCAAAATAAACACCATAAGAGCCCCATGAACAATTTGGTAGGCACCATAGATCCTTCCTATGGTAAAATCATCCTAAACTCTTAATATATCAATACATAAAAGGTAAACTATATATTTAAACCTACCCATAAATATATCATTATTAAACCAAAGAAATCCATTGATAACCCACCACTACTTGATACTTCTCAAGACACACCAATGGTTGATCCTACTCCCAGAGTTGAGCCTCCACCTATGATGTTGCAAGAAGTACTAAATAAGTATCCTATCCCACGTCCCTCTAACAAGATGACTCTAACTAAATCACTTCTAGATGCCCCTTCCATTGTGCCACCACCATGGTATCTCTATGGAAGTAATTTCAAGACGAGTTAGAATTTATTGGATGAGATAAATTCCCTTACATGTAAAAAACTTTCATGTAGATCATGCACAATTCATATTTTCATCAAAGTTTTCTCATCCAACAGCTGCAAATATTTGAATATATTTCTTTTGTATCTCCCAATATCCCTACCATATCCCCAAATCTAGAGATCCATCACATAGAAAATATGACACCATCATTACAACATTCTTGTCTAGGTTTCCTAGCCTTGGATTTTGTGGAGGATGACATGATTACTGATGAAGTCTTGTTTCATGCAGGTGACCTGCCCTTTCTCATTAGTGTTATCATTCACGATTCATAGGTGTTTAGGGTCTTTGTGGATGAAGTATCAGAGATTAATATAGAATATTTCTCCCTCATCATAAACCTCAGCTATTACATCCATTTCCTTAATCATAATCACTTGACTTATCATGGCTTTGAAAAAGAAAACAAAAAATCATAGGATGCATTTGGTTACCCATCACGGTTGGACCTCAAACAATCTAAACTAAGCTCATTATGCTAGATCATCCTCTCTCTTACAACCTCTTATTAGGCCAACCATTGACACATCGCATGTGTGTATAAGCATCGTCTAGGTACCAATGTATCAATTTCATCCATAAAAATCAATGCTTCAAACATGATGTTGATCCCAATCCTTAGGATATCTCTATCTCATTCCCTAATGAACCTTTTCTAATGTCGACTGTTCCCGACATCTAGAGAATACCCTACCCATAATTCTTCAATATTAGGTCTAAAATGACAATTATGTTAGAAAAATTAGATGATGACAGGCCTAATGATATCCAAAATATAGTCAATAAAAATACGTTACTCAATTAAATCATGCATCGCTCACCTATTGTTGTCTTATCTTTCATGGGGGGTTCATTAGCTAGGCAATATCCTATGACATGCGTTCATATTGAGGTAATTAAAAATTATAAAATCAAATCTAATATACCGGTAGACATTAGGGGTGAAATGGTTTAATTTACTAATATTTTGAATTATGTATTAGGGGTAGGTTAGAGAGGTGGGCCTAAGGAGAGATGGGGTTGATTTTAATATTAAACTAAAATATTTTACCCCTAGTTTTTAAAAATAAATACCTTGATATTGCATAAGGTGTGTTTTCAATAAGTTAAATTATAATCTCTTTTTGAATAAGGAAATATCAATTAGGAAATTCTTAACCAAGAAATAATAAAATTATAGAAAACTAGGATTGAGTATGCTTTTTAACGCAAATGATAGTATTTCACCATATTAATTATTTGAATAACTATTCATAAATGATTAAAGTTTAACATTAACTTAATTTAAAATATATCTTGAATGGATTCAAAATATATTTCTAGAGAAAAGACATATTAAGAAAATAATAATTGCATGCAAAACATGATATATTTTCTATTTAATATATTAAGGTAGAAATAAAAATGTTTTCTATTTGATATATTAGGGTAGAAATAAAAAAGAGGTAAATAAAATTGTAATGGAAAAATGGGTAAGGTACATGGAAAAAATAGGGGTATGTTCATTCTAATAATATAATGGGAGGGGGTATTATCAATTGAATAATTGGAGGTAAAAACTAACATTAAGGGTATTCTTTAATACCCTTCAAATGAACATGTTATACCATAATTTTACTAAGTGAACCCCCGTGGCTTGAGCCAACTACCTTCCATGCCAAGAACCATCTCAACGAGTGATGGATCGGCCTCCACTCACTTATAATGCAACAAAATAGGGATCACTTACATGTTTCATTTATGACCACCCTCCCGTAGTACTTCTAGTTGTTAATAAGATTGACTGAATTATTGCTAACGTCATGAGGTGTTCTTTCTCCAGAATTAGATGTGAAAATCATTTGCCAATTTGACAAAGACTTTTATCATCTCGCAAGTTGAGTCACTAGACCAGACAACCCCTTCTTAGGTCCTCTACTGAGATCGATGAGGTAATTCACGTAAAATACAATTATTATTCATTCCTGAAGGAGTATGACATCATAAAACCAGTTGAATACCCCATATATGAACCACCTATAAAATGACATTGCATAATGATCATAGTTGGATTGTCATGGAAGAAACACTTCCTTGCATGATTTCCATTGCTAAGTTAGAGAAAAAAATTGGGTAGAGAAGCCATCCACTTCAATTGTATATCTTCTAAACTAGGTAACCTATAGAATATATTGTACAAAATATACACTAGAATCAGGTATCCCAGTAATCAAAACTATGCCTTTTATATCCCATCTTATGAGCCATCCTTTATAGTTATACAACATTCTATGCATGTTCCTAGCCAAGAACAGGAAAAAGTTCAATCTGAAGACAATCCAACTATAGGTTGCCTTAGATGTACAAGGTACTACCTGTTCAAAAGACATAATGTCTCATGGAAACATGAGACACAGCAAGATGGTATGTAGGCTTTGAGATGTTATTTGTAATGAGTCATCATTTGACCTCATCCCTACCAAAAAATAATGATTTAGTACCAACCTCCATCTAAAATATCTTCACTCATAGTCAAATGATGAGAATGAAGAATATGCACATCTATAAAGAAGAGTTGTAATGAGAGTTGTTCATTGATCTTGGTCATTTGACAAATATATTTCTTCACATCAGCGCTAAAATCAACTATCCTAAAATGAGGTAGCTAAGGAATACCTGAAGGACTCCCACCTATCACTCTCTCCTAAGATACTGATGCCATGTAGGATGTAATCAATCAGAAGTATACAGGTTAACGATGATCCTATGCAGGTAAATCATTGCACTCATGAGTGATTAGTGGTTCCTCAACTTACCAAAGCATGATACTATTTGATAGGAACTTATTCAAATAGAGAAAAATAAGGCCATGGATATTGACATATGGACTCATGTTGATCCATGCCTCAGAACATGGGAACTTCTCAATTTGTCCTCCAGTAACAGAAACACATAAGGACTTAGAATAGGAGGAGTACATTTGCATCCACTACAAAGATCAATAACCTATGGCATAGAGATAGTTTTTTCAATGACAACACAAAAAGGATTTCAAACATCAATCGTATAGTAGACTGTTTTAAATGAGTATCTATCTATGAATGGTGATTTCAGAAAGAAGAGGTATAAATGAGTCCATTCTAGAAGGATTTGCATTCGACTTTAAGTAGTATCTCTAAAATGACATGTCATCTAAATATAAGTAATTTCCCCTATGGACTTAAATAATGCCACCATAGATGCCATGGTAAATTATGAAATAGATGATCATCTTATTGTAGCATGGATTCTTGACGTGTAGCCAAATCTAGATCGATCCCATATGATCAGCATATATACTATATATCACTATATATATGGGGATACTATATATAAGATAGGCCTAGAGATATGTCATTTTCGATTTTTAAATGTTGATGATCTTATGATTACATGGAGTTTGAGACAAATCTTGTCTAAGATTTCATACAGAATGATCGTTGAAGTCTATGTCAATGATCTACTACATTACATATCCTAATGGGCTACTGATGATCAATTATGTTGGCTTGGAAATTATCTAAAGGCACCTATACGTAAGCATCACATTTTAATCTCCAATCACATGAAATGTACATTCGGGTTAAGACACTCTTGAAAAAGTATGTAGGATGTTTGATATCTAAGCATGGTATCGATTTCAACCCAAAAAAGCTCATGACTATCCTTGATATGCCATAGCTATCCTCCATAGCAGATATACACACTTTTATTAGGAAACTTGGGGGGATTCAAAAATTTATCCCTGATTTTACGTATCAAACCCATATCATCAATAGTCTCCTTCAAAAATAAACCAAGCTCAAGTGGACCAAATATTGTCAACAAAAATTTGACAATATGAAACACTCTTTACACTTGTTACCAATATTATAACCTCCTTCGAGATATCAACCTTTGATATTATAGACCTCTTCCACTCTAATGTATATTGGGGAAATACTAGCACTAGAAGATGAAAAGAGAAAGGATCACACAATTTACTACATTAGTTGATCTTTACTAGATTATGAAACAAGGTACACTTCCATTGAACAAGATTTCCTCTCCATTTATTACGAAGATATGAAATTATGTCACTATATGTTGTATCATACCACCTACATTATCATCCATATAAACCCTTTGCGTCACTTCTTCTCACATGTCTTCCTTCTCATGGTTCGCATTAGGAAGTGGATGGTCCTCCTTTTGGAATTATACCTTTGTATCATCATGTGGCGGGAAGTAAAAATCCAAGTCATAGCAGGCCAATTAGTTTTCATCCCCATATTTTTTATCTCATCCCATTCATGACGCATTACCTGATGAGGATATCCTTTGCATTGAGGGCATAGAAAACACTATATCCATAAAAAATTATTACTATAGCTTTACGGTTGATCTTGAGGTGCAGTCCTCTAATGAAAAAGTTGAAGTGCTTCCTTTACCAAAAACCAAGCCAACATCCATAATCATAAATGAAAAGGTAGATATTGATCTCCATGAGGATACATGGATACTACACTTCAACAAGGAAAAATTCCTCCAAGGCACTGGAGAAATTTGTGTTCTCAGCAATCCCTTTGGACAAACTTTCCCCCTTTCTTATCGACTTAAATTTGAGATCACCAACAACATGGTGGAATATGAGAATTTAAATTTCCTTACCTAAGGGTGTCTCATATCTTCATGCCATGGGGGATTCTCAGTTGTATTTAAATAAGTTACTATCACATACCAATGTCATAGCGAAAACTTGAAATCCTATGATGACTTAATCCCAGACTTAATGCCACAATTCACCTCATTCACTACTGAATCTATCCCCTATGAATAGAATTCCTTGGCTGACTCTTTGGCCATAGTTATCACTTAGTTTTAGTCACATTCTAATCCCCCAAATTATGCTATTTTACACATTCATAAATATATAGGCACTTCAACTCCTCTAAGCATCCAAGATGTATGTCAGATCTGAGGAAGTCCTTCAACTTGAGGTGGAGTTCCCTTCACTATGCACATCCATTCATGGTATAATTCTAGATGAGGATCTCTTCGAATCCCACCTTCATGATCTTTACTTATTATAAGAATGACATGTTAGATCTTACACTCAAAATCAAAAGAAAAAGCAATATCTTGTCAAAAATCATAAGAAAAATTTTCATCTACGTAGCTTTAATGTGGGTGACCTCATTCTTAATCTTGATTACACACATGAAAAAGAGGTAAAATACACTAAAAATGGTGGGATACCTACCTCATTAAATATATCATAGGCCCCAACATATATCACCTTTAAACCAATGAAGTCTGCATCTTCAAGGAACCAAAAAATGCCCAATTTCTCAAAACATTTCATGCATGAAGGAACTTAGGAGTTTCGGTACTCAGCTACCATCTCTCATTTTTTCCTTTTCAAATTCACTACTTTATCAACCATATTTATAAATATTATTTTGGCTCCAATTCGACCCAGTATTTCCCATTGGATCACCATAGTATTATGCACATTCTCACTTAGGCTCATAGTCTTGTTTGGATTTATCTAATTACCTTATAACCTCTACCTTATGGTCTTTTACACTTTTCAATGTTGTTATCTTCCCTTTGGGCTAATCATCCACTTTCTCTTTATGTAAACATTTGGGTGCATGACAATTCTCCTTATAGCTTCCATCATATAGTTTTTTGCACTTTTTAGCATTGGTACCCACTATATATCTATGATTCCATACCATCACAGCATCTCAACATCACGATATCTTAACATCCATCCTATGATCCCCTAGCCAGGTTATTTATGTCATATTTTATTGATGATCCTCTAGTGTTTCCTTTAATTTTTCCTTCTCAAGGGTTTTGGTAGCATGGATTATGCCCATACGTGGCAGGACGAATAACACTATAAGGTACACATTAGTGGGTATATTTAGTTTAAGCTAGTCCTTTCAGAATTTATTTATATACTTACTTTTAATATCGATGTTACAGACTGTATTTTCCCATTGACCATCCCATGTTACACTATTGCAACATGCAGTGATCAAGGGATAGGGAATATTTATACACCTAAATTTTCATTTTTCATCTTTCATACCTATTACTAACAATCATCCTTGTCCATATAAGGGTTAGTGATACATCTATTTCCTGAGTGAGTGCCTTAAGGGTCCTACCAGGATTGGGCAATGGTTATTCATGTAACCATTATGATTTAGAGATAGTACACTGAGAGAGTGTTGTTATTTGGTCTCACACTTAGTTTTTATTAGTTATCCTTGTCCTTCTAGATTTCTAGCATATCATATTCATGGATTATTTCTTGCATTCTACCATTAGGTACCTTGTTCATCCATTTTCATGACTCATGACACATTGTTTTCACTCTTCATGACATCTTACCACTTCTTAGCGTCTTTAGCCAACACCATCACCCATGTTTGATGGTGTCAGAGTTGTATTTCCTTATGGCCAACTCTATTTCCTGTGGGTGATGGCATCCTATTTATACCTCCACTTCAATTTTCACTCAATAGGAACATGAAGCTAAGACATCCAAGTTGACACTTGCTTTTCTCTTTTATGTCATCTTCGCATCTAATGATCAGGGGATATTTTTTAGTGTCAAAAGTTCCCTAAATTTCTGTAGACCATACCAATGCAATAGATCCTTTAGAGATATTTATAATTATTATAAGAACATGAAAAATGGACACTCTGAGCTCAATTTATGTCCGGCCAAAGTTCAGTCAACATGGAAGTCAACTTTGGTCAACATGTCAACAAGTGGACCAATGACAAGGTGACATGTGGAAATTGGCGACAAGTCAAAATTTATGGTCTTGTAATTTTTTAAAAATTATTTCCATGGTATAGAGCTCATCGCAAGCTTTCTGACACATTTTGAAAAGGACCAAATTTGAGTTCGTATGCGAAAGATATGCATAGTCAAAGTTGTGGTCAAATGATGACGTGGCACACTCTAACGTGGACAAATGGCATATTATGGGCATGACCATTGGCATATTTTTAGTGGATTTGGATTTAAAATAATAATAATAATAATTTATTTAATCCATTCCAAGGGAATAAGCCTAATCCCATGGGATAAGGAGGATTTTGTGGACAAAAGGCTATTTAAAGGCTTATCCTATCCCTTTCCCACCAAATGTGGGGTCAATGGCTAAATTGGGTGCCTAAACCTATGGAAGGGGGATTTGAACCCAACACCTCATCTAAAAATATAAGCGGCCTTACCAACCTGCCACCCTCTTGTAAGTGGTATAAATAAAGCTCACTTGTATTTGTAATGGACAAGTGCCAGGTCTGTGTCAAGCCAATAAGTAGGTAGTTTTGGAAAAATGCAATTTTGAGGCACTTCCACTCAAATCTAGATCTCAAGTTATATATAAAAGTTTCTCATAATTTTTGAGATGATCACGATGGTGTGATCATTTATCTAATTTGGAGCTTTTGTGATAGATTTATTTTCTGTTAAAGTCACACAAAGGCGTAGAACCAAAGGGAGACACTGCTGCAAGTGGATCAGAAAGGTGAAGGACATAGGCTGAGCTCCATTAACATCCTTCGAAGGTCTGAAACACATATTTGTAGGTTTTTTATTCATTATTGGTTAATGTAAAGGTTATTGTATTTACATTTTTTTAACATTATTAATGGATCGGTTCACCACGAACCTGGGGACGTAGGAATTCCGAACCCCGTAAATAATTTGGTGTTATTTTTTGATTTTATTTTCAGTTTCTGATTATTTGCAATAATTTAAATTTAAAATATGAATATGGATGCAACTATAATCAGTAATTAATAAAATTGGAAAATCGATTAAAATCAAGAAACAAAGATTTTTGGGGCTTCAATCAAACAATGAAATTTTGAGTAAATTGTAAACTTAATTTCAGTTTGAATTCAGTCCTAAATCAAATTTTGATCAATTTTTGGGATTATAAGATACTTAAAGTTGATTAAAAATTAACAATCCTTGAAATGTTTAAAAGTAAAAAAAATAAAACACTCGTTTTCGGATCAAGTTTGGTATCAGAGCAGTTTGATTGCCAAATTAGCTTCTAATTGTGTTTGAAAATTTGGCTTCAGTTTCAGTATTGATTTCAGTTTTTAGTGTGCAGAAATTTTGGGGCTTGTTAATATTATTTTGCAAGTGTGTAGTTTTGGAAGTACAAGTTGTGTTTGCAGGAACAAGGAATCATGGGCAAGTCATCCAAATAGGAGCAACTGGATGAGCTTGAAGCCATAAACCACCAACTCCAGGAAGAAAACTCTTTCCTAAGAGCTAATTTTTATTCCTTGGAAGAGGAAATAGTACGGTTAAAATCTGAGCCACAATCCTCCATAACCAAGAAAGATGAATATGTCAATGAAATGCTTACACAGAGCAAGAAATTGATGGGATTTGTTAAAGAGTTGCAGGAAGAAATACGAACCAAGGATGCCCTCTTGGAAAAGTTACAACAAGGTGAACACAAGAAGGAAATGCCTTCCAAATCAGATGCAGGTACTATGACAGAATGCACTGTAAGTTGTTCACATGAAAATTCTTCCTCTAATTTAGTTTCAGATATTCCTTTGGGTCAGTTTGAAAAACACACTAAGGGAATTGGGTCTAAACTAATGGTTAAGATGGGATATAATGGAAAAGGCCTTGGTAAAAATGAACAAGGTGATGCTAATCCCATACAGGTAGAGGATCAACCTTGGTTTACAGGTTTGGGTTATTCTAGTGGGCAAATGGAAATTGGAGAAAGTTCCAAAGCAGTTGAAGGAAGACAAGCTTCCAATAGCCAAGGATCTATGCCTCTAGAATTGCAGGATTCTGCCATTAGGAGGAAAAATGAAAGGTGTAAGAAAATAGGTAAACAAGGTAATGAAATTCCACCTCCTCCCACTTACACTAAAAATAACACTAAGGGGAAATTTAATCCTAAGACTTCTAAAACACTCTTTCAGTTTGAACAATATAGCTTTGGTAGACAGGGGTATGCTTTTCCTTGCACATTTTGTGAAGGTACTAATCATTCTGCAACATATTGTTGGAAGAGGAAAAATATGATAAAGAAGTTAATGCCTTTTGTGAATGATAAGGCAGGTGCAAAAGACCAATCTCACTCTGGTAAGGCGAGAAATGGCAAAAAGGTTACCTCTCCTAAACAAGGGAATCATTTTCCTAGACAGAGTTCAAGGAATGGAAAAATGGGTAAGACTCCTAAAAATAAGGAAGTTAAATTTTGTTCCCATTGTAAAAGGAATGGTCATGATGTTAAGATGTGTTGGTATGTTCCTTCAGTGCAACATTGGAAAGTTGTTAAAAAGGAAAATAATGTCAAACCAAAATTTGTTGATCTAACTCATGTAAATGCTCATTCTAGTACTGGGGAAGTAAAACCACCTAAAAAGAGAAATCCAAGTAATTGGATGGGTAAAACATTCCTCAACTTTATGTTTGCATTGCAGTAACTAGTGATAGTATGCAAACATTTTCAAAGCTATATTTTAGGGATTTTGATCCTATGTTAATATTCAGCTTTGAAATAATTTGGAAGTAGCTGTAAAGAAGATTTGAGTGATAGGTTCATCGTACTCATATTCATCTTCTCACATTTTGGTTGGTTATTCCATTTCTGACAACAATATGCATGGATATGGGCATCGTCAGAATGTCTATTTTGAAACTTGCAGTTTTATAGTGTTGTCATTTGTGCAAATATTATGGATGCTTATAAGACCCATTCAGGCACCTGTTTGATATTGTAATAAATAGACAAACTTGTTGTATCCACATGTGTTATTTGCACTAATTTATAAGACCCTTATTTTGGGAAAATTTGATTTTTGTAACTATCAGATGTGGTTACAATTAGGGTGTAAATTTATTACACTAACAAACTAGTTTGCAAAGGTACCAGGTGATCATTTTTCAGATTATGGCAGTTCACCAATTTGGGTAAGCATACAGTTTATAATTTATCCCTTTACAGTTCAGTGTATGGATAGAATATTTACATATTCACGTTGATTCAAATTTTGACTATAGCCATTTTGGGCATTGATGGTTTAATTATTTTGAATAGTGAATATTTGTAGTTGTAATCAGCATAATCACAAAGTGTCAGTTGAACACTAGCTTCCATTATAGATGGGTGTTATTATCTGACTTATTATTTGTGATGGCGATACAATGTTTTTGGAAGATTCACGTGGATTCAGTTGTTGACTATAGCTATTTTTGGCGTTGATAGTCTATTTTATTTTGGATAGTGAATACTTGTAGTTATTACAGTTTCAGATGGACAGTGAGCACTAGCCTAATTGTGGGCAGTTTAGATGTCTTGTATACTGATCTGTGTTATGGAATTGTAATTTTTGTAATCGGATGTATCACAAAGTGACCACTAAACACTAGCTTTCTATATTAGAATGGGTGTTTTATCTGATCAATTATTTGTGATGGCATTACAGTGGGGTATGACAGTTCACAGTTGTGTGCAGAGTTGACAGGGTTGCAACGTTTCAGTTAAACACTAGATTAATTGGGTGTTATTATCTGATTGGTTATGTGACTAGCTAATCAAATATTTGTATTTATTTTAACCTATAATGTTATTTTGGGTTCTTGTATATGTTTTTGTAATGCAAAAAGAGATAACATTATTTGTGGGTTGATAAACAACTTTTTGTGGACAAAAACCCTTCTTAGTACGGAGGAATGATCAGGGGATATTTTTTAGTGTCAAAAGTTCCCTAAACTTCCCTAAACCATAACAGTGTAGTAGAGAATTTAGAGATATTTTTGATGACTGTAAGAATGTGAAAAACAGACACCTGAGCTCAAGTTATGTACGGTCAAAGTTTAGTCAACTTTGGTCAACATGTCAACAAGTGGACCAATGGCAAGGTGACACATGGTAATTAGCGACAAGTCAAAATTGATGGTATTATAATTTTTTTTAAAATCAGTTTCATGGTATAGAGCTGGTCGCAAGCTTTTTGACGCATTTTGAATGGACCATATCTGAGTTAGTATGCAAAAGATATGTATAGTCAAAGTTGTGGTCATGATGATGTGGCACACTCTGACGTGGACAAATGGCATATTATGGGCATGACAATTGGCAATTTTTTAGTGGATTTAGATTTAAAATAATAATAATAATATTTTATTAATCCATTCCAAGGGAATAAGCCTAATCCCATGGGATAAGGAGGATTTTGTGGACAAAAGGCTATTTAAAGGCTTATCTTATCCCTTTCCCACCAAATGTGAGGTCAATGGCTAAATTGGGCACCTACACCTATGGAAGGGGGATTTGAACCCAACACCTCATCTAAAAATATAAGTGGCCTTACCAACCCACCACCCTCTTGGGAGTGGTATAAATATAGTTCACTTGTATTTGTAATGGACAAGTGCGAGGTCTGTGTCAAGCCAATAAGCAGGCAGTTCTAGGAAAATACAATTTTGAGGCACTTCCACTCAAAACCAGATCTCGAGTTATATATAAAAGTTGCTTATAATTTTGAGATGATCATGATGGTGTGATAATTTATCTAATTTGGAGCTTTTGTGATAGAGTTATTTTCTGTTAAATTCACAAGAAGGTGTAGAACCAAAGGGAGACACTGTTGCAAGTGGATCAGGAAGGTGAAGGACATAGGATGAGCTCCATTAACATCCTTCAAAGGTATGAAACATAGTTTTGTAGGTTTTTGATTCATTATTGGTTAATGTAAAGGTTATTGTATTTACATTTTTTAACATTATTAATGGATCAGTTCACCACGAACCCAGGGACGTAGGAATTCCAAACCCCATAAACAATCTGGTGTTGTGTTAGATAATTTTATTTTCAGTTTCTAATTATTTACAATAATTTAAATTCATAATATGAATATGGATGCAACTATAATTATTAATTGATAAAATTGGGAAATCAATTAAAATCAAGAAACAATGAATTTGGGCTTTGATCAAATAGTGAAGTTTTGAGCAAATTGTAAACTTAATTTCAGTTCTGAATTCAGCCCATAATCAGAATTTGATCAATTTTTGGGATTATAAAATACTTAAATTTGATTAAAAATTAACAATCCTTGAAAACGTTTAAAATTAAAACAAAAAATAAAACAATCGTTTTCGGATCATCTAATCACTCTTTTTTTGTTTCATCTTGCATTTTTCTTGGATTGGATTAGACACCTCTCTTCGTAGAGGATTGATTTCATTATTGAGTCATCGTATAGTGATTTTAGGAAAAGAATGTCCTTCCTCTACTCCACCTAATATCAAATTTTATATGCGTGTTTCTTTTTAGGGGATATAGAAGCATCAACAACCACCCTATAGGTACAAGGTGAGTTCTCTAACCCTTCTTTGTCACTTTCCATAGATTAGTTAAGTTCCTCTTATTCATATTTTTATATTAGTTTAGTGTTGTACATGGTCGATGTTAGCTAGCTTAGTAATATTATTAGATATCATATCTATAGTTACTTTAAGTTCATTTATTTCTTGTTTACTTCTTTTATTTTTTGATCCATACCTCTCCACACCCAACCATTGATATCCTAGTAGGGTTCCTTCCTCTATCTTGACCATAGACCTTGGAAACCCTAGGTTGACCTAGTGTAATGGTTAATTCCCTCTAGATATGTGACCCTAGCACTCACTATAAACACTTTAATTCGGCCCCTTTATATGTTGCTACTTGTATCTCCTACTCATTTCCTCGAATACCCTAGTTGAACAGATGATTAAGAGTGCATGTTGTTGAGATATTTTTTTCCCGCATACACATATCTCCATGTTTAATTATTGTAGAGTCTCAAATATATCTATAAATCATCTAAATTCATATAAGTTCCTTCATACTTCTATTTTTTACTTGAAATTACATGTTAATTTTATTGATATATGCATAATTATTTATATCTAATATAAGTTGTAAATCTGAGTTAGTATTCATATTGTAGCATCTTTGTAAGATATGTAATCAAATCTAATCTATTATATACCTAATTCAATTGATCTAAAATTTAATTAAGGGTTAAACAAAAAATATGGGTTAATCTAGACTATAACTTGTTAAAAATCTTGATATCATGATCTAGGGACCTTTTCTAACATGGCCCAATGTAACAGTTTCTAGATTAGACTTATGTGGAAAACTAAAAAGTTAGTATGTTGATATGGCATGTATTGTAATGATAATTCAATTGAAGATTGGATTCTTATAGCATATATAAAAGTCACTGTATGCATGATCATATCTACAACATTGGATGCCCTTGTGCATTTAAAATATAGTAAATGTGGGTGTTCCATATTGTATTTCCCAATTGTCAATTTATAGATTTTACCAATAAAAAAGAAGATGAAATGAAATGGCCAATTTTACCTCTTTATATCATGGTGGAAGTAATAAAAACTATCAATTTTAGTGAATAGATTCTGATTATCTATAGTTTTAAAGGAAAAGCAATACTAGTGAGATTGATTGGAAAAAAATGACAATGATGATTGATGTATGTGTATTGGTTATTCAAACCCTAGTTTATGTCACAATTGAATTTATTGTACTATTTTGAAAAAAATACAATGTTAGATTTCGTATGTTATGTAAAATGTTGCTTCTTCATAGTATATGATTTTATAAAAATTGAAAAAAATGATGACATTGTGTCTAATGATATGTATATAAATTTTATGAAGAGGATGAAATTTTTTAGAAAATCGAAAAAATCATTATGTTGTGATACATAATTGTCTTTACATTTAGATAAGGATCCTCCTTCATTCCCTACACTACCTTCAACATCACCTCTAGAGTCACTTCCACATTCACCTTTATCGTTACCTCCACCATCACCACATGTTACACTATAAAAACCTCATAGAAGATCTAATAGAACAATATATGACCATTTGCAACCATTTCTTATTAATCCTTCAATATATTCCTTTACAAGGTGTTCATTTGTACCTTCTACACTGCCTATATATTCTAAATCCTTTAGCATAATGTACCCCTAGACCAAGAAAATTATGGTATGAATTTTGTAAATAAATTTAATAATACCACCACTTCCACCTCAATGAAATCAATTTCCTTTTAATATTATTCTATATATGAATGATAATGGTATTGGATATGTTCGTTATTACCCATGGATTGAATATTTAATACATCAATGTTTGTGACTATAAATGTGTGTGTGTTCTATTTTTCTAATTTGAATATAATATGTTGTGTTTTCTTTATAAATTTGAATAGTTTCCACAAGATCATAATGATTTCATTGGCTATGATATCCATTTTGGAATGGTTATCCCTCTTACAAATTTGTATTAAAGTACACTTCGTATGATTATAAGGGTCTTGGGATTTCATTACTTTTAGTATTGTTTGTGTTTACCATTTCAAAAATCCTTCATTGATATTGTAGTATGTAAATTATGTATATGTAAGGTGTTGAGAAATTTGGATTCATACTATTTTCACCTTCTTAAGGATATTATTTTATTTGTGTGTGGTATGCATATGTGTGTGTGTGTGTGTGTGTGTGTGTGTGTGTGTGTGTGTGTGTGTGTGTGTGTGTGTGCGTGTGTGCATGCGTGTGTGTGTGTGTGTGTGTGTGTGTGTGTGTGTGTGTGTGTGTGTGTGTGTGTGTGTGTGTGTGTGTGTGTGTGTGTGTGTGTGTTGCTAAAATGTTTTATACATAGATGATAATTGAACATTTAGGTATGAGAACCATGTTTTAAGGAACCTAAAATAGGTATTGAAATTTAATAGGTAACTGTTATCCAAAATAAGCCCATGCTAATTTTTGGCTAACTCCTCCTCCTTTTCCTTTGCTAGCACTTAAAATGATTTTTTTGCATGCTTCAGGGACTCAAAAATTTTTGGGTATGTTTTCATCAGATAGAGAATTTTCTTACCTTTCCAGAAAGGTAAAAAATTCATCCTAACTCCTTGTATTTTTTCAATTATGGCTCGGTAGAGTTAGTAGGCAAAATTTTCCCTAGGTGGGCCTATGGAGGTAAGGAGGAAAATTTGCCAGGGAATTTTGGCGCGGTAGAGCAGATTTAGAAAATTTGTCAAGAGAAATTGGTAGGTTGGCAGAGGCGTGAAGAAATTTGGCACTTAGCCCCTTTTGGGGTTAAAAGGCCCAAAGGAAATATTTGGCCTGTGGGCCCGACAAAAGGAAGGAATCAGACTCGCGTGGCTAGGGAGAAATTGTTGACACTTAGCCTCTTTGGCTAAAAACTCAAAAGTCCAAAATCAGCCCACGAGCCCATGAAGGAGAAGGGATACATTTGGGCCGCACCTCCATGCTGAACCAGAGGGCACCACGTGTCATTGGGAGAGTAGGGCATGGATTTTTTTTGGGAAATTTTCCCAATTTGAAATCAAAGGGAAAAAGGCAAAGCTTGAGGCCGCAGGCCCATAAAGGAATAAAACAAAGCATGACTTCATGCCAATCAGAGGCTGACACGTGTCATTTTTATGACATGTTATGAGTGCATCGGCGGGGCACGGATTTTTTTGTGAAATTTTCCCAATTTCAAATCAAAGGGAAAAATTTAAAGTTTGACCCCGCCGACCCCAATTTTGACTCTGTTTTTTACCATTTTTTCCCTAAATCTTTAGAAGGCCATATCTTTCAAACCAAAGCTCAGTTTTTCATGATTTTTTTGTCATTGGAAATAAGGTGAAATTCTCCACATGATGGACTATTCAATTTTGAATTTTGATGGAGTTTTTACGGGGGGGAATGGGAAAACATCTCTGGCATGGGAAAAAATGCATAAAAGACATCCAACCACCAAAAATTAATGCAGTATGGCACCCATTTTTCTCCAGCATGTTCAAATACATTGGAAAATGGATTTACAAAGGTTTCCTTTCTATTTTAATGAATATTATCGGTGGTTGGAGATGTTGAATCAATTTTCCCATGTTTTTTCACCTTCTTCAATCTGCTTCATCGTTAAAATCTAGTTTTGGCTGATTTTGTAATGGTTGGATGTCCTTGCTCTTGCAAGCTCTTCTTTTCTCCTTAGCAAGTGGATTTGAAGGTGTTTTAGACCTCCCATATGCACTGCATCACTTTTTTTGCCTCCTTACTATTGCAATGTATCGTATTAAATCTGGAACTGACAATGCATGCTCTTTGAATGATTTTTCAATCCTCTCTTGTGTTGGTTTGTTTCCTTCTGATATTTCATTGCATTTTGGAAATTTGTGCATGTTTTGATGTTACATCCTCATGATTTGTGTCTATTTTGTAAAACAATAAGTTCAGCACTCCTTTGGTGTATCACCGTTTTGTTTTTTTTCTTAGTTTTGTTTCCATTTCCATATTTTCTCTCAACCTTGTCTCCTTGGTAGTTTTAGAGTAGGAATTTTGAATCAGAACCTCTACAAAAATTACATGCATACACCTAAACAGAGGATTAGGAACTATCCTCAATCTAGAGATTTTTCCCAATTTTCAAGGTCCCACACTTAGGGAAAACTCCATGTTTTGCATTCACACCAAATTGACCATTCCCAATAGCAAATTTGAAGGTCAATTTGGGGGTGTTGTGAATTTGCACTAACAGTTTTGGCACTCCCAGTGAGACACTGGGGTTATATATTTCATCTTCTCTTATTGTCGCATGCAAAAAACAACAAATCCAACACCACCATGTGCCCCTAATAGTTTTGGCACGCCCGGTGGGACCAAGAGGTTTTCCACTTCATTTTTTACAAGTTGATGTGTTCCTGTTTAAAATTTCAGCCTTTAGAGGTACTTGCAAACACATCAAGTGACTCTATCTTATCATAAAACCATCCATGAAGTTGTAGACCTTATTTCCATTCATTTTCTTTCATTTTTTCTTCTATCTCTTCCTTCTTCTTTCATCCCATGAAGTTGTGCAATCATGACTTCATTTCCCCCATGGAATCTACAATTTCAGCAGCAGCAATGTTTCCCACCTCCAACATGTTTTTTAAATCCTCCATATCAGCATTTTGATCAAATTCAAAACCAATATGCATACCCATCTGAGCAATGCCAAAGTTAGTTTGGCTATGAAGCATATCAAGCACAAGGGTACGTAGATTGTGAGGGCAGTCATGAAGAAAATGCAGATCTGCTGGAGAAGATCCAAAAATGGAGGTTGGCATTGTTTAGTCAAGGGGCATAGCACAAATGAAGACATTTCAGATTGGTTTCAGAGCACCCTTTCCATGGGGAGGCCCTTTTCCAAGAAATTACAGCCCTCAAGAGAAGCTAGACTTCATGGTTGAAATGTTGCCCCAACTTACACAATGGACTGAGGAGATCAAGGCTTATGAGTTGGAGTCAAGACAACCTTGTCAATGGGAAATTACACCATCTCATAGATTTTCTTTTTCTCTTTCTGGAGCAGCGCCATCTCAACCCAAGCTCCACTTTTGAATCTTCCCAGTTGCTGCCCCAAGTCTTTATTCCATTTCTACATTCCCTAGTCTTCCACCCCATTTCAGTTTCTCTTCCCCTTTCCCTTCCAAACAGCCATCCCCTCCAAAGAAACAAGAATTTCTACCTCCTCCACCACCACAAATAATTAAAAAACCAGTTGATTCACAACCCACCTCTCCTCTTGCATTCCTAAGTCCATGTTGGGAAGATGAAAATAAGAAATCTAGTCAAGGAGAATAGCAAGAAAAGGATCCCAACAAAAAAGAAATGACAGAAAATTTGAAGAGTTGGGCTCTCAAATTTGGGATTACAAAAATCCCCTTGATGGTGAAGCCAAAAGAGGAAGTTGGAGTTGGAGAACAAGTGGTGGACAAGGCTGATTTTTTAACAGCAGTTGAGGAAGAAAAACCAGCTCCAAACCCCATTGAAGAGGAGCAAATGGATGAGATCAAGTCATTTTTTGCAACAGCAAAAGAAGGAAGCATTATTGATACATTTTTTCTTTCGTTTGAAGGGGATGATTTGATCAATGAAACCATTATGGAGGTGAACAAAACAGGTCCAAATTGTGAGCAATATGCACAAGAAACTTCATGTTTCTCTCCCACTTCATCTCTCCAAAAATCTGATTTTTTGGATGAGTTCGAGCTGCCAATTTTCATGTTTGAAAATGAAGCTAAACATGGTGAAAGAAATGCAGATTTGAAATTCACCGTGCAAGAGTAAGAGACTTTGTTACAGCAAGACATTGAAGAGTTTGATTGCTTATCAGATTTAGAAGAATGTTTGGATGAGGAGCCAAATGAAATTACAACATTTAATTCTTAACCATTCATTCTCCAACATCAAGAGCCTACTACCACAAAGGAGAACATTAAAAAATAGTAGCCTGTGTTTTGTGACAGCCTTTTGGAACCAAGATTGGAAGATTTAAATCTTTCATGTTCTTCATGGGAAGGGAAAGGGAAAGAGCAAGAGATTTTTACCACTTCTCCCACACCATCCACCCAAGAAGGTCCACAAGAAGACTCCATTTTTGGAGTTGAATTTCAAAGAAATGGGCACATCCAAAGGATCAGACCATGCCCAATCAGGTACTTGGCTTCATTAGAGCCAAAAGAGAAGCCAAATCTGGTCATGTCCATTTTAGGGCATGAGGATGATACACAAAGCACCAAGGATCAGCTTCCATACCTCTTCAATCCAAATGCAGAGCAACCAAAAGAGGTGTTTTATTTGTCTCTAGCTGATACCTTGTTGATTTGGGTGGAAGATCATCTTGTAGTTAGTTTTTCACTCATCTAACCAGCCATGTTCGGTGCCAAATCAGTTGCATGGCTGCCTTTTTTGAGGAAAGGGAGCTATTTCTCCCTGTCAGTTACAGGCTTTGTTTGAGCTCCCTTTGCTCTTGGTTAGAGTAGTGTAGGTAGGTTTTATTTTAGTAGAAGAAGTTCTTTTGCACACTCTATATATCCCACTTGGTTTATGTATGATTTTCAATTTGTATATAGTTTTTGTGGTGTTGGTTTTGCTCTTGCACAGTGCATTGTCTTGGCATTTGGTCACAACCGGTTTCAGTTTCAGTGGTTTTCCAAGAGGATCAAAAGGGAAGTTTTGCAAGTGAAGATCAGTTATCAGGATATCATTTAGGACTCTATGCCTAATGGAGGCTTCAAGGTAGCTTTTCTTTTCATCGAGTAGGTAGATGACCCCTCTGAGTCACCAAAAGTGTTATCCAAAATAAACCCATGCTTATTTTTGGCTAACTCCTCCTTTTCCTTTTTTGGTACTTAAAATGAATTTTTTACACACTTCAGGGACTCAAAATTTTCTAGGTATGTTTCCATCAGATAGAGAATTTTCTTACCTTTCCAGAAAGGTAAAAAACACCTTGTATTTTTTGAGTTATGGCTCGGTGGAGTTAGTAGGAAAAATTTTCCCTAGGTGAGCCCACGAAGGTAAAGAGGAAAATTTGCCAGGGAATTTTTGGGTGGTGGAGTGGATTTAGAAATTTTACTAAGGGAAATTGGTGGGTTGGTAGAGGTGCAGATAAATTCAGCACTTAGCCCCTTTTGAGGTTAAAAGGCACAAAGGAAATATTTGGCCTGTGGGCTTGACAAAAGGAAGGAAGCGGACTCGCGGGGCCAGGGAGAAATTTTTGACACTTAACCTCTTTGGATAAAAACTCAAAAGTCCAAAATCGGCTCGCGAGCCCGCGAAGGAGAAGGGAAAAATTTGGGCCACACCTTCGCACTGAACTAGAGGGCACCACGTGTCATCGGGAGAGCGGGGTGAGGAATTTTTTTGGGGAAATTTTCCCAATTTGAAATCAAATGGCAAAAGGTGAAGTTTGAGGCCACGGGGCCGTAAAGGAAGAAAACGAAGCACACCTCCACACCAATTAGAGGTCGAAACATGTCATTTTTATGACACATCATCAGCACATTGGTGGGGAATGGATTTTTTTGGGAAATTTTCCCAATTTGAAATCAAAGGGAAAAATTTAAAGTTTGACCTCGCCAACCCCAATTTTGACTTTTTTTTTTACCAGTTTTTCCCTAAAACTTCAGAGGGCCATATCTTTCAAACTAGAGCTTAGTTTTTCATGATTTTAGTGTCATTGGAAAGATGGTAAAATTATCCACATGATGGACTATTCAATTTCGAATTTTGATGGATTTTTGTGGGGGGAAATGGGAAAACGTCTCTGGCATAGGAAAAAACACATAACAGATATCCAACCACCAAAAATTAATGCATTATGGCACCCATTTTTCTCCAACATGGTTGAATACATTGGAAAATGGATTTGAAAAGGTACCCTTGGCATTTTAATGAATCTTTTCGGTGGTTGGAGACGTCGAATCAATTTACCCATGTTTTTTCACCTTCTTCGTTATGCTTCATTGTTAAAATCCAGTTTTGGCTCATTTTGTAATGGTTGGATGTCCTTGCTCTTGTTTTATCCTTAGCAGGTGGATTTAAAGGAGTTTCAGACCTCCCATATGGACTACATCATGTTTTTTTCCTCCTTGCTATTGCAATGTATCGTATTAAATCTAGAACTGACAATGCATGCTCTGTGAATGAGTTTTCAATACTCTCTTGCGTTGGTTTGTTTCCTTATGATCTTTCATTTCATTTCAGAAATTTTTGCATGTTTTGATGTTGTAACCTCATGATCTATGTCTATTTTTCAAAACAATAAGTTCAGCACTCCTTTGGTGTATCACCGTTCTATTTTTTTACTTAGTTTTTTTTCCATTTCCATGTTTTCTCTCAACCCTTTCTCCTGGGTAGTTTTATGGTAGGAATTTTGAATCAAAACCTCTGCAAAAATTACATGCATACACCTGAATAGAGAAGTAGGAACCAGCCTCAATCTGGAGAGTTTTCCCAATTTTCAAGGTCCCACACTTAGGGAAAACTCCATGTTGTACATTCACACAAAATTGACCATTCCCAATAGCAGATCTGAAGGTAAATTTGGGGGTGTTGTGAATTTGCACAAGAGTAACATTATCCAGTTAAAAATATTTTCTCTTTTATAATTTTTTATTAAGAGTGGTAAGTGGATAGTTTGATTATTAATGTTATTAGTTTCGTTAACAAGTTGGTGATATCAAGCTTAACATAAACGGAGGTAAATTTATAGCATGATAAAATGATATCCTTGTCAAATTATAAATGTATTATTATTTTATTCTAAATAATATCACTAGACATAATGTTGGAAAGAATTTAAGTGACACTTGTCCTTGGAGCTCCTATAAGAAGAATAAACAATATACATGTCAATAATTCCTAGCTAAAACCTAGAACCAGAAATATTAGTAATTGATTGGGAGCTTAAAGTTTGTATTACATGGATATGGTGGCCCCAATCATGCCCTAATATTGTAATAAGTTTACATACTTTATATATTTTTCACTTTTTTTTCATATTTTCTTTGGAGGGGCAAGCATGTTTTCAGATGTTCCTAATACCAATATGGAAAGGGAGCTAATATAGTGCGCTACTGTGGTTGGCTATTATTATCTATACTCTTTGATTGTCAAAGTTATTATAGTATTAGTGTTGGTTGGATATTTTATCTTGGCAAAATATAAGGTTCAACCACAGTACATGGGATTAAATCCCTCCTCAAAGACAGGTGAGGCTACCTGTTTATTACTAATCTAAAACACAATAAAAATAATGCATACAATATTCACACTAATCTAACCATTGGGGTTGGGATAGATTCCTGAAATCCATATCCATACTATGTGAGGATGTTGTCTTTATAAATAGACTGGGTCAGAAATTATTATTATGAAAAAAACTCAATGGAAAGGAAATGAGAGGAATGTATTTTCTTTCGAGTAAACGTAGAGCATGAAATAATCATACGAGCTTTTGATAACAAATGTAGTGTTTGAAATGATTAGAATCATCAAGATGCTAAACAAAGAATAGATTAACATTACGAACATAAGAACAATATCTTAAGAAAGATACATCTCTCGACACAAAGTTTGCAAAATAGCATCAGCTTCCATTCCTCAAATGATTAAAAGAAAACACAAAGTATTTCTTCTTCACAATAGTTCTCAATATTCCAAAAATATCAACCCTTTGGAATGTACATACATCCCTTATTTATAATAAAAATAGTTGAGATAAAATAGGACAAACCCTATAAAACAGTCTTTTAACAAGAGTCCTATTTTCCTTGACTCTCACACAGGAGAGCAAGTCAAAATATGATTCCTATGTGACGAAACAGAAATGAAAAATACATGTCAATTTCAAGATTGAAATGACACGTTGCATCAAGACTTAGTCTGAATCGTCATCTTTTTCTTCCTCATCTTTCTCTTCTTCCAGCTGATCCTGTTTGTTCCAAAATTCTTGGAACTTCCAGATTATACCTTACATCTCATTTTCATCAGGCACAGTGGAATGATCACTCAAGACTTCACATGTCTCATTAGTGTCACTGGCACTACCGGGAAGCTTTCTCAATCTTTTGTTGAGTTTTCTCAAGGCCTCCAAAGAATGTTCAACCTTCACAAACTTGTCAATGATTTCAATACCAAATCCGTGAGTTGGTTCATGCTGAATAGATTCTTGGATTAGTTTGAAAATATCATCAGATGGTAGGATGCTTGAGTTTCCACCTGACACTTTTGCACAAATTTTAAGCAGTTCTTCTTCCAGGTCACTTTTGCCATCAATCAATTGATCTCTTGATTCTCTCAATTTACCGCAAGCTTTGTTGAGAATCTTTACCCTAAACCTGATGGCTTTGGTCAGTTGGAAATGCTTATCTGCATGTGGGATGATGCCTTCTTCTACCAAGATGCGTGATGGAATTTGCTTCAATACCTAGAGAGCTTCGAAAGTCAAATCAAGGTGTCTGATTTCTTGAGAGAAATCATCATCCATCTTTTCGCCATCACTCTGTATATTCCCCAAAGATTGCTAAAACTTCCATGGTGTCTTGAATCACTTCTTTTCCCTGTTGGAGCAGCCTTTGGGTTCATTCATCGACCACTCTCCCTTTTTCATTAATCTTCTCGATTATAGGCACTAATGAGAAATCGAACCCGACAGGGACAGAGGAAGATGGTACGGATTCAAGGGGTTTTGAGAGATTAAGTAATACTTCAGTTAACTGCTCCACCTTTTCTTTAAGCTCATCTCTATTGTCCTTTATTTCCTTCAATTTTTGGCATAGCACATTTATAGCATCTCGTGCATCCTGTTGTGCTCCTTCTGTTGTCACTTCTCCTAGAGCCACCCTGGTTATCTAATAGTTAGAGGTCGTTATGTCCTCTTTGGTTTTTTCAATCGTGGGAGTGGCAATCTCTACAAATTTATGTCCCGAAGCGTCCACTAAAACCCTTGAAACTATTTTGGGATTCTTGGCTGATTTAGCAGTAGAAGTCTTTAGTGAACTAAATTCAAAGGCTGGTATGAGTACAACCATCTTCCTTTTCCTCAGATTTTTCTCAAGAAACCATTGGGGCATGCCAAAGGGAGTTACCATTGTTGTAGAAGTTGGTATCATACTTTCAGGGAGAGGGAGATCCACTGGTGGAGTGGGGACAGTCACCAATGTGGTAGCAGATTCAATGAAAAGAGGCACAGGAGGGGGCATGTTTGTAGTTACTTTGGTCCCAACAGAGAGGGGTGAGAGTCCAGAAAAAATTCTAGCCATAACCAATGAAGTAGATGGGGAAAGAGGAGGTAGAACTGGTTGTGAATTAGGAAGCATAGATCCTAACGCCAAAGCCTGGGATGCAAGAGATAAGGTCACTGTTATCCAAAATGTACCCCTTACTCAATTTGTGGCTAAATCCTTTTATTCTTCCCTCTCTTGTGCCTCAGTCATAATTTTTTAGTTTTTAGGGACTCAAAACTTTCTGGAAATGGCACCATTGGATACAGCTCTTTCTCATCTTTCTAGAAAGGTAAAGTTTTCCTCCTAACTCCATGTATTTTTGAAGTTATGGCTCGGTGGAGTTTTTATGGGAAATTTTCCCCTGAAAGGCCCACAGCCAATGAGATGGCGCCACATGTCCAAGGAAGTGGTGGGGGTAGGAGGAAAACTTGGTTTTTTTTTTACCAAGTGTTTGGCAAAGTTTTCAAAAATGAAGATTTTCCCCGTAGGCCCACCGGCAAATAGAATGACGCCACGTGTCCAAGAGAAAAAATTTGAAAAAAATTGACTAAGTGTTGGCGCCATGGAGAAATTTTAGGGGAAGGGCCTGCACCCAATCACATTTTTCCACGTGTCACTAGAGGCCGGAAAAGTGGAGGGTGGAGGTGAACTTAGAATTTTGGCGAAATGTTTGGCAAAAAGGGAATGGAGAAGTTTTGGCCCGCTGCCCCCGCCGACAAATGAAATTGCGCCACGTGTCCATGGGCACCCGGAATGGTAGAGCATGGGAGGAGATTGGGATTTTTTCCCATAATATAAAATTAAAAGGAAGAATGTTTGCAGAGGGTCCGCGGCAAATGAAATTGTGCCATGTGTCCCAGACTGGCGAAAGGCGGGAAGAATTAGGGAAATTTTCCCAAAGGAAAAAGAAGAAAGTTTCGAAAGAAAAAACACCCCCCTAAGCATAAACCAATGGAATTTCACCACGTATCCAATGGCTTCAAAATACCAGTCAGGCCCATGTGAGATTCAAGAAGGAAAGTTTCGCGCCTAATCACGTGATGCCACGTGTCCTCAGGTCATCGGCCCAGCGGGGAATTTTGGAAAATTTTCCAATGGCAAAAAACAAAGGGAAATGAAGCACAGAGGGCCCGCATCCAATCAGAACATGCCATGTGGCTCCAAAAGTGGCGGAGCATGGGGATTTTTGGGAAAATTTTCCAAATGACGAAAAAATTAAAAAAATTAAAATTTTTGCCCGCCAATCCGATTTGGCCCTGTTTTTCCCCAAAATTTCAAATGGTCATATATTTCATTCCAGAGCTTGGTTTTTCACGTTCTTTATATCAATGGAAATATGGTGAAATTCTCTACAAGATTCTAGGGTCATTTTTTCATTTTGATGGATTTTAGAGAGATAAATTTGAAAAATGCCTCTGGCACGTGGTCATGGACAGAAATGACGTTTCAACCACCATTTTTAATGAAAAATGGCTCGCATTCTCTCCCAGCATGGCAGAAAATGTTAGGGGATGGGAATGTAAGGATTCCCATGCTATTTTAATGCATTTTGGGTTATTGGTTGAAGCTCTCCCACATTTTCCCGCATTTCTCTCTCTTGGCGTCATGGTTTGCACTGTAAAAGCCAGATTTGGCTCATTTTTTTGAAGGTTGAACATTTTTCATGTATGGCAGGCTCCCTCTGTCACTTTGAAGGTGATATTTGTGGAAAAAAAAACCTTTTCCAATACTGTAACCTGTTTTTCCTCTCAAGTGTTATAATGCAAGTGGTCTTTGATGTAAAATGACAATACAGGCTCTATGAATGAGTTTTAATCCTCTGTTTGTGTTGTTTGATTCATTTCTGACCCTCCATTATAGTTATCAGTTTGTGCAAGAAGTTTTGTTGTATTTTTATGTATTGTGTCAATTTTTAGAAGTAAGAAATGTTCACCACTCCTTTGGTGTATCACCTTATTAGCATTATTTTCAGTTTTTTGCATTCTCTATCTCTGTCTACTTTGGAATTTAGAGTAGGATTTTGAGTTTGAAACCTCTGTATAGCTTGCAAGTAATACATATAATCAGAGAAGTTGAGGAACTAGCCTCTAATCTAGATATTCCTCTCCCATTTTTACAAGTCCCACACTTGGGGAGAGGATTCGATGTTGTACAATCACACTGGATGTCCAAGATGTCAAACTAGAAGCCTTATCAACATCCAGGGGTGCTGCTGATTTTGAACAATAGTTTTGGCACGCCCGGTGGGACATTAGAGGTCTTCATCTTCATGGAAAAAATTTGATGTGCATTTTTTGCAAGTTTCTTTCTTAAAAGAGCCCTAAATTACACATCTGGTGACTCCAAGGAAGAAGAATGAGCCGGTTTTAGCAGTGTAGACCTGAAAGCTCATGAGAAGAATCAACACAAGGTCAAGAATTCGAGAAGAAGAGGTGATGTTTGAGTATCTGTAGTTATCTCCAAGAAGAAGGAAAAGAGGGAGGAGAATTCAGAGGTCTCCATCTCCACCAAACATAACTCTCTCAACTCCTCCACCTGGCAGGCCTTTCATTCAAGCAACAAGGGTTCTAAGGCCAATCAGAATGGCATAAAACAACCCCTATGTCAATTTCACTGGCAACAACCCACTTGCTCTCAATGCACAAAATCCAATCCCAATTGCAGCATTAAAGAACATCCCATACTTTACTGGAGAGAATCAGATCACTCACGGTGATCATGTTAAGGATATTTCTAATATTTGTGCAATCCATGAGATCAATAAGATGCAAGTTGTTGTCAAACTGCTGGCATCTTCATTCAAAGGGAAATATTTGCAATGGTTCAAGAGTCTTGCCTCAGGTTCTATTCAAAATTGGAACCAGTTATGTATAGCCCTCCATGACTAGTTTAGAGAAAAGGGAGAAAACTTGTCCCTTTTGGAGCAGCTGACAACCATTAAGAGAGCTCCCAATGAGTAGCTGACTGACTTTAACTTCATATTTCAAAAGACTTGGGAGAGAATTCCAGTGGCAGTAAGGCCAGCAATGGAAGGTGCTTTTCTATATTACCTTAAAGCTTTAAATTCTGATATTTCTATGTTAATTCAATCCATGGGAGGCACAACTATCCCTGTTGCTTATAGCATTGCCATTAGAGCTGAAAACTGTTTGATTCAAGCTGGAAAGCTAGCTTCTAGGCCTCTAATGCCATTATATCCAAGTTTAGAGAGCCCAAGTACTAGTCAAGTGCCTTTTTTAGCTCCTATTCCCACTCCTAGAAGTCAGAACTCAAGTGAAGATTCTACTTCATCTTCTAGTGCCTCAAATGAACTGCAAGAAGTCATGAAACAATTGCAAAATTTAGGTAATGAGCTAGTTACACTCAAGAGACAACAAGCACAATGTTTTAGACCTCCCTTCCAGCCTCAAGCTCTACCTAACAAGCAGCCATACTAGCCTCAAAGACCACCCAATTCAGCTGCAAATTTAAATCAAGCAAGACCTCCTGCCAACAGACCATTTCAGCCCTATAATCCCAATGCTACATCTGCTTCTAAGGCATTAGTGCCAGTGCAAAACAACATAACTCAAGATTATGATTGGTGTTTCCCATGCAATGAACCTCACAACCAGTCTATGTGTTTCAACGGTGCCTTAAATCAAGCATTAATGGTGACAACAACTGGTGTGGAGGCTGAAGGTAGTTAGAGAAATAACCAGCAACAAGAAACATTCCAGCAGCAATCAGCTCCAAATGATACCACACTCATAAGCTGGCAGGCAGAAGATTTTTGTGACATGAATCAAATGGTTTCCCAAATTTTTGCAGCCAACACAAGGTCAAAAAGGAGAAATTTGGGTGAAGAACAGCCATTAGCTCCAAGCAATCCATAACCTTCTATCACTCCACAAATTATTAGCAAACAAAATTCAGTTCAAAACACACAAGGGTTGCCTAAAACAACTCTCAGGCCAACTCAAATGCCAGTTGTTGCTACCCATATGCAAGGAATGAATGTGCAAGCCAAGGGACAGCAGAGAGATGCTTCATCTCCATTCAACATCATTGATCAGATGAAGAAGACAAACGTAAACATATCAATGTGGGAATCACTATCTATCCCAGGCCAAAGAGATCTGCTACAAGATGCCATGAAAAACTGGTCAACTTCAAATCAGCAAGTCCAAATGCAAGAAAAGGTGCTCACAAATGCTGCCCAGCCTTAAGGAAATCATGGAGGACAACAAGGTAGAGTGTTGAAGCCCCCTCCATTCTATGTTTCATTGATCATTGGAAACCAATTAGTACACAACTACATGATTGATTCTGGTGCAAGTAGTTCAGTAATGCCCAAGTAAATAGCTAATCAGTTGGGAATTCAGTATGAATTCATATCCAAAGGGGTAGTGCAATTGGATGGGACAGCAGTAACAATAGTTGGAGTGATAAAGGACTTGAGTCTTACTTTGAATGCATGCCTCAACATTTTTGTTTTACAAGATGTCTCAGTAATAGATCTTCCACCACTCTTTGCCTTATGTTTGTCAAGGGATTTCATAGCCAAGATTGGAGGCTACTTATTTGCTGATTGGTCACACATGTTGTTCAAAACAAGATATGGAACTAAAGCCACAATCAGATCTGAGCCTATTGCAAACTTTCACATTGAGCCTCACACTCCAAGTCAGATTAATACAAATTTTTTAGTGTTTGATCAAGAGGATTATCCCAACACTGATGAAACTGACACCAAGGTAGGAAGCATCCCAAACCTAACTCTTAATGAATGGGCAAATAAGGTGCATGCTTTTAACCCTTATCAAGAAATAGAATAATTTGAGCTAGGATTCTATTGCATGCATGAAGGAAATCAGCCTATTCCTATCATCACCAAGCCAAACCACAAGGATGACAATGAGGTATGGCAGTTGTTTTTTGATGGATCAAGGAGTAGACAAGGTGCTGGAGGGGGAGCTATGCTTGTTTCACCTCAGGGAGTTAAGTACTATTCAGCTTTTAGATTTCAGTTTGCATGCTCTAATAACACTGCTGAATACTAAGCTTTGATACGAGGATTGCATTGGTCAATCAAGAGAGGGATAAATAACTTGCAAGTCTTCGGTGACAGTGAGTTTATTGTCAACCAAGTTAATGGGCAACATGTTGTCAAGAATGATCTACTCAAGTGCTACAAAAATAGGGTGTGGGACCTCATTGAATATTTTGAGGGCTTTGGCATAAGATCCATTCCTAGAAAAGAGAACCAAGCTGCTGACATGCTTACAGCAGTTGGGGCAGCCTTTGACTTTGTTGAAAGCATCCAAAATGACAAGGTATAGCCAAACATCCATGTGAATGAGAGGCCTTCAGTGCTAGACAACAATGTAAGTTGGAAAGTGTTTGAAAATGATTATCAAATCATCCATTTTTTACAAGAAGAGGCTGAGTTCTCAGCTAAAAATCAGGAAAAGTTGGAGCAGCAGTATGGTGACCAAGTGGTACAGCTGAGAACTAACAAACTACTAAAGGGACTTATTACTTTGGATTCCATTTTTAATCCTAATGATCATTTTAGGAAGGAGAAAGCAAACATTCAAGTCAAGGGAGAAGATTCAGTGTCCATCTTGGTGGAAGAATGCAAATCACTCCAAGTTGGTAAGGTGAAAACTGAGCAAGAAAGGTATGAGTTCATACAACTTTGTCAAGAATTTCTTGATGTGTTTTCTTGGGGCTATGAAGATTTGAAAGGTTTCAATCCCAAGTTAGCTCAACACACCATTGAATTGGATCCAAGTACTAAACCCATCATACAAAAACAAAGGCCAGTTAATCCACACATGGAGCCTCTCATGAGAAAGGAACTGAATAAGTTGATAGAATCAAGAATCATATTCCCTATCAAGCATTCTAGTTGGGTGGCCAACCTGGTCCCAGTTAGAAAGAAGAGTGGGGAAATCAGATTGTATGTTGACTTCAGAGATTTGAATAGAGCATCTCTCAAGGATCATTATCCACTTCCTTTCATGGAGAATATTTTACAAGTAGTTGTTGGCTCTGAGAGATTTTCATTACTTGATGGCTATTTGGGGTAAAATCAGATTATGGTGAAAGAAGAAGATCAGTTCAAGACAGCCTTTACAACCAAATGGAGAACTTATGCATACAGGAAAATGCCATTTGGATTGTCCAACGCTGGAGCTACCTTCCAAAGATCAATGGACATGGCATTCAAGGGTCTGATTAACAACATTGTGTTGATATATCTTGATGATATCACTGTTTTTTCAAAAAATGCAGCAGACCACCTCTTTCATTTGAGACAAGTGTTCCAAAGGTGTAGAAGATTTGGAGTATCCTTGAATCCTAAAAAGTGTATTTTTCTAGCCCATGAAGGAAAACTCCTTGGCCACATTGTCTCCAAAGAAGGATTAGCAATTGATCCAGAAAGAGTTGAAGCCATAAGAGCACTACCACTGCCAAGCCACAAGAAGGCCCTTTAGAGTTTCTTGGGGAGAATAAAATTTGTTCAGAGGTTTGTCCCAAATTTTTCATCCCTTGTGAGGCCTATCACCAAGATGTTAAAGAAAATCATGGCTTTCAAATGGACAGCAAAAGGCAAGGAAAGTTTTGAAGCAATCAAAGAAGCCATCTCTCAAGCCCTAACTCTCATCAACCCGGATTTCTCCAAGGATTTCATCCTCTATGCATTTGGGGGTGATGATACTATTTCTGCAATTTTGGTACAGTAGAACAAATACAATGATGAGCATCCAATTACTTTCTTTAGCCAAATCCTGGAGGACTATGAGGTGAGATATTCTTTCATTGAGAAGAATGTTCTTACAGTAATTAGAAGCTTGAATAAATTCAAGCATTTAGTCTCAAACAACAAGGTTTAGTTGTTGGTTTCTCATGTGGGAGTTAAAGACTTCCTCCTCAACAAAGACTTGAATGAAAAAAGGGCAGGTTGGATTACTCGTGTCATGGAGTATGACATAGATATCAAAGTCACCAAGTTGGTCAGAGGAAAAGGATTATGTGAGTAGCTTATTTTGAGCAAACAAAAGGAAGCATGTAATGGGAAGGAGGTTGTTTTGGCATTGCAAGATAGCCATGAGAAAGGAAGCACTCAAGAGGAAAATAATGGTATCCTCCTCCTTGCTGGACCCAAGACATATTTCACTTCCTAAGCATAGGTCTATGCCCTCCAAAAATGAACAATACCAAAAGAAGACACTTCAGATTCCAAGTTGTCCCATATGCCCTTGTTGATGGTTTTTTGTTCAAAAGGACATGAATGGAGTGTTGTTGAGATGCATTGGTACAAATCAAATTCATAGGGTGTTGGAAGTGTTCCATGGTGGACCAGCTGGTGGTAATTTTGCACCAAGAGTGACAGCCCTAAAGATCATGAGGGCTGGCTATTATTGGCCCAAGATTTTCAGTGATTGTTATGCATGGATCAAGAGGTGCAAGAATTGTGCGTTCTTCACAGGTAAAGAGAGGCTAGCTGCCCTTCCATTTCATCCAATTTCAGTTGACCAGCCATTCATGCAATGGGGTTTAGACTTCATTGGAGTCATTAATCCCAATTCAAGCCAAGGGCACAAATGGATTCTAACAGCAACAAACTATTTCACCAAGTGGACTGAAGTAGTAGCACTCAAGGAAGCAAATGAATCTAGCATCCTATATTTCTATGAGGGAATAACAACCAAATTTGGCATACCTGCTACAATAATATCAGATAATGCATTGGCATTCATTGGGTCCAAGGTGACTGAGTGGGCTGTCAAGAATGGGATCTACCTAAGCACTTCATCAAATTATTACCCTCAGGGTAATGGCCAGGCTGAATCTACAAACAAGAACTTGTTAAGGATCATTAAGAGGACACTTGATGAAAATCAGAGGTCTTGGCATACTAAGTTGAAATCAGCCTTATGGGCTGATAGGATAACTCCTAAAAGGTCTACACGTAACTCTCCATTTAAGCTTTTTTATGGGAGAGAGGAAATTTTTCCCATGTCACTTGAGTTGCCAACATTGGAACTCATGAAACAGTTGGAGTTGTTGGATTTTGAGCCCATGGAGGTTAGATATGTAGAGTTGATGGAGCTCCAAGAAATCAGAAATCAGGCATCCCAAGAAATGGAGAAGGATCAAGCTTTGATGAGGAAGACCTTTGATAGGAGGGCCAAGAATAGATCCTTCCAAGTTGGAGATATAGTGTTAAAGTGGGATGCATACAGAGCAAAACTGGGAAGGCATTCAAAATTTGATGCCATTTGGAGTGGACCATACATGGTCACAAAGTTTAAGGACAGCAATGTTTTCCAATTGTCTTCATTGGATGGTGAAGAACTATAGATTCCAGTCAATGGAATCCATCTAAAGCATTACTATTGAAGGGAACTCTCCACCTCATATATATTAGCTTAGGTTTCCATTCCTCCAAGTTCTTGTGCACATTATTTTGCTGTAGATAAGTTTTTCTTTCCCTAAGTGCTTTGGCATAAGCTTGTTGTTCTTGAAATGTATGTTACAGGCCTTACTCCAATCAGATGATGTACCAACCTCCATCTTCCTCCTTGCAGTGTTCTAGTCAGTTGGGGTACCAAAAAAATAATTTGATGACTCTATGCCCAATGGATTGCTTCAGGAAACTGGTAACTTCATCCAACAGGTAGATGAGCCCTCTGAGTCGCCAAAATTGTTATCCAAAATGTACCCCTTGCTCATTTGGTGGCTAACTCCTTTTATTCTTCCCTCTCTTATGCCTCAGTCATAACTTTTTTCTTTTCAGGGACTCAAAACTTTCTGGAAATGGCACCATTCGATAGATATCTTTCTCAGCTTTCCAGAAAGGTAAAGTTTTCCTCCTAGCTCCATGTATTTTTGAAGTTATGGCTCGGCAGAGTTTTTGTGGGAAATTTTCCCCTGAAAGGCCCGCAGCCAATGAGATGGCACCACGTGTCCAAGGAAGTGGCGGGGGTCGGAGGAAAACTTGGTTTTTTTTTACCAAGTTTTTGGAAAAGTTTTCAAAAAGGAATATTTTCCCCGCAGGCCCATCGGCGAATAGAATGGCGCCACGTGTCCAAGAGAAAAAATTTGAAAAAAATCGATTAAGTGTTGGCGCCATGGAGAAATTTTAGGGGAAGGGCCCGCACCCAATCACATTTTTCCAGGTGTCACCTGAGGCCGGAAAATCGGAGGGCGTAGGTGAACTTAGAATTTTGGTGAAATGTTTGGCAAAAAGGGAATGGAGAAGTTTTGTCCCGCTGCCCCCGCCGACGAATGAAATTGTGCCACATGTCCATAGGCACCTGGAATGGTAGAGCGTGGGAGGAGATTGGGATTTTTCCCAAAATATAAAATGAAAAGGAAGAATTTTTATAGAGGGTCCGCGGCGAATGAAATTGCGCCACATGTCTTGAACTGGCAGAAGGCGGGAAGAATTTGGGAAATTTTCCCAAAGGAGAAAGAAGAAAGATTCCAAGGAAAAATCACCCCCTGAGTACGAACCAATTGAATTTCGCCACGTGTCTAATGGCTTCAAAATACCAGTCAAGCCTGTGGGAGATTTAGGAAGGAAAGGTCTGTGCCCAATCACGTGATGCCACTTGTCCTCAAGTCATCGGCCCGGCGAGGAATTTTGGAAAATTTTCCAATGGCAAAAAACAAAGGGAAATGAAGCGCAGAGGGCCCACATCCAATAAGAACATGCCACGTGGCTCCTAAAGTGGTGGAGTGCAGGGATTTTTGGGAAAATTTTCCAAATGACCAAAAAAGTGAAAAAATTTAAAATTTTTGCTCGCCAATCCGATTTGGCCCTGTTTTGCCCTAAAATTTCAAACGGCCATATCTTTCAATCCAAAGCTTGTTTTTCACATTATTTATATCAATGGAAATATGGTGAAATTCTCTACAATATTCTGGGGTCATTTTTGCATTTTGATGGATTTTAGAGAGAGAAAATTGAAAAACACCTCTGGCACGTGGTCATGGACAGAAATGACATTTCAACCACCATTTTTAATGAAGAATGGCTCACATTCTCTCCCAGCATGGCAGAAAATTTCAGGGGATGGGACTGTAAGGATGCCCATGCTATTTTAATGCATTTTGGGTTAGTGGTTGAAGCTCTCCCATGTTTTCCTACATTTCTCTCTCCTAGGGTCATGGTTTGCACTGTAAAAGCCAGATTTGGCTCATTTTTTTGAAGGTTGAACATTTTTCATGTATGGTAGGCTCCCTCTGTCACTTTGAAGGTGATATTTTTGGAAAACTAGACCTTTTACAAGACTGCAACCTATTTTTCCTCTCAGGTGTTGTAATGTAAGTGGTTTTTTTATGTAAAATGACAATACAGGCTCTGTGAATGAGTTTTAATCCTCTATTTGTGTTGTTTGATTCATTTCTGACCCTCCATTACAGTTATCATTTTATGCAAGAAGTTTTGTTGTATTTTTATGAACTGTGTCAATTTACAAAAGTAAGAAATGTTCACCACTCCTTTGGTGTATCACCTTATTAGCATTAGTTTCATTTTTTTACATTCTCTATCTCTGTCTACTTTGGAATTTAGAGTAAGATTTTGAGTTTAAAACCTGTGTATAGCTTGAAATTAATACATATAATCAGACAAGTTGAGGAACTAGCCTCTAATCTGGATATTCCTCTCCCATTTTTACAAGTCCCACACTTGGGGAGAGGATTCGATGTTGTGCAATCACACTGGATGTCCAAGATGTCAAACTAGAAGCCTGATCAACATCCAAGGGTGTTGCTGATTTGAAACAACAGTCACTTCAATTCGGCAGTCAACAAATGGTGAAACTAGGGGCTGGCTTACTTCTCTTTCCAAATAAATTTCTCCTATTTTTGGTGGTGTTGGTGATTCTAGCACATTCACCATTTCAAATGGAGTAACAATTGAAGAGGTTTCTTGTTCTCTTCTCTTCTTGACGAACTTGACATTTATAGGTCCCTTAGAGGAGCTTTTTTCCTTTTCCTTTTTGGAGGGCCCCACCTCTGCAGCAATCAACTTTGAAAAATTATCTTCTTTGAAAATCATTCACCAAGAGGTCAGCCATGCCTTGGTGCATGCAAGAATCAAGGCCGATCTATCTGTAATGGAGGCTTTTTCACTGATAGACCAGATCAATAGGTTGGAAAACATATTGATCTTCATTCAAACCGTCATAGGAAGGATCCAGAACACTTTCATTATTGTCAGTACCTTTTAGTATGTCAGCGAGCTCAAGTGTCTGAATCTCTGACAAGTGTCAACCTGCTATGATCTTTTCTTCGAAAAAAAACCTCATCACGTAAATCAATCTAGATGTCTTCTATTCTTGGTACATGTGGGTGCAGAGTTCCATATGCCTTAAGGACTCCTCGAAAATCAAACCCGTCTCATGGGCTTCATGTTCTTCTTCAACTTATCTTGAAGCTCATGTACAACGTTCTTGGCTTTCACCACCATTGAACAAGTATACCTTCCAATAGAAATTGGGAAAGATACAGCAGCCTTGTGTTTACTCTATTGGAATTTGTGAAAATCCAACAATTGCCTGACCAACTCCATCAAGATTAGTTTGTCTCCTGGATATCTAGGCAAACGGAAAGGATCCCTTGGGTACATGACTACTCGAAGATATGTGAACTTCTTAAATTGTAAGAAGACACAACCCCATTTTGAAACTTCAGCCCATGCCTCATCAGAGACTCTCATTTTCCTCAGTTCAGGGTTTAACCTGTAGATGTTCTCGTAAAAGAAGGCATCGTTTACCCTTCTGAATTGGTTTTCAGACCCTTTTCTTGTTAGCTGAGGAAAATATCGGATAAACATGCTCCAGTGTCTTATTCCCCTTGGTGTCCAATCTAGGATAGTTCCTCATGTCGGCCGCTGTATAGGTGACATACGAGGACATATAAAACCTCCCCATAGACAAGATTGTTGTCATTTGAGAATCTATCTCGTTATTGATAAGAGTACCCCAATCAATTCCCTATTGATTATTCTTAATAATGATCATGAATTGGCACATCCATCCTTGGAAAACATTTGATTCAGGTGAAACCAAAAACCTGACTCAACAGAGTAATGATATAATTGATTTCCTGAATGAAATCACTTCTAGGAACAAGTCTTGGGAACCTGGAAATAGCCGGTTTGGCTTTGATTAGGAACTTCTTATTCATGTGCTTGATGCAATCCTCCTGATCATTATCCCAAGATTTTAAGGCTGACTTGAGATCCACATCTCCATATTCCTCAAAATTAGGTAGCTTGAGAAGGTCATCGAAGTAACCTCTGTCCAACTTGATTACAACTTCTCTCGCCTGATTTTTCACAGAACGAGAAGCAGAGTCATAGTTCGAAGCACAAGCTAAGATGAACTCGGGGCACTGAGCGGACATAGGGAAACCTACTGCAAGAGGTAGACCACTGCCAACTATTGATTTCATCCATGGATTCTGGGAAGAGCTCTTGACCCTATTCCAAAAATCCTCCATATTTATGTTTCCGAGCTCTGTATCTTGGATGTCATAATTACAATCAATGTAGGAGGGAGACTCCACCTTCCTAAATTTGTACTTCATTCTCCCTAATTTTTTAGTCTTATCTTGTGATGAACCAGGGTCCAACATGAGGGTTTTCAAAGGAGGAATGAATTGATTGCTTCTTATTTTTAGACACCTCGGGTTTGAGGACCTGCTCAGCAATCTCAGAGGCTCGAAACAATGGAGAGTATTGGAGATCAGAAGGCGTCAGAAAATTCAGAAAACCTGAAACGCTGGAGATGTCGGAGAATTTGAAATACCCGACACACTAGAGATGTCAGAGAATTTTAAATATCTGACACACTGGAGATGTCAGAGAATTTGAAATATCTGACACACTAGAGATGTCGGAGAATTTGAAAATCCCGGTATCTTTGGAGGATGCTGGAAAGATTGAAAATCCCGCTATCTTTGGAGGATGCTGAAAAGATTGAAAATCACGCTATCTTTGGAGGATGATGGAATGTTTGAATTGCCTGACACCTTAAACTTTTCGATACACTGTGGGTTTTGAACAATGTAAAGCACCGTACGAAACCCGAAAAAAGGGAATCGGGTAATTGTTAGGTTGAAACATGCAAGTTCTTTTTGACTGTTGATATCCCAAATATATTTTTAATTACAATGAAATTCTAGGGAATAAAACAAAGTGAGCATTCCAAAGGGGGAACCCTAAAACACAAACCTGATTAGGAAACAACCCTAAAATGGAAAAGATAAAACCCCAATAACCCCAACAAGAAAAAGATAGAAGCTCGGAAGAATCCTTTACACAATTATTCCACAAACAAATAATAAAGGAAAATACCTTTAATCAGAACGAAAAATGATCAAAAACGAGCAATGCAATTAGGCACAGAGGCGAGTCGGGTTTCTGGGTCGAAGATGCATGCATGAAAATCCACGAGGTAAAAAGTACGTCTGGTAAAAATGACGTGGAAATTTGAATATTTATAAGAAATTTCACATTTAATACACTTCATTTGACACGTGTCAACTACCAGACAACTTGGAATTAATGCCATGTCAACATGCTTGGATTATCCAGAAACCTGACACAAAGGATTTCGTATTAATTTAGGTTTTGGGTTGCGGGAAACAAGCGACATGAAGCATGATGCTTGATGGTCCCAGAAACCCATACAAAGGAGTAAATCGGGCTTTGGGGATCAGAAGACATGCGACATGAAGCATGTTTTGATGAAGGCATGTCCGATGCTCAGAAGACCCGCAAACCTGAAACAAAGGAGTAAATTGGGCTTCGGGGATCGGAAGACATGCGACATGAAGCATGTTTTGACGAAGGCATGTTCTGATGCTCAGAAGACCCGCAAACCCTAAAGACTTACTTGATGTGGGTTTTGGGTTTCAGGGAACACATAACATGAAGCATCCAAAACACATGTTGTCTTGCTATTAAAACCTGAAAACCCAATTATCTCTCTAAAATGGCATTCTTAGAAAACCATCTCAAAAAATTTCTTAGGGTTATCTTATTTTTAGAGTAAACTCAAAAATGAGATAAAAAATGGCTCTAGTTGGGGAATTTCTTTATGATATCAAAGGAAGAGAACTCAAAATCTCTAGCTTTATCCACTGGGCTACGGAGTCAGAAAAGAAGAAAACTGAAAAAACAAAACAAGGAAAGAAAGAAGACTAAAAGAAAACACACGACAGAAAGTAAAGTATGTACAATGCAAAAGAGCATCTTGCATTAATGATGGAACAACTTTAGATGTTGGCCGCTGAAAGGCAAAGGGAGTAACCCTCCATCAAGATATGATAGATGGAAACTATTTTCACGACTCAACTGATGGATCTTAAAAGGTCCTTTCCACAAAGAATCAAACTTTCCGTGCATTCCTTTCTGGTCCCTCCTCTTATCCCAAAGCAACACCAGGTCTCCAATTTGGAAATTACCTGTGCCTTGATTTCTTGTCAAAAAATTTATTTTCTTTGCTTAGATGATCTGCAATGCGATCAACCACCTTGCTACGTTCCTCTTCTAGCCTAGCTAGGTACATAACCCTTTTTTCAATAGAATTTTGAAAGGTCACATCTTCGACTGCTTTGGCCAACTGTAAGGCTGGCAACTCTACTGAGATAGGTATCTCAACATCAATCCCATATAGTACTTGGAAAGGAGACATTCCTATAGCTCGCTTTGGGGTAATCCGATCAGCCCACAATGCATCATACAATGATTTGTGCCATGTCTTCTGGTTTTCATCTACTAGCTTTCTAATTATGGTAACCAGGTTCTTGTTGCTGGACTCAGCTTGCCCATTGCCTTGGAGATAATAATCAGATGAGTGAGCTAGGGTGATGCCGAATCCATAGCAAAATTCTGTTAACTCATGCGATGAGAAATTTGAGGCATTATCATCCACAATCTTGTGAGGCACACCGAATCTGACAATTATATTTTCTTTAAGGAACTTGCACACGGCTTCTAAGGTTACTTGCTTGATTGGCGCAGCTTCCACCCACTTGTTAAAATAGTCTGTAGCAGTCAGCACATAATTGTGTCCAGCACTGGAGGTAGGATTCAATGTTCTAATGAAGTCAATTCCCCACTGGCGGAAAGGTTCTTCAATCACTATGGGCTTCAGGGGAAGAGCTGCTAGCTTAGGACTACCAACGAAATGTTGACAAGCTTCACACTTGGACACCCACTCTGCTGAATCCCAAAAGAGAGTAGGCCAATTGTACCTAGCCCATAGGATCTTATAAGCTATTACAGAGGATGAGAAATGTCCTCCGCATGCTAGGCTATGAAAGGATTCTAACAACTTTAACTGTTATGATTTATCAACACAGCGCAAGAATACACCATTAATACCTTTCTTATATATCGCATTATCTCACAGGAGGTATCTTACAGATCTTAACTTGACTGTCTCTTCTCCTTTTGGCTTAAATGCGGGTGGCATTCACCATAAGTTAGAAAGAAAGCAATATATGTGTACCATTCATCAGTCATACTCACGAAAAGCACCATGGGCAACTTTGAAGAGGTATCTTTGGTATTTTTGCATTCTGTTTCAGCGTGGTTTTCTGCAATCAATTGGCACAGGCCCCTTCCTCATACCAACTTGGTAGGTCTAATGTCCAAGTCATACTCCTGAACTTTAGCTATCTAGGTACCTCTTTGACTCCCCAGCTCTTGTTGAGTCAAAATGGATTTAATGGAGGTGTTGGGAACGAGAACAAGGGTATGGGAGTTCAGCACATAGTACCTGAAATGTTTCACCGCTCGTACCACTGCATAAGCATGCTTTTCAATTTGTGACATTTTTAGCTCATGTTCCTTTAATGGACAGCTCATAAAATTGATGGGAGCTTCAATGCCCTCCCCATTCTCCTGCATCAGGATGGTTGACACTGTGTGAGTGGAGGCATAGCTGTACATGATGAAATATTTTTTAAAATCTGGACATACTAGGATAGGAGCGCAAGCAACTGCCCTTTTGACTTCATCAAATGCAAGCTTCCCTTTAGTACTCCATTGAAATGGAATTTTTCCTTTCATCATCCCAAGGATATCCTTAGTTTTATCAGCAAAATCAGGTATGAACCTTCTTAGGAAACTGACCTTTCCGAAGAAGGAATGAACTCCAGTTTTACTTGTGGGTAGGGTAAGGCTCTAAATGGATTTTACCCTCTCTGGGTCGATTTTGGTTCCTTCTCTAGTCACGATATGACCCAGCAACTTTCCTTCGGTCACTCCAAACATGGACTTCTTGGGATTTAATGAAATCTCGTGACGCTTGCATCTCAAGAGTACTTGTTCTAAATGATCATAATGATCACTCCATTTTTTAGAGAAAATGGTCAAGTCATCCAAATATACCACTATGACTTTGCCCATTAGGTCTCTGAATGCCAAGTCCATAGCTCTCTGAAAGGTGGCTCCGGCGTTGATCAAGCCGAAAGGCATCCTCCTGTAAGCAAAGGTCCCCCATGGGGTTGTGAAGGCCATCTTGTGTTGATCCTCCACGGCTACCTCAACTTGATTATATCCTGAAAATCCATCGAGCATGGATAGCATTTCTGATCCAGTAACAGTTTGTAACACCTGATCCATGATAGGCAAGGGATAGTTTTCTTTTAACGAAGACTAATTTAGGTTCTGGAAATCAACACAAATCGATATTTCACCATTCTTCTTCCTGACAGGGATGATATTAGCAATCCAGGTGGAGTGATGGATTGGAGAAATAATTCTAGCATCTAACATTTTCTGAATTTCCACAAGAATAGTCCCTAAGATCTTGGGATTGTAATGTCTTTGCTTCTGCCTGTAAGGTTTTACATCAGGCTTCAAAGGAATATTGTGTTGTACGTCTTTGGGCTTGAAGGATTTTAAATCTGCATAGGACCAGGCTAAGACATCCATGTATCTCTTCAGGAGTGAAGTGAATTTTGCTTTCTCCTCAGGGGAACAACATTTCCCAATATTCACCATCCGAGGTTGATCAGACGAACCTAGATTGACCTAATCTACCTTCCGAGGAAGAAGCTCCTTCAACTTTTCTCTTGTTTTGAATAAAACGGTCATGCTTGTCAAGCAAACCCTCCAGTGAAACCATGACCTTTAGGTATCTTGTTGCCTTTAAGCTGAATAAACTCACCATCAACCTCTTGATATGGATCTGAGATAGATTCACGGAAAGCTGATTCTGAACCTTCAAAGTACAGCTCACTAAAATTGTCAGCTTTTTCTAGAAAAGTCAACACTTGTTGATCATCATTGAACACTTGCCAGTGAGCTGCATTATCTGGGATACTGGGACGGTACACAATCTCAATGGTGTATGTATCTTGTTTGAACTGGGGATGAGGGAGAAGGAGGGATGCAGACACGGCCAAAGAATCAGCCTTGTCGTTATAATCTCTCAAAACTGCCTTAATGGAGAATGCATCAAAGCATTCTATATTATCCCAAACTTTATTCCTATAATGTCTCAAGCGATCATTTTTTACTTGATAGATTCCCTTGACCTGGTTGACAATCAGCTCTGCATCCCCTTGAACCTTGAGATTTCGAATTCCCTTCTATCTAGCCATTTCTAATCCTAGTAACAGAGCTTCATATTCAGCCGTGTTATTAGTATTATCAAACTGCAATTTGAAAGCAGAGGGGAAGATCTCAGAATTAGGAGATATAAGAACTACACCAGCGCCTGATCCGGTGGTTGAACAGCTACCATCGAATTCAAGGGTCCAAATAGCATTAGGATCTTCTTTCTTGACGTCTACAGCTGGTATTTCTGATGTCATGAAATAATTTCCAAAACTAGCATCTTCGAAAAGAATTTGAGCCTTAGGGTCATCTGATTTAGTTACCAAATACTTTGCCTGAGGTTCGGGATGGAGAACATGATAAACCCCGTTGAATGGAATCCTGGCCTTGGTCCAATCCATATTAATCTCTCCTCCGATGTCTTTACAAAAACCTCTACCCAAGAGGATACCGTAAGCTGCAGGAATGTCAGCAACTAGAATGGTCATTTTCACTCTCTTATCTGGGAAGGCAACGAATGCAAACTGTGCATCTTTGATTTGACCAATCAAGGGAACTTGTTTGGTTTCCATGGAGTAACACCGTCCATATGACTTAGTCAAAGTAAGCCCAAGGGCATGGGCTACTTTTGTGGGCATAACATTGTCGGAGGCCCCTGAGTCGATGATGCAATTGCTGAGTTTAAACCCATTTATTAGCAAAGACAAATAAAATGGTTCAATATTTCCTGAAGAAGAAGCAGAGGTTAGATTGTTCTGAGGTGGGGATTGAGTAGGATTTGGAAAAATACCTTTTGAAGGTGGGGGAATGGTGGCTTTACTTCTAATGAATTTGGTGAGTTTTTCGAACTGTTTAGGATTTGACTGAAGGTATTCTACTTCTGACATTTGGATCTTGGTTCTTTTTACATGATCGATAATGTCAAAAGTAGTTTAGGAGGGGGTGATGGTGAGTTTGGTTCTAATCTCATGAGCTTGACCTAGGGCACTGACCTTAGGATAAAGAGAATGAGGAGAAGTTGTTACCTTTTTTGTGACTTCTCTTTCAGTTTGCGCTGAAATAGGAGCACCTCTCTTAACTATGGTGATGGAAGGTTCCTTGTTCTTCTCCTTGGGGCTTCCAAGAGGTTTTCTTGGATTCTGAGATTGGGATCGAGTGAAGTTGGCAAATGACTGGCCATCTGGTGCACATTCATCTTCTTCGTATTCCAAATACCCAATGCTGGAGTCGCCAGCTGAATCGTCATAAGACTCATCAGCGTATCCTGAAGCTTCAAAAGCCTCAAGGGAATCTTGTTCTTCTGGTTCTTCCTCTTCTTCAACTATTTCTACTACCGCGTTAACAGGGAGGAGCTTCAATTACCAGTCTTGGTTGAGTAGGAGTTAACCGCGGCCTATCTCTTGCAGGTGCACCATTGGTGTTATTGAAATTCCGTCTAGGGATATCCTGATACGGAACATTGCTCACCTGCTGGGACATTTTCTTTTTTAAAGCAATCAAATCATTAGCCATATTTTGAATCATAGGGTTAGTATTACCTTGGGAAGAACCTTGATTTTTAGGTTTGGGTACATCTTTCCTGATTCTTCTGGCCAAAATGAGATCATCCTCTATTTCAATAGTTGTTGACTGAGCGATAGCCAAATCTAGGATAGCCAACCTTCTTAATAGAAAGCTCACATCGGGAGGCTGAGCATTAATGAAGAAGCATTTCTGATTTTTTGTAGTAGGTACAGCTATTTCTGGAATCTTTCGGATCAGCTTGTTAAACTTTGCCACAAAGTCCCGCATGGGTTCATGCGATTCCTTCTTCATATGGGTAAGTTGTGCTAACAAAGCATGAGAATCTTCGGCTGGTTTGAAACGTGCTTCGAATCTGGTCCTCATGGTAGCCCAGTTTGTGATGCATGCATTTGGAAGGTGGTAAAACCATTCGGCTGCTACACCGTGCAACGTTTCAATGAAGATTCAAACAGAGACATCTTCATGAGCTACTCCAAGGACACAACATACTAAAAAGAAATATGCAATGTGTTCATCGGGATGCTGCTTCCCATCCCCATTGAAATTGGGGTCATTTTTATGTGATCCATCTGGTAACTCGTGCAATGGTGGAGTTAAAGAAAGAGGACCAATAGCTGCACCCCAGGGCACAGGTTGTGCTGCCATCCTTTTGAAAAGAGTGCGTATGGGGATCCGAGTGTCAGACAAGAATAATGCACGACAAGTTGTAGACATGTCTCATTCTATGGGGATCTGGTTTCTCTGAACAGGTGAAGAACTTCTGGTTCGGTTAGAAATAACGTTGTTGGGGGAAAGACTGAAATTGTGCTATTGTAGCAACTCAAAGAGAGGATCAATTTCACCCCGGGCTCAGTGGGACCGAGTGAAGATCTTTCCAGCCAGCTTGAACTGGGAAAGATATCTTGTTGAAAATAAGGCAAATATGGATTCGCCAGACACCAAGAGGATAAGCTTTATACTGTTAATATGTATTCCCCAGCGGAGTCACCAAAAACTGTTGGTTGGATATTTTGTCTAGCCAAAATATGAGGTTTAACCATAGTACATGGGATTAAATCCCTCCTCAAAGACAAGTGAGGCTACCTATTTATTACTAATCTAAAACACAATAAAAATAATGTGTACAATATTCACACTAATATAACCATTGGGGTTGGGATAGAATCTTGAAATCCATATCCAGATTTTGAGTTGGGAATTTAGAGTAGGATTTTGAGTTTGAAACCTCTGTATAGCTTGAAAGTAATACATATAATCAGACAAGTTGAGGAACTAGCCTCTAATCTAGATATTCCTCTCCCATTTTTATGAGTCCCACACTTGGGGAGAGGATTCAATGTTGTGCAATCACACTGGATGTCCAAGATGTCAAACTAGAAGCCTGATCAACATCCAGGGGTGCTGCTGATTTGAAACAACAGTCACTTCAGTTGGGCAGTCAACAAATGGTGAAACTAGGGGCTGGCTTACTTCTCTTTCCAAAGAAATTTCTCCTATTTCTGGTGGTGTTGGTGATTCTGGCACATTCACCATTTCAACTAGAGTAACAATTGAAGAGGTTTCTTGTTCTCTTCTCTTCTTGACAAACTTGACCTTTATAGGTCCCTTAGAAGATCTTTTGTCCTTTTCCTTTTTGGAGGGCCCCACCTCTGCTACAACCAACTTTGAAAAATTATCTTCTTTGAAACTCATTCCCCAAGAGGTGAGCCATGCCTTGGTGCGTGCAAGAATTAGGGCCGATCTATCTGTAATGGAGGATTTTTCACCGATAGACCAATCAATAGGTAGGAAAACATATTGATATTCATTCAATCCATCATAGGAAGGTTCAAGAACACTTTCATTATCGCTAGTACCATCTGGTATGTCAGTGAGCTCAAGCGTTTGAATCTCTGAAAGTGTCAACCTGCTATGATCTTTTCTTCGGACAGCAACCTCATCACGTAAATCAATCCAGGCATGTCTTCTATTCTTGGCACGTGCGGGTGCAGAGTTCCATATGACTTAAGGACTCCTCAAAAATCAAACTCATCTCAGGGCTTCATGTGCTTTTTCAACTTATCTTGAAGCTCATGTACAATACGTTCTTGGCTTTCACCACCATTGAACAAGTATACCTTCCAATAGAAATTGGGAAAGATACAGCGGCCTTGTGTTTACTCTATTGGAATTTGTGAAAATCCAAAAATTGCCTGACCAACTCCATCAAGATTATCTTGTCCCCTAGATATCTGGGAAAATGGAAAGGATCCCTTGGGTACATGACTACTCGAAGATATGAGAACTTCTTGAATTGTAAGAAGACACAACCCCATTTTGAAACTTCAGCCCATGCCTCATCAGAGACCCTATTTTTTCTTCAGTTCAGGGTTTAACCTGTAGATTTTCTCCTAAAAGAAGGCATTGTTTACCCTTCTGAATTGGTCTTCAGACCCTTTTCTTGTTAGCTTAGGAAAATACCAATAAACATGCTCAACTATCTTGTTCCCCTTTTTGTCCAATCCAGGATAGTTCCTCATGCCGGCCACTGCATAGGTGACATACGAGGACATATAAAACTTCCCCGTAGACAGGACTGTTGTCATTTGAGAATCTATCTCGTTACTGATAAGAGTACCCCAATCAATTCCCTGTTGATTCTTCTTAATAATGATCATGAATTGGTACATCCATCCTTGGAAAACATTTGATTCGGGGAAACCAAAAACCTGACTCAATAGAGTAATGATATCATTGATTTCCTAAATGAAATCACTTCTAGGAACAAGTCTTGGGAACCTGAAAACAGCCGGTTTGGCTTTGATTAGGAACTTCTTATTCATGTGTTTGATACAATCCTCCTGATCATTGTCCCAAGATTTTTGGGCTGACTTGAGATCCACATCTCCATATTCCTCAAAATTAGGCAGCTTGAGAAGGTCATCGAAGTAACCTCCGTCCAACTTGATTACAACTTCTCCCGCCTGATTTTTCACAGAACGAGAAGTAGAGTCATAGTTCGAAGCACAAGCTAAGATGAACTCGGGGCACTGAGCAGACATAGGGAAACCTACTACAAGAGGTAGACCACTACCAACTATTGATTTCATCCATGGAGTCTGGGAAGAGCTCTTGACCCTATTCCAAAAATCCTTCCATATCTATGTTTTTGAGCTCTGTATCCCGGATGTCATAATTGACAATCAATGTAGGAGGGAGACTCCACCTTCCTAAATTTGTACTTCATCCTCCTTGATTTTTCAGTCTTATCTTGTGATGAACCAGGGTCTGACATGAGGAATTTCAAAGGAGGAATGAACTGATTGCTTCTAATTTTTAGAAACCTCGGGTTTGAGGACCTGCTCAGCAATCTTAGAGGCTCTAAACAATGGAGAGTATCAAAGATCAGAAGGCGTCGATCAATTCAGAAAACCCGACACATTGGAGATGTCAGAGATTTTGAAATACCCAACACACTGGAGATGTCAGAGAATTTGAAATATCTGACACAGTGGAGATGTCAGAGAATTTGAAATATCCGACACATTGGAGATGTCAGAGAATTTGAAATATCTGACACACTAGAGATGTTGGAGAATTTTAAAATCCCGCTATCTTTTGAGGATGCCAGAAAGATTGAAAATCTCGCTATCTTTGGAGTATGCTGGAAAGATTGAAAATCACGCTATCTTTGGAGGATTCCAGAATGTTTGAAGTGCCCGACACCTTAAACCTCCCGATACACTGCGGGTTTTGAAAACTGCAAGGCACCCTGCGAAACACGAAAAGAGGGAATCGGGTAATTGTTAGGTTGAAACATGAAAACTCTTCTCCATTGTTGATATTTCTGATATATTTTTAATCACAATGACATATAACAAAGTGATCATTCCAAAATGTGAACCCTAAAACACAAAATTAATTAGAAAATAACCCCAAAATGGAATAGATAAAACCCCAATAACCCCAACAAGAAAAATACAGAAACTCGGAAGAATCCTTTACACAATTATTCCACAAAAACCACAAACAAAGAATGAAGTAAAATATCTTCAATCAGAATGAAAAATGATCAAAAATGAGCAATGAAATTAGGCACAGAGGTGAGTCAAGTTTCTAGGTCGAAGATGCATGCACAAAAATCCACGAGGTAAAAAGTACGTCTGGTAAAAATGACGTGGAAATATGAATATTTATAAGAAATTTTGATTTAATACACTTCAGTTGACACGTGTCAACTACCTGACAACTCAGTATTAATGCCATGTCAGAATGCTTGGGATATCCGGAAACCTGACACAAAGGATCTCGTATTAATTCAGGTTTCGGGTTGCGGGAAACAAGTGACATGAAACATGATGCTTGATGATCCCGGAAACCCGATACAAAGGAGTAAATCAAGTTTTGGGAATCGGAAGATATGCAACATGAAGCATTTTTTGACGAAGGCATGTTCCGATGCTTAGAAGACCTGTAAACCTGAAAGACTTACTTGATGCAGGTTTCAGGTTTCGGGGAACACACGACATGAAGCATCCAAAACACATGTTGTCTTGCTATTGAAACCCGAAAACCTGATTACCTCTCCGAAAGGGCATTCTTAGAAAACCAGCTCAAAAATTTTCTTAGGGTTATCTCATTTTATGCGTAAACTCAAAAATGAGATAACAATTAGTTCATTTAATATAGATATCTAGAAGGTTGTCATATATGTGGTTTTTGCATATATTTTATGTCATAAATGAGATGGAGATATATCCTTATTCTCCATTTTTTTATGTTAGTATGCCTCATAGTAGGAGACTATGTATAGCTTAGGGTTGGGAATATAGTTGTAGTTAACACCTAATATATACATGATCAGGGTGAGGTAATAGCTAGGCATGGGGCCAATGATACTTTACTATTCTTATATTTATGATAATTTCTCCTTTTATTATATGACAAGGACACCACTACAAGTATGGGAAGATGCATAGAGGATTCTACATTAGGATAGGGGGTATAGTTAAACTTCAAACTAGATAAATAAAATTACAAATAATGAAATGTGGAAATATTATAAGGACACCTTATGTTTGGACTGTAGATAGATTGTCATATTGTCCAATCACCATGGTGTTAGAATACATCACAAATATCACATGTTATTACTTATGGTTGATTACGTGACACATAGTAAAAAACATTTTTAGTGCAGTTTGGATTGCTTGACTTGTTGGTTAAATTAGAGACAAGATCATCTACCCTATCTATATATGGGATATGGTGAGTGGAGTGGATATAGGGATTGGCCCTCTAGATACCCTATCTACATATGAGGCACTCCCTGCCCCTAAACTCCTTTGTCTATATAGATGGGGAGGGACCCCTATCTAGAATCTCTAATGTCATTGGGATTTTTGATTCATTATATCCAACTATCTATATAGTATAAGGTAGATGCATCCATCCTAGTGAACATCCCCTATAATAGATAATATATTTTAGGGGTGGGGTGGTGAGGTTTATAAGATATATATATATATGGTTAGAATCCCCTCCTAGGATAGGAGGGAGGGGTACGAGAGGCACTATTATATTAGTATTAGAGATGGCCCCTATCTTTATATCTCCTAAATGGGAGAAGAAAAATAAATTTTTATTTTTCTTCCTTATCTATATATCAGAATATGAACCCTATCTAATTAAGGCATTATTTCCAGATATATATATATATATATATATATATATATATTGGAACCCCCTCCTAATCCTCATAGAGATATATGGGGGAAACCTAACCCAATTATGAAAAGCAAAACTATCTAGACTCCTATACTCTATATCAGTTGGGGGTTTTATTGATCAAGTATTTTTTATTATTTTTTACAAATTTCAGGGGTGGCACAAATGTGCTACAAATTTGTCTCATTTTTTGTCATGGTTATGCCACACCCACCTCTAACTTAAAAAAACATAAAGTGTGACACTAAAAGGTAATGCCACTTCGGAAAGAAGAAAGTGAAAATGGAGAGGAGAGAAGAACTATGGTGGAAGAAAAATAAAAGATAACGAGAAGGGGAAGGAAGTAGTCAAAATATTGGAAAGGGAGAGGTGAGAGGAAAAAAGACAACACAAAGGACATAGATGAAAAATCACAAACTAATAGAAACATTGATAAAAATTAAAACCTTCAAGGAAAGAAAACCTTCCACTATAAAGAGAAGAGTATGTGATAAATCCTAGATTATAGGTATGTAATTTTTCATTTAAATTTGATTAATAATGTGCATGAACTCTAGGAAGTAAAATGCAAATATTATGAGAAAAATATGTAAACCTTGTAATAGATTTCAAAGGAAATTATGTGAATCCTAAATAAAATCTAATAACCATAGGATAAATTATGTAAACCATATGGAATATTGTGAAAAACCTTATGTAAATTGTGTAAAACTAGGGTAAAATGTGTAAACCATAATGTAATTTGTGTAAATCTTAGGGTAAATTGGGTATCTATAAAGAATATTTTGTAAACCTTAATGTAAATTGTGTAAAATATAGGAAAAACTATGTTAACCGGAGGGAAAATTGTGTAAACCCTAGGGTAAATTATGTAAACCATAGGGAATATTGTGGAAACCCTAGGGTAAATTATGTAAACCTTAATAACCCTCAATATTTGAGATAATTCATGTCATTATTTTGGTGAGAATTCCCTTGACACAATCATATTACTTTATTCATGTCATTTGACTTTTATCATTCATTCATACATATATATAATAACCAATTGAACAAATTAAGTGTGGATTTATATTAGGTCTTCTCTTGGGCCTTGGATGAGATGTTTCAAAGAATAAATGTTCATATCCTCTCATAAGTGGGATTTAATTTGTACCTCAACTCCTTATTTAATTGTATGCCCACTCATATAGGGTTTAATTACATAAAGTTATGGATCAAGAATCATGATCCTTCATCATACCTTTCTTCACATCCTCAATTTGTGTAATCTCAAAACAAAGTTTTCTAATAAATATATTATTTCAAAATGTGTATAAAGATATCAAAACAATAAATATAGTAATCACAATTAGTATTATATCCTAAATTATGTCATAATATAATATTCGATCAACACAAAAAAATTAAGTGGAATATAAAGAAATGTGGTTATGGTTTAGAAAGATGTCATCTTCTATGATGTTTATAGATGTGAAAATGATGTTTAACTATGTTAACTTGATATTAAGATTTTCTTTAATGTTCATATAGGTTATAGGGACATAAATATAAGCTCCAAAAATAATATGTTGTGTTAAACACTATCTCTGGGAGATTTTGTTGGTGTCCATTTTGATCCTTCGTTATTTTCCCATCTTTCCCCATTGGTTTGCATGCTCTAAAATGTTTTTATTCAAACTTGGTGGTCTGTAAAAAATTTTCTCCAGATTTAATTCTTTCAAAGGCTCATAAACTTATTATTTTTCCACATTTTGAAGGAAAATTACATGTGTGCCCTAAATTTCCAAATCCATGGGCCTCTGTCATTTTTTCCATTTTTTCCAGCCTGTGGAGCTTGTAGTTGCTCATTTTTTACTCTTTTCCCTCAAAATATCTATCCCCATGGTCAAAACTTGCATAAAATCAATTTCCCCTTGTTTTTTGACCAAAAAATCCCTCACCCACAAAGAAAAAATCAAATTTGGGCATCTCTAGTTAATTCTTTGTTTTTTGACGGTTATACGGGTGTCATTTGCTCATCAAAATTAAGCTCAAGTCATCCCTCACATGTGGCCACTTCTGGTTGGATGAAATTCGGCTCATTTTTTCTAAAAACTTAGTGTTTTTTATTTTTGGAAAAATTTGCAAATATTCCCCGCAGCTCTGCAGGTCCCAGAGGAGGACACATATCTCATTTTTATGCAAAGGCAGAATGGGAGGCCGACGGAAGACTTAGGAAAATTTTACCTTTTTTGGAAAAGGAAAAAATGTGTGGAAAGGGCCGTGGGTATACAATGGTCCAAAAGGAGGACACATGGTAGGCGGAGGAGATGTGGGTGTGGACCGGGGAGGCAAAGGGGAAATTTTTGCCTTTTTTGGCAAAAGGAGTAAAAGTTGCAAAATTTTGAAGCCGCGGGTCCAAAATGGAACCACAAGGAGACATGTGGCAGGTGTAGAGGAGAGTGCGGGCTAGTGGGGGAAAAGGGAAAATTTTTCCCTTTTTGCAAAAATGACTTAGAATGAAAGATTTGAGGCATGGCTCTGACAAAGCCACGAAGGAGACACGTGGCAGGGAAGAAATCAGAGGCACAGGCCTATGGAAGAAAAATGGAAAATTTTCCCTTGGTGAAAAAGGGGTTAAAACATGAAATAAGCCCACAGAATTTTAGCAATAAAGAGCATGACACGTGTCAAGGATAGAGATGGAGGTGCGGGCCCGCAGGGAAAAAAGTGAAAATTTTCCAAATTTCCAAAAAAGGTCAAAATGCTTAGAATTGAGCCGTGATCCCAATGGGACCCACCATATGCCATATGTCATCACCAAAATTCAAGGGTGGAGGGGCAGAGAAAAAAGTCAAATTTTTCCATTTTTCCAAAAATGTTAAAAAGTCAAAAAGTGAGCCCGAATTCATTCCCAATCATATTTTGACACGTGGAGGGCCCAAATTGAAGGAGAAAGAGCAGATCAAGGGTAACTGTACATTTTCATTTTTGGCTGCCATTTTTGCTCCAGGAAGTGTGGAAATGTGAATTTTACATCATTTTTCATCAAATTTTTGGTGAATTTGTGTCCTTTGTGCCTATAAAAGATCAATGCAAGTGGTTTTAGGGATTAATTTGTAGATTTGAGGTGTTTTTGAAATAAATTTTTACTCAGGCCCGTAAAATGTGAAATATCAAATTATAAAGTTACAGAATCAAATTTTGGAATGATAAGGATGAAATGATGAAATGAAAGGGGTTTGCATGCTTGGAGAATAAAAAATGTGCCTCCACAAGGGATAGTGATGAAGGATTTGTAATGATTCGCCATTTTAGAAACACCTAGCAACTCTTGTTATAAATTTGTTAAATTTCCCTATCTGTGAATCGCGTCATGGAATTTTGTAACAAACTTGATCCCTTGGGCATATTATTTTCTTGGGAAATAAGGATCAAATGTAATTGAAAGTATATAATGCATGTTTTGAGACATGCAAAAGGTTGGAGAAACTTAAAATTTCATGGGAAAATCTGAGGAAGAAGCCCATTCTCTGAGAAACCACCTGAGAACCATTTCTAATTCCTTTTGCATCAAATTTGTATCATGTTGAGTTGGTTTCAGTTGTAAATCCATCAACAAACTCTGAGATTGTTCTTATAACATTCCCATGCTGATAGATTTGATCATTTTGGATTATTTTGTGTTGTCTCTTGAAAATTTGCATGCACTTATGTTTCATAATGTTTTCAATTTGTGAGTGTTGCTCCTGTTGCAGTCTTGTGTTTGAAAATTCTTTTGATCATACATGGTCTCATTTCTTGTTGATAGTTTAGTGGCATCTGAGGAATCTCACATTCAGAAGAGCTTTCATTTAATAAAAAGATAAACAGATTTAAAATCACTTTACTTTCCTTGAATTAGATATTGTTGTAAACCTTTGGGTGCACCTTAGGTCATGATAAAATAGATATTTCTGGATGCTTTTTTTGTTCATCTGCTTCAAGATTTTGTGGCAAGTTATCAAATATTGTGTGGAAGAGTGTAGATTTGGAAAATTCCATTTTGTGCATCTATCCTTGTTGAAAGTACATGGCTGCATTATTTGAAGCATTCTATCTACGTAGTTCTTACAAATTTAAATGAAGATTTCCTCAAAGAATTTGGATAAATCCAAGTTTGTCTTGTCAAAATATCCCACCAAAAAAATCATTCAGAATAACTAATCCTACCCCATACTACCCCTGCATTGCATTGTGTATCAACAAAATAATACAAGCCCATGCATACAAAAATGCACAAAGCAAATCAGGATCATACCATGTCTCTAAAAGCCTCAGCCTTGTTTTGAAAAATTTCCATCATTTAGTAGTGACAGCTCTGTTGAGTTTGAATAATGGAAAATTGATCATGTTTTCCCAAGGCCATCTCCATACAATATGCACAGTATAAGGATATCTCCACCTTCTTCACAAAACAGATGCTACAATATGGTTCTCTTACCTTGGTTGAAAGGCACAACCTAAAATAGTGAAGATTAGATGAAAATCCTTTCAAGGTGTTACCCATTTCTTCAAAAATGAGTGCTAACAAGTCAATAAATTGCTTCCCTGACTACAAAATGACATATAAATCATTTATCTGCCTCTGAGTGTCTTGTAAAATCCATGATGATACTCAAGTTATGAAGGAGATTAAATCTGGGTACCAACACCCAAATGGTTTCATTGCCAGGGGATTGTTTTAAATTCCCTAGAAAAATAATTTGCATTGCAGAGAATACTGACCACTATACTTGTTGGTGTCCATTTTGATCCTCTGTTATTTTCCCATCTTTCCCCATTGGTTCTGACATGCTCTAAAAAAATTTTCTTCAAACTTGGTGGTCTAAAATTTTTTTCTAGATTGAATGCTTTCAAAGGCTCACAAACTTATTATTTTGCCCCATTTTGAAAGAAAAATACATGTGTGCCTTACATATGTGCCCTAAATTTCCAAATCCATGGGCCTCTAAAGATCACTTTTTTCCATTTTTTTGCCTGTGGAGCTCATAGTTGCTCATTTTTTTCTCTTTTCCCTCAAAATATCTATCCCCATGGTTGAAACTTGCATAAAATCAATTTCCCCTTGTTTTTTGACCAAAAAATCCCTCACCCACGAAGAAAAAATCAAATTCAGGCATCTCTGGTAAATTCTGTGTTTTTTTATGGTTATACGGGTGTCATTTGACCATCAAAATTAAGGATCAAGCTACCCTACATGTGGCGTCACTTTTAGTTCATGAGATCGGTGGGTTTCTTTGAAAAACTTAGTGCATTTTTGGCTTTGGAAAAAATTACAAATATTACCCCCCGTAACTCCACATAGGAGGACACGTGTGTCATTTCTTATGCAAAGGTGGAATGGGAGGCTTGCAAAGACTTAGGAAAATTTTTTGCCTTTTTTGGAAGGGGGAAAATCTCACATTTGGAAAGGGTAAACTAAAGGCCAAACAAAAGGATGACATGTATAGGCAATCAGGAGGAGAGTGCACCATTGGTAGGCAAAGGCAAAATTTCTCCCTTTTGAAAAAGAGTGTCAAACTTTTTTCCTTAGCTAGTGGGTCCTTTTGCAATGGAGTAAGCCTAAATTACACCTCTGTTTACAATTCAAATGAAGTTATCAGTGGGGGGAAACAAATTGCTTAGATTTAACTCCAAGGACTGTGCAATTAAAGTCCAGGCCCGAATGAAGCACAAACGGGGAACACATGGTGGTGGCAGAAAGTGGGTCGGTGGGCTTGGCAGAGGCAAAATGGAATTTTTCCCTTTTGTAAAAAATTGGGGGTAAGTTAGAATGGAAATTTGAGGCATGGCTCCTATGAAAAACAAGTGAATGGGTTGTGTCACGTGGTGAGGAATTAAATCATGGAGGCAAAATGGGCCCATGGAAGAAAAATTGAAAATTTTCCTTGGTGAAAAAAGGGGTTAAAACATGAAATGAGCCCGTCAGAATTTTAAAATGATAGAGAGGATGACACATGTCAAGGATAGAGGTAGAGGTGCGGGACCACTAGGAAAAAAGTGAAAAATTTTTTAAATTTCCAAAAAAGGGTCAAAATGCACAGAATTGAGCTTCGATCCCAATGGGACCCACCATATGCCATACATGTCATCACCAAAATTTCAAGGGCGGAGGGGCAGAAAAAATTCAAATTTTTTCATTTTTCCAAAAATGTTAAAAAGTCAAAAAGTGAGCCCGAATTCATTCCCAATCATATTTTGACATGTGGAGGGCCCAGATTCAAGGAGAAAGAGCATATCAAGGGTAACTGTACATTTTCATTTTTGGCTGCCATTTTTACTCTAATAAGCTTGGAAATGTGAATTTTGCATCAATTTTGATCAAATTTTTGGTGAATTTGTGTCCTTTGTGCCTGTAAAGATCAATGCAAGTGGTTTTAGGGATTAATTTGCAGATTTGAGGTGTTTTTGAAATAAATTTTTACTCAGGCCCGTGTAAAACGTGAAATATCAAATTATAAAGTTACAGAATCAAATTTTGGAATGATAAGGATGAAATGATGAAATGAAAGGGGTCTGCATGCTTGGAGAATGAAAAACATGCCTCCACAATGGATAATGATGAAGGATTTGTAATGATTCACCATTTTTTGAAACACCTGGCAACTTTTGTTGCAAATTTGTTAAATGTCCCTATCTGCGAATCATGTTGGAATTTTGTAACAAACTTGATGTTGGGCATATTATTTTCTTGGGAAAGAAGGATCAAATGTAATTGAAAGTTATATAATGCATGTTTTGAGACATGCAAAAGGTTGGAGAAACTTAGAATTTCATGGGAAAATCTGGGAAGAAGCCCATTCTCTGAGAAACCACCTGAGAACCATTTCTAATTCCTTTTACATCAGATTTGTATCATGTTGAGTTGGTTTTAGTTGTAAAGCCATCAACAAGCTCTGAGATTGTTCTTATAACATTCCCCTGCTGATAGATTTGATCATTCTGGATTATTTTGTGTTGTCTCTTGGCAAAATTTGCATGCACTTATGTTTCAGAATGTTTTCAATTTGTGTTTCTTGCTCCTGTTGCAGTCTTGTGTTTAAAATATCTCTTGATCATACATGGTCTCATTTCTTGTTGATAGTTTAGTGGCATCTGCAGTCTCACATTTAGAAGAGCTTTCATCTGATAAAGAGATAAACAGATTTAAAATCACTTTACCTTCCTTGAATTTATGAGATTGTTTGTAAACCTTTGGGTGCACCTTAGGTCATGATAAAATAGAGATTTCTGGATGCTTTGTTGGTTCATCTACTTCAAGATTTTGTGGAAGGTTATCAAAGATTGTGTGGAAGAGTGTAGATCTGGGCCTCCATTTGGTGCACATATCCTGGTTGAAGGAGTATCTTAACCCTTTTGAAGCATTCTTGTTGTGTGGGTCTTACAAATTTCTTGCAAAGGTCCTCAAAGAATTTGGCAAATTCTGGTTAGTCTTGTCTAAAATATCCCACCAAAAATTCATTCAGAATAACTAATCCTACCCCATACTACCCCTGCATTGCATTGTGTGTCAACAAAAGAATACAATCCATTTACAAAAATGCACAAAGCAAATCAGGATCATACCATGTCTCTAGCAGCCTCAGCCTTGTCTTGAAAGCATTTCCATCATTTAGTAGTGACAACTCTGTTGAGTTTGAATAATGGAAAATTGATCATGTTTTCCCAAGGCCATCTCCATACAATATGCATAGTATAAGGATATCTCCACCTCCTCCACAAAAAAGAGGCTGCAATATAGGTTCTCTTACCTTGGTTGAAAGGTACAACCTATAATAGTGAGGATTAGATCAAAATCCTTTCAAGGTGCTACCCACTTCTTCAAATCCTTGAGTGCTAACAAGTCAGATAAATTGCTTCCCCAGCTACAAAATGACATATAAATCATTTATCTGCCTCTTAAGTGTCTTGTAAAATCCATGATGTTGCTCAAGTTGTGAAGGATATTAAATTTGGGTACCAACAAATGGTGTCATTGCCAGGGACTGGTTTTGAATTCCTGGGAAATAATTTGCTGCTGAGATTGATTATTTCATTTTCTAGTCCATGTCTATTTAGCCCGTCAACAACATGGGCATTCCATTAGTATTGTATTCTTGGGGATTTATGTGTAATTACAAATCTGAGTATCATCTTCTGATCAGATTTATAAGATTGGAATGAAGATTAGAGCTCTGAATTTGATATTCTCTTAGTTCAATCTGATCCATGTTCATACATATTTGAGATATTTGAATGCATATCAAACCCTGGTAAAGTCCCTTGTAAATTCTACATGCAAATACATTGTTGAAGCATCATTTTATAATCAGATTTGTAAGGATTGAGTGAAGATATAAGTTCTACCTGTAAATTTTATCCAGTTTCCAGTAGTAGTTGCACTTCATTTGCATTTTTGATTGATAAATTCAAAGAAAGGAAGGTCTGATCTATAAAGTTTGGCAATATTTTTAGTGCTGATAGATATTTGATAGAGTATTTTAGTGCATTTGCACAACTAGGGTGAAATTCCTTAGTGGTGACTCCATGTTGTTCTGATCTTGATAAATACCAGTGTCTTAACCTTTCTGTCATTTACTTTGGTGTTGCTAATCTCTACAAAACTAGAAGGAAGAAGATCTCTCTTCATTAGAGACTCTGCTAAGAAGTTGTTTACAGATTCAAGAAACTCAGAGTTGGAAGGGAGAAGAGTTTGGAAGGTTGTTAAAGGTCGGACATTAGGAAAAGATATATCCATTGGTGAGAGAGATCAGCCTTTGGTAGAGGATTATCACTCTTCTTCAAGTGATTCTGATTCAAGAAATCCTCTCATAAACTTGTTTTCCTCAGCTAGTGAAGGTCCTTCTACTGTACCGGGTAAGTTCCTTCTCCAATCTGCACCTCTGTGTTTCAATTCAAATAAAATTTTCCAAGAAAATCAGCACATAGAGAATACCAGTCTTGTGAATCACATTCTTGAGCCCCAAAGACCTTGCACTCCTCATCAGCTTGTGTCACCCCCAAGATCACCTCCACCAAACAATATGGCTCAGCCTAGACCTCCATTTGTTGTTAACACCTTTGGTCCTATAGACTTTAGAGGAATGGATGGTTACCCAAATCTTGTCCAACAAAATGTCAGAAATAGATTGCCAAAATTCCAAGGTAACAATGCAATAACTGGTGATCAGCATCTCAAACTTTTTGTTAACATGATGGAATATTTTGAGATAGAGTTTGAAGATGTGTATATTAAATTGTTCATTCATACACTAGAAGAGGATGCTAGGGATTGGTACAAGGATCTACCTGATAATTCAATTGATTCTTGGACTGAGATGAAGAATGCATTTAGGTTGCAATATGGTGACAAGCCTGATCCTAGATTTATCTTGTCTGAAGTTTGAGAATATCAAGAAGAACCCCAATGAATCAGTCCATGAATTTAACACAAGGTTTAACAAAACTTTGAGAAGGCTGCCTGTTAGTCTGAGGCCTTGTGATGAGTCTTGTTTAATCAAATATGCAGATGCATTTGATAAAAAGGTAGCCTATTACCTAAGAGACAAGAACCCTACCAATCTAAGACAAGCTTTCACCATGGCACTTCAAATTGAAAACAATATCAAAGCAATTGGGAAACCTCTCAAGAGAGATGGTGTAAAGTTGATAAACCCTGAAAAACCTCAAGCTAGCAAGGGTGCTGATTTAGAGGAGGTTGTGAAAACTTTGGCAGGGGCTGTCAAAGAAATCTCATATAAGTTGGCAAGAGCTGAGAAAGGAATTGGGAAAACTTCACAAGGTCAGCCAAGAGCACAAAACCATGACAGATTTTCCAATCATCCTAGAGGTGATCAAAGGGTAGATGATAGAGGAAAAGGACCCATGGGGTCTACAAATAGACATCCTCAAGCACGTGAAGGAAGAGTGTTACCTGATCCCCTAACTGCTAGGGTTGCTGCTATTGAAGAAGTTGTTGATATTGATTGGTGTGATAGGTGTTTTCTACCCCATCCTCCATGTGAAGTGGACCAGCAAGAAGGTGAAGCTAATAATGATGATGGTACTGATGATGATATTTGCATGGTGGGTTGTTCTTCAAGTCCACAAGGAGGAGCAACATCTACTGAAGTGATAAGTGCAAGGACAACTGCAACCTTTTGGGATTGCATCAAATGGGTACAAGTATTTCTTCCCCCTCATACTCTTGAAGTTGATGTAGTGCAAGCTTTTGAAATTCCTAACAATGACTTTGAATACTTAAGAGCTTTCATGACTAAGAAGTATGATGGTGGTATTCCTTCAGAGGAAGATAGACAATTGTTGATGAATGTTGTTGTAGCTCAAGAGAAAGATTATAACACTAGAAGAAAAGTTGTTAAGGGAGTTGGGCCTCAAGCCAAACCTAAAACACCCTTGCTCACAAGCATTCCAAAATAAGCTCCTAGAAGAGAAACACTTGCCAAAAGCTCTGTTGTCCCAAGAAAAAATTACAGTCCTCCTCATGCCCAAGCTGCCAAGAATCCCATGCCATCTGATGAATCTTCTTGTCTCCCTTCCAATGTTGTTTTGCCAAAGAGTGTTCCCTATGACATAGCCCAAGTATTGAGCCAAATCAAAGTGAGTGTTCCAATCATTGAGTTGCTTAGGATCCCTGAGCATAAGAAGAGAGCATTTGAGTACTTGGGATTGAAGGAGGAGAAGACTACTCCAGGAAGAAATGTAAATGTTGTTGAAACTCCTCCTCAAATCATTGCAGACCTTGAAACACCACCAGCAGTAGAGGATCTTGGAGAGACACCTGAGGTATATTTGGGGACATCCTTGGTTGATTCCCAATTGAATGTTGATCCATTCTTCACAACTTTGATCATAAAGGATAGGCTACTTCACAATTGTATGTTTGATTCTGGTGCATCATGTAATGTCATGCCTCTAGAAGTCATGAATGAGTTGGATATCAAAGTGACAACAACCTATGGAAAATGTACTACCATGGACTCAAGAGAAGTGTCAGTTGTTGGTTGTGTGAAGGGTTTGGTAGTGCAGCTTGCATCTTATCCCAGGAGGAATTTAAAATTGGATGTTGTGATTGTTGATTTCCCTACCAAATGGGGTATGTTATTGTCAAGAAAGTGGGCTGCAAGTGTTGGAGGGAGTGTCCAAATGGATATGTATTTTTCCACCATTCCCATTGAGGGCAGCCTTGTCAAGCTCTATGGAGAAAAGAAAATGTTGCATCTAATTGAGGACCCAAACAATGCTTCTTATGAAGTATTATTTGTTGATGTTGATGTTGATAATTTTATTGGTTTTGCTGATGGTAAAGAACACAAAATGGATCAGTCAAAGTGCCTTGAATAGGTATGTTCTCCTTGGACCTTTCTATTTGATGGAGCTTGCTCCAAATTTGGAAATGGTGCTGGTGTAATTCTGATTTCTCCTAGCTTGGAAGAATTTGTCTTTTCCTTCAAGCTTAATTTTGAATGTACTAACAACATTGCTGAGTATGAAGGCTTGTTGTTGGGTCTGATAATCACATGGAAGTATGGTGTCAAGGACATCATTGTAAAGGGAGATTCAAAGCTAGTTGTCAAACAAATAAGAAAATTGTATGCTACAAAAAATCAGCGGATGAAACAGTATAAGCATGTATTTTGGGATCTAATTGAGATGTTTGATTCCTTCAATATTGTGCACCATGACAGAAGTTTCAATGTTGCTGCTGACAAGTTGGTAGTGATGGGGTCAAGATTTGGAGATTACACCATTTCACCTTATTGTGAGTACAATGTTGAAGTGTTAACTAGGCCAGCTGTCCCTGACAACATCAAGCATTGGCAAGTGTTTAATGATGATGCTCAAGTGCAAAGGTTCTTACAAAATCAAGGTGAGTTTGTAGATCAACATATTGATTGGGAACCAATGGTGTGTGTGACTGAAGGAAGAGAGACTTTGTTTGGAAAAGATATTATCCAATTGAAAACTAACACCATTCCTAGAGGTCTTGTTGCTCTTGAGTCAAATTTTAGCAATGTTGATTACATCATCAATAGAAACATATCTACCTCAAGGGATGTGGAAGAGCATGACTTGGGAACAAAGGAAAAACCAAGGAAATTTTGGTTGGGTAGTAGTTTAAACAAGGAAGAAAAATAGTCCTATCTTCAATTGTTGAAACAATATCAAGACTTCCTTGCCTGGTCATATTCAGAGCTGAAAGCATATAGAGAGGACTTGTTTCAACATGAGATCCCTCTTGAGAAAAATGCCAAACCATTTAGACAAAAGCAAAGGCCAATTAATCCACTCCTCTCCATGAAAATGCAAGATGAATTGAAGAAACTGAAGGAGGGAGGGATCATTCAGCCCACAAGGTATTCATCTTGGGTTGCAAACCTTGTGCCAGTCAGAAAGAAGAATGGAGATATCAGACTTTGTGTAGACTTTAGAAATCTGAATAGAGATTCATTGAAAGACAATTATCCTTTTCCAAACATGGAGAACATGTTGCAGTTAGTGACTGGATCTGAATTGTTGTCCACCTTGGATGGTTTCTCTGGCTACAATCAGGTTGTTGTCAAGGAGTCAAAAAGATTTAAAACTACCTTTACCACTCCTTGGGGAACATATGTTTATGTGAGAATGCCTTTTGGTCTCATGAATGTTGGAGCTACCTTCCAAAGAGCAATGGATGTTGCTTTTGCTGGTTATATAAATGACTTCATTGTAGTTTATCAGGATGATGTGACTGTATTTTCAAGGAGCAGAGAAGATCACTTGCAACATTTGGAAAGAATGTTGATCAGATGTAGAGAATTTGGAATCTCTCTCAATCCAAAGAAGTGTCACTTTGGGGTGCAAAAGGCCAAGCTACTTGGTCATATTGTTTCAAAGGCTGGTGTCATGATTGACCCTGAGAGAATAGAAGCAATCAGTAAGGTGCCAATTCCAAGAATGAAGAAGGGCATCCAATCTTTCTTTAGGAAGATCAACTTCATTAGAAGGTTTGTGTCCAATTTTGCTGAGTTGACTCTTCCTATCACATGCATGTTAAAGAAAGATCAAGTTATCAAATGGGAGGAGGCTGTTATTCAGGATTTTGAAGGAATCAAGGAAGCACTTAAACATGCACCTGTCTTGGCAGCTCTGAATTACAAAAAGCCTTTCCAAATCTTCTCCTTTGCTTCTGAAAATACTATTGCATCTGTTTTTCTCCAAAAGGATGAAGATGGGGCTGAGAGGCCTATTTCCTTCTTTAGCAAGGCTTTACAAGCTGCTGAGTTAAAATATACAATCATGGAAAAACAAGCATTTTCCTTGGTGAAAGCAACAAAGGTTTTCAGGCCTTATATTTTAAGTTCAAAAGTTGTTTCTTATGTTCCCCACACCATGGTAAAAGACATCTTATCAGAGATGGAGGTCTCAAGTAAAAGATGTAGATGGGTGAACAAACTGCAGGAGTATGATATGGACATCCAAACCACAAATTTGGTAAGAGGTTTGGGTCTTGCTAAGCTCATGGCTGAGAGCAACTTGCAGACTGTGGAAGTGAATGAAGTAGAAGAAGAAAGGGTAGATGTTCTTGGGAAATTGGTAAGTTCTGAGTGGTACAAGGATATAATTTTTTACCTCAGACACCTATGCTATCCTGGTCATTTAAATAAAAATCATAAAAGATCCCTCAAGCTGGCTTCTCAAAAATACATCATCACTGACTTTGGGTTGGCTTGGAAGAACCCTGAAGGTGTCCTCTTGAAGTGTGTAACTGAAGATGAAGCTCCCAAAGTGATTGCTGATTTCCATGGGGGAGTTTGTGGAGGACACTTTTCTGGAAGGGTTACAACACACAAGGTTTTGAGAGCTGGTTATTGGTGGCCTACTCTCTTCAAAGATGCAACCATGTTGATTAGAAAATGTGAAAGCTGCCAGCATTTCTCTGGAAGAATGAAAGCTTCAAGCTCCTTTCCCTTGTATCCTGTATCAATTGAAGCTCCTTTAAAATAGTGGGGGATGGACTTCATTGGTGAGATATCAAACCCTTCCAGTGCTAGACATAAATGGATCCTTGTAGCCACAAATTACTTCACCAAGTGGGTAGAGGCAATCCCCACCAAGAAAGCAACACACCAAGTTGTTATGGACTTCTTGTTGAATAATATCATATGAAAATTTGGTGTGCCAGTCAAAAATTGTGGCTGATAATGCCATGTGTTTCAGAGATAAACCTTTGATGGCAATGTGCAAGGAGTATGGAACCAATCTGACTTATGCTTCAAACTATAACCCCCAAGGGAATGGATAAGTTGAGTCCAGCAATAAGAACTTATTGAAGATCATTAGGAGGACCTTGGAGTTAAACAAGAGAAAATGGGGTGAACAACTAAAATTTGTAGTTTGGGCTGATAGAATCACTGCCAAGAGAGCTACTAGTAAGAGCCCATTTGAGTTGGTGTATGGAACTCAAGCTCTGCTTCCCTTACATCTATAATTATCTTCATTTCAGTTTGTTCAATAACTTGAGGATCAAGAGGTCAGTCCATATGAAGCAAGGATTAATCAGATTATGGAGCTAGATGAAGAGAGAAGAGCATCCCACCAGAGGCATGTCAGATTTAGAGAGAAGTTGAAAATATTGTTTGACAAGAAGGTCACTCCTAGGGCCTTCAATATTGGAGATTTGGTTTTGTTATGAGACAACAGAAATGAGCATAAGGGAAAACATGGAAAATTTGATGCATTATGGATGGGTCCTTACTCCATTGATATCAGAATTGGTCAGAATACCTTTTTTCTCAAAGATTTAGATGGGGAATTTACTTGAACTACCTATTAATGGCAGCGCATCTGAAGCATTTCTTGGATTAATCCCCAAATTTGAGGTATGCACCACTTGTACAGTGTATAGTGTTTGGTTTTTTGCTCTATTTTTGGTGTTTTGTCAGTTTGTGGTTTGCCTTGGTGTGTGGTAGCCATTTTTGTCGATGTTCTCAGCTAGTTTTTTGGTGGTTTTGGCTCATGAATCCTTTTCCCAATGGATTATTTTTGCACTTGGTCTACTTATTATTCTTGTGGAACTCATTGGGAGTGCCCATCCCCGAGTAGGAGTCGATGTTGGTGTCCATTTTGATCCTCTATTATTTTCCCATCTTTCCCCTTTGTTCTACATGCTCAAAAAACATTTTCTTCGAACTTGGTGGTCTGTAAACTTTTTTCTCCAGATTGAATGCTTTCAAAGGCTCATAAACTTATTATTTTGCCCTACATTTTGAAAGAAAAATACATGTAGTGCTCTTACTGTGTGCCCTAAATTTCCAAATCCACGTGCCTCTATCATTTTTTTCCATTTTTTCCGGCCTGTGGAGCTCGTAATTACTCGTTTTTTGCACTTTTCTCTCAAAATATCTATCCTCATGGTTGAAACTTGCATAAAATCTATTTTCCCTTATTTTTTGAGCAAAAAATCCCTTACCTATGAAGAAAAAATCAATTCGGGCATCGATGGTAAATTCTTTGTTTTTTTACAGTTATACGGGTGTCATTTGCCCGTCAAAATTAAGATCAAGCCATCCCTCACACGTGGTCACTTCTGGTTGGATGAAATTTGGCATGTTTTTTCTAAAAACCTAGTGTTTTTTATTTTTGGAAAAAATTTACAAATATTCCCCACAGCTCCGCAGGTCACAGATGAGGACACGTGTCTCATTTTTATGCAAAGGTGGAATGGGAGCCTGGCGGAAGACTTAGGAAAAAATTTCCTTTTTTGGCGAAGGAAAAAAGGTGTAGAAAGGGCCGCGAGTCCACAACGGTGCAAAAGGAGACACGTGGCAGGGGCGGAGGAGAGTACGGGCCACTGGGGGTAAAGGGAAATTTCTCCCTTTTGCAAAAAGACTTAAAAGAAAAGTTTGAAGCTGCGAGTCTGCAATAGAGTAGGGGGTGGGCACGTGGTAGCTTGGCGGATGTAGAAGGAAGTGCGGGCCAATAGGGGCAAAGGGGAAATTATTCCCTTTTTGCAAAAGGACTTAGAACAAAGAATTAAGTCGTGGGTCCTAATGAATCCATGGGGAGACACATGGCGAAGACAGAGCGGGTCGGCTGGCCGGTGGAGGAAAAAGGGAATTTTTTCCCTTGGTGAAAAAAGGGGTTAAAACATGAAATAAGCCCTCAAAATTTGAGCGATAGAGAGCATGACACATGTCAAGGACAAAGACTAAGATGCAGGTCCACAGGAAAAAAGTAAAAAATTTCCAAATTTCCAAAAAAGGTCAAAATGCATAGAATTGAACCACAATCCCAATGGGACCCACCATATGCCACGTGTCATCACCAAAATTCAAGGGTAGGGGGGCTGAGAAAAAAATCATTTTTTCAAAAATGTTAAAAAGTCAAAAAGTGAGCCCGAATTCATTTCCAATCATATTTTGACACGTGGAGGGCCCAGATTGAAGGAGAAAGAGTAGATCAAGGGTAACTGTACATTTTCATTTTTGACCGCCATTTTTGCTCCAGGAAGTGTGGAAAAGTGAATTTTGCATCATTTTTCATCAATTTTTTGGTGAATTTGTGTCCTTTGTGCCTATAAAGATCAATGCAAGTGGTTTTAGGGATTAATTTGTAGATTTGAGGTGTTTTTGAAATAAATTTTTACTCAGGCCCATGTAAAATGTGAAATATCAAATTATAAAGTTACAGAATCAAATTTTGGAATGATAAGGATGAAATGATGAAATGAAAGGGGTCTGCATGCTTGGAGAATGAAAAACGTGCCTCCACAATGGATAATGATGAAGGATTTGTAATGATTCACCATTTTAGAAACACCTAGCAACTCTTGTTGTAAATTTGTTAAATGTCCCTATCTGCGAATCATGTTGGAATTTTGTAACAAACTTGATGTTGGGCATATTGTTTTCTTTGGAAAGAAGGATCAAATGTAATTGAAAGTTATATAATGCATGTTTTGAGACATGCAAAAGGTTGGAGAAACTTAGAATTTCATGGAAAATTTTGGGAAGAAGCCTATTCTCTAAGAAACCACTTAAGAACCATTTCTAATTCCTTTTGCATCAGATTTGTATCATGTTGAGTTGGTTTCAGTTGTAAAGCCATCAACAAGCTTTGAGATTGTTCTTATAACATTCCCCTACTGATAAATTTGATCATTTCTGGATTATTTTGTGTTGTCTCTTGGCAAAATTTGCATGCACTTATGTTTCAGAATGTTTTCAATTTGTGTTTCTTGCTCTTGTTGTAGTCTTGTTTTTAAAATCTCTCTTGATCATACATGGTCTCATTTCTTGTTAATAGTTTAGTGGCATCTGCAGTCTCACATTCAGAAGATCTTTCATCTGATAAAGAGATAAACATATTTAAAATCACTTTACCTTCCTTAAATTTTGAGATTGTTGTAAACCTTTGGGTGCACCTTAGGTCATGATAAAATAGAGATTTATGGATGCTTTTTTGGTTCATCTGCTTCAAGATTTTGTGGTAGGTTTATCAAATATTGTGTGGAAGAGTGTAGATATGGGCCTCCATTTGGTGCACATATCTTGGTTGAAGGAGTATCTCAACCCTTTTTGAAGCATTCTGGCTATGTGGGTCTTACAAATTTCTTACAAATGTCCCCAAAGAATTTGGCTAATTCTTGTTAGTCTTGTCTAAAATCTCCCACCAAAAATTCATTCAGAATAACTAATCCCACCCCATACCACCCCTGCATTGCATTGTGTATCAACAAAAGAATACAATCCATTTACAAAAATGCACAAAGGAAATCAGGATCACACCATGTCTCTAGCAGCCTCAGCCTTGTCTTGAAATCATTTCCATAATTTAGTAGTGACAGCTCTATTGAGTTTGAATAATGGAAAATTGATCATGTTTTTGAAAGGCCATCTCCATACAATATGCACAGTATAAGAATATCTCCACCTCCTTCACAAAACAGAGGCTGCAATATAGGTTTTCTTACATTGGTTTAAAGGCACAACCTAAAATAGTGAGGATTAGATCAAAATCCTTTCAAGGTGCTACCCACTTCTTCAAAGCCTTAGTGCTAACAAGTCAGATAAATTACTTCCCCGGCTACAAAATGCCATATAAATCATTTATCTACCTCTGAGTGTCTTGTAAAATCCATGATGATGCTCAAGTTGTGAAGGAGATTAAATCTAGGTAGCAACACCCAAATGGCACCGTTGCCGAGGACCGAACCCGGGTCACTCACATGACAGGCGAGAATACTTACCACTATACTACTCTGATGTTGGTGTCCATTTTAATCCTCTATTATTTTCCCATCTTTCCCCATTGGTTTGCATGCTCTAAAACATTTTTCTTTGAACTTGGTGGTCATCAAACTTTGTTCTCCAGATTGAATGCTTTCAAAGGCTCATAAACTTATTATTTTTCCACATTTTGAAGTAAAAATACATGTGTGCCTTACTACATGCCCTAAATTTCCAAATCCATGGGCCTCTATCATTTTTTCCATTTTTTCCGGCCTGTGGAGTTCTTAGTTGCTCATTTTTTGCTCTTTTTCCTCAAAATATCTATCCCCATGGTCGAAACTTGCATAAAATCAATTTCCCCTTGTTTTTTGAGCAAAATATCCCTCACCCATGAAGAAAAAATCAAATTCAGGCATCTCTGGTAAATTATGTGTTTTTTTACGGTCATACGGGTGTCATTTGCCCATCAAAATAAAGATCAAGTCGTCCCTCACACGTGGCCGCTTCTGGTTGGATGAGATTCGGCGGGTTTTTTCTAAAAACTTAGTTTTTTTATTTTTGGAAAAATTTGTAAATATTCCCCGCAGCTCCGTAGGTCCCAAAGGAGGACACGTGTCTCATTTTTATGCAAAGGCGGAATGGGATGCGGCAGAAAACTTAGGCAAATTTTGCCTTTTTTGGTGAAGGAAAAAAGATGTGGAAAGGGCCACGGGTCTGCAACGGTGCAAAAGGAGACACATAGCTGGTGCAGAGGAGAGTGCGGGCCACCATGGGCAAAGGGGAAATTTCTCCCTTTTGCAAAAAGACTTAGAAGAAAAGTTTGAAGCCACGGGTCTATAATGGAGTAAGGGGTGGACACATGGCAGCTTGGCGGGTGTAGAAGGAAGTGCGGGCTGGCGGGGGCAAAGGGGAAATTATTCCCTTTTTTGCAAAAGGAATTAGAATAAAGAATTAAGTTGTGGATCCAAATGAAGCCACGGGGAGACACGTGGTAAAGACAGAGCCAGTCGACAGGCTGATGGAGGCAAAAGTGAATTTTTTCCATTTTTTTAAAAAGACTTAGAATGGAAGATTTGAGGCGTGGCTCCGTGACAAATCAAAATAGGACACATGGTGAGGACCAAGATTGGAGGTGCGGGCCCGTGGAAGAAAAATGGAGGGGTAATAAGCCATAGTCCAAACATGGTGGTTGGTGACTCATTGTTTGGGCTGAAAAAACTTAGAAGATGCCTCTAAAGAAAATTTAAGTTCTACATAAGCTATTTATAGAGTTATGTTGTTTTGTTTTAACATAGTATATATAATTTTATCATATACTTGTATTCATAGAAAGTTTGTTATAAGAAACATGTAATAAAGAAAGAAAATGTGGCATTAAAAGACGTGGGATGGAACACAAAAGTATTTAATCAATGGGCCCAAGATAGTTAGTTTATATTGGTAAGACATGTAATATTCAATTTTTTGTACACGTAAACTATAAATTAAAATTGAACACTTTTTACATTTTATCATTACATTTCGTTAGGGTAAAAATATTGGAATGATGTAGAGGATTTAGAGAAGAACAAGAATAATGAGGAAAAAAAGAGGATTACAAAGATCACAATGAATGGGATTATGAGGATAAAAATGATAATCAAGTTCAAGAAGAGAAAGAAGAATTTGAGGATCATGGGGAGGTGGACGAGATTAATCATTGGGATATTTAGGATGTAGTTTTGCATCTATTTTTTTATAATTCGTAAGGGACCCCCTATTACTCCCTCAAAATTACATTGTTAGATATTATTATAAATCAATTTTGAATTCAAACAATGTCTTTTTTTATTATTAATAATAATATTTGGATACTTTACAAATTATTAGTGTACAATTTCTCAGTGACAATACAATGTAAATAATAACTTAGTATATAGTTTTTAATAATTATAAATAATTAAATAATGATAATATAGTTATTCGTAATTATACCATTTTTAATCATAATTAATTATATTTATATTTTTAATTTATCCAAACAACATTATGCCCCATTTTTTCCACCCCTCAATGTTAATGATGTAGGTCTTGCATCATTTTGAGATGGCATAAAGTAGACACACTTTTGATTCAAAAATGGCACAAAAGTGATACAAATTTGACGCAACTAAAATTTCTAGTTGCGTCTTGTTTGCTTAAATTTTGCACCACAAAATTTGAAACAATATCTTGTAAGAAACACATAGAAAAAATCCCAAAAAGGTCAATTTACAATGAAAAAATGTGTCAAAATATGATGTGAATTCGCACATTGTGTAGTAGTGCATGGGGGAAAACATGATACAGATTAAATTTTGTAAAAACCATGATAATGTTGCAATATATCTTTAATCCTCAACAGACATGGTCTAGGATGTAGGTTTTATAATTATATGAAGGTACAAGTAGATAAAGTAAATGTACAAGTGTGTCCAAGGGGATATCCCTTTTATAGATACCTACTATAGAAGCCTAAATTCTACTCACGCCTAATGTCTCTTTTGATTCAGTTGATCAATGACACTTCGTCAATTAGCTACTCTTCGCTCCATTCTCGGATGCTCATTTTTGACACCTTATTGGTTTTATTCCTCCTATATTCAACCCATTTATTTAATAAATCCCCTTTTATTATCTAAACATATTCTTATTTCCCTCTGGGTAACTTCTAGAGGATTTGTAGGCTATCTATCAATCACATCTAGTTAATCTGACTCCCCTCAACTCTCAATGAGTCTCTAATCACTTGATAATCAAGTTTAACTAGCCAAAACCTAGCTTAACTAGTCCAAAGCATGTTTACCACTCCTAATCATAAAGTCATTTTGGCTTACCTTTATTCCCATATACACCCAAAGTTCAAATTATTCCAAAGAGAAAACTATAAATACAAGGCTAGGCCTTCCCATTCAAGACTTACAACTTTACACAACACAAAACCAAAACAAGTCTAAGAAAGCTAGGATTCCATTTGTATTAGCTTTAGCTAATAAGGCATTTGATCTTGGCCATACTCAATTGTTGAAATCTCCTCCATCTTACATCCATCAACTCCAAATCTAGTTAGTAAGGGAATATCCAAGATTGTCCTTATAGCTAACTTAGAGAGATCTCTTCACTATTTTTGAGTGAACAACACACAAATTTGATTGCTAGGATCTTCTAGGTTCATATTAATTAGCATTAAAAGAGTAGAGATTTAAGTTAGACATGTTATTTTGATGTTTGTTTTATTGATAAAGCAGGTTGAAGGGACCCGTTCCATAATCCTTAAGATGATGCCAGCTCCTTAGGAGAACAAAAGGGCTACAATAGCCAAAACAACAATTTTCTACCAGCTTAACAAAGATAAAAATATCCTAGAAATACTTCCCACCCTGGGATGGAAAATAATCATCAATGCTTCCCGTGCGTCCTTTTTTATTTTTCTACTTCTTTACCTCTTGCCATTTACCTAGATCAGATGAAATAACCAGCGCAATGTCATTGGGATTTGCCAAAGCCATCAAATTTTCTGACACTGAATCCTGCTCTAATTCCGAAATTTCATAAATATGTCCCCTTTTCAAACCACCTATAACCAGGTGGTTTTCTTGAAATCCCATCTCTCTATCATTCTTCTCTATAAAAATTTTACCATTAGAGGTAAAATTATTCGGATTATCTTTAAAATTTGATGCAGATACCAAGTCAGGGTTTACATAGCCCCATCCACTCAAAGATGTCGATCCAGTTTTTTTTTAGATTTTTGATTCTTATTGAAGGGACATGAAGCTTGCAAATGGCCCGTATTTCTGCATAATCTACACTGAAATGTAGTATTCTCATAGTCTAAGACCTAGATATACTAAAAATCACTAAAATTAAGGTTGATTTCCTTTGCTTAAATCAATTTCAATGCAAATTCGGGCAAACAAACACAGACCTGAATGTGTTCTGTCCAGGTCCTCTTTTATAAATTTTCCCAAAATGTTCCCAATATTGTCTAGGGCATACCACAAATGTAAGGGGAGGTTAGGAAGCCTGACCCAAACTGGTGTTTTCACCACTGAATAAGTATTCGGATCGAAATCTAGGAACCATGGAGTGATAAATAAACCCACATGTCCCCAAACACAAGGACCATCTATCAAAACACACTAGTAATCTTCAGGTTCTCTAAAATGGACAAGGAAAAATCCTTTAGAACAGAGAGAAATTTCACATTTTTTGGTCCAATTTTCGAAAACCCACTCATACAGTTCTGAGGAGGAAGGCCAAAAACCATTAAACCTACCAATAATGGCATCCCGTGATAAGGTTTTTAAATATTCTTTAAATTCTAGATTTTTTATGGTGAGCGAAGGAATCTCCTCAGCCAGGTCGACCAGAAAGGCCTAGTTATTTGATGTATTCTTTCTTGAGGATCGGCTGCCCTTGTTTTCAAGTGCATCTTTGAAGGAGACATCCTTCTAGGTATGCACCAAGCCATGACTGTCTGAATCTCCAGCTCCCTTATTCCTACTATCATCCCTACCCAAGTCACCATCTCTAGATGGATTTATTTATGGAGCCCTAGGGTTACGGCACAGCTCCAGTTCCTTCTTATCTCAGTCAGCCTGGTCCAGCACTCCACCACCAACTAGTGACCCCTTCAAAACATGGTCGAACTCATTCACTATTCCATTCTTGACATGTGCATCATTTTTTTTCCTGTAATCAACCTCCTTGTTAGTTTTTGGGTTCACACTCTTTCCCTCCATCACCAATCGCTCCGTCCTAATCCTGAATTTTTTCCTAACATATGATCAGTTAACATAAGAAAAAAATTTAATCGAAAAGGCTGGGTTTGAATCTAGGTTGTTGTCTCTATAGGCTAAGTCCCCACCAGTTCACCACAAGTTCATCCCCAACCCCCAAGGTGACATGAAAATGCCCCACTCCACATGTTGTAGGTAAATCAAGATATGAAATCCTGGGGGCTGGGTTTGAACCTGGGTTGTTGGCTGTACAGGCTAAGTTCCCCACCAGTTCACCATAGGGTCATCCCCTAAATTTAATTGAAGAGGCTGGGTTTGAATCTGATTTGTTGCCTCTAAGAGCTAAGTGCCCCACCAATTCACCATAGGGTCATCCCCAACCCCCAAGGTGACATGTAAATGCCCCACTCCACATGCCACAGGTAAATCAGGATATGAAATCCTAGGGGCTGGGTTTAAACCTGGGTTGTTGGCTCTATAGGCTAAGTGCCCCACCAGTTCACCACAGGGTCATCCCCTCACATGTTATTTTGATTTTATTTCAAATTTATATCCATGTTTACAGTATTTATTATTGATTACCTCTTATCATGATTGTTTATTGTTAGGTTAGTCTAAAGGCTTTGGAACTTTTAGTGTTTTGTTTCATTTCTAATATATTTTCTAACTTGTACATGAACACACCTACCCACATGGAATGCATAGAGATGAATGACCCATAACATTTACTAAAATATTTTAACTAACTTTTTTACATTAGAGGCATGATCTACAACATGTGAAAGTATAAACACAATTATAAACTCGAGTCAACCACTCATAGATGCAGATTTGGAAAATTGTTTCTAGATGTATTGAATGTGTCTAGTAATATTTTTCATGACTTGACAGCTCCCTCAAAAGTAAAATTAAATATGGAAGATATAAAATAAATATTAAAACTCTTTAAATGACCCATGTTTCCAATCATTTAGTGATTTATACACACCGAAAAATTGTAAACGGTATCATAATCCAAAAGTGGTTAAAAGATAACTAATGATTAGTTTAAGCTTGAAAAATGGATTGACTTTGTCTACAAACTAATTTGTAGTATTTAAAGATGTAAATTGAGTAATTTGGAAATAATATGAACACCTCTCCATTGAGTGAATATACAATAAAAATAGAAAAAGATGACCCATTTTTCCGTTATTTTGTGAATAGAGTTGTAGAGTATGAACTTATTAAGCTCTTTCAAATTAGGATAAGTGGTTGATCACATGGATTATTTACATTTATAACCAAAATTCATAATTAATTATCCCTTCGAGGTAATAATTTCAATGACCATCAATAGTGGGAATTTGTATAGATCCAAAGTCTATGGAATTGAGTCTAACTTGTATCATCAATGCCTCGCTCATGATGCACCACTTTATTGATTATATATATTCCAGGGAATTATATCCTAATACTTCAAATATCACATCAAACCTTGAATAATACATACATGTGTACATCTAGAACGTGGACATTATATCTATACTACACACTTCATTTTCTTTAAAAAAACCAAGCTAGATTCATTTTATCCCTGCTTGAGGTTGTGAAAGTGTAATCTATCTATTTTTATATGTTATATTTAATTTAAATTTGTGAATAAATTGGTAAAATTATTGGATGTAGAATATATATTATTAAAAATAAATTAATTATGTTTTTCTGATCGAGGACCTTGAAAATATTCATGCATTACTTGTCATACAAAAGATATTTCAAACACATAATGGTAAATGTTTTCACATAGATTATTGATCCTCATTTTCCACCTTAAAATAGTATGGGATATCAATAGGGTAGTATTTCAACCAAACATATTCTATTAGATACTACCTGGTGATATTTTTAGATATCTCAAACAATAAACCCTTCACAATAAACATATATTGTAAAGAGGCTAAGGACATACCATATGGTGTGTGAAAAGACATTATTTTTATGACATATATCAATACTAATTGGAAGTTATATATATTAAGGGGTGATTTAGGATCATATTTTTAACATAGAAGAAAGGTCTTATGGCTGAAAAATAGGGTATGGGATTGAGTACAACTTATATCATCAGTGAATCACTTGCAATGTGACACTTTACTTCTTATATATAGTCAATGGAATTCAATATTAATATGTCTAGTCTTGCATCAAGTTATTATGACCAAATTACAGAAGCCCCCGATTGAAAGGTTTTAGGGACTAGGGCATTTGGTGTAATTTGTGTAACATTGAGTTATCTCTCAAGTTGTGGGACTTGCGGGCTTGAGAAAACCCTCCACAGAAAGCTAGTTCTTACTCCTAATCCTAACTACCACAAACTACTTTTAATGCACAAAAGAAAACTACCTAATCCTATTCTAACCTTCCAAGGAGACAGGAAGAGAGTGTGCACGGAAAATAAACCTACACTAAGAGTAGTGATACACCAATAAAAGGATATGCTAGACACAATCCAACTGCCTGAAATGGGAGAGGTGAGAAATGGAGATGGTGTATAAGATCCACCATAGTCCAAGGATGAATTCACACATAACTCCATTTGTTTCCCTTTAAACACAGCTTCCACAGACTTGCAATAAACATCATAAAAATGAACATTGTACCCTATAATGAGGAGATGCAATTAGAGACAACAAATCATGCAGAGGATGGAAAAAATTCATCACAGAACATAAGTCATTACTCCATTAAGTTTACACAGTACAACATTCATGGAAAGAGGTAAGAAAATGCCATTACATAGCTTGGAAAGGAGGCTTAAACTCAAAATCCAGCCTAGAAGATAAGAAAGAGAGGGGTTAGGAGGAAAAATTACTAACTTTACAAATAAGCCCATATTACAATTTATAGAAGAGAGGGAAGAGAGGGAAGAGAGGGAAGAGAGAGAATTGCAATCCTAAAATATTCGTTCTAGCCACTTGCAAGTGATAATAAATGAATATAATTGATGGTATTTTACTTTAAAAAGGCTCCCCATGTTGTCCCATGACTTGTAGCAGAGAAATAATGATTCCCCATACCAATTTAATGCACTCTCAACCACCTAGTAATTGCCAGACTGAACTAGGCTCATTTTCTACAACATTATCCATCAAATATTCATCAATTTTAGAATTTCTTGATTTTTGTGTGAAGGAATCATAATAAAAATTCCAAGGAGACTAATTTTTTGAGATTCCATTGAGAAATGCTCAAGATATGGTCATCTGAGCAGAAGTAGCTATTTGAGTTTGCCAGGCATTTCTTGCAATACACGGGACTTTGAATTAAAATCCTGCTGGAAAGTTCATTTAAATTATTTCCTCTCTTTCCCAATGTTTCCACATCATTAAAATTCTTTGGGTGGTATTTAAAAATGGTGGGCCCATCTTGTGTCCTTTATATATATTTAGGAGGGGGAAATTTTAATATTTTAAAACTTTGAAAAGGGCCAACTCGGCCATCTCAATCAAGTTGGATCTCACCTTTTCACCACCACCAATTCCTTTTCTTATGGGCTGATATCTTGCTTTATTGTTTGGTACCTCATTAAGACCTCCTTTTCATTGGACCATGGGCTCAATCCTTCCCATATGCTATGTCACCTCGTGCATCAGGTCCCATTGTCTACACTTGGCATTTGTTTGATATACCACCCCGCTCACTTCCAACCCAGTGATTCCATACATCCACCAACCCCTTATAACACCAGACTCAATTCCATGTTGTTGCCTTGTATTACAGGTATAGGCTCCCCATGGTGAACCCAACTCCATGCGGCCTAGGTCATTTATGTCGCCCTAACCCAACTTACCCGCAACACGGGCCTCCAACACCCCATCGGATCCGCATAGCTCACCTAGCCCAATTGACTCCGTGGATGGGAAATTGAATCACCCCTTCTACGCATAGCATCACCTAAGGAAAAGTCAGGCTACGTGATCATGCGTGTCCCATGGGCTGTTTGGTCCACTTTTCTCTATTATTCTTGCACTACTCATTCACCACAGTAAGTTTTGGCCAATTATACATAGATGTCCTAAATTTATTTTAGGCTGCTTGGGCCATTTTCTTTCACTTTCACCACATTTGAATTAGAATGACTCCACGCCTGGATAATCAGCTCACCAAATCCAACATTGAACCCCGCCATTTTGCTAAGTCATCCGCTCATCTTCAAAATTGCACAAGCACGTCTATTTCAAAGCAGAGCTTGGTTTGTGTTGTCCATAACTCGACCTCAAACCAAGACCCAGGTACTGATTTTTACAAGCTAACTCACTTCATGAAACATGATCTCATTATAAATATCGTGGATCATCTAATTCAGGAACTTAATGTGATCAGTTGGAAAATATGAATGGTAGCTTGATGACTTTAAGAAACTTTCCTTCGTTAAATCAACTCTCTCACCATTATGAGTGTGTAACATGTTGACTCACCTCCGTGCTTAGTACTCATTCACTAGAAATAAATCATCATCAACATAATACATAGAATTAACCTTTTCCAAACAAAATAGCTCAGTGTTCTTGTTCTTGATGAACTGGTGGTTCATCCATTATCTGAGATATTCCTGTGTTGAAATGAGTTCACTGTAATGCCCTAGACTCGGCCTATTTTGTAAGGGAATATCTCACATGGTCATGGTGAACGGATCATATTTCCTCAAGTTTTCCCGATTGATTCCATGAAAACAATTTGGTGGCCCATCTTGCATACTCGACCCCTCACAACTAGTGTAGCTTAGTTTGGGTAAAATAACTCAATGAGCTCCATCTTCTGTGTAGTAGCATGGTAGCCTTATATTCGACTTGACTTCCTCTAAGTAGGTTTTCTTCTCAACACGTGAATTTGATGCCTCTCAATAGTGAATGGCTTAGTGAGACTGACTTGATCATAATGTGGAACTTGGTACCCTTCGACGATTCATTTGGCATACAACTTGATTTGGCAATACACGGGCTTGATGGGGCCTTTACTTGACTCGGCTTTAAGTGCAATGGCTCAGTGAAGTACTAGCAAGCTCAGTTTATATATAAAAACTTGGTTCTCATTACATTAGTCAGCTCACCCATCAGAATTTTCTCGATCCTCTCTATTATTAAACAACCAACTCAATAGAAAGATCCAACTCGGCCACTCCTAATGAGCTATTCTTATAACTGAAGGTTTTCCCTTAAAATTCAACACTTAGCTTTAAAAAAAATTGGAATTTTTTGGATTTTCCAAGTGCACTAGAGCTACGAGGATATATCGGGGAAATGTTTAGATGAATCATAAAATTTTGTTATTTTTCTTGCAAGGTGGGCCTCATGTTTGATGCTTCCTCATTTAGAAAAATTTTAACTCAATGAAAACCAAGAAGAGGAGAAATTTCTCTCATAACTTTTGAATCTCTCAAATACCTTGAATTGTCCCTGATCATTGAATTATTCCTTTAAGTTGATGAACGGATATGAGATTTCCTGAATGCAAGCCTATTCTGTTGTTTGATTTGAGTCGAGCGTGAAATTGGATAACCCAAGCCTTAGATCATTCATTAATGAGTAATACATATGTGCATCCAACACTTGAAGATTACATCTATATGATGCAATTGAACTTCTTGAATAAATCAATATCAACTTTGTTTTGTTTTGTTGAGTGTGGAGCTTAATTACTTCACAGGAAGCTTGTTTTCATATGTTGTTGGTTTTTACAATGACCAGCATCGGTCAGGAGGAAACCAACATCAATCAAGAGGTAACCGGTATCGGTTAAGAAGTGATCAGCATCGTTCAGGTAATGACTGGCATCGGTCACCTGTGCAACGGTGCTTTGTTCTTTAAACGAGAATTAGAATAAAAAAAATTTAAAAGATGATTTCCTAATTGTAAAAGCATAGTTAGTTTCCCATAATAGATATATATGCATGTATGCATTGTATGAGGGTATGAGAGAATAAAATAGCAATTTTTTCATGTTATTTTTCTTGGTGAGCAAGAAATAGTAGCTGAGAGAGGGAAAAGCATTGAACATCCTGTGAGGTGTTGGAAGATAGTAAATCTTCATTGTATTTCCTCTGTAAAGAACTAAATAATAATATTAGTCATGGACGTAGCCCACGCTAGGTGAACCACATTAAATCTAGTGTTATCTTTCTCTTGTTTTATTTTATCTTCTAGTTATTTTTGCATTCATTGCTTATATACTCTGTCTGATATTAGATCTGTGCAACACTATTATATGGTTTAACCCCAAAAAATGGTATCAGATATTTGTTTGGAGTTTTTGTGTGTTGATAGGATTTACTCATAGAGGGTTTTCTGATTGAGTGGGAGCAGATAAATGGCAAAAGATAGTAAATACCGAGTAGATAAATTTGATGGTTGTAATTATCAACTATGGAAGATGCAGGTGGGGGACTATTTGTATCAAAAGGATCTATACTTACCATTGGATAAGCATGCATAGCCAGACACGATGAATGATTAATAATGGAAGGTTCTTGACATAAAGGCTATGGGATCTATAAGATTGATCCTGGCAGCATCGGTGGCTTCAAATTTAACATATGCAAAAACCATGGTAGAGTTGATGACATCTTTAACAAATTTGAATAAAACTCACAGTGCTTCGAATAAGATTTATTTGATGAAAAAATTGTTTAACTCTAAGATGCAAGAAGGTGGATCTGTATCTAATCATTTGAATGATTTCCGGTATGTTTTAAATCAATTAAAATCAATAGAAATTATGTTTGATGATGAAGTAAAAGCACATTTATTCTTATACTCTTTTCCAGATAGTTATGATAACTTGGTAATGGTTATAAGTAATATAACGTCTACTTCTAAAGGTTTGAAATTTGATGATGTGGTTAGTGTAATCCTTAATGAGGAAATACACAAGAAAATATTGGGAGAAGCATCATCTGGAAATGATTTAAATGTAGAAATTAGAGGAAGGTCTAAGGAGAGATCATCTAATAGCAAGAAGAATGGGAGATCAAAGTCAAGACATGGTAGATCTAGATCCAACTACAGATATTTACTTTTCTAGAATTGTGGAAAGAGAGGACACGTAAAGAAGGAGTTTTGGTCTAAGGAAAACAAAGAGAATACATCAAAAAAAGGTAAAACAAAAGGTAAAGAGGCAAACGTTACAAGTGAGGCAAAGCAATATGCCCTTATTCTCTCCTTAGATAATAAATTAGAATCTTGGGTTTTAGATTCTGGAGATTCTTTCCATGTTATCCCTAATAAGGGTTATTTCAGTAATTATGTTCAAGCTTATTTTAGACAAGTTTATTTAGGAGATGATGAGCCATGCAATATAACTGGTAAAGGTGATGTTGATCTAAAGTTACAGAATGGAAATCCATGGGTATTGAAAGATATGAGGCATGTACCAAACCTCAAGAGAAATCTAATATATGCATGGCAACTAGGTGAATCTGGATGCGTGGTTACATTCACAGCTGATTCTTAGAAGGTTACCAAGGGATCTCTTGTTGTAGAAAGAGGTAAGAAAGTAGGAAATTTATATTTGTCTACATGTGTTACTAATTCCTTTTCTATTCTATCTACTACAATTTTAGATGCAATCATGTGGCATAATCGGTTGGGCCATATGAGTGAAAAAGGAATGTAGTTCTTAAATGCTAAGGGTAAGCCATCATATTTGAAATAATTAGATATCAAATTTTGTGAGAATTTCATATTTGCAAAGTAGAAGAGAGTGAGATTTCTCAAGGTTGGGTCAACAAAGGAGAAAAAATTAGAGCTTGTACACTCAGATGTGTGGGGAACAGCTCAGGTAGCTTCTATTGGAGGATCCCAATATTATGTGACTTTCATTGATGATGCCACAAAGAAGGTATGGATTTATTGTATTAAGCGTAAATCTAATGTTTTTAATACTTTTAAAAGGTGGAAATCCCTTGTGGAAAATAAAACAAACATAAAATTAAAGTGCCTTAGATCTGAAAATGGTGGTGAGTACTGCAGTAAGGATTTCAATGATTATTGTTCAATGAGTGGAATATAAAGAGAAATAACGGTTCCTAAAACTCCACAAGAGAATGGAGTTGTAGAAATAATGAACAGAAAAATCATGGAATGTGTTAGAAGCATGAGGATACATGTCGGTTTGCCTTTTAATTTTTGGGAAGAAGCAGTGGATACAGTAGTGTACTTGATCAACTGTGGGCCTTCAACAGCACATGATGGTGGAATACCAGAAGAATCTTGGTCTGAAAAAGAGGTAGATTTTTAATTTCTTAGATTTTTTGGGTCAGAAGCTTTTGTGCATATTGATAGGGAAAATAGGAAGAAGTTGGATACTAAATCTAAGAGATGCACTTTTATTGGTTATGGCTCTGGTGATTTTGGATATTGATTTTGGGATTTAGAATTTTCTAATATTTTTAGGAGTCATGATGTTGATTAGAATGAAAAAAGAATGTACTCCCCTTTTGTCCCTCGACATATAAGCACCCTTTTTTTTACATTTACCTAGCCCTGACCCCCTTCACCCCACTAATATTAATTTAATTAAACTAATGCATTATCCTCACTATATTTATTATTTAAATATTTAAATAATATCTACACATATAGTTCACTTAGACACCTCACCAAGCTAACTCAACCTAAGACCTATTCTTAGAAAGTTACCATAACTAACTAAGACTTACCCAAACCCTAAAAATCAATGCCTACATTCCCTCTAACCACATTCCCACATGCTCACAAGAAGCTCCCAGTCTAATCCATGGGATAATGACATGAGATCCAAGAAAATCAGGAGGATCTCTCTAAGTTTAGTAAACCTAGGAAATCCCGCCTTGACCGACGTCGGTTATCCCTAACCATCGCTAGTTAAGCCAGACCACCGTCAGTTACCCCTTTAAACCCGTAAACTACCTTATTCTCAAGGTTAGAAAACATTGGGAGAAAATTTGATGAGCAAGAACAAATCTCAGAGAGATAACACATCTTCAGAGAGCAAATTCCAGCAAAAAATCACATCCAAGGAAGGAGATTGAGCATCTTCTCCTGCACAGCCAGCCCAGCCACGATCTGATCTATCCAAGCAAAGAGGAGTGTGCATGCAGCCCATGCAGAATATTTTCTTCAGTTGGTGATCACTTGCAGCCTTCAAACCCATCATCAACACCTCCATCCTTCATACACAGACCTTCAGGAATGAAATCCAAGTAAGTATAATGTCATACTTCTCTGGTTTGTTTCATTTCATCATTATTTTATCACCCATTGTTTATCTTGCTCCATATTGACCTTCTCCAACATTTTCACCTCCATAGACTCATTAAAACCTCACAAAATCCTACTCCAGTCACCCAATACCTTGTCCCGACCAACCAAAATCCTTTTTACAATCACAAAGGAGACCAAAACCTTGTTTGTGACATTTCCAGATCTCACAGTAATCGGCACCGGTTATACCTAACCATCGTCGGTCACCCTTGACCGACACCAGTCTCTGTGTTTTCCCACACAACCTTAAACAGAGACCTACCCACCTAATTTTACCTCACCCTCACTCACCTGTGATCTACCTGAGACCTTTATCAGACCTACAGAGACCCTGAACCAGTCATTTGACCTGTGGATTCTATTCTAGCTTAGCCTGTTAGATTAGATCTATTTTCTTATTGTGTTTTTAAGTGAGATACCTAAATCATTTTAAAATAACAATAGGATTTACTTTGTTTACAAAATTAATTTGTTTAAAACAGTGGACTGATAGCCATCTAGGAAGTATCATACTTCCCAGATCTAGCTCACACTAGGTAGTTCACTGCCCATATTGTTTAATTCTTTCTGGTGGTCTTGCTTTCATTACAGGTAGTTCCTCCTAGCCAAAAGGAAGCTCTCACGGTCAGCTATGGATTCAGAAGTCATACGCATGCAACAACCCATCAACTGACATTTGAATAGGTATTCCTCCTATGCTAGTTACCCTATCTGTTTTGTCAATGATTCAAGAAACAATCTAAGAAAAAGGTGAAACATTTTGGCACACCCGGTGGGACCCATCTGGGGTTCCTTGCATTTCATTCATTCCTAGGAAAAAATTGTGTGTTTGTTTCCCTTCTAAAAGCGTACACACTAATTTTCTTCCCTGGTAATCCACATCTCCTTTCTATTTTTCTCTAAAGGAAACTTTTCTTTTGGTGTAATTAAAAGGAATCATTTCTTCATGTTTTCTACATTCTAGTGAAAGAGCATCCCTCTTCCTATTCATCTTATTGTGTCATCCAATTTCACATTTTCGATTTGGGTTTTAAAATCATTGCATTTCATTCTGATTTTCTGCATTAGCTCACATTAATTGAGGGTAACCTATACGCTGGAAGTCATTACCAGCTGATGGTTGACAAATGAATCATAGAAAAGCACTTCTATCCTTTTCTCTTTCTCTGAGTCTTACCAAACCACACAAAAATTCAAAATACATACATTCTTAAACAACATCTTACCTGGAAGAAGCTGTAGGTGATCACACGATCACGACACAGTGGGCACCCAGCTCACTGCTCTGTCGAGTCATACTTCAGAGCGAAGCCCGCCCCCACCATAACATACCTGAAACCTCACCCTTTAGATCTCCTTCTTTGTAGGAAGCCATCCTCACCAAAAAATCTATTTCACAATTCATGTGTCAGTCCCTAAATAGCATAAGCTAAACAAACATAATAGAAAGGGCACTCCTAGGATCACATTTTCTTAGTGTTTCTACTTGGCTTGTGTTTTGAGGTGAAAGATCACATTCATCACTTTTTTTGTTCATCCTTGCATGCTCCTCATCATAGCTGGTGTATTCTGGCTTCACCTGAGTGTGCCTGGGCCATATCATCATCATTCCCAGAATTCTGGGTCTGATTCTACATCAGATTTTAATTCACAACCACTTTCTTTCATCATTGTTTCAATTTCACAGTAACCGTCATTGGTTACCTCTGACCGCCATCGGTTATACCCAACCGACGTCGGTTCTAGGTCCTTTTGCTAACCTACTCAAAAGGACATTTTCACTTCACTTTCTTCCACTTTCCACAGTCTCTGTCACTGTCATTTTTTCCCATTGACATTTTACACATCCCCAGATTTGGCATTCTTGTCAGATTTTGCCTTCTACCTCGTTGTTTACTCACTGTCCATTTTCTATAGTGACCGGTAGTGGTTACCCCTGACCGACGTCAGTTTTCACTAACCAGCATCAGTTAGCCTGTTTCACATTCCACCCACCATTCGTTACTTCATCCATTTTTTATCACCAGATTCACCTGTTCCTGCTGTTCTCTGTATCATTTACAGAGAAGCAGCCCTACCTGATCAATACTGGTTCACATGGTGCTGACCTGAAGACAAGAAAGTGCCCTCGTGTTCCACGCTAGTTGCCAACCACTCCCACCTAGTCCCTCACCACCTTCTATTTTATCACCAGCCATGGATCCCATCCAACCTACCACTATCACTACCAAAGATGAGGATTTTGCATGACTCCTTGACCAAAACCCTACCACCTTGTAATTTTACCTCTCCCACTCATCCACTTGAGATGCCTCGGGTCAGTTGATATATGGCATGCTCATATCTATCCCCCTGACTCTCACACCCACTTCTGCATCATTCCCATCTGGCTCCGTGCTTCCCGCATCCACGTTACCCCCAGTCATTTCATAATTAGGTTCTATACCCGCTATGACTATCGTGTCTGTTACCTCTGTGGTACCCATTACATCTACCATACCCTCGACGACTACCCCAAACACAACCTCATTTTCCCCTCATGTCTCACACATACCTATGGCTACATTCCCACCTCTAGTATTGGTGACTCCTACCCCATTTCAGAACGTGGTTCTTTCCATTCCACAATCATTAGCCCCTATTGCCACTAGGGTTACCACGACCCTTCCACCCCCATATACATACTACCAACAACCACTTGTTTCATCTGTTATTCATTCCGGGTATGTACCCCCTATTTCATTGCCTTCTTCTTCACCACCTTACATGGCAGCCCCATACACTGGAATGCCACCCCCATTATATGCCCAAAACCAACCTCCTCACGCTATAGGAGGCATCCAATCATCACAACCCACCAATGACCTAATTAAATTGATGTTGGACAAGATGCAGACACTGGAGGCATCAGTTTCCAGCTCTCACAACACTCTCACCTATGATGAGATTTACAACGAGCCTATTCACCCATCCATTCCTATCCATTCATACCCTGTGCATTGGGAAATGCCTAAATTCAACCGCTTCAATAGTAAGGAAGACCCACAACAACATTTGCACTCGTTCAAACATGGGTGTTATCTGATTGCTCATGATGATGCCTTGCTTTTGAGAACCTTTCCCATGTCTCTCACTGGACCTGCATTAGACTGGTATAGTGGGTTACCTAAACACTCTATATTTTCATTCAATCAGGTAGCCCAAGCTTTCTTGGATCATTTCTCTATCAATATCGCCAAGAAGGTTACCATGACCGATCTATATTCCACACGTCAGTACGAGGATGAATCTATCACATATTTTTTCACTCGCTGGCGTAGCCTGATCAATCAACTTACCTTCCAACTGCCACAAATTGAACTCATCAAGCTCTTCACACGAGCTTGTGCCAGACATATCTCCCGACCTTACAGGTCCAAAATTTCTAAACATTCGATGAGGCATTCACTATGGCACAAAAGTTAGAGATTCAGCCATCGAAGAGAAGAAAATCCAATTATGAAATAAGAATTCAGCATTCAAGTCAAATGAAACCTCTTCTTCTTCCAAACCACCAACCAATTATTCAAAGGCTAAGGGTACCGCTAATGCAGTGGTACTCAAGGCCGGCCCCACTCATCCGTCCAATCAGGCTACACCCTCATCTAATCTATCACCTGTCTAGGCTTTTTGATTCAGAACAAGAGCAGAAAAAATATACCCCAATTGGGGAACCTTACTCTTCTATCTTAGAAAAGCTTATCAAAGCTGGAGCCATCACCCTTCCACCCATAAAACCACACACTGGTTTTGACCCTGCTCGCCCCATGCCCGCATGGTATAAAGAGCATGATTTCTGTAACTATCACCGAGTGAAGGGTCATAGTGATGGCAACTGCATCACTTTCAAGAATATTGTCCAAGAAATGCTCGAGAAAGGAGTTAACTATGGATAATCCCAATGCCACCCCCAACCAAAATCTACAAATCTTTAAAAAACCATTTCCCAATCATGCCCCTTCATCCAATCAAACTGGTGAGACATCCACTCACGATACCCATACCTGTGAGGTTCACACAATCTTTAACAAGGTACTTGTCACCTCTCAATTACCTCACATCCCTTCCATAGAGGAAATCCTAGCCCGAAATCCTCCTTCCACATTGGAACCAACCGTCACTGTTCCTTCACCAATAGAAGAGCACCTTTCATCTCCTTCATCACCAACGGAGGGGTTTTTCACTAACATTGAGACCATTTCACCCCTAGCTTCTCCACTTAGAGAACCTTTACCTACCATACCTCCTCCACCCATAGAGGAGCACCCATTACCTCCTCCACCCACAGAGGAGCACCTACTACCTTCTCCACCCGCAGAGAAGCACCCATTACCTCCTCCACCCACAGAGGAGCACCTATCCATTCCTCCACTTATAGAGGAACTCCCATCATCTCTTCCACCCATCATAGACCCAGTGGAGATACCTTTGCCTCTTGGCGAGCACTCTCCATCAGCTACCCAACATCCAACAGACCTACTTTTAGCTCTCTTACCCACGGAAGCTGAAGCTGGCCAATTCCCCATCTCTAAGATGCATTTTATGAGAATCCCCATTAGGTCCTCACCAACTCCACCCACAGACGTGTCATTCTCACGTTTGGCTGATCACTTAGATTATGTGGATAGGGCTTTATTATGGGGGTGCCTCTTACTCCCTATCTCAACACAGATGCAGAGATCCCTCGATGACACCTCCACCATCTACCCAAACACATTTCCACCCATCAAACCAAATACAACTACTACTGTCACAACCCCTTCCACGATACCCTTTAGCACTCACACCACATCCTTACCCATAACCCAACCTACACCTAAACCCAAACCCACCCACAACATTTTCCTCCACTAAACCTATTACCACTTTAGGGGTCACCCCAACCACCAGCCTTACTCATCCACCTATTAAACTAGATTTAGCTTCATCCTCCAACGTCAATACCACACCTACTCTGACACCCAAACCAAAGAAACAAACTCCTCGACCTCATACCCCAACCACACCAATCACACCCGCACTTGTCCCATCTGCCTTAAGACCTCAACTTCCCAACATGGTCAAGCACCCTTCACCCATCCATAAACCAATAACACAACAACCCATTCCTTCCTCACATACCTCTAACCTACCCAGGCACACAACATGACTTATACCTTCACCTGCAGTCTCTTTACCACCAATACCTCAAATACCTTCAGCTATTGCTTCACTACCCACTACACTTCAGTCTTTGTCCCTCACACCCCAAGTACGACCCACGTTGTCTACCTTCATAGCACCCCCGTTATCCCCATGGGTAACTCACCCTCTTCCTCCATCTGCTTTTCCTTCCAGACCTCGTACACCCACATCACCTTTACCCAAGAAGGTGTCACCCAAAAACAAAACCCCACTACCCCACAATAAGGTAGTCTCAACAACCCCACACCCTCCTACCCGTCCATCTACTGTACCCCTACCCAAACGAACCCAACCGATACCTCAAACCACACCGGCACCTAAACCCATCACTCGACCCATTCCTACTCTTCCAAAAATAATTCCCAGACAACCAACCACACCTACACCCAAACCCACATTCACTTCCCATTGTGATCCACTAGTAGGGTCCTATGCCAAAATTTTAACCAACCTCCTTGAGACTTTTGTTATCACATTACCACCACTCCGACCTTACGACCCCCTCAAACCCAAGCCAAAAGGGTTTGATGATACTAAAATTTGTGCATACCATCATGTGTCAGGGCACGATGTGGAGAGCTGCAAGGCCTTGAAAACCGTCCTTATCCAATTGTGTCCACCAGAAACCAACTTTGACGATGACAACCTTCTCGATGAGGATCCTGCTTCACCAACACCTATTCCCACACTGCCTACTCAACAACCACAACCTCTACCCTCACAGCTCCTAGAACCACACACAAAATTTGAAATTAACATGGTTCACATTAGAGAACTTGCCACACCACCACCTAAATGTCATTGTGCTGAGCTGACCTCACAAGGCTTCTCTCCTCCACTAGGTTTTTTCCCTTCATGTCATTATACCACTTACCCTACACCTTCTCCATTTGCCAAATTCCCTCAAATCAACATGGTACACGTCACTACACGTGCGCAGAAGGGAAAAGAAAAGGTAGCTGACCCACCAACCAATCCTATACCCAACATACCATCTACACCCATACCTAAAATCACTATCCGCGGCCCCACATACCCCATTTCTAATGGCATCACACATCACACCATGCTCAAACAATTACACCAATATCCCCTCAAAATTTCCTTATATGACCTCATCCAAACCTTGGAATCCCATCGTCAAGCTCTCATGGAGGTTCTTCAATCTATTGAGGTTTTACCCAATGACCCTACTCCCGTAGCCTCCATTATCACACCCCATCATGTAGCCTCTCTCACCAAAGTACCACCTTCATCCTCACCTCACCTTGTTCACCAAGTGGCCTCACTTAGCTTCTCAGAGGAGGAGATTGTGCCACACCAAAATGATGACCCAGACCCATCCCTCTTCATCTCTGTCCACATTGATGACATATGGGTACGCTGTGTGATGATTGATGGAGGTGCTAACATTAACATCATTTCATCCCATGCATTTTCTCAAATGCACATACCTGACAATTGCATGCACAAACATCCAGTCATGTTGTGTTCATTCAACGACACTATCACCACCACACTAGGCATTGTCATCCTTCACGTTTGCATGGGCCCCTGCACTGTTCCAGAATTGTTTTATGTTTTGGAGGGGGAATTCCAATATAACTTGTTGCTTGGTAGACCCTGGATCTGTGTCATGGGTTGTGTTCCTTCCACTTTGCATCGTTGTGTAAAGTTTGAACATGAGGGACACACTTATACCATTCTAGCTGACCCATCACCTTTCAAAACATGCAACATGCTTTACCGACCCAATGATGTGCTCATACCTGTCAAGCCATCTACCTCTGCAACCACTACCACTTCACCTACACCTCCACCTACCAGTACAGCCACTGCTTTCACCGCACATACCTCCTCTATTCCTACCACTACTATAACCTCCACGGTTGACCCATTAGCTTCCCCATCCATTAACTCCACCTTCATGTTGACCTTTGACACATCATCCATACCAGCTACTCACATACCAACCACTGATCCCTTGGAAGGTGTTTTTCAATGCCTCACTCTGGGGGAGTACCGCCTATATAGTGTCAACACATTCCTTACTCCACACGAGTATGGAAGCCTTCACCAACACCCTCGCTATGATCACCGTATAGGAGAATGCCTCCTTTATGGTCCTCCTCATCTTCGTACTAGTCTCACCTATGGGGGACTTGATACTACCACTTACACACCTGAACCACCATCACAACCCCTCCCATTTTCCGCTGACTTCCAATCACTTACCAATCGCCGTTTTTCCCACACCTTCCTGCACTGCTGTGCGTGGAAGGGTTTTGGTTTTGGATTTTACAAGCAAGGCCACCATACCATTATTCCATGTACCACCCACAAACATAATGACCAGAGTGGTATCGGCTTCCCTGAACCTCCTACCAAACAGGCCCGCATTGAACTCATTGAAGACCCTAGCCCTTTTCCACCTTCATCACCACCCTCACTGACGGAGCCAATGGATCCTGAATCTATCCCTCCTAACTTTTTTTTTCATAAACACCATTTCCTTGGGGCCTTTGACTTATCAACGTGAAGGTGAGGCCCCTTCCACTCTCCCATTCATGTATCTTGAGATGATCAATGATGACACACCTACCATTAACATCGTTCAATGTTAGGATGATGAATCCATACTCACCTACCTTGGTGCAGAAGACTCATATATTCATCAGTCGTTACCTTCTGAGACGTAAACCATGTTGAATGAATCAACTATCGAGATCAACATTCATACTCAGGATGACCCGCACATCCTAAAGATCAGACAATCTTTAGATGCTGCTGAGCAGGAAGCCATCACTTCTTTTCTCTGAGATCATAACCACGCTTTCACTTGGTCTTACGTAGACATGCCCGGTATTGACCCCACCATAGTGGTCCACAATATCGTAACCATTCCCGATGCCAAACCTATCAAACAAAAGCTGAGGAAAATGCACCCTCGCATTGCTCTTCTCATCAAAGAAGAACTTCAGCACCTTCTTTCGGTTTCCTTCATCTTACCCATTGATTATCCTCATTGGATTTCTAACATTGTCCCTGTTACCAAAGCAATAGGGGGACTCCACATTTGCATGGACTTCCGTGACCTCAACCTCACCTACCTGAAAGATGACTTCCCCTTGCCCAGTATTGATCAACTGGTTGACCTCACCGCTGGTCACGAGATGCTCTCACTCATGGATGGTTTCTTGGGTTATAACCAAATTTTACTTGCCCCGGAATATCAGCATAAGACCACATTCATTACCCCTTGGGGAACCTTTTGCTATTGAGTCATTCCTTTTGTCCTTAAAAACAATGGTGCTACATATCAGCGTGTTATGACTTACATCTTCCATGATATCATGCATCGCATATTGGAAGATTACGTGGATGATCTCTTGGCCAAATCTAAATGTCACATCGAGCACCTCGCCATCCTCCAAACCATCTTTGACCGCCTCATTAAATATTGCATCCACCTTCAACCTAAAAAGTGCGTCTTCACGGTTCTTTCAGGAAAGCTCCTAGGATTTATTGTTTCCCTCCATGGTATAGAAGTTGACCCTGCTAAAGTCAAGGCCATTCTAGAAATGCCTCCACCCACTAACCTTAAACAACTCTGTAGCCTGCAAGGTAAATTACAGTCCATTCACTATTTCATTTCACAATTATCTGATCGGTGTCAACCATTTCATCATCTACTTAGGAAAGATGTCTCCTTTAAATGGGATGATGACTATCACAAAGCTTTTGAGGCCCTAAAACAATACCTTCTCCAACCACCCATACTCATTCCACCTAAAGATGATCAACCTTTTTACCTATACATATCAGCTACTCGATCATTCCTTGGGAGCCATGCTCGCTCATCGCGATGAACAACATAGGGAGCAGGTGGTTTATTACATAAGCCATACTCTTTTGGACTATGAAACCTGATACAACCATCCAGAAAAGATTTTACTTAGCCTTAGTTTTTGTTGCCACCAAACTCCGCCATTACCTACTCAACCACAAAACCTATGTTGTGACCAACACTGACCCTTTACACTTCATGTATGCCAAACCTTATCAAAATTAGCGTGTCGCATGATGGATTATGCTTTTAGCTGATCTTGACCTCAAATTCATTCACCAAAAGTCCATTAAGGGCCAGGCTATTGCCAACTAACTGGATGACACACCTATTGCCGGGGACCAACCCTCTAATTTTGACTTTCCCGATGAATCCATTGCTACCCTTTCCTTCGACGAACCCCCTTACCAAATGACATTGTTCTTCGACGATTCTAAGTGTCAGCATGGGGGTGAGGATGGTGTTATCCTCATTCCTCTGGATGGATAACCCATACCCTTGTCTTTCAAACTAGACTTTGAATGCACCAACAATATTGCTGAGTACGAAGCACTTGTACTAGGTCTCCAGACCACCTAAGCCCTAGATGTCAAATCCATTCACATCTTTGGTGATTCACAATTGGTCATAAACCAAGTCAATGGTATGTACCAATGTCGTAACGAGATACTTCAAAAGTACAAACATCATGTAGACATACTTTTGACCACCTTTGATCATTACACCCTTCAAACCATCCCATGTTCAACCAACAAATTTGTAGATACCATGGCCTGCTTAGCTTCCCAAATACCTGCTTCCCCTACCAATTCCAAAATATTTGTCACCATACAATGCCTCCATTCACCTTCTTATTTACCTCATGATGTTTACTCAATCGGAAATGACACCCCTGACCTGAGTGACCTTTGGTATAAACAATACTCCGACTACCTTTCCCTCTCCATCTTACCTCCTGATCTCACCCGTAACGGACAACGTGCCTTCCTTAAAAAGGTCTCCCATTTTCATTATCCTAGGGGGACTCCTCTATAAGCACAACTTTGATGGTATTCTCTTACGATGCCTCACAAGTTCTAAAATTCCTTATACCATTAAGGAGGTTCATGATGGCATATGTGGAGGTCACTTTAGTGGCCTTGTTATTTGCTAAGTGTATTCTTCACCTAGGCTATTACTGGCCGACCCCTTAACCATGATTGTTGCAACTATGTCAAACATTGTGTGAAATGTCAACATCATTCCATCCTTCATCATACACCCAGTCATGCCTTATAGGTCGCTCGTGACCTTTGGCCCTTCTCTCAATGGGGTTTGGATCTTGTCGAAGAAATCAATCCTCATTCTTCCCAATGCCATCAATGGATCATAACCACTACTGAATAGTACACAAAAATGGGTGGAAGCCATACCACTCATCTCCATAAAAGCTGAGAAAATATGTGAGTTCATTAACCATCACATCATTTTCCGCTTTGGTGTCCCTCATCACCTCATCACTGACAATGGAAAACAATTCAAAAACAAAACACTGCAAAAACTTTGCGATGCCTTCGGCATTCAACTTAGTTTCTCATCACCTTATTACCCACAAACCAATGGCCAAGCCGAATCTACTAACAAAACCCTCAACAAAATTCTCATGAAAGTGGTTGACGATACTGGGAGGGATTGGCATACACACATTCCTTTTTCCCTATGGGCATACCACACAAGTATTCGCACTTCCACTGTGGCCACACCCTTTTCGCTGGTCTATGGTACAGAGGTTGTTCTGCCTCTCGAAGTCCAAATCCCCTCACTCTGCATTTCTCTCCAGGACATGCTCACTGATGATGACTTTCATCGAGGACTACTTAGCACAACTAGAGTTATTAGACGAACATCATCTTAATGCTCTGGATCACCTTCAAGTTTACCAACAACGTATCAAACGTGCTTATGAAAAACGTGTTCATGAACAAACCTTCCAAGTCAGTGACCTTGTCTTGAAAGAAAATCAACACGTAACCAAAGCAGAAAAAAAGTAAACGGGGAAAATTTGATCCTAATTGGCTTGGACCATACATCATAACTCATACCTATGGATCAGGTGCCTATCATTTGTCCTCACTTGAGGGTAAACCCAAACCTGAGCCCCTTAACGCATTGCATCTTTGACCATTCTTTTATTGACTCATCATCCTACCTCACCCTTTGTCTCTTTACAGGATCATTCCTTGAGTGCTATCCACTCCATACACCTCCCTAACAGATTAAACAAGAATCATGTGAGTACCTGTCACTTGTTATCTTCTCTTGAATATGTGTACCATGGCACTGCACATAACATGATTCTCATGGATACTTTTCATCTACCTTTAGATGAGATCCCATGGTCATTCCACCCTACCTTTTGAACAAGAGTCCTATCCTTCACCTTGGTCTTGTCCATGAGTTCAAAGACCTCCACATGGGACCAAACTCCTTGAGTCAAACTTCTAATAAAACAAGATGACTCCCTCAAAAGGACATCTTCCTCTCGACCAAATTGCTACTATAAATGGACTTCTCCCTCGAAGGACAGCTATGTGAAGCTTTCAAAAAAATGAGAGAAAATGAAGCTTCCCGCATCGATCAGCTTCACGAAGACCTCAAGGAGTACCATATTATTTATCCCATATAGACTTCCTACATCGATCAGTCTATCAAAACAAAAAAAAAAAAACACTTTTTAGTCATGGACTTTCCCATCGTGACCTCGGACCTCTTGCCCAAAAGACCTGTCACTCAAAACATATATAGTTAACTACCTTTCACCCACCTTACCATTTCCACTCTCATATCCTAAATTTCCTTAAGGGACATCTTGGAATTTTGACATTTGGTGATCCTATGACTAATTTCACTGTAGAACAGTTAATCGTGCAATGCCTTTCGGGTCTTGTATTCATCACCCCTTTTCAATGTATGATCTACTCGGTATGGTTCTACCCAATCAGGTGGATTTATTACCCCCCTCTTATCTTTTAACCATATTTGTTTACATTATTATTACCTTATACAGGACTTGGTCCTTGACGCTTACCTTTGGGGTCATCCTCCCCTTTCACTATAATCACCTTCACCTATAATCTACCCACACCTATTAAACCTAAACCCACTACATGACCACAAACCTACCAACTCATTCTCATATTCTTCCCTAGCTCATGGGAGAACTACATCGGCCTGAGGTCCCTTTTCGCCGGGACTATGTAGGCAACACTCTGAGGGCATGGGGCCCTTAGAGGTTAGCTCGGCCACTCTCTACCCTAATCAATTCATCAACCATGCCTAACTTACCATTTACCCCATGCTTCACTTAGTTCCCCCATTTCTAACAAAATTAGAAATCAAGCCACATACATAACAAGTTATTTACCATTTTTTACATTTGTTACACTTACCATCATTACGCATAGATTATACAACATTTCACATATGACCCATAATATCATTCATTTCCAACCACAATAAATCATGCCTACCAAACCTGACTCAACCATGCCTATAACCTAACTCAATCCATGTCTAAAATCCTGACTCGATCCATGCCTATAACCTAACTCAATCCATGCCTAAAACCTGACTCAATCCATGCCTATAACCTGACTCAATCCATGCCTAAAATCCTGACCTCCACACTCCTAATCCATGCCTATAACCTCAACTCAATCAATCCATGCCTAAAATCCTGACTCGATCCATGCCTATAACCTGACTCGATCCATGCCTAAACTGACCTGACTCTATCATGCCTAACTCACCTAATTTCCATCCATATCAAAGTAACACATCCATATCTCATCTAACACAAACCATAAAACCAACATCTCATAAACACATCAATGCATCACAAAATACCATGAATCTCATCATATAAATCAATAAATGTGTATCTCAACATACATGTCTGTCTCATCATGGCCATCATCTCAAAAATGTTCGGCACGTAGGCTGATATACAATACAAAATGTCATCGGCACGACAGGTTCGGTCTCATATATACACAAATAATGAATGAATCGATACAAAAATCTTTGGCACGTAGGTCAGTATATGCTCACAATATACAAAAATCACTAATACATCCTCACCGTATTTGGCACGCAGGCCAGTATGTGATCAAAAATACAAAAATCTATGGCATGCAGGTCTGGCATATATATCAACAATAAACACTAGTATACATCCAAAATAGGGAGGCTGCATATCAGACATCTCGATGGATGTCCTCCATCTCCGTGTCACCTGCACCCTCGGCCTCCTGTGCCCCTGCTGGCACATCACCTCACTCTGGTCATTGTGCGCTGGTGGCCTCTCCCTGATCAGGCCTCGGAGCTCGCTGCCCTCCTGTGCTCTCCACACTATGTGTGCGGGATCTCGTCCTCTCACTGGATGCCTGTTGTGCCCTGTACTCTCCGTATGAGAGGAAGTCTATCCTGGCTGCCATGAGCTGGTCCTGATAGTATCACGCCTCACCTAGGGCATCCCATAGCCTTGATATAGGCACAGTCTGTGGTGGTCCTATAGGTCTCGGCCCTTGTATCTTCCCTGCGCCAGCCTGTGAATTGGGACCAACTCCCTGCACCTGTGGTGGTGCCCCCTGCCCCTATGTTCCTGTGGTGGTGCCCCCTATCCCTGTGCCTGTATTTGGGCCTGTAAGACCCTAATCTATGCCTGGGTTGTGGCCAAATGAGCCTGTAATCCTACCACCTGAGCCTGTAAGGCTGCCACCTGACCATCTCTATCTCCATCTCCTCCATCTCCTCCACCCTCTCCCTCCTGCCATCTGGGCCTGCAGACTGGCCACCTGTACTCGTAGCTCTACTACCTCTACCTTTGACCCCTCTAGTTGTGTCTGCAGTATACCTATCTATGTGATCAGCATCGCTACCTGCCCCTGTAGGGAATCTCTCTGTACTATCACGGTAGCTAGGTTTGGCTGCCCTGGTCTGGGGGTATGGTTCGTAACTGAACTACCCACCACTTCCTGTACCTATCTGTGCATCCGAAATCATCAATTCACTGATCAAATGGCTTCTCCTCCTCTCCTATAGGCATGGTAGGCTATGGTAGAGGGAGAGGCCTCTCCACATCATCTCTCCGGTACTGTGGGAAGGGTGGAGGAATATCCTATACGAGCCTGAATTGCCGTCGGACCCTGATCGACCATGATCATCTCTTCCTCCCTGGCATGGTGACCATGAATCCACCTCTCTAGCTAGAGCTCAGCTAGCTCCTCATGCATGTGCCTATATGAGGAGAATCCCACATATGGCCTCCAGATAATGTCCACTCTGGACAAGCCCTCCAACAACTACCAAAAAATGGGACACATCATATGTCGGCCTATCTGACCTCTGCTCACCTGTAACCGGTACCCATCTCCTGTATCCCAACAATGTACACATCTCAATGGGAATGCATCTACTCAGGGCATCCCTATCAGTTCGAACACATAAACTATGTGCTCATAGGCCCAGAAGTACAGTATAAATGTACAGCACAGGCTAAACCTGTGCGCAGCCACCCATACACCCACAGCTCTCTATATAGCTACACCAAAAATGTTGGTGCCCAGGAAAACCATGTCTCGTGCACCATCATATCATGGAGCACCCCCATTAGTGAGTGGGGAAAGTGTCCACCCTCTACATCAGGCAGTGCATAGCAACACACTGCCTCCATCAATAAAACTACTAGCCTCGTCTCATCCGGACGGGCTAGGTACATCTCGCCATAGCTCAAACTGGAGCTATGGAAGCTCAACTCCACTGCCCCCTCACCAAATATGGTCCCAATCAGCTCCTCTGAGGCCTCAGAGGACATAGAATACACCTAGGCCCCTAATATGGGTAATCTCAGGATTTGGAACATGTCCTCCAGGGTGATGGTCATCTCACCTGTCGGAAGGTGGAATGTGTTGGTCGCAGAGTCCCATCTATCGATGAGTGCGACCATCAAACTAGGCTACCGAACAACATGTCGGTAGCGTCAAATACCACTCAAGCCCACTGCCTCCACATGCTGCAGCTCCAACAGGCTCGCTAGCCCATGCAATGTCACCAATAGTGGTGGAACTCTGTCTCGCATGTGTAACTACGATCGACCCTACATCTAATCCAAAGCACAACATTAATCTACCATTTACCATGATCTTATTCGTCACTTATCATTACCCACCACCCTATTTTTTACCATACCCATCTCAACCACCAACCTACATTATTTTTTTGGACCCTTTTGCCCAAAATCCCAACCGGTGCCGGTTCATCCTAACCGACTCCGATCACCCTTAAACTGGCATTGGTCACCTACTTGGTGACCTATACCGGTTCACCTTGATAGACCATGGTTCTACGTAACTGGCATCAGTCACCTATTAGGTGATCGATCCCAGTTTTACCCTACCGACCCCCGGCCAAGCTTGACCGACGCCGGTCACTGTCATGGAAATAATCCATGACTTCCCAAACCCCCCTTTTTCTAAAAACCCTCCCACCTATCCCTTTTCATCACCTACATTGACCTACACTACCCCAAAACCCCTACCCACCCCACCTATCCAATTTCTACCCCTCCCCCCCTCTTTTTTGAAAATTTTCCCCCCATACCTGATTTAACTTTTTTTTCCCACCCACAAAATACAAACACCCACCAAACCCTACAAATAACAATACTCCCAACTCCTAATCTACCTAATTAACATTAAAGAGTTAGGTGCTTACCTCGTCACATTGCCACCGTCTCGGTGGCACGTCTGGCCACTGTGCTAGTGGTCCACCTGAGCCCTCTCCAGCCTCTACCATCACTAAATATCTACACACACACTCCAACCAATCAAATCCCTCACGAAGATCTCATGGACCCGCTACTCACCAACCCAACCACCGTCAACTCACACTGTCAGCTCACTATCCTGAAACCTCTGGATGCCTTTCTCACTTTTCTCTCTTTTTTTTCCTTTCTTCACTTCATAATTCACAAATGAATAATAAAAACGTGGATTTTTTGTTTTTATACCAAACCTGACTTAACTGACGTCAGTTCCCCTCGACTAGCATCGGTCTCGTGCCCTACCTAACCATCGCCAATTTTCTCATACCAATGTCAGTTATCCATGACCGCCATCGGTCACCCTTACCTACACATTGCCCCTACTTTTCCATTTTACCCACCCCTTTCCCTTCTTATTTACCCCATACCTTTACCCAATCCCTTACCTTACCTGTCCTGACATTGTCACTTCCTACCTCCATTTGTCCTCCTTTGGGGACTCATTATTTTACCCTTACCTCGGCCTTACCCGTGCGTGACCTAGATATTTAGACCTGGACCATCGCTAGTGACCTTTGACCTCACGTGTTCACTATACCTTGTGGCACTGTTACCTGTGTTGATTGACCCAATGACCTTACCTAGCCTATTGTCATGACCGTTTATCCTGACCTTACCTTTGGTGTACCGGAACATACCTAAACATTCTTGCACCTAACCTATGTTGTGTTTCCTGACCTTATCCTATACCTTGGATACCAGATTCACTTCAACCTTGTTTGGATAAACCTATCGACCTTAGACGATGTAGAGTTTTCCTTCTCTTCAACCCGGTAGCGTGCTGTAGTTTATATGTGTGCATGTGTTTGAATGTTGCTACCTTTGACCTTGACCCTTTACCTAGATTTCCTGAGTAGACCTTTCACTCCTTTTTCCTTGTACCCACTTGCCTTTTCTTCACATTTACCTTTTATCAAACCACTCACCACTTTAGCCTGCTGCCTCGTCAGTTCTTGGTTTGTGGGGGATCACCTTCACCCTCACATGGGGAAACCACATCTTATTTTGTTAGCATCTCTTTCCAATACAAGCTACACAACAAAAAGGGGAAAAATGTAGACACTAAAATTAGGTCACACTCCCCTTTTCTCCCTCGACATATAAGCACCCTTTTTTTTACATTTACCTAGCCCTGACCCCCTTCACCCCACTAATATTAATTTAATTAAACTAATGCATTATCCTCACTATATTTATTATTTAAATATCTTATTTAAATAATATCTACACATATAGTTCACTTAGACACCTCACCAAGATAACTCAACCTAAGACCTATTCTTAGCAAGTTACCATAACTAACTAAGACTTACCCAAACCCTAAAAATCAATGCCTACATTCCCTCTAACCACATTCCCACATGCTCACAAGAAGCTCCCAGTATAATACATGGTATAATGACATGAGATCCAATAAAATTAGGAAGATCTCTCTAAGTTTAGTAAAACCTAGGAAATCCCACCTTGACCGACGTCAGTTATCCCCAACCGTCACTGGTTAAGCTGGACCACTGTCAGTTACCCCTTTTAACCCCTAAACTACCTTATTCTCAAGGTTGGAAAACATTGGGAGAAATTTGATGAGCAAGAAAAAATCTCAGAGAGATAACACATCTTCAGAGAGAAAATTCCAGCAAAAACTCACATCCAAGGAAGGAGATTGAGCATCTTCTCCTGCATAGCCAGCCCAACCATGATTTGATCTATCCAAGCAAAGAGGAGTGTGCATGCAGCCCATGAAGAAGCTTTTCTTTAGTTTGTGATCACTTGCAGCTTTCAAAACCATCATCAGCACCTCCGTCCTTCATACATAGACCTTTAGGAATGAAATCCAAGTAAGTATAATGTCATACTTCTCTAGTTTGTTTCATTTCATCATTATTTTATCACCCATTGTTTATCTTGCTCCATATTGACCTTCTCCAACATTTTCACCTCCATAGACTCATTAAAACCTCACAAAATCCTACTCCAGTCACCTAATACCTCATCCTAACCAACCAAAATCCTTTGTGCAATCACAAAGGAGACCAAAACCCTGTTCTGTGACATTTCCAGATCTCACAGTAACCGGCACCGGTTATACCTAACCATTGTCGGTCACCCCTGACCGACACCAGATCTCTATGTTTTCCCACACAACCTTAAACAAAGACCTACCCACCTAATTTTACCTCACCCTCACTCACCTGTGATCTACCTGAGACCTTTATTAGACCTACAAAGACCATGAACTAGTCATTTGACCTATGGATTCTATTCTAGCTTAGCCTGTTAGATTAGATCTATTTTCTTATTGTGTTTTTAAGTGAGATACCTAAATCATTTTAAAATAACAATAGGATTTACTTTGTTTAGAGCATTAATTTGTTTAAAATAGTGGACTGACAGCCATCTAGGAAGTATCATACTTCCCGGATCTAGCTCATGCTAGGCAGTTCACTACCCATATTGTTTAATTCTTTCTGGTGGTCTTGCTTTCATTACAGGTAAGGTTTAGAATAGACAAGTAGTACAACTGGCATCGGTACTCCTCAAACCAATGTCAGTAGGGAAACTTCACTCGGTCAGAAAATAGAGGATTCATGGTCAGTTACAGAACCGTGGTCAATTACAGGTGACTAGCATCGCTCACTGACAGAGATTGACATGAATGTGCAACAGGCTTAAAATGATCCATGTACACCCCAAATCTTAGTGAGAAGGTCACAAAGGATAAGGAGACCTCAAGAGAGATGTTCACCTTGTTTTTCTTATTTATTATTGACTGATAGTTGTGAACCAAAAATATTTGAAGAAACAATTCAGGTAGATACCCACGAGCTTTGAGAGCATGGCATGGATAAGGAGATGGACTCCTTGTAACAAAATTATACATGGGATTTGGTCAAATTTCCATTAGGTAAGAAAACTCTATAGAAAAAATGGGTTTACAGAATCAAGGAAGAAGAGTGTGGACTAAAAAGGTACAAGGCGAGGCTTGTGGTAAAGGGATTTACATAGAAAGCAGGTATTGACTTTGATGAGATTTTTTCTCTTGTAGTTAAGATGAATTCTATTTGTGCTTTTCTAAGTTTTGTTGCAATTAAAGATTTGCATTTAGAACAGCTTGATGTTAAGATGAATTTTATTCATGTTGATTTGGAGGAAGATATTTATATGCAACTGTTGCTTAGTTATGAAGTCAAGGGTAAGAAGCAACTTGTGTGTAAATTGAAAAAGATCCTATATGGGCTCAAACAAGCTCCAAGGAAATGTTATTTGAGATTTGATAGTTTTATCCATGAGCATGGTTATATGAGATGTGAATCTAACTATTGTGTCTATTTTAAGAAGTTTGAAAATGGGAGCTATGTTATTTTGTTAATGTATGTGGATGATATGTTGATTTCAGGATCTAGTATGCAAGACATTGGTAAACTTAAAGAAAGGTTAGCTCACACATTTGCAATGAAGGTTTTAGGAGCTGAAAAGAAAATCCTTGGCATGCAAATTCATTGAGACAGGAAAAATAAGAATTTGTATTTGTCTCAAGAGGCTTATATCAATAAGGTGTTGGAAATGTTTAACATTTAAAATTTAAAACCTATTAGTACACCTATGGCTGGACACTTAAAATTGAGCAAAGATCATTTTCCTTCATCACATGAGGAGGTTGAGTACATGGTACATGTTCCCTATGCTTTAGTAGTAGGAAGTCGTATGTATGCCATGGTTTGTACTAGACCATACATTGCATAGGTAGTGGGAGTTGTGAGTAGTTTTATGGCTAATCTAGGTAAAGAACATTAGAAATAAGTTCAATGGATTCTTGGGTACTTAAGAGGGACATTCGGTATGGAGTTATGCTATGGAGGATCAGATACTCTTTACGCAGCTATGTTGATTCAGATATGGTTGGAGATTTGGATGGTAGGAGGAGCACCACTAGTTATGTTTTCACAGTAGGTGAAACAGTAGTTAGCTAGATTTCGAGATTACAGAAGGTTGTGGATTTATCTACTACAGAGGCAAGGTATGTTATAGCTATAGAAGCTAGTAAAGATATGATGTGGATGATTACGTTCATAAAAGAGTTGGGAAAGGAGAAAGAGGATTGTAGATTATACAATGATAATCATAGTGTGATCTATCTAGTAAATAATTCAGCATTTCATTCAAAAATGAAACACATTCATTTGAGGTATTACTTCATACGGTAGGTGTTGGAGGATGGGAAATGTAATTTATAGAAAATACATATGGATGAGAACCTTGTGGATATGATAACAAAGCCATTTGTAAGGGATAATTTGGATCTTCACTCTAATTCTGTTGGTCTTCAAGTTTGAGACTTAAAAAGGAAGAAACAGGCCAAGGAAAAGGAACCAAGGATGGTGATGCATAGTACATTATAACAATTGATCTCCAAGTGGGAGATTTTTTAGTGTGGAGCTTAATTTCTTCACAAGAAGCTTTCTTTTACATGTTGTTGGTTTTGACAGTGACTGGCATCAGTCAAGAGGAAATTGGCATTGGTCAGGAGGTAATCGGTGTCGGTTAAGAAGTGACCGGCATCGATCAGGCAGGTACCAACATCGGTCACTTGTGTGACGGTGCTTTGTTCTTTAAATGATAAGTAGAATAAATATTTTGTTTTAAATATGATTTCTTGATTTTAAAAGCATAGTTAGTTGACCATAATAGATATATATGCATGTATGCATTATATGAGGGCATGAGAGAAGAAAATATCAATTTTTTGTATGTTATATTTCTTCGTGAGAAATAAAGAGTAGCTCAGTGATGGAAAAGCATTGAACATCCTATGAGGTGTTGGAAGACATCAAATATTCATTGCATTTCCTCTATAAAGCACTAAATAAAAATATTGTTCATTTCTTTGTGGACGTAGCCCACACTGGGTGAACCACATTAAATTTGGTGTTATCTTTCTCTTGTTTTATTCTTCTGGTTATTTTTGCATTCATTACTTGTATGCTCTATCTGATATTAGATATGTGTAACATTTTTATATGTTTTAACCCCAAAATGTTCCTCCTCGAGGTTGTAATAATGTAATTAATCCACTATAAAATAGTTAATGTAGAATTGTTTGGTTGACATGGAATAAAGGCCTCATGAAAACAAAAGGAAATATCTACAAGTTTTTTTTTGGAAACATAGGAATCCCATACTAACTTTCCACAAATTCTATAGCCATATGCACTACCATTTAAGATGATCATACATTTGAAATTAAATATTCATATGCATAAATATGGAACATAAAAAATGGTAAAGGGACAAATGTAATAATCTTAGTAACCAAAATCAAGAAATAAAATACGGACAAGCCTTTCGTAAATATGGTTGATGTCCCTATATTAGGAGATGAATGATCATGAAAATAAATAATGGACCAATAAAATAACATCATTATCTCTCTATAAGGGGTAATCTATATAAGGATAAAAAAAAGGGGGTCATGCAAAAGATGCACACCTTGAGGTTGTAAGTTGATGGAGATGTAAAACTAGTAATATGGTACTCCACACTCCAAAAAAGATATAGGGTTCCAAATCTTAGATCTAGAGTAGGGTAGTACCATCCAACTAGATCATGATATTCATTTAACAATAGTAATGTTATAATTAGGTTGTAGTATAATTAATGCTAAGGTATCCAACATGTTGCAAAGGAAGGATCACAATGATCAAGGGTTGTATAATGTTGTAAGTCCCAAAATGGGGATTATAATGTAAAATTTGATAGATAAATAATATGTTGCTCTATATTAATCTATGTATGAACACATCAAAAGCATTCAAATTTTAAATGACATATAAAAAAAGATAGGTTAGAGATATTTACCTTATTAAAGACACTATTAGTGCATTAACTTCCCCCTATGGTCAATAACACCTTATAAAAGAGTTGATGTGGAAAACCTCAAATGAATAGACAAAGACATAGGAAAAACTCTATTTGAAGACTCCCTTCACTTCAAAGGTTGGGTATACCATGATAAGTGTAGCTCTTATGCTTTAAGATCATAATTACTTAATGCTCTAAGTGTGAACTCTAAAGAAAACAAGTATGAAAAACTTAAAGACTTTTAAACTTTAAGGGAAGATTGGTGAGTCCTAGAAAACTGAATGAATGGTGAATTTGAATGTGGAATGAGAAATAAAATATCTAGCATAAATAGCCAAATGATAGTGTTAATAATTTTTTCTAGTCGATAGTATCAACTATGGTCTATGTCATTAGCTGTGAAAACTTATTCACCTAACAGTATTGAACATAGTCAATGCCATTTACTAGGGAAATCAACTCACCTAATGGCATCAGTCATGGTCAATGTGTGAAGAGAAAAAATGTATTCATGGGGAAGGTAAACAATATATTCAAACTAAATAGAGAGAACTCAAAGGTGGTAAAAAGGAAAATGAATAAGATCTATGTGTGATGAAAGAAGGCATGAAGTTGATTATAAGAGGATGGAAAAGTGATGTCATAAGGAGGTTGTAAAAGACAATTGTATAGGTGTGTAAACTTGAAATGTTGTATAGTTTGGTTATACATCAAATACCTCTCATGTGTACCATTGTTAACCAATTCAATACAACCATTGAATGATGAACACAATCATTTTTGGCTACTCCCCATTTATAATTGTTTCCTAAGGACACCAATGCATGGAAGCTAATACACCAATGATGCGTGCGAATAAAAAAAGTTATTAAAGTGAAAATTAGGTGCATATATATTCCCTAACCAAATATCATTGCATGTCCCAAAAAATTTACATGAGATGTTATTCAATGCAATAACATGCAACACTTAAATTAAAGTACTGAAAAAAGATTTGTAAAATGGAAAGAAGTGTAAGCATGAACTCAAATGAAGAATACCTACCTATATACTTACCTTCCAATAAGTGTGTCCACATTATGCCTGAGTGGCTATTCAAACCCCATATACTCAAATCATAGCATCTCCTTCTATGAGGGGAAAAGGATGGGTATGAGAGACTAGGGGATCATTTATGAATATGCATCCATTTTTGAAACATTGATATATATATATATATATAACCCTTTGACCCAATGTGTACATGTTTGATGGGATTATTTGTTTGTGGATTTACTTATTTTTTACCTAATTTTTCATTTCTATGTTTGCACACATTTGATGACATATATGGTTTATATAAGTGAAAAGACAAAACTAACATAAATGTTAAAAATGGACATCTAATGGAAAAGATAAGAAAATTTGTAAGTTAAGAAATGTGTTAAAATGATAGATAAAATGGCATCTTAGGATGTCTAAGAAAATAATCAAAGAAACAAATATATATACATTAAATAATTTTGAAACACCTAATAAAGCCTAATAAAATGAATTAGAAAGTGTGAAAATAGGGTTATAAGACATCTAATAAAATTAATAAGGTAATTCTCAAAAATTAGAAAATTTGTAAATAGGGTGTAATAAATATAAAATTAAACTTAAGACATGGGGAAAATAAATATAATATATGTTAAAAAATAGGTTGTAAATATCAAATGTAATCTGAGTAAAATTAAAAGAAACCATAAGATGATGGAAGAATTAAAAAGGAATAGGATCACGATCAATGCATGTGTTGGATTTCTAAGGAAATGAGACATCGTCATCTAATTTAATGACTAGGATGAGTAAATATGGAGTGGAGAAATGTGTATAAATATTTGAGAGGAATTATCGAATGTCTTATAATCATACTCACAAATATAAAAATAATTTTTCGGAGTCATAAAAAATATAATGTTGTAAATATACTATAGTAGCATAGAAAGGTATGTAAGCTCATAGTTAACTACTGACAATATCCATCAAGATGGATAAAGGGATTAATCATGAAAAGAGGGAAGAATTAAGGTTCCATAAGGTTAATACAAAATCATAAGAGGATATAATACACACTATTCAAAATGATGTGTAAATGGTTTTGGTCAGCAAGGAGAGAAGGAACATGGAGTGAATTCAGCTTAGGTCAATTAGTGAAGTATAAAGATATATTATAAATTTAACCATAATATTATATGATATTGAATATGTATCATACCTCCCCGTGACCTTTTTTTCATTCATCAATACATCACTGAAGAAGATATAATCCTACTACAAGGATTAGGTACGGACATGAGAAGGAGGGGGGTACTTAATAAATAGTTTTGAGAATTTTTACCCCATTCAGACAACCTAATCACCCCAAAAGAATTTAAACTCTATAATGAGGTCAATTGTGGATTTTGAGATTTCAATGAGGATAGGAGATGTTTTAAATATGGCGATATTGTGTCTTTTCTATTTGTGCTTAAATTTTATTGCTTGTAATAATTGCATTTTTTTTCCTTTTATGGATTTTTCTATAGTAATATGGATTTGAACTTATCTCTTCTGTTGGTTTTTACTTTTACTCCTCCTTAAAAATTTGGAAATATTATTTAGTGAGTGTGAATGATAACTAACACAAGGAACCTTACACCTAATTGCTACAAATAAGAACCTATAAACCAAGATTATTTAGTACATTTAGACCTACCCTAAGAAAAGAGTGTGATCTTATCTCCAACCTAAATATGTCTCAAGTGAGAATAAGAGTGGAATAAGTGATTTGAAATGATTTATGAGTGATACAATAATGGATAGAGATAAAATATGATAAAATGGGAGCTTCATATCAAATATAAATTCTAAAAATGGGATGAACTAGGTAGTATAGAAATTTTAGGTCACTAAAAATTTCAAGCAATAGAAGTGTAAACCTATAATAGGTATAGCAAAAGCATATAGTGAGATAATATCCTAGATAATATAAGGTTGTAAATGAATAAACAACATACCAAAGATTGAATAAGCAAAAAATGGTATAAATAAATAAAAAAGAATGTAGAGAATAAATATTAAAGGTCATAAATGCATAAACAATACTAAAATATTAAATAAGAAAAAAATAGTAAAAGTAAATCCAAATGAGGTTATAGGTAAGTTGTAAGTTATGAATAGGAAGTAAAATGGGAATTCAGTGTATGTGGACTAATTATTTGGTACAATAAGTAATTAATAGAGGATTGTAAAGGTAGTTGAGGTTATCAAACTAACCTTGTTATCTAGACTATGGATGTAATGGGTATCCAAAATATAAAACTAACCATTGTGTTTCATTTAAGAATGTAAGGGGTAGCCAAAATATTGAGCTAAATGTCATTTCTAATATAATTTTGGTAACTAAGTACTATTAAAAGAAAAATTAGTAAAGTAAAAGGTAGTAAATGATATAAGATGAGAGTATGCAAATAACTATGACATATGAGGTAGCATGCATCTCTAAATGCACAAGGATAAAACGCACTTGGTGGAGTATACTCTCAAGGGGGGGGGGGGGGTTTAAGTCTTTTAAATATTTCTTAGATTTGATTTTGTTTGGTTTCAATTATTATAAGGTTTTTGGTTCGCATTTAAGATATTAAAAAGGGGAAGGCATTGTAAGATGCCCCCAAACTAGAGGATGAGTAAGGATAGACATCATAAGATGGCCCAAATGTGAAATTCTAAGTTGGGTGGGCATTGTGAGATGCCCTAAAATGTGATGGAAGAGGATTATGGGCATCGGAAAAACCAAAAAAATGTGATAGAATGTGATGTAATTTATTATTGTGAGTTATGTTAAGGTTTAGATCCATACATTTCTAATTAGAATGGTGATTTAATGCAGGAATATGGCTAAAATAAGATATTGAAGATCATGTATGACGTAGGATGATGTAAGATGACATAGATTTAGTAACATCATATTTATGAAAAAAATCGACCATGATAGAAAAATCAGGGTGGCCAATGCAATCAATTGAATCAGAACATTTTAAAATAGCATTAGTCATATTGTAACTATGGTGATTGATGTAGTTGATTGATTTAGGAGGATTTAAAATGATGTCGATCATGATGTAATCAGGTGACCAGTGCATTTGGTTAAGAAGAAGAGATAAAGTGGAATAAAAAAATAATTAAATAAGGTTGTTTTATGAACTCGGGAGGGTTTGAATTTATCTAAATGGAATCAGGATTATTTTGGGTGGCCAATATCATTAGAAGAATCTTAATTTTTAAAAATGGCATCAAAATTTTCTATTGAGTAAAGAATATCATTAGATGTGTATAACTTTGTAAGGTGAGTGAAAAAGTCAAAAAATTGTTAAAGCACCCAATTGGTGTTTTCCAATAAAGGGTGGTCACGAGGGTATTATCATTAATATCAAGGTTAAATTCAATATAATCAAATGGACCATAAATAGGGAAATCATATTGCAGATTTTTAACTATGGCAAAAGGCTAAGTAAGATATGGGAAGATCATATTGTGGATCCTCATTCATGTTAGGTGGAAGATAAATGTGAATATCCTCTTGTCAATATTTAGCCAAGATAAATGGTTTAAGAATGATTTTTATATTTCTATCCTTAGTAAGGATGTAATCGATGTTATTATTTATACATTTGATGATGTAAGCATCATTGTGGGAATATCTAGGAGAATACATGGTTGAATGTGAAATATTATAAGAGGATTATATAAGGTGTTCCATGGTGGGAGGATCTTAGGAAAGAATAGGGAACATTTAGACTGATTTAGGAAATTTTAATAATATTTGGGAAACATGAAGATAAATTAATTGGAAGAAAAAGTAAGACACGTGTTGGGTTCACCAAAGTGTAATGATGATAAATTTTAAGTGAAGATAAAATAAAAACAAATATGAACAATGTGAGATGGAGTAGGATTCGCATCAAGTTAACCAAAGTGTATTCAATTAAAGAATGGCTCAATCAAAGATATTTTTTGTCTCTCTGTAATAGGGTAATCTAGACAAGGATAATAAAGGGGGCCGTATTAAAGATGCACACCTTAAGTTTTTAAGTTGATGGAGACTTGAAACTATGAATATAGTAATCCACACTCTATAAGAGATATAGGCTTTAAATCCTAGATCCAAAATAGGGTAGTGGTTTCTAATTATCTTCTGATAATAATTTTATGATATTAAGATTATAATTAGGTTGTAATCAAATAAAGGGTAAGGGATCCAAGAAGTTGCAAAGAAAGAGTTAAAAGGATCAAGAGTCATATAAGGTTATAAGTCCCAAAATAGGGATTGTAAGGAAAGAGTAGATGGATGAATAATGCAGTAAATAAAGAATAGGTTTCCCTATCATAATTTATACATGACCACATCAAGCATTCAAATATTAAATGACATAAAGGAGAAGATTGGTTATAGATACTAACCTACTTGAAGAAACCATTGGTGAATTAACTTCCCCCAAATATAGAAACTCCTTATGAGAGAGTTAATGTGGGGCCATCAAATGAATAGAAGAAGACCTAAGAAAACCTCTAGTTAAAGACTCCAATGACTTCAAAGGCTAGGTAGAACATGATAAGTATTGCTCCTATGCTTGAATATCCTAAGTTTTCAATGTTCCAAATGTGAACTCCAAAGAAGATAAATATGACCAACTTCAATACCTTTTAAGCTTTAAGAGAAGATTGGTGAGTACAAGTAGGCCAAATGAGTGATGAATGTGAATGTGGAATGAGAACTCAAATATCAAGTATGAATAACCAAATGATATAATTAATAGATTGTGATAATCGATGACATCGACCATAGGGAAGATTGGTGAGAAAAAATGGATCAAATGAGTGATGAATGTGAATGAGGAATGATCACTCAACTATAAGATGTAAATAGCCGAATGACAGCATTAATAATTTTTAGTCAAAGAAATTGATTTTAATGAGGAATGGGCACTCAACTACCAGGTATAAGTAGCTAAAATGATGGTATTAACACTTTGTATGATTGATATCATTAGCTATGAAAAAAATTCACAAAACATCATCCACTATGATTGATTTCATTGATTGTGAAAAATTGGTCACATGAGAATATAGACCATGATCGATTCCATCGGTTGGAGAAATCAACTCATCTGATAGTATCGACCATGGTTGATGTCATTGGTGAGGTAAAATTCAGTCATGGAGGGATTTAAACTGTTATTCAAACTAAATAGAGATAACTCTGAGGTGATAAGAGGGAAATTGATCAATATTTCTTTTCCTTGAAAGTAGGTATGAGCGTGACTTTAAGAGAATGGCACGGTGGTGTCATAAGGTGGGTGTAAAATATGGTTGTATGGGTGTGTAAATGTAATATGTGATATAAGTGGGATACACATCAAATATATCTCATAATTACCAATTCTAACTATCACATTACAGCCTCTAAATGATTCACATAATCATTTCTAATTACTCATCACTCCTGACAGTATCTTTGTGGACACTTCTCTAAGGAGGCTAATGCATCAATGTTGTATACGAAGAAAAAAGTCATTGAAGTGAAAAAATATGTGTATACAAGATGTATAGATAATAGAATAGATTAAGGGGTATGTTGTAGTTCCCTTCCCGTTTTTATGGGATACTTCATCAATACGGTAGTTGTTGCGTCAAAGTATGCTTAATTATTAATCCAACCTCAACTTGATACCATACATTGTTACTCAAAGTATTCATCATTATATAGGAGAAGTCAATTAAGAAAATGTGATATCTTGTTCTTATAATGAATTGTGAGTCATTCTAGTGGTTTTTCATTGAGTATTTACATATACAAATTAAAAGAACCTGAAAAATGGTATTTTCAACAAGTTAAGACCTAATCTTAATGAATACACAATTTATGGTTTTAATGATCTCATACGTTATAAAATAAAATAAAAATGTTATATAAATAAAATTTTATATCTCATCAAGCAATAAATAAATAGATAGTGTATATAATAAAATAATATTATTAAATCAAATAAGTAATTTTTATCAAATTGAGGAAGTGGTGGTTGAGTGGGTTGGATGAGTAGTCGCAGTGATTGAGTGGGTTGGAGGAGTAATGGTTTTGGTTGAGAAGTCGTAGGAGGTTTAATTTTTGAGTAATTCATGATTTTAGCAGTGACCTTAAGCACATATTATTTATAGTTCAAAGCCCTAAAAAAACTCTAAAATTATTGGTATAAGGATCAAATAGTTCAATACTCACAATTGTAGACAAGTATTCCAACATTGATTTGAGAATTAATGTTGATGGGTGCTCCACATACTTGGTGTATTCTATAATGTGTCATTTTTAAGAGTATACATCATAGATTTTATCAAAAAAATTTATAGGGAGATTGACAGGGGTGTGTGGCCTCATAGATTGACATGGTGATGTCCCGGGATTTCATTTAGAAATTTTGGGATACCCCTTTAAATTTTTTGTCTTTTTTGAAGGTCATGTTTCTTGTTTCCTATTGGTTGTTCAAAATTCCACCCACGTCTCAGATCTAGAAGAGCTGAGTCATTTGAGACAATAATGGAATCATCTCCAAGTTGTGGGAATTTGAGTGCTAGAGACGGATCTCTGGAAAAGGCCAGTTCCTCTATCTATTTCTACTGCTACTACTAATCCTAATACTGGAAGGGAAATACTAAGGTAACAATGCCAAGGGACCAGGGATAAAAGGATAATAGAAAGGAAAACTAAACTAAGGGAGGAAATATCACCAAAAAAAAGGGATGAACATTATCTATTCTGAGTAGAAATGAAGGGAAAAAAACATTGAGGGAGGATAGACAAGCATAACATAAACCAAAACACATTTACACGATCAATCGCATGAAAAACAACCAAAAACCGAAGCTACAAGGGATGTAAAATGACACAACAAACACACAATGTACAAGGGAGGAAAGAAGAAGGAATATAACACCTTAGGACATAGAGTAGGCACAAAACAATGCTTATATTACTTCCAAGGATGCACAAACTATTACAATGGTGTAGGAGGCCGATATCCACATGCAAGATCTAGATCTAGAGGTCTATGACTCAGGATACAAATGTATGAATTCCTTAGTAGAAAACTTAAGGATCCAAAATTTCCAACATTAACAATGAGCCCATCTCTTACATTTATGAATGAATTGATGGAATAAGAAGAGAAGGGAGGAAAACCCAAATTTGAAATACAACCACTGACAAGAAGCATTCAATGCCTACAAATCTTCCTGTAAATATGTAAAATAAACTTCCCCAAGTCTATTTGGTGTGTTGGAGAAGAAAAGAAGGTAGATTAGATCAAATCGAGTGGTTGGAGTAATCAGATATGTTAATCAATGCCTAGAAATATTTTTTCTCATTTCTTACCTACTAGATCCGCCAATAATTTGAATTTGAATATCTAGCATTGTATTCTACATCAGCAGCTATCAAATGAGATAAGGCACGCAAGGATCTGAGAACTGATGTAAAATTTATGACTATCAGATGATTATCAAATATCTCTACGTACGTAAGACACGTGGCATGTGTTGATTAGCTGAAAGGACTACCAATTGTGTAAATGATTTTTATTTTTCTGTCATGTGTCACTTATTGATTTACTGCAAGGATTTGGCTCCCAGTTGGCACACTTTGATTACTTATGTGAAGCACACTCAAGCTTGTCAGATGATGATGTAGAAAAAAATGGCGCAAAAGAAGGCACAAAGTCATGTGCTTGGAAGAATGAAGCACGAGAGGAAAATAGAGGAGGGGCATGCGTAAAGGTGACATGCGCGGGAAAAATGGGAGAAATTCCCAAGGAATAAAACATATGGTCAAGGTGTAACTATTAGAAAATTATATGTGGTTTACGAGGAGAGGGTGCGTAATAAGGCCTGGGACTTATCCGATTTTGAGAAGCAAGGCCAAGGTGCACGTGGAGGGTGAAAAGGGGAATAAAGAGGAAAAGTAAAAGAAGGCATAGAGAGGAGTGTGCAAGGGGTGTGGGGAATCTAGAGCCATGGAGATGTGCCAAAGAGACAATTGAAGTGCACACAACCTACAAATCTTAGAGCCAGAATATGTATGTAAGTTATCCAAATAACTAGGAGATTTATTTGGATAACAATTTTCGTTACTTTTGGGGCCATATTTCTGCTAGATGAAAGAGATCAGAAACTTGGAGCATCCATTAGGTATGGATTCTACTATGTAATCATGAAATTTTGATCTGTAGCTTTGAAGAACTTCCCCTTAAAGTCACTTGAAGAATCATTTATTAACTCTTCTGAATCCTATAAAACTGTTGAAAACTATTGGAAGATAATCGGCATCCTGGAAGCAAAAGAAAGAGCAGGTGTAAGAAGAACGTGAGAATAAATATGTAAAAACAAATAATATGTGTGTAGCGCACTTAGAGGAATTGAAACTATTCTAATATATACATAATGATGCAGCAAACTCAATTGAAGGGTTTGAGATAGATCCTATTTACTAGAATTTGTAGTGCGCTTCCATCAAGATGAGTTAACTCGAAAGAGTTATCCTCCTTGCATGAACTAATGATGTATGAGCCACTCCAAATTGCACCATACTTTGAATGATGCCCTAGTTAAGCTCTGTTAGTATCCCATTTTAAGACCAAGTCCACAACTTTGAAAGATTGAGTTCTATCTTTTGTTTCAAACCATTTCTTTTTTGTCTGTTGATGTTGTTCTAGCTTGATCATGGCAGAGTTCCTTAATTCTTCAAGACTAACTAGCTCTACCATTCATATTTCTCTCTGGTATGTGCCTTAAAACTCTAGCTATTGTGTGAGCACTAATGATTTCAACTCAAGCTTCAAACGAAGAGTAGCATCCTTTCCATAGACAAGCTTGTAGGGAGAAATTCCTAATATTTTTTTAACTATGATTATATCTTTCCAGAGCATGCATGCGACTTGTGTATGCCATTTTCTTTGGCTGATGTTCATTGTGCACTTCATGATCCTATTTAGGTTCTTATTTATTGATTCTACCAAACCATTTCCTTAAGGGTAATAGTTGGAAGAAGTCTTTAGATAGATGCCCAGATTTAGAGCCCAATCATTGATTTTAGTGCCAAGGAAGGCTTTTGCATTATCAAATATAATGGTTTGAGGAATGCCAAACCTTATTACAATTCCCTTGAAAAATTCAATGATGACCAGCTTGGTTGGTTCCTTGAGTATGACAACTTCTTTCCATCTGGTGAAGTATTTTGTAGCTGTCAGCACCCACTTGTGTCCATCACTTAAAGGAGGATTGATCATGCCTATGAAGTCAAGACCCCATTACACAAAAGGATGATCTGCTTGGATAGGTTGGAGGGGAAGCACTGTATATTTCTTCTTTCGTATAAATAAAATGCATTCTTTCCATTTTTGACCCATTTATGTGCATTTACAAATAGGGTAGGCAAAAATATATCTACCATTATGATCTTTATTGTTGTATTCTTGGCAAAGAAGTGTCCACCATATAATCCATCATGAAATTAACAATTTTTCAATCTACGCATCATCAATACACCTTAAAAGCATGTCATCCAGATTCCTTTTGAAGATAATACCATCAATCGTCACATAAGGGGTGGATTGCAATCTTAGATGCTTTCTCTTTACTTTGTTTAAATCAGAAGGGTATGAACCCTTGGAAAGGAATTTGATCATGTCTTCCATCCATTTGCACACACCACGATTTGTACTTTGTTCAAGTTCTACATGCAGTTGATCCTCATCCAGAAATAATGAAGTCTCATTTTCAATTTGTGTCCTTAGCAAGTTATTTTCAAAGTGTGCTACCTCTCACCAGCTTGGTGGCTTTGATAGTCACATCATACTCCATGATTTTTGGAACCCATCACGCTCTCTTCTCATTTATTTTTTCTCCCATGATGAAGTATCTAATAGAATCTTGGGATACTAACACCTTGATATGATTTGTAGTGAGCATACTCTTAAATTTCTTAAGCGTGCGCATGATGGCATAGACCTGTTTTTTCATCTAACTATATCTTAATTCATAGTCCTTCATTTTTTGGGTGCATAACGCCACTGGTTGCTCCATCCCTTTCTCATTTTCTTGTGTTGGGACAGCAACAATACTCACCTCAGCTCCATAAGAATAAAGGATAAAATCCTTTGATTAATTTGAATTAATGAGTGTTGGTGTGCAAGCAATCTCTTTCTTGATTTTGTTGAAGCTTTCCTTTCCTTCTATTTTCCATTTGAAAGCAATGTCTTTCTTGAGCATGAGGGTGATGGGCCATACCATTCTTGCAAAATTTGGAATAAATTTCCTAACAAATTTTATTTTTCCGCAAAAGGACTATAAGGATTTTTTGTGCACCAGCAAGGAAAGGATCAGGATGGTGGAAACGCACTCAGGGTCGATTGTTATGTCATTCCTTAAAAGTATATGGCCTAGAAGCTTTCCCTGTACTACTACAAAATTGCACTTCTTGGGGTTAAGAGACTCCCCAAACTTTCTACATCTATCAAATACTTTCTCCAGGTGCACCATGTGAACCGCGTTTTACTTTGAGAAGATTTTGGTGTCATCAAGGTAGACCAAGATGAACTCATTGATATACCCTTTGAATGCAATATACATGGCACACTGAAATTTTACACCTATGTTTGAAAGACCAAAGGGCATCTTTTGATACACATGTGTCCCCCACTTGGTTATAAACACCATTTTGAATTGATTCTCCTCCTTGACCAGGATCTGATTGAAGCCATAGTATCCATCCAGCATTAAGAATCTTTACGCATTGGCCATATTCTACAGAATCTATTCCATAAAAGGCAAAGGATAATGATCCATTAGAGATGCCTTGTTCAAATCTTTGAAATCAACACAGAGTCTAATTTTACCGTTCTTCTTACACATCAGAACTAGATTTGCTACCCAAGTAGAGTACTTGATTGGAAATATTATCTTGGCATCAATGAGTTTGGATAACTCCTTTCTCATGAGGTGTTTTATCTTTGGATTAACTAGTCAATGCTTTTTTCTAATGGGCTTGATACCAAGATCAAGGTCACTGGAGTGTTGAGTAACACTTGGATCAAAACCTTTGAGGTCCTCATATTCCCATGAGAATATATCACTGTATATTTGGTAGAGATAAATGAAGGTCTTCTTTTCATTGTGTGTGCAAGATTTGCTATGCAGCAACTCTTTCCCATGCACAATAGTGACTGAGGAGCAGTCTTCTTGAACAGCGTGCATATACTTTTCTTCACCCTTGAACTCATCATCAGAGCTAAACATTTGCTCTAAGGTGAAAATACTTTTAGGAAACTTATTTTTCTTTAGTTTTATCACTTGATCAACATGGCCATTATGCAAGTTAGCTTGCATTCCTGATGAGAACTCAGAATCATTCTGGATGAACTAGACGATCTGCGTGTCACTATCAAATAATTGTGAATTGGTGTTGTTGTCTAGAATGGATGGTCTAATCACCATCTTGATGTGCTATATGTTTCCCTTGATAAATTCCTCAGCAGGGGATAACTACGAACCGATCGTGACCATTTTATTATCCTCCTTATTCATCTTGTGCAGTACTACCTACAAATTTAGAGCATCAAATCTCTCAAGGAGATCCCAGATTCTGTGTCTATAAGATTTTATAATATTATTATTTTTCATGCACTTTTTGGTGACCTTATGGATAACCAATTATATGTCCCCAAAATCTACAACGTCTTAATCTTCTTCTTTTTAGCTATAAGCATACCATGCACTAGTGCTTCATATTTTGCCACATTGTCAGAACATGTAAACTACAACCTGTGTGAAGAAGAATTTATCATCCTTAGGGGAAATAAGAACAACTCCCACACCTTCACCATTTCTTCTTCTAAATCCATCTAAGTATAACTTCCCCATAATAGGGTTCTCTTCAATTTGCTTGAGCACACACGGCAGCACAACTTCTTCTTCAAGAATATAGTAGGTACCAATCCCAATTTCATAAGCTTCTATATCCTCAATATATGGATCAAATATATGGTGTCTCTCTACCCATTCATCTAGTAATAAGTCCAGGATATGAGGTGCAAGAGGTTGTTCTTCAGAAACTGAAACTTGTTCTTCTTGAATTAAACAGTTAGCTTGGAGAGGGTATAGGACATATGACTCTACATGATAGGAAAATATTAGCTCAGCTTATATGGTAAACAAGGTACCATACCTTGTCTTGAGTAACATATGTGTAACATTCCCATTTTAAGACGTTAGAAACAAGGGAAAAAATATTCATAATGTTCTTTGTTCTAAATTAACATAATTTAGAGCACACATTCATAACCAATCAATCTCATAAGAGAATACCATATGCAGCTATAAATGACTCAATGAAACACCGATCTCTCATTTCATGACTCAGTATTATACTAATCGTTCATGTTAACTTTATCATGTGTATGCCATGTATATTGGATTCTTTTACCCTTTTAAAGGTAACAAGTGTTATGTTTAAGAGGCCTATCTGAGTATATGTTACCAATATTCATCTAAAATCTCACTTCTTAAACTCGGTGACATAGAAAAACACAACCAGTAGCTTGCGATACTTTGGCCAAATATTTTAAATATATGGTTAATGTTTATATTCCTAGATGGCATACTCATCAAACGGAATACATCCTTCACCCTACTTGATCTGTTATGTAGAATGGTCTTCACTGACTTCTGTCAATCCACTTGTTATAGGTTTAACCCTAGCCAAGGTTAGCAACATGGCCTAGTGTGGAGGACTACTTACGATGACTAAGGGTATTTATACATACTCAATCGAATTGCGTCGATTGGGAATTTCTATTTATCCTAACTCAATGTGAGTTGACCTCGACACTAGGTCATGCCCTTATCCCTAGCTAGGGTAGAACTGTGATCAAGTCAGAGTTTGTGTTAGTCTAGATGAACAAACTCAAAAGGGTGTTGTAACATGTCAACTACAACATAATATCCTCGTGAAGACCCTTGTATTCCTAGAGTTACTTCCTTGCAGTTGGCATGTGTCAACATCTGTCTAAGGTTTCCTCATTTGGGAAAACATGCCTTTTATAGAAAGTTAATGACTTATTATCTCATTACATATTAATTACAATTACCCTACCGAGAAACTAGGTTCATTGAACATTTGGGTTCCAAGTTAAAAAATTCAATTAGAAGTAGGTATGCAGATACATCTACTTCCTAATCATTTCATAAGTTATTTTTTTATACCATTAACATTTTGATTTATATTTTACATAACAAATCCAACGCACATTTAAAGAGATGTTTTCTTACTTACTTACCCAAGCCTTATCGTACTTAAGTTCTTTTTATATTAGAATTCAATGGATTGAAGTCTAATCCCATTTATTTTCCTTTCCTACATTCCTATTCTAGTCAAGCAATTCTTCATGAGGAAACAGACATTCCACTATCCAAAGTTAACATTCGGATTCATTCCCAAAAGGTCCTAAGACAATTCTATGACTAATTACATGGTAGTTGTCTTCCCTTTTTCCTTATAGAGGGTCAATGTTCATTTAAAAACCTCATAGTTCATTATAAATTAACATCAAGTTTTATCTCCATTCAAACATTTGAATGAAACATAGTCATAGTGTTATATTTGGATAACCATGCAAGAATGACAACTTGCTAAGTTGAATTTTCACTAGAGAGGGTAGCACATCTAGCACCCCGAATATCTATTTAATCTATTCCAACGCAAGAGAGTGTGATACTAATAAAATAAAAAAGAGAAATACCTAATATTTCCATTCACATATTACCCAAAAAGATTACACATCAACTACAAGAAAATTTACAAATCTTTCTTTCATAAAGATGATTCATACATTATAAGTCTAAACACTTCAGATATTTATAATGTCAAACAACAATAATAAGATCAATTTACAAGTACAACTTTCTTTTTCCATCAAATACATTACAATAATGAACCATATTTCATCATAAAAGATCCAGTCTCTTTGGTAAACAAATGTAACTTCCTATAAATCTTTTCTCCTTTTATCACTTATGAATTTCATCTACAAAATTGCTAGCATAGGTGAGTTCATTGAACTGAGTATGATAAGAACTAAACATTAAAATGATGTGTTTTTTGCTAACTATTTCATAAAGAGAACTCTGATGTTATGAAACAATCCTGAGAAATTCAGAAAGACATAGACAAAAGAAGTTACCATACTTAAATTAAAAGAGAGAGAAAAAGTGATAAACCATAACAAAAGTAAGAATAGGTCATAATATAAACAACTTCAACCTTCCATACTATTGTCTTTCACAAAACTAATTAAAATAGCAATTTAGATAAGTAACATTTCATCACAATCCAAATATTAGTTTCATACATTACTTTGCATGTTTCCCCTTCTTAGTTAAACCTATTTAACATAAGGAGATAACTACCCTAACTATATTTTAGGAATAGTTCAACAGTAGATAAAACAACAGTACTTCCATCTCGACATATCATTCACCTAAATTCAGCCTAAAATCAGATATGTCAATAATCAAATTAAAAAAATAGGAATAAGTTTAGGATTATCCAAATCACATAAATTAGATGTGTTACAAATTTAAGTATCCTAATACTCAAATTCAAAATTAGAACCCAATTTAATTTAAATTCCAGCAACTAAATAGATCTCATCAAAGTGGTAAGATTAAATTAGCATGTAATTAGGACTACACACAGAATCCCCGAAGAGATACAACATTACCAACGTTAAGTCAAAATATTAGAATGGAAGGGTTTAATAATCAGATTCAACTCAATCATCCATCTAGATATTTTCTACTAAGCACAAATATTTACTCAAAATATTTCCAACCAACGCAATAATCCATCCAATCATTAACTACTTCAGTTATACTTCCCTAGCACAACTTGAACTCAATCTTACCAAACAGGTCCAGGAGTTAAAATAATGGAACAGATCAGGGAAGGAAAACACCTTCATCTAGATTGAAGCAGGAAGAAGATTAAAGAGAAGAGAGAGATATATATATTAATTTCTCATAACTCTAAGCATGGTTAAGGAGAGACCAAAAGATAACCATGAACAATTATTGACCAGCTTAGTCTATACTATCCCAAACCAAAATCCCAAATAGGGAACTAATCAAGGATCAAATTGAATGTATATAAAACCAAGAGAAGAAATAACGATGAACAAAAACCATTCCTTTACCTAACGACATTCAAGAACATGTTATTGAAAGCTTCAATATATGTAAAGATAATAAGAAATTCTTTCCCCCAAGTACACAGAAAGGAAAGAAAAATATGACAGAAGGATAATTCTAAAATAGACTCCTAAATCTCATATCCTTGAAGAAAATACATGAGCATAGTGATATATCAAATCCCAAGTACGCATTCCTAATAAACAGAGATACATTATCCATAGTTCATGAAAGAACTGAAAACAAGTTTGATGGCCGAAGGCCAAGAAATAGAATAACTATAAGCAATGTCCATTAAACTACCCAGAAGATCAAATAGACAACAATAACTGAAAAATAGTAACCAATACCTAGGGATTTTTTCCTTATTAACATCGAATTCCCAAACTTTCAGTAGTTACCCAAAAAATCAATAGAGGGGAAACTTAGTTCATTTCCCTCATGGGATCAAATATTCAGGCATAGAGGCCCTAACAATATCATGAGAGAGATGAAGTATAAGTTGCAGGCTTAATATAAACACTGAAAGAACTAACAAATCCAAGAACTATAAACGCTGGAAGCTTTAGAAACTGACATGTTGTTGCTGAAAGAAGAAGTAAAAAACTTATCTAAGCAAAAAGGTAAGAGAATGAAGGAGGAGGAGGCTGATATTGACAACAATTAGGTTGAGGATATTTACAAAAAACTTTACTCCCTGGAAAACCGACTTGGAAAAACCAAGACTTGCCATGATCATAATATGGCTATTTTTAGTGCAATTGAGGAGTTTCTTGAGCAGCATGTCCGCTGCATCTCTAATCTCAGCGGCATACTAGCTACTCTTTGGGGCATGAAAAAAGAAAGCAAACAAACCATTCAACAGCTAGACACTACTGACCCTTCTCACATGATGGCATTGGCTATGTTCACCTCCTGGCAGACTATCAAATCCAAAATTTCCAAAGCCGCCAAGAAGTAATTGTGGACTTGCGATGTTCTTACTGACTTTTGTCATGTTTTTTGTTGTTTTGTTGTTGTTTTTTGGCTGCTCTTCTACAGTGTTCAAACTGGTTAGTGGTTTTGGGGTAACTGCTCTTTGGATGCACTAGATTCTTATGTATTATCTGGATCTTGATCCTTCTTATATTGTTTTTCACTCCTATTCTAGCTTCTAGGCCCCTTTTTGTATACAAGGGTATAGTCCCTTTCAAAAAACTATTTACCAATAATAAAAAAACAAGTCCAAGAATCGTTAACTCATGTCAAGCAAGCCAAAAATTTAAATTTCCTCAATAACCATTAGAGCATACTACTGCAACAAGAAATTTAAAAACAACACCCATAATCACAATCATAAAAGTGGTAAGATAATAGACTAATTCAAAAATATATATCATTCCAACAAAACTCGGTAGAATAAGCTAAAGCTAGAGTCGCAAAAGTTTATTTCCCAAAAGATTCATACAAGATCAAACAATAGTCAAGAAAATCAAACAGTTAATCCTCTAACGTGTTCTCATTGTGGTGAGACAATATCTCTTAGAACAATTTTAAGAAATTTAAGTAACTGAAATATTTACAATCTTAACAAAGCTCAAACAAGAGTACAACCAGTTTCAACTTCATCTTGGGCTCATACAGAAGGAATAAAGCATAAGCCAGCAAACCAAATTAAGAAGAATGAAACCTAGATCACACATTCCTCAAACAAGTGGATTTGAAACAACATTCACATAAAACAGCACCAAAAACCACATGCAGAGATGATCTAAACAATTATACAAAAACCAAATTGTTCCCAAGAAGAGTAGAGTTCTTTTAATGAATCAATTAAGTAAAAGAAAAACAAATTAATGGGTAGAGCCTATCATGCCTAATAGAGATTCTCCTTCACTGGTTTGTTGAATATTTCCAAGCAGAACTTCAACAGCTTCTTCTTCTCCCCAAAACACCAACCAACTTTCAACACTTCTCCCTTCTTCTTATAGTTTTCACATAGTCCAATAATAGCTCTATGCAATGCAAAAATAACATTCATGTAAGAATCAAACTGGAGGTTTGAATAACTGAACAATATCATGCATAGCCCAAGCTCAAAACAACAAAATATCAAAACAACTAAACCCCTCATACATCTTCCTATGAAGTTTTTGCTAAGTTCAAAAACATTAAATTCCAAGGACTGTCAGTTCCCTAATTTTTCCACACCACTACCATCTCAATATTTTGCGAAGACTAAATTTAAATTTTTCATACAACCAAACTTGGTGGAGTTGTTAACTCAACCCCCCTCTATCTTTTCTCATGCCCATGCCAAAGTTGGCAGCACCAAAGATAAGATCACTTTTACTCCCAATCAAATGTATAGAAAAATATGCCACCGACCAGCCCAATTACCATGTCATCCATTAGGCCCCCTTAGGTTAGCCATTCCCATAGTTAGGTTAATATTAATTTAGGAAATCAACATAGGTACATAGGTAGGTCTTTAGTTAAATTCTTAACATTCTAACTAACAAAAGATCATAGAGACATAGGTTAGACTTATCTCTAAGCTATAGTTACTAACATTTAGACATAGTTACAATACGTTCCCATTCAAAGTAAGCATTTCATGCTAACAAAAGAAGAACTATCCATGACATCATAATTCAATATATAGTAGGGTCTCAAGGTTTCATCCATTCTCTAGTATAGTCAGAATCCAGAGATCAACTGGTCTATCAGAATTGGTCATTATGACCACAAAATTAATAATTCAAAGCATACCTTAGATCAATGGAGTTGATCCAAGGTAATGTTATTCTGAAAGAAGAATTTATGAAAATAGAAACCAAATTTCTCAATTCAAGTAGCAAACTAATTCTACATAAGGAGGTGGGTAGCTCTTATTAAATATAGTAAAAACATGACAAAATGTACCTACTCAACAAATGAATTATATTCTACTGTAAACATGATTTCCAAATTCATAAGAGTACACCACCATGAGACAAAATCACCTATCAACGTTTTTACCTTCAAAAGTATAAATCATCATAGGTATTAGTCATGTTACAATCATTATAATATGGGTCCCATCAGAAGACAAGTAACCACCCACTTTAGCAGTAAAGTCCCTAGACAGACACAAGGCAAACAAAGGGGTAGATCAATGACTGACACATCTTGAGTTATTGTGATGCTTGGACATGCATGGAGTGATAACTCAAGATCCTTGATGATTCCTAGGGTAGTGACAGTTGAATCATCAAGTTGTAAAACTCCTTTTTTCAAAGGGCTATACTTAAGACCTAAGACATCAGTAATTTTATTCAGCATGACAGAAGTATTGGCACCTAAGTCAATCATGTAGTTATGGAAAAGATGTTTACCTATGATTAAGGACATATAGAAAGGTGGGTTTTTGATAACTCTACTTATTTTCTTCTCCTCTTATTGGTAGATATTGACAGAAGCATGCGGATTTTGTATAGTTGGGTCAATGCACGGAAGTTGAGCCAAAGCTTCATGCAGCAAGTCGTGTTGACATGGAATGGTTAGGGTATCCCAAATTGTAACATTTATGCTTGTATTCTTCATCTAGTCCACAATGTTGAATGGAAGACCCACTGACTTGTGCATTTGGGGCATAGTATCATCCTTTTTCTTTTGTTCAGGTATAGAGGTAGGAAGTTTAGTTGGCAAAGAGGATTGAACTACCAAAGGAGGGACACGCACCACTTCAGGGGAAGCTTTGTGTGAAGCCTCACATGTAGGAACTTGGGAACTTTTACTATTGGATATCCTATCTTTTTCCTTTTACTTTTGAGGATTGACCTATGTTGTCAGGATTGTGACCTACAAGCAAGGCTCAAGTATTCTCTTCTTATACCTTATGTTATCTGTAACTTGGGCACGTGTTTTTCTTATGTCCTCTGTAGCTTGGATGATTATGCAAAAGTCCTCAGTGCTAAATAATATCCATTTGGATTTAAGAAGATCCTCTGTCCTTTCTTGGTCTTCATCCTCACTCGCGTTTATGGAATGATTATAGTTAGAAGCATTCTAGATCATATAGTCTTGTGTGTGTGCAGCATTAGCGTAGTGATATTGACTATGAGGTATATTACAAGGAAAGCACCACTCAGGCTCACGTGCCATGTTTTTTTGAATAGGGACAATTTATTGACTTGTGTTGGGTGCTAAAAGGGGTTTTACAGGAGAAATAACTTGTAAAGTAAAGTGCGCATTCACCTACCATCTCTTATTTTGTTGGTTCTACCCATATTGATTTCATCAAGGTTGATTGCTTTTTCTTTGCACCTGATTAGATCTACCTCTGTAGGATTGTGTTTTTTGCTTCTCTAATGATATGAACTTATTGGATAAGTTTCTAATCAAATCCTTTAAGTCTTCATCTTATTTTTGTTGCGCAAGAGAGTAGTATATAGATGCAACTGGTTACACACTATGCACTAGAACTAGAGCAATATTAGGTTGGGGTGTTGGAGACATTTCTAGGAACAAGGGCACAGGAGGCCTAGGTACTAACTTACCCGCCTAGATGAGACTATTTTCTTACCGTATGGCAATTTTGTAGGTAGTTAGTAAAGTCCTACCTCCCATAGATTGAATCATGACTAAAATTTCATTGTTTAACGCCCTTAGATAATACAGGAAAGCAAGTTGGGTTGTAGTTCTTACCACTTATGGGATTCTATACTAAGTCTTCTAGAATCTTATGTTGAATTCATTCATGTGCTCATTAGGCACGCGCTTCATTGTAGGCAGCTACTCCACTAGTGATAGATGATCTCACTTATCTTCAAAGTAGTTACATAGAGTTGTTCCAATCTCATCCCATATGGAAATAGATGCAGGTCTCAGGCCACGGTACCATTGGAGTGTTTTTCCATTAAATGAGGTTGTAAGTATCCTAACAACTACATCATCATGCATGATAAGATAGAAAATGCACATATTGGCCACATCTTGAATATGTTCAATAGGGGTGACTTGATTTTCTCCTCTGAAGTATGAAATGCTCTTGAGTGTGGATGTAGGCATATCATGTTGTGCATTGAGATTGAGCGGGATTCCACAATTGAAGCTAACAAATTTCCTCGGAGGATGAGGAGGTTGAAGTGCCATGGTAGGGAACATTTTTCTATTTTAAGGAGTATAATGTATTTGGTATGCTATAGATGGGTACCCACATGTGGGAGATCTATTGTGTGTGCTTCTTGGAAAAATTTGGAGGTTCTTGAAAGATCCTTCAGCCATAGCACTTTGTCTCGTGTGCACTTTTCTCATAAAAGGAGCTCTAGCTACTAAAATAGTATATTTGAGTGTTGGGAATTACCATATGTGTTTGAAATGAGCCTCCAAAGGCTAGAAATTGCTAAGTCACACATCAAACTCAGTAATGCTAAAATCTAAGCTTTCACTACTCATCCCACTGGGTGTGCCAGAAACTGATGGTCCTTCAAACTTGTACCTGCGTCTCAGATCTGGAAGATTCGAGTTATTTGAGACAAAAATGGAATTGTCTCCAAGTTTTGGGACCTTGCACACTAGAGATAGATCTCTTGAAATGGTTGTTTCCTCTATCTATTTCTATTACTACTACTACTCCTAATGTTGGAAGGAAAATACTAAGCTAATAATGCCAAGGGACCAGGGATAAAATGATTTAAAAAGGAAAACTAAACTAAGGGAGGTGATAGCACCAGAAAAGAGGGATGAACATTATCTATTCCAAGTGGAAATAACAGGAAAAAATAGTAACGGAGGCTAGACAAGTGTAACATAAACCAAAACACATTTACACAATCAATCCCATGAAAAACAACCAAAAACCGAAGCTGCAAAAGACATAAAATGACATAACAAATGCACAATGTACAAGGGAGGTAAGAAGAAGGAATATATCATGTTAGGAAAGAGTGTATCCACAAAACAATGCTTCTATTACTTCCAAGGATGCACAGACTGTTACAATGGCACGGGAGGCTGATATCCACATGCAAGATCCAAATCTAGAGGTATGCAACTCAGGATACAAATGTATGAAGTCCTTAGCAGAAAGCTTAAGAAACCAAAATTTCCAACATTAACAATGAGCCCAACTCTTACATTTATGGATGAATCGATGGAAGAAGAAGAAAATTTGAAATACAACCACCAACAAGAAGCATTCAATGCATATAACTACACCTATAAATCTATCAAATGTTCTTCCCCAAGTCTGTTTGTCATGTTAGAGAAGGAAGGAAGGTGGATCAGATCAAATCGAGTGGTTGGAGTAATTAGATCTGATCATCAATGCCCAGGAAGATGTTTTCTCATTTCTCACCTACCAGATCCACCAAGAATTTGAATTTGAATATCTAGCATTGTATCCTATGTCAGTAGCTATCGAATGAGACAAGGTGTGCAAGTATCTGAGCACTAATGAAAATGTTATGATTGTGAGATGATTGTTAGAGTCATTTTCATACACAAGACACATGGTGCCCACTGATTATCTAAAAGGATGGCCAACTATGCAAATGCTTTATCTTTTTTTACCATGTGTCACTCATTGATTTTCTACAAGGATTCGGCACCTAGCTGGTGCACTTTGATTACTTGTGTGAAGCACACTCAATCTTGTCAGATGATGCGTGGCATGAAATGGAATAGAAGAAGGCACAAAGGCATGCGCATAGAAGAATGAAGCACGAGAGGAAAATAGAGGAGGGGCACGCATAAAGTGGTGCACATGAGAGAAATGGGAGAAATTCCCAAGGAATAAAACTCATGGTCAAGGTGCATCTATTACAAAATTATATGCGGCACGCAAGGAGAGGGTGCACAATATGGCCTAAGACTTAGCCGCTTTTGGGAAGCAAGGCCAAGGCGCACGTGGAGGGTGAAAAGTGGAACAAAGAGGAAAAGGAAAACAAGGCATGGAGAGGAGTGAGCAAGGTGTGTGGTGAATCTTCAACCATGGAGATGTGTCAAAGATACAATTAAATTGTGTGTAACCTGCAAATCTTAGAGCCAATATATGTATGTAAGTTATCCAAATAACTAGGAGAATTATTTGGTTAAGATTTCCCTTGAATGGGACTTTTTTGTTTTGATTTTTTCCTTATCTCATTTGGATTACTCTACATTTATTCATAAGGTTGCAAGAGGTTTCTTAGTTGCAGTTGGAAAAATACGCATTTGCCCAAAATTGCCCAAAATTCATAAATGTTAAGTATTTAGCTCCTTAAGTATTTGGGTTTTTAAAGTTATGATACTTCATGAATTGCAGCAATCCCCCATCTAAAACACGATGTACACTTCATCGTGATTAAGTGGGTTTACACATCTATTTTACTTCTTAAAATAATAAAGTAAAGTTATTCCAAAAACTTGATTTATACTATTGCCCTATTTTTGTGAAAATGATGTTGCTTTGCTACAAAAAGTAACTAAGAAAAGTATTCCCGCAAATCTGATTTACATAGCTTCCTTCTTTGCGCTAAAATGATGTAACTTTACTTATAGAAGTAGCCAAATAAAGAGGTGGGAAAACCCCGTAACCCATGCACTTAGCTTGTGGGGTTTTTCAACCGACTCTACTTTGTTAAGAAAATATCAGTTAAAACTCTACAAATCTTAACCTTAACCTTGTGGGTTTTTCAAACTACTTTACTCCTTAAATAAATGTCAAGTAGTTAAGAAAACATAAATCTAAACCTCATAAATCTTGACCCAATCAGGGTTGCGATGACTCATTACTTGATAAAAAAAAATCAAATTCATTTGCAAAACCCACCTCAAATCTAGTGGTGACATGGCATTTTTATGATGAGTATTTAATGAGGTGGAATATTTAAAAATCAAATTAGTTCCATGTCATTTTATAATCAATCAAACTAAGTAATGACCTCTGTGAATCCCGAGAAACCTCGAGCTTACTAATTGAAGATATTTCTGAGTGATTCGACTTCAACCCATTTGCGGGTAAGGTAGGTTCTTTATTCCCTTTCCTTTGTTTAAAGTTTTTTCATGTCATTTCAATAGTTTGTTGGCTGATTTTTCCTCTCTGTCATTCGAGAAATTTCTCCATTATGTTATATTTTTTCCCATGGAATATTTCGGAATTAGGTTAAATTTTTTGCAAGAAGTTTTTGAATTGCATTACCATGTTATACTCATGCCAAAAATAGTTGAATTCATCATGAGAAGTACCCTTGTTTTTCCCTAGCTTGTTCAGAAATATAAACTACTTTTTGTGTCCCACACTTTGTGGGGATCTGACCCATCATAACTCAAAACCTAATCTATGTGGGGTTCCAAGTTGTTCTTACTCTCCCATTCATTACGGGAAACTGATTCCTTGTTACTTTCCTCCAATACATCATGGATTTCCTAACTACTTGTGTTGTTATATGTGTTGTGGAGATTCACCCTTGCACAACTCAAAACCTACTCTATGCGGAGTTTCGAGCTACAATTACTTACCCATGTTTTGTGGGTTTGCGACCCCTCATTACTTCCCCATGTTTTACACACTTTCAAATGACTATTAATTCCACTATTATTTATGAGGAATTAACCCTTTATTACTAGAGACTTGTCTTTAGTAGGTTTTCAAAGTTCCTTTATTATTTACTACTCATTGCGGGGAACTGATCACCTATTACTTAAAAAACATTTGTAAATCAGGTTTTTAAGGGACTCTTTCATTTCATTACTTTGCATTAAACTGAACTCTTTATACTGACTTGATTTGAACAATTTCACCCTGCAAACCCACACTCTATTGTGAAGATAAGCTACCTTGTTTTCTTGACTAATAAATGCTTGGAATTTTCCCTGTTGAATACTTTTGTGTACTCTAATGACTGGATAAACTATGGTATGCTCATAGACTTGAATTTTCCTATGAAAGATCAATATTTTGACTTGGATGGTTTATCTTATTAACATCTCAGTGGTTGGCATACATTGTTCACTTGAATAAAAGCATGGAAAATGTCTGAGACAAGAGAAAAGTCACCTAAAGTAGAAGAGGTAGCCATTACTTAGGAGGACCTCAATCTTGTAGTTGAAGAAACCTCTAAGGCTAGAAAGAGAAAAGGAAGATCTAAACCCATATTAGTTAGTGAAACAGAAAAAGAAAAAATGAAGTATGAATATAAGGGTTATCTAGTTAAATCTTGTGTTGGATCTAGACTTTCAGAAATCAGTGATATAGACATGGGGCATGTATCTATAGCTAAACTTATAGAAATATCTAAAGAAATAAAATAGACACCTTTTATGTAGGCCCTAAAAAATAGTGGATTAATACAAGTAGTTGCATTTCGTAGCAATTTCCAGCTACCCAATTTTTTTTTAGAATGTGCCAAGTTTTATGATCCTCTAACAAGATCAATAAAAGACACATCAGGCAATCTTGTTGTAAGACTTGATACTTAGTTTTTCAATTATTTTTTGAAGATCCCCACAAAGGAAAAGGTGTTTGATGTGAATATTGAAAAGGCCATTAATTAATGGGATGATAACCTCGATGACTGTATTAGAATCATGAATTTAACTATTTGAAGAAACCTAAGTAGGCCTCTAGGTTTCCCAAAACCATTATAATGTCAGATCTTATCCATGAAGTGGATGACATAATGTAGTTGTTATGTAGGATAAATGGAGAGAAAAATACTAAGAATTTCTCCACATATATGTATTATTTCATTAGAACAATTAAGGCTAACAAGCCTAATGCATTGATCAACTGGGCTAAATTGATAAGTGAAAACATTGATCGTTAGGTGCAAGAGGTTAAGCAATCTTTCGATTTCAGGATGACCTCTTATTTGGTGTATGATGTAACATCAAATGGAACTTTCACTATGTTACATAATAAAGGGGTCTTGGCTTCAGACCCTATTTATGAATACTATCTACAACTAGTATTATTTGATTATTTCAAGAAGTATAAGAAGGTGAATGAATTATTATTTTATGGGATCATTTGTAAGCTCGATATGGAGATAAAGGAAAAGAGGGTTATCCATGCAGCATGGAACATAGTTTCTCAGTATGGGTGCATATTTATTCAATTTGCTCATTTCACCTACCTTAGGTTTTGTGGTTTCTCAAGCTCACCCCTTAAGCTCTTGATATACTCTAATGATAAATGGATACTAATGGAACTATGTGGGAAATTAGTGGAACCACATGATCTACAATCAAGGGCCCATAGGGTGGTTGTTATCATTCCCATCACCATTGGAAATTATCATTGTGCCAACATTCATAAAGGTAGAAATATTTTGAAAGAGATGTTTGATCATTATACACAAGATTCCAATGATTCTAGGACAAATTTTGACATCAGGAATCTGGCACAAAAGAAATTATCCCTAGACTATATGTACCTCTCGGCACTAGAATATTTCTCAATAGATTACAGGGATGAATTTTAAGTCAGAAGAAGAGACTACAGCAAGGTGACTGACTAACAGATTATTGAATTTTGCCTAGCAAAAATTCCAAAAGACCTCCCTAGTGATGGAAATTTAATTATTGATTCTTACAATCAAATGGGAGCAGATAAAACTCCACTCCTACCCATTACAAATAATGTTAAGAAAAATAAAGATAGAACATCAATGGTCTTGTCTTACACTTCAAATTTTCTCCTTGTAATAGGTTATTATATAAAGGAATTAGTGATGAAATAGATGATTCAAAAGAGAACCAAAAGGAAGGACCATGAGAATGTAGCAAAGGATCAAAGAGGTCACTAATGACCAAGAAGCCCAAAACTGTGAGGGAGGTTGAACACCCAACATCCACACAAGAATCAACCCATGAATTCACTACTAGTGGAGATTTTCAGTCATCAACACAAGCTCTTTCTTCATCCTCTATTTCCCCTTCAACACAAGTTACCACTAACAAGGTAAAAATCAGCATACCACCTTTGAAGGTTGCTACATTCATTCTTCCCCAAATAAGGGTGAACACTCCACCACCTCATCATCCTCCTTTCTCTCCACCAAGAAATCCTCCTCCTCCAACGGTGGATGATCAGCCTAACACTCAGCATGAGAAAGGACATAATGTTGCCATGGATAACCCTTGACCTCATGAAGTTTCACAAGCACGAGAGAAAGGAGAAGCCAAAGTATAAACTACAGAAATGGAGGGTATGGAAGAAGGGGAAATTAGGAAAGAATAGGATGAACAAACTGATTTGGATACTGAACAGGAATCTTAGATGCACAAAGAAGTAGAGAAATGGAAAGAAGATAAATTGGATTCAAGCAACAAGACTGATGAGGAAAAGGAAATTGAAAATCAACTAGTAACCCAGGAAATGGCAGAATTAGAGGAAGTGTTATTACATGGTACTACAACTAAAACACGGCAAGAGATGGTGGTACATCCTACTACAGCAGTATAAAGTAAGGAGATGGTTGTGCACTCAGGTGCTCCTACTTCTTCAAGATAGGACTTCTCATCATGGTTAGCGTTGTAAACAGTACTAAATAATAAAGAGGTAATAAACCTAAAAGAGATGGAACTACAACTTCCTGGGAGTATTGACAAGAGAGGAAGGAGATCCAAATCTTTCAAGGTAACTTCTAAGATAATAATTGAATCATTGGGATAGAATTTTGTTAAAGTAACCATCCTAGAAGTGGGTAATAAAAAAATTAATTGACTGAAGAGGACATTATTGTGACAAGTGTAATCATTTTTATACCCTTAGACAAATAGTCTAATCCCATGCATGTCACCCTATAACCCAGCGGGTGCTAGGTGCTCACCCAAGGCACGTGCGGGCACCAAGTCTCTCCTTCATGTGATTCTTGTGAGAATGCATTATCTTATGATAGATAATCAAATGCAAAAGGATATAAAAGAACTATACAACATTCTGAGAACGTAGAATGAGTTTTCATCTCATTGCATCCAAAAAAGAGTAATAGCAAACAACATAAGGAAATGGTTCATAGATAAAGGAAATTCATAAGGATGATACCCAAGAACACATATATGATTCAGAAAAAAGCCTAATATTCATATTAATATATTCAATAACCACATTACATCCCTTAAAGTCATAACATGATTTCATATAACAATGCAGAGCCAATTCATGCATTAGAACTACACTAGGTTCATCAAATTAAAAAAATGAGTGTAGACCCATCCCTCTAAATGTGTCATCACTCCCAAAGTTCTCCTAATCCCTAACCCCTAGAACCCTCCATTATATTTCTGTAGAGATTCACCTCTCTTCAACTACCCTTTTCTTCTATCGAGCGCTTGTATTTATAACCTTAGCAACCACCCGCCATTCCTTTCTAAATTTATAGATCGGTTTCCAAGTATCGAAGTGGTCCTCCAGGGGGAGCATGCCTTCCCAGATCTGATCTCTCCACTCTTTGCAATGATGTATTTCCTGAAACCTTCCATCACATGCTTGGAGTATTCCCTTTTTGATCCTATATTCTCTAGGCTAGCACCTTATCCAAAAGGGTAACACTTTTCTTGTGTGCTGCTAGGAAAATTGAATATTGTGAAGTCCAAAACCTATCTTGCCTTGCACGCGTGTTGTGTGTTATGCAAAACCCTACTATAACCCTTCCTTGTGTGCCTTCAACCCCAAGTGCCCTTTTTTAATTAGTTCTTGTGTGCCCACGTGCCTTCTCATCCTTAGCTAATATTCTGGGGGCCAACATCACCCCACACTACGTCTGTTCTCTACCCTTGGAAGCACTTTCTTCAATGAATAAAGAATGAATGTGCTCTAAAAATTTGAATAAATAATGGAGTGAAGAATTGGGGGAAAGAATGAAATAATGGGGGGGAATCATGATCACTATTGAAGGAGGAAAGGGAAATCCTTCCTCAAATCTACCTCCAACTTATACAAGGCATCAACATCATTCTGTGCTTGTTGACAAAGGTTGCCTAGTAGGGTGCTAACCTCCTCAAATCTTAGCCCTTATCCCTTGGCGTTCATTGTCTCCATGATCCCCTCCAATTTTTTTCCCAAATCCTTGAGTGTGTCTATCCTCCGAGTGATTTAGGGCTATAATTATTTCAGCCGGTTCTTGATTTTTAGCCCCACAAGGTCTCAATGTCCTCTGATTTCTTCTCTAGTTTGGCTAGGATTTTTTCTCACTCAGCCCTATTCCCTTTATTCCTTTCTTGGAACTCCTTGAGTTCCACTTCATGGGTGGTAACCAAGATACTTTCCACACTATCCCTATACATGCAATTATCATAGGTATCCTCAGCAACTTGCACGACAGATTTTAAATCGGTGAGGATCTTGTTGTCTACAACATTTTTCTTATCCTCATTTTCTTAGCGTGCCAACACCTCTTCTTCAGATTCTAAGGCAAGTGGTTTCCTCTCCATAGTGATTATGTGGGTCAGCTCTTCTAGGAATTGTAAGGTTGATCCATATTTTTACATAGGTGGTGTTAAGTCTGGAAGCTTCAAGACAATAGCATCCGTGATGATCTCTATTTTCTTGTATATCTCATGTACCCTTGCCTTATCCTCTTTTAACTCATGCCTTAACTGAGTGCTGATTAGCCCCTCCCATTTCAAGTTCTTTCTTTTCTCAAGGAGCTCCTCCTCCTTTTTCTCTAGCTATGCCTCTAGGAACTTCACCCTGTCATTTCTTTTGAAGATTCTGGCTTCAACCTCAAATTAAACTTTGTTGAGTGCGTTGCAGATTTGCTCATCTGATAATTATTGAGCATTCACCAAAGGGTTTATTCCATTTGTTTCTGGAACCTTCATCAATGTTCCTTGGATTATTTCAAATTTGGGCTCATCAATGTGGGACTCAAATTCCCATGATATAATTTTCCTCATCCAAGGGTATGCACCTTTCTCATCAAATGAACCCTTGGCCAAAAGTTGTTCTGTTGGTATGGTGCTCTGAAAGCATGCACACAACACCTTGTTCAGATCATTGATGTAGCCCATTCCTTGAACTTTTGTTGCTTATGTGCTCTTCCTCCCTTTACATGCAACCCTTGGAAAGCTTACAACCAAACTAAGATCTCCCCCCATGCTACCATATTCTCTTCCTACACTTTCCTTCTCAACTTCCTTCAACACCTCATACGTGTTTCATTCTACCTCTTGTTCTACCAAGTTCTTGATAATTCCTACCACTTCTCTCTCTATGTCCTCTTCTACATGTTTCTCCATGAGGCTTGGGGTCCTTTGATCCTTTGCATTTACTTATCCACTCACCCCTTGCCTTGAGCCTCAACCTCTTCTTTGTCATTCTTCTCCTCATCCTCTTTTATATACTCATATCCTTCTTCCTCAGAATCATGCACCTCATAGACTAGATGGTATTCACCTCCTTCAAGCTCTTCATCAACATCCCCATTGCTAATGTAGGCATCTAGAATCTCCATCTCCTCTGAGTCTGCCTCATCTGTCACCTTCTGTCTCTTTCTTACTGGAGATTCCAGTACAGGATATTCTTCCTTTTCCTTCTCTTTAACAAGTGATGTCTTCCTTAGTGATTCCTCATGGGTGAGGTGCTCTTCATGCTCCGGTGCCTCTTCTTCTAGGGTTTTTTCCTTGACAAGAGAATTCTTAATCCATGCATAAGTACAAGGCTTAGCGCTTTCTTCCGGTGCACCCACCGATTATGCGGTTTGAACACTTGGTGCCTTCCTCTCCTACACCTCTTCTCTTTCTCTCTTCCTTAGCACAACCTTCTTCCTTCCTGTAGGGTCTTTAGGAATGGAGACATCACTCTCCAAGAAAGTTCCCTTTTTAAATTTTGGCCATATGCACAGATACACCCTTATTGTGGTCCTCCCTGAAATCACCAACATTAAAGGCTTCATCATTTGTACTTTTTGGGAGACATATTTCTTCATGTATGTGCATTTATTTGGGTAGATGAGATTTTGGCACAACTTGTGGTGGTCTAGATCTACCTCAATAAGTTTGAACCTTAGTCTGTTGGCCTCCTTGAACCAATTGACTCTGGTTTGGAAGTATTACACAGTGAATGAGAAGGGTAGCTTACACCATGGAATCATGGTGTCATCTGTCATTACAAAAATGTTGATACACTGCAAACTCTCCCTCTCTATCCACAAGCATTGGTAACTACTCTGGGATCCTTCATTATGCTCTGAATGCACCGCACATTCACTTGTACCAATTTTCCAAGCATACCTTGTGAGTGGCAGTCATGGTTTCAAAAGTGTACTTCACAAACCTTTTTGTAGGTATGGGATCCTCTTCTGGTTACTCCCAAACAAAATTTTATGGCCCATCGGGCACTCCAATATCTTAAAATATAATGGTGAGGAGGATGTTACCGAATAATATCTTTTCTCCCTTGTGTGTGTTGCTTATGATTTCATCCACGATGAAAGCAGACAAGTTATAGATTGTTCCTTCTGATATCTTCTAGCATACATTTAGCCATGCTTTGTTTACTTGTGTCCATCATTTCTGACCATTGAGATTTGTCACCAAGCGAGTGGCCATCCTCATTACATGGTCTAGAATCTTGGCAATGTCAAAGTATCGTGACCCCTTCTTGTATTCATACATGGCTATAGTCTCCTTAATAGCCTCCTTGTCACTCATATCATCATCTATACTCACTCCTTCACAAATAAGGCCTATGAACTTGGATATCAGTTGTGGTGTTATGGCATCTTACACCCTAAAAAATAAAAGTGATCCTCATGCACATGCCACATCAACCATTGATAAAGGAACTTAGGCTTGCCAAAGTAATTAAAATCATATGGTTGTAATAATCCAGCCTTCTCCAATTTCATCCACGATGAAAGTAGACAAGTTATATATTTTTTCTTCTAATATATTTTAGGATACATTTAGCCATGCCTTGTTCACTTGTGTCCATCATTTCTAACCATTGAGCTTCGTCACCAAGTGAGTGGTCATCCTCATTACATGGTCTATAATCGTGGCAATGTCAAAGTATCGCGACCCCTTCTTGTATTCATACATGGCTATAGTCTCCTTGATAGCCTCCTTGTCACTCATATCATCATCTATACTCACTCCTTCACAAATAAGGCCTGTGAACTTGGATATCAGTTGTGGTGTTATGTGCATCTTACACCCTGAAAAATAAAAGTGATCCTCATGCACATGCCACATCAACCATTGATAAAGGAACTTAGGCTTTCCAAAGTAATAAAAATCATATGGTTGTAATAATCCAGCCTTCTCCAATTTGACCTTCACCTCATCATTGTAAATAGGCATCCCATCTAGTGTCCTCTTGTTAGCTAAATGGACCCAACTCTAATGCCATTTCCTTCTTTTTTGTACTCATTTGATGGTTATAATCACTCACGACCATCTTTCACAAGTGTTACTCCCACTCTTTTCCTACCAATACCCCATCTAGGTATTTCATTTCTGCATATCATTCTTCATTGGAGCTTGCGATGGTAGCTGTTAGCTTTCCTTTACCCCTTCCCTTTGTTTTCTTTAGTGACATGGTGGGTTTCCTGGGTGCCATATTTTCTAGTCGGGATAAACTTAAAACTCCTTCCCCTTGCTCTACTCTACTACTTTGCTCAATCTGAAATCTCACTCTTGTGAAGAAATCTGTTTTCCTTCATGCCCTAACCACAAACCCTAACTAGGAAATTCTTCCACAAGACGGTGCTCCTCAACCAACTTTCCCCACACCCATGCACTCCTTCCACTTTGGTTTTTAGATTTTTTCTATTTATGCACTTTAGATTTCTCTTATTCTTCTTCATAAAAATATTTATGGATGCCCTAGTTTGTGAGAGCTTCTTTCACTTAATAATCGCAAGGTAAAATAATGATGTGCCCAACTTCATATCTATAGATTTTCCTTCTTTCCAACATTAAATACTATACCACCTACTACCGTAATTGACACTAAATGTGGATTTTTCCACTAAGCCAACTTTAAGCTCCCTTACCCATGCGACACATCCTATGCAAAAAATCCTTTACAACCTTCTGGCATACAAAAATCCAAAAGGACTGAAGACGCTTATGCACACGTCAACAATGCCAAAGGCACTTCTTCTATCCTTTACCTAATTTTTTCCCTCACCTACCTCATGTTGTTCCTGTGCTCTTCATCCTTTGTACATGGTCTCTATTACAACCTTGACACCATACTTTATCATCCATCATTTCCATATGTGCTTTCTCAACCTTATGCGCTTCCTTTTACTGGGCCATTCATTGAAACTTCTACTGCTAGCTCAAAATTTACGCTATACTACTCTATCCCACACTAAAATAGATGTGCAGTCCTCTATGCATACACAACCTTGTAAAAATAATGTGGTTACCGGTGCACAAGGCACAAAATGAAACAAAAAGAAAGGAACAAGCAATGAGAAAGGGAAACACAAGAAAGGAAAATTATAAAGGGAAATTCTAGACTAATTGGCAATACTGCCTTATTACAAACACCAAGAAGACTTATTTATAGTAGGGCTTCACCCTACTCCCATTCAAATGACTTAGTAATCTCATCCCATCTATAATTTATAACTGGCATGTTCCTGAATCAAGAATGTACAAGATGATGTAAGGTCCCAGCTAATGGAATTTCAACTTCCCATGATGGCATAAATACTTGGAATCATATAACAACACCATCTTCCCAGCCTCAAACTTCTTGTTCTTGATATGATGATCATGTCATGCCTTTTTTCTTTCTTTTTCTATCTTCTGAATCCATCTAGAAAGTGATCACCTTTTGTCTAACTGCATCAACTTATCAATTCTTTTTTCCAACACTTTCTCATCAACTAACCCCCTGTGTGTGCTATATGCAGCAATGGAAACATGAATTCAATTGGTAAAATAACCTCCATGCCAAACACCAATTGAAACGGTGTGGATTTGTTCAACCTCTTGTAGGTTTTCATGTATGCCCATAGAATGACTGATACTTTTTCATCCCAATATTGTCTTCCACCATCATAGATCTTAGTCAACATGTGACTTAGTATTTTGTTAAATGCCTTAGCAGTTCCATTTGCTTAAGGGTGATAAGGGGTAGTCTTGTGATGGGCCATCATAAAGTATCCTAACATAATCCTGACCATTTCATTGAGAAAGTGTGTACCTCTATCACTTGTTAAACTTAAAGGACAACCATACCTGCTGATTATTTTCTCCCATAAAAATCTAGCAGATGTTGTTGTAGTGCAATCCTTCGTAGGTGCTACCTCTACCCAACATGTTAAGTAACCAATTCAAGTAATGATATACCACAAACCAGTCCTTTGTGTGGCTAGAAAAATTGGCCCTACAAATTCGATTGCCCATTTTTCAAATGGTTCAGCACTAACTATTAGTTGCAAGGGCATTTCATCTCTCTTTCCAGGTTTGCCAAGGCACTAGCAATGGTCACAAAACTTGTAAAACTCAATATAATCCTCGTATATGGTTTCCCACCAAACCCTTGCTAATAAAATCTTCAGTGTGGTAGCATTTCTTGGATAGTGACCTCTTGCAATCCCACCATGCATTTCCTCCATAATTTCCACACACTCATGTTCAATTACGCATCAGCGTAGAACCTCATCACAACCTAACTTATACAGGTCTCCACTAATCAACATGTAGGGTTTAACGCTTATCACTAACTACTTTTTCTCTAGATCCTTCATCCCTTTTAGTGCCACAACTATTTTTAAAAACACTACGATATCTTCCAAGTCTAAGGGCACGTGCCACAACCTAAATAATTACACATCTAGCATGGTATCCTCAATGCTTTGCGTGTCCTCCCCTAAGTTAATCCTTTATAAGTGGTCAAGTCCTGAATTACTTTTTCCTAGTTTTACGACCAATGTGTACTCAAAATCTTGAGATAATAGGACCCAACAACATATGTGCCCTTACAACATGGGATTGTTGACTAAGTACTTCAATGCCATGTGGTCAGTGTAGAATATAAATAGTGTTGCCAACAGATACTGCTTGAACTTGTGCAGCGCATAGATCATAGAAAATGCTTCACACTCAATAGTTATGTAATTTTGTTTTGTTGGTGTCAACTTTCTACTTGCAAAGCACAAGGGGATGATCAACAATTACCTCACCAAGTTATGTTAGTACTACTCCCATAGCTTTCCCTGAGGCATCAACATGCACATGGAAAGGCTTATCCCAAGAAGGAAAATGTAATATGGGCGTTGTGACAAGCCTATCCTTCAAAGTGTCAAATTACTTTTGTTGTGCCTCTCCCCAATGAAAGGCACTCTTGTGTTTTAGAAATTCCTCAAAAGGTGTGGCAATCTGTGCATACCCCTTGATGACTTTCCTATAATACCCCATATGCCTAAGGAATCTGCGTACTGCACTTTGACTAGTGGGTTCCCGTAATCCCACAACAACTGTAACTTTAGTAGGATCTACTAGTAAGCCTTCTTTGCATATAATATGTCCTAACATGATTCCAAATGAAGCAGAAAAGACACATTTCTTAATGTTGAGGGATACCCTCAATTTTTGACATCTCTCAAACATCAGCCTCAATTTTTCACAATGGTCTTTCACCAACCCATACAGAGTCCAGTCATCCAGGTAAAATTGAAGAAATTTATGGATAAGGTCCTGAAATTCTTGTACCACGATGCGCAAGAATACAACAGGTGCATTCTTCAATCCAAAAGGAATAATCATGTAGGAAAAACTTCCCCATTCTATGGTGAAAGTTGTCTTTATTTGGTATTCCTTTGCAATCTTGACTTCGTGATACCCTGAGAACCCATCTATGAAAGAGTAGACTTCGTGCTCGGCTATTCCCTCCAAAATTTCTTTAGTAAAGGGGGTTGGGAAAGGATCGATGACACATACTGTATACAGATCCCTGTAGTCAACAAAGATTATTATCCTCCCATCCTTCTTGATAATGATGACCATTGGGATTATCATTTTGATTCTTCCACTCCCTCAATGATACTAGATGTTATCATCTTGTCTATTTCTTCCTTGACTTGTACGTATAAATTTGGATTAATCTGATAAGGCCTCTTCAAAATCAAATGCACACCTTCCTTTAACTTGATCTTCATATCCCCCAAGGAATGGTGAACACCTTTGAGTTCATGGTACCCATGAGGGAAAAAATCTTGGAACTCACGCAACAGATCAATGACCTTTGAAACTTCTTTTTCTGACCTATACTCCCCAATGATAGCTTCCTTAGGTTCAATCTTTGTCCCAATATTAACCTTCTTTGTTTTCAAGGGCTCATGGTAGGCACGTGCTCATTCATTAGTGATTTCTATGACTTTGTACATACCTTCAAAGTGGCTAACATCCAAAGTTTCCATTTCTTCTATGTCTACTACATAGACCATTTTTCCTTTTTTTTTCCATACACGCACGCTCAAGCTGTACTTCCTTTGATTATTCTTCATTGAGGCGCATCTCCAAATCAAGCTCACCCAATAATTCCAACATCCTATCTTCTACCATAACACTATCTCCCATTGTAAGGTGTTTGATTACTTGCAACGCCTTATCTACTAATGGCTTGGTGCTCCTATACTCAAAAGCTTGAATGAGATCAACTGCCAAATCCTACTAATTAGTTGTTTGACAACACATCTATAAATGAATATACCATGTGCATGCATAACCTTGTAAGGTGGAATACAACTTATACACCCATAAAAAAGGTGGTAATGCTTTTGCACTTCCCATCCAGGACTTTTCACATGATTGGATATGAAATGAGGTGGTATCTTTACCATGGTAGTCTTGTATGACCATGAGTGCATTTCTCCTAGAGAAACTTACAAAAAATGTGATTCTTACCTCGCACCACTCTAGGAGGATCTCTTGATGTGTAGCCCACCAGCACATTGCAGTTCTGAGTAGGTTATAGTTGAGCATTCCCATTCTCTCATCCTCATTCTTCCACTAAGCCTCCATCTCCCGCAAGAATATTTCAGGGTATGCTCCTCAAGAGTAACTTAGAAACTTCTTTCCTCCTAGGCTCTTGATTGAGCATGCCTTTTTTACCCTTGTTACCGATCCTCTCAACTATCACCCAATCAAATCATAAGTCCCATGCGCCTAATTTTCACATTCCATGCCAGTGGTATCACTCAAGGATTGAGCATCTTCAAACTGGATAACTCCCTCTGTGGGATGAATTATCTCAAGATCTCTGATGGAGAGCACATAGATTCTGTCAAGGACTTCTTCTCTTAAGGGATCATTATAGGGCAACAACTTCCCATCTGTCAAAGGAATGATCACCCTATCTTCCTTGTTTTCAAATCTAATATACCCCTTGTTAAACCGCAGGTCGGCATTGTTCTTGTAACACCATGGGTGCCCAAGAAATGCTGGAAATTTTTCTACCTCAGCAAGCGCCAAGACTTCAAAGTCTCTAGTAAACTTGGCCCCTTGAATGGTGATAACTACATCCTTCAGGACTCCAATGGGCATTGCCTTAGTATTATTTTCCATATATATCACATTTGAAGATGTCTATAATGCAATCCTTCCCATCTACTGCCAAGCATCTAAGGTAATAACATTGACCTCTACTCCCGTGTCGATGAGGATCTTACTCATAATTCATCCATCAACAACCACATTTAAAGTAATCTCCTTGTCATATTCAAGGCTGTGAGGAGGAAGGTTTACATACAAAACCTTCCTTTTGTGATCTGCTCCGATGTGTAGTACCTTCTCCCTCAGCCATTCTCCAAGCAAGGGAATAATATTCTCTTAACTTAACATCCTACATAATTCCTTGACCTCATCCAGGTCATCCTTGGGAGCCGTGACATTCTTCCTTTACTCCAAATTCCTTGATTTCTCTTTTAGACATTGGATCTCCCCTTGCAAACTCTGAATCACGTCCATAGTTTCTTGATACACCTCATTCTTATGAGTAGGGTCCAGTTATTTTCCATGTATCACTTCCTCCCTTAAAACTTGTGTTCTCTATCTTGGCATACCCCTAGCATGCGCAGCTTCTGCTTGCGTCATCACTAGTACAGGTTCTAGCCCTGAATCACGTGCCACTCTTAGCATCCATTGTGAATCATCCTTTTTTATGCTCACTGTCCCAGCACCCTTATGTTTCCAATGTTGTTGGTTCATATGCTCATAGAACTCTGGAGATTCTTCGTACTTATGTTAATTTCCACACCATGAACATTGTAATAGATCAGGACACTCACATTTGTAATGCTCTCTAGATCCACAGTTATAACAAGTTCCTCGCGGGAATTCACTTCGTCCTCTACCTTGATTACTATGATCAAAAAATTCTCTGTGACAACCTCTTCCACGTGCTCCTCCATCTCTGCACCCTTCATAACGATGGTCATCATCCTTGGAATTACTTGCAAGGATAGTATGGCACACACCCAAATCAATAGCATCATGGATCTGATCAATCATTCTGTAATCTTTGGTATCATGGGTTGTAGAGGTACAAATCTTACAATAGTAAGAAACATTATTGTGAATTGCATGTTATAGTAGAGTGCACCTAATTACATCATTATCCCCATGGAAAATCTCACAGTCTACCACCATAGTGTGTATCGACTTCCAAGGGAAACTATCCTTTGCATGCCCTTCCACTTTGCAGTCTATACACCAAAGCCCACTACGAACCTCATGCACTAAGTTTACAGATAGCTTCTCCAACTGCTTGGCCATTACATAAATTTGAGCCTCCAGAAAAGGACTAACACCAGTATCAACACTCCCAATGGCTTCAGCACGTAGGGTAGCTTCCAAGGCCTCATGTAGTGTTGGGCCCCTAATGTAGCTACCAAGTCTTAAAGGCGTGTAGGCACACAGTGCCGATGGGAGCGTGAAAGCAAAGGCGCACAAGGAAGAATTCAAAAGGCATCTTAGAGAACCAAGGATGTGCACACAATACGAAGAACAATTCAGGACTTAGCCATCTTTGGCCTTTTGAACAGAACACATGAAGAACATGTTTCATTTGGATAAGGTTCTAGCCTGGCGATAGGGTGTCCTGGAAGGAATATACCTTACAATAGGAAGATCCAAAAAGATAATCATGACATGAAGAGGCATGCGCCTGGGGCGACCCACACCTTGACACTTAGGGCCATATCTAAGGCTGCAGAGGAGTTTGTTAGAGCTCATATGCCTATTTATACGTGTGCCCTGGGAAAAGAATAGAGAGACAGAAGTGAGGTAGCGGAGCTCTACAGAATTATAATGAGAACTGTGGGATAAATGGGTAGATGATTCTAGGAAGGATGTAATGGGGAAATAGGGAATGCAAAATTTATTTTGTAAGCGTACATGTATGGATCCAAATATGGTGCATGACTGTGGTCCGCCTCTTTGTGATGTTTTGGAGTAATACTATGAATGAATGTGATAAGGTTGCCACTATGTTTATGTTAAGATCTCCTCCCTGTATTATCTGCATGTTTCCACTATGCTTTTGATCTTGTATAATCATGAATTGTGCCTTCCACTAAACTCACATAAAAGAGAGACTCATCTCCCTCTCGCGCACCTCAAGTGAGCACCTAGCACCCACTGGGTGATAGGCCAACATGCATGAGGTTCCCTTGTTCTTGGTGGGGTGAAAAAATGACTACATCTTGGTTCTGTTTCTAGGACCTATTTTCAAAGTTGTAGTGGAACATGGCATACATCATGATCTGTGCAAAAAGTGATGGCGGAGCTCTTAACACTTGAGGGTGTTGAAGATTGGTTTAAAAGCACGGAGGATGAATTCACTCAGAGATTCAATACTGGACCTAGGTTTAACATGCAAAGATGGGTGGAGGACACTCTTTATCATGAGTTATACAAAACCTTCTTCTATTGTTTCCCAGTAGAGTTATTTGAATGGCTCTCGGTTTATACATCTAGATCGGGGTGGTATTATAAGTCACACCCTTGGACCCAAGAAACATATCAAAACTTGCAAGATGTTGATCTAACATGGACCCGTGCTATAGATCATTGGTGGAAGGGAGTATTGACTAGCTACACTTTGGAATATGCCATTTCCACGTATTCCTATCCAGAAGTTGTTGAGTTTTAGTTTTTACGGAATCCCGAGGATCATTTCTATGTGTTATCCCCTTGGCGATCAAAATCTTGATGGTAACCATGGGTTTAGAGGCATTTCCTATGGCCGGCTAAACCACTCTGAGCGCTTCGCGAGGAATCTAGGTTTGGGATAGATGGCTGATATAATGACTAAGAAGGAAAGGGAGGAGAGACAGCTCAAGTATAACGAAGCATGTGAAAGGGAGATTAATAGACAGTGTGGGATTACAAGTGGGTTATGGAGCCAGACATGGTGGAAAGGAGTTGAGGTTCACGCGGAGGATGTGGAACCTGAAAAGTCTGTAATACCCCATCTTGGTAAGCATGGGAGAGAAAACCTTGCAGCTTCTAATGAGAGTCCATCACGTAGAGAGAGAAGAGTCATTGGCGCACATCTGACCCCACCTAGTGACCAAACCTTGGCGCTTGGTTTGTTTGAACAAGGGAAAAGTATAGTTGATCCATTTGATATCAGTAGAAGTAACCGGTCGACACCCAGGAGATACAATTTCTCGTTTGGGACTTCTATGGCTTCACACACTATTCTAGTATTTGGTGGAATGTTTGGACAAGGCACATATATAGCTAGTTTTGGAAGCATGTTAGGAAGTGGTGGAGGAAATACGACTGGGAGTGGTACTAGTTCACAAACTGTTGGAGCACAATTTAGTGGGATGACGGGAGCATTTGGCATGACAAACATAGGCCCTGTACCTAACACAGGAGGATCTAGAGGTGGAAGTGGTGGAGCTGGTGGCTCAGGATCTAGTGGGTCCAGTGGAGGAGGAAACACCAGAGGAAACCAAGGGACTAGATTGGGAGGACAAGGACCTCAACCACCTCCTCAAGTATTTTTTGAGATGTCTCTACACTTACCAGATTACAGTGGGATAGAAGATGTCACAGAGCATATGCATAAGTGTGAGTTGCTATGGCGCGTAAAGGGGATCATGACCTAGGATCGAAAGGTCAATCAATTTGCAACAACTTCACAAGGACGTGTGCATAGTTTGTATAGAAAGTATGACCCTCATCAGACTGTTGTGGATTATACCACACTGAGAAATGCATTCTTGGCAGAATTCCACATACCTGAGTTTGAACAGAAGAGCATTACCTCTCTCAAATAAATTCAGCAGGACATGGTAGAGAGCATGAGGGAATATGATGTGTGCTTTAAAACTCTATTTTCTAAACTATCTTATGATATCCACCCTTCACAACATGCTCAGTGGTTTTTCAGAGGGTTGATTACACCCTTTAGGAGGGCTCTATCTCATAAACCATTCACAGAGACACGCAAAGCGTTGGAAGCTACTTTGCGCACTGAGGCAGTTGGTAGTGTTGATACTGGTGTTAGCCCATTTTTGGAGGCTCAGATTGCTGCCATGGCTAAGTAGTTAGAGAAATTATCTGCCAACATAGTTCTAGAGACTCACGGATGGATGTGGTACATAGATTGTAATGTAGAAGGGCACATAAAGGATAATGGCAGGATATGTACTCGGAAGGTGGTGCGCATTGTAGCGGTAAATTGTGAAATATGTCACAAGGACCATGATGCAAGTAGATGCCCCCTACTATAGCGCACGATCTATAAAAACCTATCTTGTTATTGCAAGATATGTACCTCAACCACACATGATACCAAGGATTATAGATTGATTGACAAGATTCATGAAGCAATTGATCTTGGTGTGTGCCAGATTGGCATTGCCAATAGTTCCAAAGGAGATGACTGTCAGTATGAAGAGCATGGAGATGGAGGTGTGCATGGAAGAGGGTTTCACGAATGATTTCATGGTCGTGGTAACCACAGGGGGAAGAAGTGAGTTCCCGCATGGAACATGCTTTAATTGTGGAGCCACAAACCATTATAAGCGCGAATTTCCAGATCTTATACAATGCTCCTGGTGTGGAAAAAAACATAAATATGAATATTTCCTAGAGTATTAAGAAGGATGACGTTGCCATGGTGAGTATTAAGAAGGATGACACACAATGGCTCCCGTGAATAATACGTGAATCAGAGCTAGAGCATGTTATGGTAACAACAAGGGCAGAGTCCGCGCGCGGAAGGGAAGTGCCGGGTAGAGACCTCTGGTTTCGAGAGAAGAAGTAGTACATGGGAAGTATCTAAACCCGGCTCACCAGAAAGAAGTCTACCAGGAAACCATGGATGTAATTCGAAGCTTACAAGGGGAGATTCAATGCTTAAAAGAGAAAACTAGAAAAGATGAGCAAATAAGACCATTAGAAGCACCAAAGGATGACTTGGATGAGGCTAAGGAGGTGTGTAAACTATTGAGGTAGGACAATATTAGTCCCTTACTAGGGGCATGGTTGAGAGAAAAAGTGCCACTCGTCGGGGAAGAGCACGAAAGGAAGATCCTACATGCAAACCTCCCACCTCACAACCTTGATTATGACAAAGAGATTACCTTGAACGCAGTAGTGGATGGATGGTTGCTTAGCAACATCCTCATTGACATAGGCGCGGAGGTTAATGTTCTCACTCTGGATGCCTGGCATCAAATGGGAAGACCTACATTACAGCCATCTTCAAATGTGTTGTATATGGAAAATAAGACAAAGGAAATGCCCATAGGTGTCTTGAAGGATGTGACCATTACCATTCAGGGGACTAGGTTCACTGGGGATTTTTAAGTCTTGGCACTTGCCGAGGTAGATAATTTCCCAGCCTTACTTGGGTGCATGTGGTGCTATAAGAACAATGCAGATCTCTAGTTTAACAAGGGGTACATAAGCTTTGAAAACAATGAAGAGAGGGTGATTATACCGCTTGCTGATGGAAAGTCCGCACCCTATAATGAACTCCTTGGAGAGGAGGTCCTTGATAGAATATATGTACGCTCTATAAGAGATCTAGAGACCATCCACCCTATAGAAGGAGTCATCCAGTTTGATGATGCTCAATCTGTCAGTGATACTACCAGTATATCGTGTGATAATTGGGCGCATGGAACTTATGAATTGATTGGGTGACATCTGAAAGGATTGGTGACCAAGGTAACAACGGCGCATATAGTTTGGAACCTAGGGGGAAGGACCATAACCAAGTATTCTGGGGATGCATACCATGATGTCTTTTTAAGAGAAACGGAATCTCAATGGAGGGAGGACGAGCGATGAAGTATGCTAGGTTATGTTTTAATAGGCACAGAAGCGAGGTGGTGGGCCGCGCATAGTGAAAACTTTTTGTAATGGCACAAATTTAGGATTGCACTCACTATCTGATTCTTGAAGAGTAATATACCCACCGCTATCAAGGATTACAATGGCAATGGACCCGCCTCTTCCCACATCCAGGCATGTGAGAGGGTCTGGGGAGAAGGTGCAGAAGCTTTACCACCCTCCCTTTGGGTGCACAAGCTATATTCAACACTACAAGGATGTGTGCGCACTTGGTACATCCATTCTGAAACACACCACCAAATAGGAAATTGGCAGGAATTGGTGGCTGACTTGGTTCACACATTCGAGTACCAAAGTACCAAGCAACCAGTTGATGAGACATTGCAGACTATCAAGCACCTCACTCTGGGGGATTGTGCCATGGCATAAGATAGATTAGTAAACTTACTTGGTGGACCTAGCTTGGAAGCACGGTTCGAAGAGGAGGAACCATAAGACCTACAATTTGAGTGTGTGTGTGCTGAAAAGGAGAAAGGAAAGATGGTATACGTTATTGATGGAGAGGAGATGAAAGCCTGAATGTCGACCATTCTGTTAGAGCATGCAAGGTAGTTGACAGTACGGATGCATGTGCGCACGCGTATCATGAACCACTCAAAACCAAGAAATTTAACATCGGCTCAAAGAAGGAGCCCAAGGAAGCTATCATTGGGGACTACTGGTTGGACAACGAAGTATCAAAGGTCATTGATATCTTGCACAAAATTTGAGGATTTATTCCCACGAGGATACCATGAGTTGAAAGGCGTCCACCATTCATTGGGGGAAATGAGGATAAAGTTGAAGGATGGTGTGCACTCAGTCAGAAAGAGGCCTTACAGGATGAATCCCAACATGCGCGTAAGGGTTAAAGAAGAGCTAGACAAAATGATAGCATCCAGTATCATTGAGGCTGTGGAGGAATCAGAATGGATAAGTCCAATGGTGATCAGCATAAAGAAGGATGGGCAGATTAGGATATGTGTGGATTACAGGGAATTGAATGTTGTTTGTATCATAGATCCTTTTCCCACCCCCTTCACTCAAGAGATTCTGGAGGGAGTTGCTGAGTGTGAGGTCTATTCCTTTATGGATGGATTCTCAGGATATCACCAAGTAAGGATTGCCAAGGAAGACCAAGAAAAGACAACTTTTTCCACCGAGTGGGGAAGCTTTGCATACACGGTCATGCCCTTTGGATTGAGGAATACGCCCGCTGTATTTTCACGCATAGTGGTACAAGCATTTAAGGACTTCATCCACAAGTTCCTTCAAGTGTATTTGGATGATTGGATAGTGTATGGATTGGTAAGGGACCATTGTGATAACTTGAGATTGGTGTTTGAAAGATGTCAGCAGTTGAGCATTTCCCTCAACATCAAGAAATGTATCTTTGCAACTCCTTTTAGAACGTTGTTGGGGCATATCATATGTAAAGAGGGCTGACTGGTGGATCCCGTGAAAGTTGCAGTTATTTTGGGGTTAGGGGAGCCTACCAGCCAAAGTGTAATGCACAGATTTCTTGCACACACTGGGTACTACAGAAAGTTCATTAAGGGATACGCCAAGATCATCGCACCTTTGGAAATATTGCTCAGACATAAGAGTGCCTTTTAGTGGGGAGAGGTGCAACAGAGGGCATTTGACACTCTAAAAGAAAGGCTTATCACCACACCTATTCTACGATTACCATCATGGGATAAACCTTTCCATGTCCACATAAATTCCTCTGGTACAACAATGGGATCCATTCTTGCTCAACCAGGAGAGGGGATTGTTGATCATCCCTTGTGTTTTGCAAGTAGGAAGTTGACATCAGCATAACAGAATTATACAACGACCAAGTGTGAGGCATTGTCAATGATCTACGCACTCCAAAAATTTAGACAATATCTGCTGGTGATTCCCTTCATATTCTACACCGACCATATGGCCTTAAAGTATCTAGTAAACAAAGCAGTGTTGCAAGGGCGCATATGTCGTTGGGTACTTTTGTTTCAAGAATTTGAATTCAAAGTAGTGGTGAAACTGGGAAAGAACAATTGTGGGCCAGATCATTTATCTAGGATTGATTCGGGAGAAGATGTGTAGAGTATCGAGGAAACCATGTCAGACGCGCAACTATTCAGGTTGCGGCGCGCACCCTCAGAATTAGAAGACATTGATGTTTTTCTCAAGGAAGGTGTGGCGCCCGAAGGGATGAATGCTTTAGAAAGGAAAAGGTTAGCCATATGCACCACGCCCTTCATGTTGATCAATGGGGATTTGTATAAAATGGGCCGCAATGAGGTTTTGCACCAGTGTGTATTAGAACATGAGCACGTAGCTATAATAGAAGAAGCCCATGGTGGGATTGCTGGAGGACACTATGCGGGGAATGTAACCATGCGCAAGATCCTAGTCTCTGGACTATGGTGGGAGATGATTCATTGGGATTGCATTGAGTTTTGCAAGGCATGTGACCACTTCCAATGCCTTGGCAAACCTCGAAGAAGGAATGAGATGCCCTTGCACCCCATCACTAGCGGGGAACCTTTTGAAAAATGGGAAATAGATTTTTTTGGACGAATCTCTCCAACTGCGCGAAGGACTAACTCATGGTAGATCATTACCTGTACTGATTATCTGACAAGGTGGGCAGAGGCCGCGCCCACTAAGGATTGCACCATAGCCACATCTACTAGATTTTTTTGGGAAAACATTATCAGCGGGTATGGGTGTCCATTAATTTTAACAAGTGATAGGGGCACTCACTTCTTAAATGAAACTGTCAGGATTCTATTGGTAGAATTCATGGTAGCCCATCATAAGACTACCCCTTATCACCCCCAGGTGAATGGGACTGCAGAGGCATTTAACAAAATCCTTAGTCACACATTAACTAAGATATGTGATCTGGGTAGGCAGGATTGGGATGACAAGGTATCAACAGTTCTTTGGGCATACAGAACAATGTATAAAAGGTTGAACAAGGCCACACCATTTCAACTAGTGTTCAACACAGAGGTTGTTTTACCGGTCAAATTTATGATAAAATTGCTACATATAGCGCGCACAGGAGGGTTGGACGATGAAAAAGTGCTGGAAGAAAGAATAGATGAATTGATAAAGTTGGATGAAAGGTGCTCACTAGCAAGATGGAGCCAAACAACTGAAAAAGCTAAGCAAAAGGCATGGCATGACCGCCACATTAAGAACAAATAGTTTGAGGTTGGCCAGATGGTATTACTATATGATTCAAAATTTCTATGCCATTCTGGAAAGTTGAAGGTGCATTGGTTGGGTCCTTATGTAATTTCATACATCCTTGATTTGGGCGCATGCTAGTTACAAGCATTGGATGGAAAAAAATTACCTGGACACTTCAATGGGAGTAGGCTGAAGCCCTACTATAAATAATGCTTCTTGGTGTTTGTAAATAAGGCAGTTTTGCAAGTTACTTTAGAATTTCCTTTTATGCTTTTCCTTTTCTGTATTTCCCTTTCACGTTGTTGTTTTGTTTTGCGCCTTTGGCGCTGATAACCTTATTACTTTTTGACTTATGAATGCACAGAGGACCGTGCATCGTTTTAGTGTGGGGTGAGGTGATAAAGAGGGGCATGGAGTTATTCTACAAGAGGATTGGGTTGGTAGACCGTTTGAATTGGCCCTGTTGAAAAGATGCATTAGGAGAAAAGAAGGCAGATGGATGGCAAGATAAGGTTACATTGGAAATCCACGTACAAAGGAGAAAAAGTGCAAAAACACGAGGTAGGAAAAAGTAAGAATCATGAGGATGGAAGAGGTGCCTTTGGCACTAGTAACACATGCATAAAAGTCCTTTGTCATGATGGATTATTTACACGCCAGAAGGTTGGAAAAAATTTCACACAAGGATTGGGGCACGGGTGGAAGCAGTTTCGTGCAAGGATTTGATGCATAAGGAAAAGCACTGAAGTCGAGTTTGTTTGGAAAATGCCATATTAAATATTGTCGTACGGTGGTAGGTAGCCTAGCCTTAAATGTGTAAAAGTGGGAAAAGCTATAAATACAAGAGTGGGCATTTCATTATTTTACTTTGAGAAAACAAGAAGAGTGATTTTCTTTCAAGAGGTAGGGTTTCGAAGACTGACTTGTGCGAAGGAAAATTCCAAAAACTTAAGCGCAACTGATCCATTAGATCTACAAACTAGTGCAAAAGAGATTCACAGGTTTGAGGAACATTGTGAAGAAGCGTTGTGATCAAAGGAGAAAATTCTGAGATTAGGGTTTGTGTTTTAGGGCATGGCACGCACGGGGGGAAACGTTCAAACAATATCACAAGTTAACCTGGGAATGAAAGTAAGGGGTAAAATCATGGCCACCAAACCAGTTGATAAACTTGCAGTACAATCCAAGAGGGGAAAGGGTAAGGGAAAAGGAAAGAAGAAAGAAGAAGAAATCCCCATGGATACCAATGAAGAATGGTACTCAGAAATGTAATACCCAGATGGGGTTTTTCTGGGGCAAGACTGGGAGTCCAACATCAGACAGATGCCCGTGATTGACTACAATCACTGATCAAGCACAATCACGGAGGAAATGGTGCTGAAGCTGGTGCGCCCTACAAATAAATGAACACCTAACGGGATGCCAATCTACAGCGACGTAGTGAGGGTGAAAATGGAGAAGGTAGGGCTTCTCCAGCTTTATGAGTTACCATATTTCAGGAAGCCTGAGCACTTGTACCAGTGGCTGATGATGCGCGTGCACAAAGACTTCTTCTACTTCGCAGGGCACAAAATGTGCATAACTCCCCAGCTAATTTCACACTTCACAGGCCTCAACTACGCAGGGGACGAGCTCATAGATGACCTCCAGGATGAGGAGGTAATTAAAGAAACCATTACATCCCAGGAATATAAGAAGGGATCAAGGTACTACGATGTCATGAATATCAACGATCCGGTGATGAAGATGGCCGCACACCTTGTTTCCAAGCTGAATGGACAAGAGAGGTGGACCTAGGTGAGCAAGCCCTGGCTGAATGTCTACAGGAAGGTCACAGAAGGCACTGTGTACAACATCTCCCAGTATATAGCAGATGAGATCATAAGTAGCACAGGGGAGGGAGGAAATATTTTATTTGGGAACATCCTGTTAACAATCGTGTTCTTAGAAGTTGGGGTGTCAGATGCATCTGAAAATTTCGTATGGGAGTACCCCGATGAAGACCCTTCACCTGCGGAGAGGTTCCAGAAGTATACATGTGAATCAATGACAGGGGTGCACAAGGTGCGCTTGGATAAATGGTATATGCACCTCAGGAACACATTCAGGGCTGAATGGTAGATCCTAGAACAACTCCCTGCGGCAACTGAAGGAGAAGTAGAGTTTGTGGTATACCAGCACTTCTGCATTGGTAGATTCATCTTGGTGGATGGTAGTTGGAGTCCCTGGTGCAAACTCCCCTTCTCATTTACTGCCTAATTTTTCTAGGTGGGAGTGAACAAGTACAAGGATTCGAAGAAATTAAAACTTGAGTTGTCCGCCCTTGACAGTGAACACATGGAAATGAGAAATAAATTGGTCTACCTGGGGAAGCATGCGTATGTTGAAAGATACGTATCACAAGATGTGCACATTGTAAGGCCCATGACCTTACCTATTGCTGAGAGTGATACTGTCAGGATCTACCTATGCATAAGGTCGAAATTTGAAAAGGGCACATATGTGGAAAATGAGATATCCGTACCGAACGACCCTATGGGAAGAAAGAAGCCAACGCTTAAGTGCAAAGAGAGGGAAGAATAGGAACAGAGGGTGGTGGGGGAGTAGGATGTAGGTACCGTGGGGCCAAGAACCTACGTCCGGAAGAAGAAGAGGATGGTAGTTAGGGAGAAGACCCCGGAACCGGTAAAGCCACCATCTCCTGAGGAGCCCTCGGATGAAGAGAAGACCGCATCTCCTGAGCCAGAGTCTTCAGCGGAAGAAGAAGAAGAGAAGGTAGAGAAGACCGAAGGCACAAGTGCATTTTTAGGCAAGAAGAATGTTGGCGAAGGAGAAGAGATGGAAGTGACCCAAGGGAGGATAAGTATAGATGACTCAGGGGAGGGAGGAGAGGAAGACCTTGATGCATTCATCTTTGCGCAGAGGAAGAGCACCCAAGGGGAGGAGGAGGACTCGTAGAGCGAAGAAAGGAGCGAGGGGGCAAGCACCATGGAATAAGAAATGTCCAAGCTCACCCAGGAGGAGATAGATGAAAAAGTGACAAGGGAGGTAGAAAAGATGATTGATGCCTTGGTCGATGAGGAGTTGGGGCACAGCGTGGAGCTCGTGCTTGGTGAATTCAAGAAAGAACAAAGGGAGAAGAGTGGAAGTAGCACAAAAGGCCTAACTCTTTCAGTGACTATTCCAAAGGGCGTGCGTATGGGAAGTAAACGCGCGGAGGAAGGAAGATCAGTGATGGGGTATGTTAATGACCCTAACAAAGTTTTACATGCACACTTCCAAAGTACCGTGCCCACCAAGGAGCTCACCGCCATGGAGTCCTTCGATCCTGAGGGTGGATACCCACGCACAAGGAAAATGCTATCATGGGCATTTGACTCCCACATTGATGAGCCTGAATTCAAAGTTAACCAAGAGGAAATACTGAAGCTCTCCGAGACAAAGGGGGACAACCCCCTCATAAAAGCACAACACTTGTCAGATGAGCAAGTGTGTAATGCACTCAACAAGGTCTTCGTGGAGGTAGAGGCAAGGCTCTTCTACATAAATGACAAGATTAAAGCCTTGGAGGACCTGTTGGAAAAGAGGAAGGAAGAAGTAGTTAAGCTGATAAAGGAACTCAGCCTTGAAAAGCTTATCAGTTTTCAACTACAACGGGAGTTACAGGAGGAGAAAGATAAAGTGCGCGAAGTCTCCAAGAATGTGGAGCTCATCTCCCAGGATATTATCACAAAGCACCTAGACCTTAACCCTCCCACGCAAAAGTATGGTTCCTCCCTGGAATGCCTAGAGGACTTGACTCGGATCCTCATCATGGAAAGGTAGCCTTTGGCCTTAGAGTCGGCAGAGGATATAGCTGCATGTTTGGAGAAGGAAGATAAGTTGAAGGTAATCACACTCATAGATGAATACAATAAGGTCATGTCTGATGTAAGAGTAGCTGCACAAACCACAGAGGTCACCTACGACCACTGCACGGATCAGGACAAAGTGACAGGCATGCTACTTGCAGACAACGAGGCCAAGCTAAAAGACTTCAGGCAGAAAAACAAAGGCAATAGAGCAGAACGAGAAAAGATTTTAGCCGAGGTAGAAAGAAGATCTGAAGCTATTGAGGCCCTTTGGGTCTCAATCAAAACACGGCTTAAAGAACTCGATAAGACCATTACAAGGAAGATGGATGCCTTGGAGGATATTTTGAAGGAACTAGAAACCGTGGTGGAGACCATTACCACAAAGGGGGAAGGGTTAACCTTCGATGAGGTGAGCGCATTGGTCAGAAACCTTTGCAAAATGGCGTAGGATGAGGTCAGCGCGTGGGATACACTGGAGGCTGACCTACAGTAGAATTTTCCCCTTCTGCTTCTTTAGGAAATTTTTTTCCTTCTATTCTTTCTCTTCCTATCCCCCTATTATTTATTCTTTGCCTCCATTCTTTTCCAAGGCAAGGCCTTGCATTTTTGTACTGCATTCTTTGAGAAGGTTCCCGAGGATGGAGAATAGGTGAAGTGTGGGGTAATGTTGGGCCCCTAAGGTAGTTCCCGAGTCTTAAAGGTGCGTAGGCACGCAGGGCTGGTGGGAGCGCACAAGTGAAGGCGCACAAGGCATAATTCAAAAGGATTATTGGAGAACCAAGGACGTGTGCACCATGTGAAGAACAATTCGGGACTTAGCCATCTTCGGCCTTTTAGACAGAACACATGAAGAACGTGTTCCATTTGGATAAGGTTCTAGCCTGGCGACAAGGTGTCCTTGAAGGAATATACCTTGCAATAGGAAGATCCAAAAAGATAATCATGACATGGAGAGGCATGCACCTAGGGCGACCCACACCTTGACACTTGGGGCCAGATCTGAGGCTGTAGAGGAGTTTTTTAGAGCTTAGATGCCTATTTATATGCATGCCCTGGGAAAAGAACAAAGAGACAGAAGTGAGGTAGTGGAGCTCTGCAGAATTACGGTGAGAACTGTGGGATAAATGGGTAGATGATTCTAGGAAGGATGTAATGGGGAATGAAAATTTTATTTTGTAAGCATACATGTATGGATCCAGATATGGTGCATGACTTTGGTCTGCCTCTCTATGATGTTTTGGAGTAATACAATGAATGAATGTGATAAGGTTGCCACTATGTTTATGTTAAGATTTTCTCCCTGTATTATCTGCATGTTTCCACTATGCTTTTGATCTTGTATAATCATGAATTATGCCTTCCACTAAACTCACATAAAAGAGAAACTCGGCTCCCTCTTGCATGCCTCAGGTGAGCACCCAACACCCACTAGGTGATAGGCTGGCACGCATGAGGTTCCCTAGTTCTTTGTGGGGTGCAAAAATGACTACACGTGGGTCTGTGAAAGTCTTGTGTGATAGAGCCCTTATAAATGGTGTTATCAATCCTCCAACAAACCATTGAGAATTTTGAGAAGGATGAATGTCATAAGATAGTTTAGACAAGAGATTCTTGAAATGCATGTCATACTCCAACACACTCTTTGCCATTCCCTGTTGGATCTCCTTCAGAGTGTTGATGCTCTTCTGCTCAAACTCAGGGATATGGAACTTTATTAGGAAGGAATTTTTCAATGTTGTGTAGTCTACTACCATATGATGGGGGTCATACTTCCTATACCAACTATGTATGTGCCCTTGCAATGTTGTTGCAAACTGACTTACCTTCTGTTCAGAAGCAGTGATCCCTTTCGCGTGCCATAGTAATTCAAACTTGTGCACATGCTCTGAAACATCTTTAATACCCCTATAGTCTAGTAAGTGCAAATACATTTCAAAGAATACTTGTGGAGGTGTTGAGGCCCTTGTCCTCTTGATCCAGAGCATTGGTTCCCTTCGGTGTTTCTTCCTACACAAGATATACTGAATCCACTAGATCCTGACCCACCAGATCCACCTTTTGCAGTCATCTAAGGCCCTAAGGTGGTCACACCTAGTGTTCCCAATGTTCTACTAAACTACGCATTGATGGTCTATGATATGGTCCCACTACCAGTTGTGTGCCTAACACCACTCCCAGACACAGTACCCAAACCTTGGGTACTCGCACCTTGTCCAAAGATTCCTCTAAATACAGGAATGGTTAGCGCAGCCATGGATGTTCCAAATGAGAAATTATATCTCCTAGGTATAGATCGGTTACTCCCACCAATGCCAACTGAGTTAACAATAATTCTCCCTTTATCTAGAAAACCAAGCACTAGGGTTAGGTCTTCAGGTGGGTTCAGATGCACACCGATAGCTCTTCTTTCTCCATGCGACAAAATCTCATTAGAAGCTGAAGGGGATTCTCTCTTGCTCTTTCCAAGATGGGGTAGCATAGACTGCTCAGGTTCCACATCCTCTGCATGAACCTCAATTGCTTCCCACAACATCTATCTCCATAGATCCATCACACTTGCAACCTCGCATTGTCTAGTCAACTCCCTTTCATGAGCTTCGTTATACTTGAGTCATCTCTCCTCCCTTTCCTTCTCAGCGGCAATTTCTACCATCTTCATCCACCCTAGCTTCCTTTCCCATCACTTAGAGAAGTTTAGATGGCCATGGGAAATACCTCCAAACTCAAGGTAATGACCAAAATATTCATAGCCAAAGGAATAACACATAAAAATGATCCTTTAGGCTCCCTCAGAAACTTGAACTTAGCAACTTCTGGGAAAGAATATGTAGAAATGGCATATTCAAGAGTATAACTTGTCATCACTCTCTTCCACCAGTGATAAATAGTACACGTCTAAGTCAAATATGCATCCTGCAGCCTTTGATAGTCATCTTGGGTCCACACGTGTGATCTATAGTACCATCTCGATCTGGATGCATATGCTGAAATCCATTCATATAGTTCTACTGGAAAACAACATAATAATGTCTCATACAGCTCATGGTATAGGTTCTCTTCTACCCATCTATGCGCATCAAACTCAGGCCCAATGTTGAATCATTGAGAAAACTCATCCTCCGTGCTCTTGAACCATGTTTCAACACTTTCTAGGGTCAGATATTTTATCATCACGCATCACAGGGACAAAGATGCATGCCATTTCTCACAACTTCAAAAAGAGGTCCTGTCATCGGAACCAAGATGTAGTAATTTTTATACCCTTAGACAAATAGTCTAATCCCATGTGCATCAGCATATCACCTAGCAGGCATTGGGCTCTCACCCAAGGCACACTCGGGTGTTGATTCTCTCCTTTATGTGATTCTTGTGAGAATGCATCATTTTATGACAGATAATCAATTATAGAAGGACATAAAAGAACTATACAACATTCTGAGAACTGAGAACGAGTTGTCATCTCATTACATCTAGAGAAGAGTAATAGCAAAAAGCATATGAAAATGGTTCATACGTAAAGGAAATGCATAAGGAATATACTCATGAACACGTATATGGTTTACAATAGAGCCTTATATTCGTATCAACATGTTTAAGTACCACATTACATTCCATGAAACCATTACAGACCTTCATATCATAATGCAAAGCCAAGTCATGCATCAGAACTGGACTATGTCCCTTATACACCAAGGATAATTACAAACCCATCCCCCTAAACATGCCATCACTCCCAGAGTTCTCCTAATCCCTAACCCCTATAACCCTCCATTATATTTCTTCAGAGCTTTGCCTCTCTTCTATATATTTTTTCCTCTATCGGGCACTTGTATTTATAACCTTAGCAACCACCACCATGCCTTTCTAAAGTTATAGATCGGTTGTCAAGTGTCAAAGTTGTCCTCCATGGGAGCATGCCTTCTCAGATCCGAGCTCTCCACTTTCTGCAATGATGTTCTTCTGGAACCTTACATCGCATGCCTGGAATATTCCCTTTTTGATCTTATAGTTGCCAGGCTAGCACCTTATCCACAAGGGTCATTCTTTTCTCGTGTGTTTCCTGGGATGCCAAATATGGCTAAGTCCAAAACTTGTATTGCCTTGCACGTGCACACTGTGTGTTCTACAAAATCCTGCTAGAACCCCTCACGCCCACGCGCCTTCTCATCCTTAGCTAATATTCAGGGGCCCAACAACAAGAGTGCCTCTATGAGAGGTTACCACTGAAGGAATTAAACAATACGCTCATACTTTTATAGATACTCTTCTCCTCAATTTTTATACAGAGAAGGCTAAAAAGGCTAAACTAAATGAGAAAATCTCTAAATTGTGTGAAATTTTTATAAAACTTTTCAAGTTTTCTTCTCAGCATATGATATTAGGAGAACAAGTTAATCCCTAAATCATCACAGAAATCGAAGAAACATGTGACAAATCTAAATTTGTGGATGAGTGGATAAAACTAGTCATTGAGAATGCTAAGGAAAAATATTCAGAAGTGTTAGTTGGACTGAGAGATTGACAAGGCAGGTTTGATCATTTAAAGAGTTTAAAATTAGAAATAGACAATGAATGTGGGATTGTTGAACTTCAGTTGGAGAGTCTTGGGAAGATAAATTCATTACTGGAGAAGGTGTTGATTGAAGAACAAGTGGTACCAGAGGGATTAGTAAAAAAGGGTGAGCAAGAAGATTTGACTCTTTCCTTTCACATAAAGCTTTTTAAGAGAATGATGAAAGAAATGAAATTGTTATAAGAAGAACCAGAAGAGGCTTTGGATCATCTTGATGATGGCATCTATTTTTTTACAAAAAAAACAAAATCCAAACCACCAGGTACTATAGAGAAATTTCTTTAGCTTATTAAGTAAGAAATGGATAAGGCCATTACTCTTTTCACATGTGATTCGATTGAGAAGTTGCCAAAGATTCACCAAAATGTTAAGATTCTTGGATCAAGCCTAGTGAAAGTAAAGGGATTTAATAACATCTTAGCAAATGAACTCTTCAGTTATGAAACTGAAATGCAAGTTGTTTCCAAACTAGATGAAAAGGAAATAAAATATATGTTGGATCAGTATGCTATATACTGGGAGAAAAGCAAGGATGAGGTTGAGGAGAAAATTAATGATGACGTTGAGGAGACAAGTAAGAATGAGACTGAGGTTCTTCAATTGGAATAACTTCTTCTTCATAAACTTCTTATTATTATTATTATTATCATTTCTCAATGTTGTAATTAAGTAATCAAGAAAGATTGTAAGACTTAAGTAATTTGGTTAAAATATGTTACTTCAAGTCATTTTGAAAAATTCAATTACATAGTAATAGTTGGCACTACATGAAAAGTAGTTGATTTTGTTTTAAATTGTAGAACATTCAAATGTCACGCGTGCCAAGAAAAGAGAAATTCAGGGAGAGAAATTATCAAATTCCTACAGTTTTTAAGCTAAGCATGTGTGGAAATCTAATAAATGTCTCCTATTTGTACTTCCTTTAAAGATTCTATAAATAGAGAGAAGCCTACAGGCTGAGGGACCGGAAAAATTTTTGCAATCAGCTATTGTACGTTTTACATTAGAGGTTTCAAACTTTGTGTTGAGATTCTCTTATGTTAATTTTGTAAACTGGTTGGACTTGAATAAGAAGAAGGTGGATTTTTGTGGAAATTTGTGTCTAAGAGGTCTTTCTATGCATTTTGTGAAGATTTATAGTAAACCTTGTGTTATCTTAAATTTAAAACTAAATGCATTTCTTTTCATTTGCTGAAAATTGTGGATATCATTAAGTGTTTATTTATTCTATATTGTTGCAATAAGCTTTGTGATCTACTTATTGTTGAAATATTATTTTTTTTCTCATTGTTGTTATAATTCCACATCTTATTTCATTGTCTATTCTGCACAACTTCCAAACACAACAGTTGCTTACTTGTTGTAAAATTGTCAACCTATGGTTCATGAGCTTCGTAGTTAAAGTAATACCTGGAAAATAATTTTAGTTTGCACATAAGTAGTTAGAATAAATAAATATCTTGCATGGATTTTCACCATTAAATTAAGGGGATTTATCCCATGAATGCCTAGGTTTTTTTGTGTATCCAAGCATAAAATCTAGCCAACACATGGTTGTAGGAAATGCACAAAATGAGGTTGTTAAAATGGCCTTAGAAACTTTGTCCAAACTCCACAATCTTTATTTGTATTCTTCTTATCATGTCATGTGGTTTTCTCTTGGAATACAGACCTACAATATTTGGAGATGCATTCGAGGCTTTGGGGAATCGAAGGAGGGATTGGGGACCTTGAACCATCCCACGAAATGTAACCAAATAGTATCCAAACCAAATATTTCACCTTTTTCTAGTGTACTCCTAACTCGTGCCGAAATAGCATCTTAAATCAGGTATGGAAAAATACAAAAAGTGATTTTTTGGTGTATGGATTTGGCCTTGCATGTTTTTATTGAAGTATTGGAAATGGGCAAGTGATTCAACCTACTTCTATCACATGGAGTTTGGGATTAGTTTGTTGTTCGTTCAAGTATAATGAAAGGAAGGATTTTGTCTTATGTTGTTGTTACGCCTGCTCTGTAAATAGGCCTAGTCAAAAATGGGAGTTTTTGAACACATATGGTTTTCCATCGAGCATTTTGGAGGGTGCCAAACCCAATCATCTCACCTTTTCTAGCATACTCTAGTGTGCACCAAACTAGGACCTTGAAATCACGATTGTGCACAAAATAAATGTATTAAAATAGTTCTGGGAGCTTTCCAGCAATTGTAATTGACAAGTTTTAAACTCCCACCTAACAACCTTTGCAATCATCCTCCTGGGATGTGGTTTTTTTCATAATTACTGGAAGAAATGTGATCTGGTGGACTACGGTGATTAGAGGATAACCAAAAAATGGGTTTTCTTTAATATGCTTAAAATAAAGGTTGGCACCTCCAACAACTCGCCCACTCTAAAAATTTTGTAATACTGATTTTTAATTTAGTTTTGGATGGAATTGGCTTGATAGGCTTTAAGCCAAACTCCCTTCCTTTCCAACATACATCCAATCTGCACCTTATTTGTGCCATGTAGGATATTGAAGTCATCTTAAAGGCATCTGGGCTATAGATAAAATGTTCAAAATATATGGTATCATGGAATATCATAATTTTAGCTTACAAAACACATGGGTTTCTTCTCAAGGCATTGACACTCCTTAACCAAATGTAACAAACGGGTCTCCAACTCGATCAATTTATCTATGTGAACATGCTCCCAACTTAAGGAAAAATAGGATTCTTGTATCAGACCATGGTCATCCATCAAATCATAATAGAAAGAGGATTTTGGTAGATGTTGTAGTTGTCAGTGCCCTAGTAGGCGTGTATGACAAATGTGGAGGCTTACACAATGCTCATGAATTTTTTGACAAAATGACAAAGAGTTGAGGTCTCATGGAGTTTATATGGAACCACCCGGAGTACCTTGTGCACCGCTTCATAGTTCATTCTTCAAGAGACATGGATTTATCCTTTCCTCTTATCTTTTTATTGTGTTCACTTTCTTGTTATTTTATTAGAATGGTTTACTTGAGTTGAGTAGTATGTGCATAAATGGAATGAATGTTAAAATTTTGGTTATCCATAGTTAACTATAAAATGATAGTTTAACCATGCAATTGATTTATAAAATGTTTACTCAGATAACCCAAAAATAACCTATAACACTCTAGCAAACAAAATAAACTTAACCTTCCACACAGTTTTGGATCATCTTTCAGAGTCTGTGAGTGTGAAGTACTTATAAATCTAAGCTATGTTGAAAAGAAAACATTATTGTAAACGTTACAAAACCTCTTTGAAATCAACGGACAAAAAGTGTTTCCAAACCTCTCCCTTGTATTTTGATCTCTAAAACACATTCTCTAATATATATTAATTTCCGCATAATCCATAAACCTCATCAAATCATTTGTCTAATTACTTTTTGAATAGGTTTTTGGAAGCACCTTGGGGACCTAGTTGTAGGAGGCCACCACTCAACGTTACAAAACCAATTCAGAATCATGTTGGTTTAAATTCCTATGGATCCAAAAAATAACATCTACCACTAGAAAATTGTGTACCATGATTGGATTCACCTGTCTACCCTTAAAAACCCTTTTTCCTTTCCTTTTTTAGAGCCATCATGGCTTTCATTTCTACAAATTTTCACCAATTGGCTCTAAAATGGTGCCTCGAAAACGAGTCTCGCTTAGTAGATTTCAATTCCATCAGCTTACTTGTATTCTCACCATATAGAACAACAGGTTAGGAGTGAAATTTTTCCTATGAAAAGTTTTGGTGACCTTTTTCTAAGGTCATTCCATGACCATTTGAGATTATTTTGAACTATTTAGTTACTAAGTCTCACTTATCCAGTTTTGAATTTTCACTCAATTCACTTTGAAATTTTTGATTTTTGGTTTACCTTAAGGTAATGATTCGAAATATGTTGGCTTATAACTGCCTCAAAAACTTTTTTTGTTGGTGTGATGGTTGTGAAATTACCTTTGAGTAGTGGTGGGTTGTTTAGCATGAAATGTGGATCTAATGACTCATTGTGATTAGTCATGGTTGTAAAGAGTTTTGGGACCTTTTCTTAGTAGTATATTCCGCCTGCAGTGGTGTGGATGTGGTGAGATAAAAAAAAATTAGCATATTCACCTTTGTTCCTAGATTCTACTTGAAACAAAAACATGTACAAATGAAACAAAGATATTTTTTTTCCTTTTTATAGTACTAATGGAAACTCAACACATAGGGTTAAACGAATGATTATTTCTCCCTATGAAACCCTTCTTGATAATGTTACTAGAAATTTATATTTGGTAAAAATAATTGTTTCTTTCTTTAACTCTTCTTTAATGTTGTAAATAAAACAGAAAATAGAAATTGATCTAATATTCACAAGAAATGTCCTGGTGCAAGAGGATGGATATTCATGGTGTGATGGAGGTAAATCTTCTTCAAGATTTGTCTTACTAGATGTGAATGATGTCCCTATAAATTGTTATTTTTTACATAATATATTTTTGTAACATACCATGGTATCTTATAGCTTATAACAATATTCTTGGCAATGTCAAGATGCATCTGAAGAAGATGACTATCTAAAATTTTGGTGGGAAGATACGTCTTGAAAAAGTACTTGAAATGATTGGCTATATGTGTAATCACCAGCTCTACTAGGTTTATTCTAGTTATCATTTTGAAGATGATGGTCTTCATGCCACATCCTAAAAAATTCAAATCTCCATAAAGTATCAGGTCTTAAGATCAATTGTCTTAACCAGATTCCTTCACTAGGAACATCTTCTGGAGGAGGTTCTACAAAATTGTAGTATCTCCATCTCCAATTTAGAGTACAGAATACCATAGGCTCTTGGAGAGAATGAAAATTTCCTTCAGTGACTTAAGGATATGTATGAGATGGCAAATTGTGAAATTGCATAAGGTGATACAGAGATAATGCCTTTGGCTCGCAGGAGTTGTGCTTCATAATACATTTGATTATCATTACTCTTTAGAACAGATATTTCCCTATGAGAATTAGATCAAGATGAGATAGGTATGACAAATTCATGAATGACTTGTGTAATGCTTATGTTCATAGTCTGGTTCAGCTCTCTGCTAGTAAATTCAGCGAAAGAATTCTTCTTTCCTTTAAGATACTGGACTTCAAATTAATAATTTTGAAACCACATTCCCCATCTTTGAATTTTATTAAAGGAGGTATTATCATAAGGATCTCCTTTATTCAATCTAGCCATGAAATTTTTGAGATCAATTTTGAGGATGAATTTTTTCAGATTTCACCATAAATATGAAAGTTTTGATTGTTTTCTTTGTTGTTAGGATACCTTTGTGATATTAATGATATTTCAATTCTAAATCATGAAATTCTCCAGAATCATATCTAAAAAAAATCTCTCACATTTTCTTCTTTTTATTTTAATACAGTACCCCAAAAATCATTACTTGTATCAGTTTCAATAATCTTCAACCCATTTCTTGGGAGAGACATAGGTGGTAACTTTAACACATGTTGCTTGATACTTTTAATAGTTGTTGTCATCTTTGGATTCCATGTAGGTGGATTTTTCTAAAACCTCTTGTTTAGTATAATGCAATCAGCAGCAATGCTTTGATAAAATCCAACATAATTAACACACCCAATAAATATTTAAAGTGTCAAATATGTCATGTGATCTAGAAACATTTGAATTTTTGACACAATATGTTCTTGGATTTGGATTTCTCCACTAATAGTGGTTAGCCCAAGAAAATTAATATAATCTTTAAATAGTTCCATCTTAGTGCTAGAAAAACATAAACCATTACTATAAATTGTATCATAGAACTTATTGAGATGTTCTCTATGATCTTTTTGATACTTAGAGTATATCAGATTATCATCAATGTATACTTATTAAAATCCAGAAAGAGGGCCAAAATTATTTTCCATCACCTTTTGAAATATGGAAGGATTTGTTTTGAGTCCAAAGGGTGGTACGATCCACTCGTATTGGCCTCCAAGGGCTACAAACGTAGTCTTAAACTTGTCTTCATGATGAAGAAAGATTTGTCAAAACCCACTTTTGAGATCGAACTTGTTCTAGACCTTTGATGTCTTTAGTCGACCAAATAGATCATCCTTAGTAGGAATTAGATATTGTACTAAATGAATATTTTTATTTAGTGGTTTATAATCAACCATTGATCTTTTATTTCCCCTTTGTTGCTCACTTCTCTTGTTCATATAGAATGTTGCACATACCCATGGAGAGTTAGATTCTTAAATGAATCCTCCTTGTAAAAATTTTTGACCTCTTCTTCACATTTAGCACAATATTTTGGATTCATTCCTTTATGATGTGCCTTAAATTTTGGAAGCACTTCCTTTCCATCTTTTTCTTTTAGGATAAAGTTTATCTTATAGAAATGCTTCTTTCTATGGATGAAGGCATGAGGGTTTTCTGAGTATAGATCTTTTTTATTTTTTGGACAATGCCATTAACATTACCTTGACATAGAGCAATGGATTTATAGATCCATTATGTATTACTTTTCTTCTCAGGCTTGGTAGTTAGAGAGATAATTGTCTTATAAGCATATTTTCTTAGAATTTGAATTGTGGAGTTAAACAAGGATATATTATCTTTACTAAGACTAAAATTTCCACAGTTTAACAAGGTATGCATTCCTATCAAACAATTATGAGATTTTGTGTCATGCTGGTAGAATATTGTGGTTCTTTAAAAACCTGTTATGTTTACTGGGGCATATGCTAGGAAATGTGAAACAACTAACTTGTTATAAAACCTAATCTTGAGATGGGTTTGTTCCCAATAGTTTTGTGGAATGGACTTAACTCTAATAAGACTAATATCTGCATCGATATCTATCATTGCATCTATTAAATATTTTCTAATATGAGGGATGTAAAAAGTAATGGTAATAAAAGGTTTTTGAACACTCGTAAGATTACTCACCGCTTGCACTGGTTCTTCATTATCAGGAGTTTGGATAAACTAGTTGTAAGCTTTACTCCAATGCTTCTTGGGATTCTTCAAGATGTTTCTTATCTTGTTCATCTTCTCTAACTAGTTTTTTGAATTCTTTTGAGGTGTTAGTTATGACTTTTTGGAGAAAATCCATTCTATCAGTTTGCCATTTTTTCTTGGAAATAGGAAGAAAAGACTCAATTCTTTGGGATGGCTCTCCTAGCTCTACTGGTACCTCTTCGGGAAATAAGAAATGGGAATGCATTTCTCTACTTCTACCATGTCCTCCTTGAATGCTTATGGCTCTTCCTTTTCTGGGTTGTCTTGGTGGTGTAGATTTGGGAGAACTTCTCAAGACAGGTCCACCATACAAATTATGAATATCTTCACCAGTGATATATTATGGATTATTCCTTTGTTCTTCATGTTGATTCTTAAGAAGTATCTATCTTTCTTCATCCTTTTGATTTTTCTAGAGTTCAGCGTTGAACTGAGCTTGATGCCTGAATTGAACATTGTTTATTTGTTGATACAAATAAGATCTTCTCATTTTATCCCAAGGGGGGCACATTTCATATGCATTTTGACTTCCTCCACTTGATGAGCAAGTGTAGACACAAAATCACTCACTTTGGGTAACTATCTAGTCTTGATTACATATTACTATTCATATGATTCCTAAGTAAGAAAAGTAATAATTAACTCATGTCTTTGGCCACCTTTCTTTGCTTTCTATTGTTACTTTCAGTCTTGCACCCTTATTTTCTTAGTCTTCCTTTTTTACTCTTCGACATTTGTCAGCCTAGACATCAGCGCCCAACCAGGACGTCGGCACCAAGTGCCCTCGTTCCCTTTGGGTGCCCCTGTCCTCTTTGTACTTTACTCTCACTTTTTGGGTTCCTTCTATCCATTTGAGCATCTTATCTTTTTGGTAGTCAGCCTTTTCGGGGTTAATTATGAAATTCAAGCAAGGGAATCATATGAATATAAAGTTATGTGATCATAATAAAGGACCAAGCACTAAGAACTATCTATCACCACCTAAGGTTGCATCCATCAAGCCATCTAAGAGCTCCATTGCATCCATCTAGCACCGTCACAAGGGACACAAGGGTTGGTTTTCTGCATCACACTTCATAGGAGGGAAGTTTATTCAATTCCATGCACACATATTACATTCTACATCTAGCTACTTGCTCGTTATCCAAGTGCGACACACATAAGAGCAACTTAGGGCATAATTCCACACACACTGAGAGAGAAAGACATTGGGTCTGAGATGTAGTGCAACGCTCAATCATAAGTTTACTATTGTGACAGCTAAGGACAGTTCGACCCCTCATTTTACATCTTTCTTTTTTGGGATTTGATGTCTATTTGAGAGTTTTGCGGGTTTATACTTCATTGCAGATTTCCAGTGACCTCGGCAATCTTGGTGCGACCTCAGAGCAATCAAAGGCAATTAAAGGTGAACACATTGTGACACCTCAGAGGAGGTTTTATGAGCATTTCTGCAAACCCAGGCGCCCACGAGTGCCCTTGTCCCTCTCTAGGCACCCCAGTCCAACCTCTCCTCCATTTTTGCATTTTCCAGAGCTTTTGTGCGACGCTTCTTCCTCTTTGTTCAGTCAGTCAAAGCTTCGATCAAGTTCATACTTCACTGCAAATCAACTAAGGCTTTTTATCCTCTCTTTGCAATTAGGGTTTACATATTTATTGCTTAGTTGCTTGGGTGTAATTTATGTATATTAATTGTTCATTTATTTATTGTTGCAATAACATATAGATTAGGCTCATAAATTACACATTAGCTTAATCAGCAAGTAGCTCTGAATCTGGAGGAATGAAAGGATGTGGAAATTTTGATAATATATTAATATTTTCAACGCAAGGCAGACAATCATACTCTAAATCAAAACTATTAGATTTAGAACTAGTTTATGAATTATCAACCATGTTGATCTTCTGGATTTCTTCATCAAAACTCTATAAAATATATGAGCTTTCATTGTCAGGTCTAGAAGTAAAATAATAATTATCTTCATCAATATTGTTTTCTTTAAGGAAATTTACCTTATCCTTGCCTTTATCAGTATTCTTTTGTGGGCACTTATTTGCATAGTGATTTCCTTTACATATAAAACAAACATGCTTCTTTCTTCTATTGCTAATGTATATTTGTTTTCTAAAGAATGATTCTCTTCTTGGGAGGAGAAAAATACCATTTATAGGGCTTCTTTTTGTGCCACAATTCCTTCTCCTTTTTGAAAAAATAAAAGCAAATTGAACAAGGCTTCTTCTTGGCGTGATGTTTGTGAATTTTGAATAGGCTTGCAGCCAAAAGGATCATTGTCCTGAAGTTGGAAAATTTTAACACCTAAGGCTTTTCGTGCCTTGGCAACTTCTTTTTTGTCAAATTTTTCTTGGCATAAATGAGCATTAGTCTCATCTATGATCTAATTTATGGCACCAAAATTGACTTGTTCTACAGGGCGACGCTGTAGAGTCTTTTTGTACTCGGAAGCAAAAAATGCAAGAAAAGATTCAATATATATGATCTTCGTAGTAGGGTAGTTTATTCTGCCATAATTATAGTACAAGTTTTACATATATAAATGATAATTATTAACTTGATTTGTATCACAGATTCTAGCTTTTAAGAATAACATGGTATTCTTAAACTTATCATTATCAATGGTACCCATGAATTCATTAATCAGTGCAGTAGTCAATGCAGACGTACCTTGATTTAGAATAGCAGTTTGATCTGAGACAGGCAGTGAGTCCCACCATTCTTTAACACTTCCAACAAACCCATTAGCAATAGCTTCAGCTATAGAGTGGGTATCTTTATGCCATCGCGTTATTTGATTATTTGACCAAGCTAACATACCATGAACCATTTCTTTAATCTTAGCAGGATTATTTCACTCAATCTTGTACCAACTCAGTTGAAGAGTTTGAGTACGGATAGTGTTATGTAGTGGTTCAACAGTATGAGAAGATTCTCTAGGACTATAGATGCTTTCAGCATCTTCAGGAGTTAGTTTTTCCATGGAGATACTTTTGGAAGAGGAAGAAGGCTTGGAATATACTCATTTATCTTTTTGACAACATCTGACCATGAAATGTTTTTAGACTAGTCAAGAATCATGGGATCGGATGGTTTTACTATATTAATAAATATTATCAAATTTGTCAGATATAGTATGGACTAACTCGACAAAGGGTTGAATGATGTCAATTTTGGTGCTTTTCTCAACAGATTGTTGATGAATTGATTGGATCCAGCTTGAAAGATGTTTATGACAAGTAGAAAGCTTTGATCCTATTTCTTTTTGGCTATCATCAGTAATCTTGATAATAGGATTAGTATTTTTAACTACAAATTCAGACACTTATAAAGAAAGATTAATGATATCAACAACAGGCTAGACCATAGACTCAACAGAAGAAGAAATCTTTTGTATGTAGGAGTGAATAGTATCCATTTTATCATTCAAAACAAAGATATAGGCTTTGAGCTCAAATTTATTATAGATATCTAAAGCTTTGAGTGTCTTTTCCATTTCAAGAAGAGCAACATTATGTTTCTTGGAGGTTTCATGAACGGCTCTGATTGTTTTGTTCCAATTGAGCATCTTTGAAGACTCTAAAGGATAAATCTCTTTGTTGATTGTTCTTTGTTACCAGTAAGTATATTTTTTCTTTCCATCAGCAAGTGTGATCTTTGTATCTTCAAGAGGAGGAAGATCTAAAACAGGTCTTTCCATATTGATTCTAGTAATCATATTAATCATTGGGCCATTAGATGGAATATATTGTTGTTTGATCATTTTCTCGCAGTCTCATCTATAAGACTATCATGACTGCAGACAAAGATGGTTTCTTTCTTTTTTTGTTACTCTGGGAGCTCAGTGGAAAAATAAGAAGTGGATCTAGAAGAAGAAACTCTAGATAGAGAAGAGGGATACTCTTTCTTTCTAAAGGACATAGACACATTACTAAATGATTCTGACACATTGGTTGCATTTTGGAATGAAGATCGACCTTTATCTAGACTTTTCTTTGACAGTGTCCATTCTTTAGGAACTTTTATATCAGACCATGAAATCAACTCCGGGTTTGTTTTATGAGATTCTATACTAACATGGCTCACCACAATGTTGCCCTTTGTTAGACCATTTTTTACAATAGGATGGAGAGTGCTGACAAGGCAATAAATGATTTTATAATGAATAGCAAGAGGACAGGAACCTGGCTTCATATTTATCCCAGAGGCTGCAAGGTGTAAACGCAAGACATGTTTTAGGAGATTATCACGGTGAATGCCAACTAGGTAGTTGGGGAAGACTTCAAAGGAGACTGGACCATTAGGCAAATTGGTTTGTACAACAGCGAACAAATAATCTTTAAAACTATTATGACGCCAATCTAAAAGATAACACAACACAGATGCATTTAAACCACGTCTAAATAGAGGAGTGATCCCTATTTGAACACTAGCTATAAGCACAAACTTGTAAAACTTATGGCTCTGAAGACTTAATATCCTTAGGATCGGTTAGAGGAATATCATAGTCATGCTTATCTGTTTGAGACACTTGTATGACAAACTCTCCAATCTTGAAAGTAAAAGTAACAACTAAATGAAAAGGAGATAGCCTATCATGAACCTAGTCATAGGGGATCTTGGATAGCTTTCATTCAGGAAGTGGCTATGTTTCTTCGTGTGAATCTATTCCAGAATTTACAGTAAACATATTAGCAAGACTGACAAAGTCTTCTTCAACTTCATCTTCTCGCGGAAAGAGTCAATCTATCGGCTCCATTATTGCAATTTGGTCTCAATTTGTGACTTATGGTATCGGCCTAAAACTACACTCACAACGGTGACTTACAAATGGCATGCTTCTTTGCGCATAACAGTCAACCAACAAAGAGAATGAACAGAAATCAACTAGTACCAAGCGTAATAAAGAGAATACGTATTGTTGAAACAAGAATAAAAGAAACAAAGACATGGAAAATATGCTTTGTATTGCTCAAAAGATCTTACAAATCAGTCTCTTTGATACCACATACCAGAGTACAAAGAAAAATATATATACTTGACATTGGAATATACTTACCAAAGTAATTACATAAAGTAGGTAGAAAACCCTATATACTTAACATTGGAAAATACATACCAAAGTAATTACATACCAGAATAATAGATGACCAATTCACAATCAAGAAGGCTTGTTGAAGCTAAAACTTCATATTTACCCTTGAACATGAATTTAACAAACTACGGACTGGACTTAGACTCCTGACTCTAATACAGAGACTCAAATCTTCCCTTGTCTTCTGATGTAGAGAGTGAAACCTTCAACTCCATTTTATAGAGGAAGATAGCTTTTCACCAGAAACCTGAAGACCATATACCTATTATGAACGCTACTTTATCCCAAACTTGGAAAGTGAATAAAGTATAAGATTGCGTGGAAGATCTCTCTAAATAGTAAATGGTGTTGCATAATTTCATAGCTAGAAGGGAAGGGTAAATCCATGTCAGCTTTATGTTAACCCATGTTACGGGTGGCACATGTTGCAACAAAAATGCATATGATTGATGATACTCAAATATTTTATTTGTATATTATCACATGACAAAGAGTTAAAATTGCTATTATTAAATTTTGGTAGTCGTGCTTGTAGCATCAGCTAAAAAGAAATTGAAATATTAATATCATATATGAGAATTGTAAATCATTATGTATTTATGCAAGTATGGTGTACCTAAATTAATCAATTATATGTCAGGGATTGGTTTCCATCATGTAATCATATAGCCTAATGAAAAAATAAATAAATAATCTATGTAGTGGAATGTGACAAACAAATTGATTGAAATTGCATGGTTCTTTATAGCTACCATTATATTATTTATGCTTGACTGAACTTAAACTTATTAGTGAAACCTCTTAAACCCATAAGAAAGAACCTTGTAATTTTACAAAATAGACATTCGCTTGAACATGTAAGATGGGACTTGATAGGGGACTAAGCTCTACGATATGTTGGTGAAACTTGATTGCATTGTCCTTTGGCAGACACCTTGTGTCAATGAGCAACTTCCATTTGTCGTGCTTGTATGCTTGTCTTATGGGTTATTGACTTGAAGGGATGGAGTCACATGCGACCCTTACCCCATGTATGTCTATTTCTATTCTCTGCAAGAATGGGTGGTTATTTATCAAACCTTGTTTGTGGAGTCTTGATTCATATTAGACCTAACGAGATGTTACCCTTGAGGGAAATGGGATCTTGCTTCCTAGATTTTCCCACCCTCGAATCCTACTCTTGTTGAGCTAAAATGAAAATTCTCTTGTGTTTCGTACTCTTTTGAATAACAAGTGTATGAAAAATTGAATTGTGCAAGCTATGTGAAATGATCAACTTGTTCTAATAAAAATTATTGAATGTGTAAAGTGGAAATTGAGTTTCTCCCTTATGTGGTTAATCATTTAGATTGTTTAATAACAATAAAGTAGAGGTGTTTTGTGAAGAAATACATCTATTTGGAAGCAGAAGTCCCTAACTTGGAAAAACGAATGCCACGTGACTCGTATGGACTTTAAAAATGATCCCAACAAATAATTAAACAAATGAATTAATGGTACTAAAGATGTAAGCATTGCAACATATGCACAATGTGGTTATAGCCCTTCTTCACTCTCTCTTCTGGTTTATCTGTTGTGGTGTATCACTCCTTCAAGCAAGTGTTGAAGTGAATCTATTGTTGTCATGCTTGTATGTAAGTTTACATTTATGTGTGGGGATGAGATTATATCATTTTTTATTGGAGGAATAAGATGTTGTTAGTGAAGAGAGTAATAAGGGTTTTTGTGTGTTGTGTTGGAGGAACCAAAGAAATTTGTGGCTAGTCTTAGCAGAGGTATAAGAGGGTAGTTTAAATGGAGGAATAATGTGTATGTTGTGGTGGTTGTGTTTCGTCTTAAAAAAACCAAAGGCTAGCAAGAATTCCTTCGTGGAGGTAAAAAGGGTAGTACATATGATAGTCGCTCATCTTTATAAGCCTTATATGTAGACTTGATAGTGTGAGTCATCTTTATGTTTGGTGCAATGACTTTCTCTTACCCCATTGCATGAGTAAGTCCATGTTGGTGTAATCTATCATGTATTGTGGTATCGTACCAAGTGATCCCTAAGCATTGTGTTTGCAAGAGCTTAAAGGGAAAAAATTACCCTAATTTTTGGCTTGTGCTTTTTATCTATCTTATGGATGTTACAAATGCAATCATACAAAACATACGCTACTAGAATGACATAGGGCTACTCCATGGGTTAAAGATGAGGTGGAAACACTCATAGACATGGCACGTTGAGAACCTTCCTAACAGGAAACTTCTATATATTTTTAAATAACTAGGAGGTGGGGTCTAAAGTTGCTTAGGTTACGAAAATAGAATTTGTAGCCACAAAAATAAAGGGGAGCTCATTGTGAAATAAGGTGGCATAAATGTCTAAATGCCAACTTTATGGGCACAATGGTTTTGAAAGACCACAGTTCCCAACTAATTCATCAGGATGTATACATGAGTATGCCTATAGCGCTTATTTAGATTGAGACACCACATTTCAAGGCACAATCCATGATAAACCCTCTACTCTATAACACCTAACGGAGCTCAACTAATCTTTGTAAATTGAAAAAAAGTTCACTTGATATATATGCTAGAACTAAGAAGTAAAACTAGCTACAACTTAGACCTGTTATGTTATCGAGTGCTACCTAGGCCCTCCTAGACTTGATTGGAGTAAATTCTATTGTTTGAAGGTGATTGGTGATATCCGGACGTGTGCAACACTGCAGTATATTTTTGCTTCATAGTGGTCAAGTAATGACCATCCTTTGGGCATTCTTGCCAAGATCAAATGAGGCTAAACTTGCATTTAGACTATCATTAACTCAAGTGCATGTGACTAGCTACATCACTACCACAATCCCCTATTTTGGCTAAGCCTCAAAGGGTACAATCTCGCAATGTTATAATTTCCGGTGAAGGAGAACAGCAATGGATTCATGTCAGAAGTAAATGAGCCGTCAACATTTACATCAATCTCCTCTCAAGGAGAACAGCAATGGATTCGTATCAGTAGTAAATGACACGTCATTTATATCATCAACTACAGTTGAACACAAACAAATATCATGAGTAAAATATTTTATTGATTTCAGGCTCCACATAACCATCAACATTCTTTAACAAATAAACGATTTTTTAACCACATGTTACCATCCAAAGCTCTTACAAGAATAAACTATTTGAGCTTTATCATATGCACAAATACATTCTGATTCTTTTGATGCAAACGAGAGGAGGAAATTTGGAGAGTGTATTTCTGTTTTTTGTAATTTTGTAATTTACTTATTCGAATTATGTTTCACCCCACAACATTTTATTTAAAATCTGTTTCACCCCTCACACAACATTGATTCTTTCCATTTTCTGAAGGTTGCTTTCACATATAAGAGTTCAATATACCCAAAGTTTTGAATCTGTCTTCACAGAATCACATTGTTGGCCACCATTCCTCTTGGGCAATGGATCACTTACTAACAAATTCTACTGCTTGCTTGCATCTTGGGAAATTTTAGTCATTTTGTATACTTGAATTTTTGTGTTTCTTTCTTAATATCAAAAGGTTCATTCTAAATAATACGGGAGATGCAAAAGCAAAGATTTCATAAAAGCTGTTAGCAAAACATGACTAGAAGAAGCACAAATTTAAGTTGTGTTCAATATGGTTTGTTCTTATTAAACTCTATTGCAGTTCACATACTATACAAAGATTAAAAAATTGCAATTCACAATGTCAATACTTCAAGCTTGATCTGTATGTAGCATTCTCTGTCACTAAAATCAGCATAGCCATACAATAACTTGCTTTGGCATATCGAATTTGAACCTTCTGAGTGAATGAAATTGACCTAGCTCCATGCTTTATTAGGAACTTAAAAAGGCTGAAACTAAAAAGACATTTGCAGTACACTCGTCTGTTTCACATCTTACTATTTCTACTGCTTACTTGCATCTTAGGAAATTTTATCCTTATCATCGTAAAATCCTTATGTTTAAGGCTTGTGTTAAATATGAAATCCTTGTTAATATATTTTTGCAGTTTATAAACTATATAAAAAGAAATAATTTGAAAATTGCATTGTCAGTTACCTCAGGACCATAACTTGATTTGTAGGTTGCAATCCCCGACTTTAAAATCAGATACCCATATGATATCTTGGTTTTGTAAACTATAGCAAATACAAAACTTTTAACTGAATGTAGTCGATACATCTATGTGCTTTATTGATAACTTAAAAGGCTGAACAAATAAGATAATGCTTGCAGTATACAGCATCAGCTTCACATCATATGATTTTGATTCTTAATAGCATTTTGGAAGGTATTGTTCTTGTCATTTAAAATCCTTCTTTTGAAGGTTTGTGTTCAATATGACATTATTGTTTTGTTGAATCTTATGACTATACAGAGATAAATAATATACAATGCAAATTGTCAGTACTTCAGTGACTCAGTCCATACCTTGGTCTGTATGTAGCGTTCCCAGCACTAAAATTAGCATAGCTATATGATATTTTGGTTTGGTATCACGGCAAATTATAACTTGTTGAGGGAATCATGAAGGTAAAACTCCATGCTTTACTGAGAACATAAAATGCTGAACCCAAAAGGATGATGGTTGTAATAAAATGCATTAGTTGTCTGCACATCTGCCCTCAGATAAGTATGCTCCTAGTTGCAACTCCATGAGGACACATCAGAACCTCAATCATCTTTCATTTTATTCAATAAGCGCTCCGCCAATCTTCGAATGCTACTCTTTAATGCAAATCCAGCGATAAGACCAAGAGAAAAACTTGCTAATGCAATTTTTGAACAAGTCCAAATGGAAACCATGTACCTGATCGTGATAAATAATAAAAGAATGATCAACAATGATGTAAATTTTTATGGACAATACATTCGACCAATAAAATACTTTTGTGGTAAAATACCACTTTTTGATTTCTTACTGGATAAATAATAATTAAGGTGCTACTGATATCTACCAGATATTTTTAATTTGCCAAAACATCTTTCAGGGATATGCACTACGAGAACTCTATATGTGAAGAAAACTCCATGTTTTACCTCACACATACAACTCCCCAAAGTTGGGTTGGGACAACCAAAAACTCGTGAAAAAGATGGACTTGGAAATTCTGTTGGTTGATTTGATTTGGTTGGTTTCGTTGGTTGGCTTGGGCTTATTGTTTAAGGAATTTGAATTTTCTCATCGGCTCATTGTTGCCAAAATCATTCAGCTACCTCAGTGCACGTTGAGAGCTTAAAATTGGTAAACTCGCAGATGAGGATAAGGTGTAGACTGAGGGTCATGTTGACAGAACTACTGGTCAACATTGTTCTGATTTGAGACAACAAGACCAAGTTGCATAAAACTTGGGATTCAACCAACTCTAAAGGGTAGATCCCAACTGGGCATAGTCATTTACAAATTACAAACAAGATGAATAGAAAGGAGTAGATGAAGACAAGGAAGACAACTCTAGGCAAATCCTACTAAAGAACAAGATTGAAGGATAGATTAGGAGAAGCAGGAATAGATTGGAGTAGCTCATGCTCAGAATAATGTGTGCCTCAAATCTAATATAAATGCTCTGAAAGGTATATAGACTAATCCAACTTGAACAGCATACAAGTCACTCAAGAACACTTCACAATACAAACAAACAAATGCACAAAAAAGTAAAGAAAGACAACAAACGAGAGATATAACTATTAAGATAAAGAATGAAATGAGAAAGAACAAGATGTGTGATTAAGCTAAACATGTGTTTCTTCAAACAACATGCAAAGCCTAAGTCTATTTGCAAAAATAACAAAGGATGAACGCACCTGAAATTTTTAAATTATATTTTTAGTTTTATTTTTGTATTTTTATTAAAAAACCAAGGGAAAAGGGAAAAACTACAAGTTGGCTCAAAAAAATTCTACATTCCACAATATAATCTCTAGATACAAAATTATCATTGTAATATGATAATAGAGATGATCTGAACAAATAAATAGCAACTGAAGCTAAAACAGCTAGAAAATAAGTATGCTAATTAGAAATGATGATGTCATGAAACAAGCATGCTATGAATTGACAGAGTCTTGTGTTAAGAATGATGTCAAATTGATGAAAATCAGCTATGAGATGCAAAATCAATAAATAGAACAATGCAAATAAGCCACGAGATGCTCGAAACATGCATGCACCCTAGACACCTTAAGAATGCAAAACTTAACAGATACAATGAAATCAGCATGATATACAAAGAAGATGCATAATATAAGGCTCGTTAATGTGAAACATCAAAAAAGACTAGAATGACAAAGAAATAAAATGAGAATGACTGAAACGACATAAACAGTGAGAACTGACAAATTACAAAAAATGTAAAGATAAGTAATTATGAGTTCAGGATGACTATGAACACTAAACACACCGATGGATGACTGAAATATGCAAAAAAAAAACCAATATGAATGATGACATCAAGAACAGCTGAAAGTAGAGGAGGGTAGCAAATAGAAGAGAGTGAAAAAGTTGTAAAAGTTGCAAAAACTGTAAATGCTGTCAAAATGGTCATGATGTTGCAAAAGATGTAAAAGGAGTAGTATGAGTGAAGAAAGATGTAAAGTAGACAGGAACAGAAAATGATTAATGGAGGTGAACAAAATAATGCAAACAGTGATACTAGGTAAGAGGGAAATGAATGTAATCTTGAAAATGGAAAATTAGAGAATGGGAACAACAATATGTAAGCAAGAGAGTGACTAAATAAATGTGAAACAGAAATGAAAAGTTTTTGAAACAAGATATACGAATCAATAAACAAATGAAGGATGCGTTGGGTCTTGTGATCCAACATTTATATTGTTAGTATGTTAGTGAGTGTTGTATGGAGCATGCATCTCCTAGTGAGACACCCCCTTCAATAAATAAGTTAATATAGAGTCTATAGGTCGTAATATAATGTTTATTATCAATTACTTATGTTAGTAATATACAGATACATGGTTGGACCATGTGTCCCGTAGGCAAACCATTTCCCGTATGTGAATTCTTATATAAAGCTTGAAGAAGAATGTAAAATGTAACGGAGTAATCATATTATGTAAAGCTTCTTCTTAATAAATAAAATGTAGCTTCTTCCATATTTACCTGTGTTTGAATAGTGAACAGGATGCGAATGAACACTGAGACGAGCCATGAAGAATGCAAAATGCAACAAGGTAAGTCTAGAAAAATGAATACGAATGAAAAGAGAGCTTACTTTGTATGAAATCGGTAATGAAACAAGTCTAGAATGTATGAAAGGAAATATAAGGACAGAAAATCTCTGTAGATGAGATCAAGGGAAAGCACAAAAAGGAATTACCTTGGCAAGCAACCCAAGAACACTCGGAGGACAAACTAACAACAAACAAGATCTGCACAAGCAAATTAAGACTTATTTGGGGATGCTAGAAGAGTATGAGACAATCACTATATGATAGTGAAGTCCAAACCTCTCAAATCCTTTTTAGAACTCAATGTACCAAAGGCAATACAAGCATGGATGCAATGCTGTCACAGGAAAATCATGTAAATGCAAATAATATAAAGATGTAAGGATGTTCAACAAGTATGAGGCATTTTCTATGAAATAGAAAATCCTGATCCTCGCAAAGCCCTGATAGAAATGATCACACAAATTTCAAGATAGCTGATTATGCAAGCTGATAAGAATGCAAGTGAATGAAATCCACTTCTACTCTAAACTAAATATAATTACAGAACTGAAAACAGAAGAAATACTAAATTGTCAAGCGTGAGATGACAAGACAGGGTGAAAATGAAGGGCCCGAAGTGTGGCATCCTCAAAATGTGAGCTTTGAGAGGGCGTGTCACATATCCATCATGGGAGAGACAAAATGTCAATGATCTACACTCAAAGCAAGACTGCTGCCAAAGCAAAATACTAAAACTAAAGCTCTCATAGCACAGAAACAAAAGAACAAAGGTTATAGGTCGCAATAAAAGCATTACATGCTGCGACTCACCAAATTCTGATCCCTCATGACCCCTAGCACTTGGATATTTATAGGCTAAGGAGAGAAATGAGCTTGCTAGGCAAATTTGGAAGGTCTACAATGGAAAACAAAGCTCAAGAGGCATTTATGACCCTTCACTTCCCCTTCCTGACCTTTCATTTCCCATATGCACGAGAAGTGGTGAAACTGCCGATTTGTAAAGTGTATCCACCATGGAAGTTACAAATGTGTCATTGGTGGATGTGACTACGCTTCCATCATGCAAATCGATACCTTTGCCACCTTCTAAAAGACAATGGAAAGAGGAGGGCGGTGACAAAAAAAGTGAAGGATGATGACAAGGAGCGCTAGAAGAGGCTAAAACAAGCTCGTTGAAGATGATAAAACCAATGCAAGGGTGAGCGCTAGAGGTAATGTGACAAACTATTCTAAATGGTTTTTCGGCAAAACCCCAATCCAAAGAACAATTTCTAAATAATTTATAAAATAGTACAATGCAGATCTGAATTTTGTACATGCATGGCAACTTGCATAGGAGATGAAAACCCACAAAATGAAAGGAAAAACCACTGAATCTTTAAGGGAATCAACTCAGCTAATTTTATAAAAATGGAATCAAGAGATAAATACCATATTTAACCTTAAAACAGGATGGAATTATTTATATAAATCTGTAGACAGTTGTCCTCAAACACAACTGAAACGTATAAAACCCTTGAGCCAAAAACTATGCAACGAACTGATTTTGGCTTCTAAAATTATGGCAAAGTTGTTGGTGATGAGATCCGGGACAGCCGTGCCCTAGAATGTACCTAACTCCATCAACCAGGGTGTAGATAACCCTAGATATGGCTGCAAATGGAGGTAAAAATATGCAACAAACTTCCACCTTCAAACCCTTGTACAAATCTACACTTTCACAGCCTTCTATACAACTGAAAAATACTGAAAAACACCACTAACTCCATGATCTGCAATAAAAACTCTTGTGTGGAGAATCCTCTCAACTAGGAGAAGGGTTTTCATCCATCTACTAGATCTCTTAGAGGGTCTTAGTCCTCAAGAGTGAATCTCTGAGGGTTTTCGTCCTTAGAAAATTATTGATGCAAGCTCAAAGCTTAACATACAAATCAGATTTTATAAAATCGACAAGGATGGTGTCTACAAGCAAGTCCACTTGCTTTTATAGAAGTAATGGGCCAAATGGCCACCCTCAACTCCCAATCAGATTTTTCCTCCTTCATTTAATGTTTTTCCCACTTTATTCCATCTGCTAAGGAGGTCGCATTTTCCATAGGATAAATAAACATTATCAAACGCCTTTTTTCCCTTTTTAATTTTTTTTATCATTAAATCTATAATAACTTACTATACGTGCCTTTATAATATTTTCTTCTTTTTTTCTTTTATATGCACTTTATGATAACTTATTATGACTTCAGTTCCCCTTGTGTTCATACCTTAGCCATCGGGGAGACAAAATGGGCTAAGGGTCTTCAACATGGATTATCTTAGGAAGAGGGAGCATCTGACGCAGGTGTCTGAGTTACAAAGGAGATTGGGACAGATCTCCATTCCACACTTCGATGGTTTGAAGAAGTGTACAGCGCAATCATGGATTCAGAAGTTGAAGACCTACTTCGACTTGAATCCCATGCGCGAAGAGGATGCAATTAAATTTGTAATCCTACATCTGGAGGGAGATGCACATGACTGGTGGCATCATGGTCTCATTACACAGGGGCACATACATATTGATACATATGTAGATTTTACACAGTCTGATGAGCAAGTTTGACAGGAGGGATCCTGACAAGTACTTTAGAGAACTGAATCACTTGAGACAGACAGGTTCTTTGGACGTATACATTGCAGATTTTCATAGGCTTTCAGTCACGGTTCCTGATTTTTCAAAGATGAGGCTGGCTTCCCTCTTCATCGTAGGTTTGACAGATGCACTAGCCGGGTTTGTGAAAGCATTTGAGCCTTCTTCATTGCATGATGTTATTAAGAGAGCATGGAATTTGGAGTTAGCTACTCCAAAGTCGAGGTTTCCACCTAGAGTTCAATAAAGGGAACCTCCATCTAAACCGGATGAGTTTCAGCAGAAGGAACCTTCACCTAGGCAGGATGCGTCTAAGAAGCCATTCATTTCCCAAGATCTTAGAGATGAGTTGAGGCAAAAGAAACTATGTTTTGATTGCCATACACCTTGGGCTCCAGGGCATGACTGCACAGGGAAAGGGAAGGCCCAATTCATTGAGGTCTTTGAGGAGAGTGAGGGTGACAAAAATGAGTTAGAGATCCACAAGATGGATGATGGAGATGGAGTTGCATTGGACAATACTGATGTAGAGCAGGAGGATGAGACTTTTCCTTAGGCGATTATAGCTACATTGTCTAGTACCCCAAGGTACAAGGCATTCAAGGTCAGAGGAGTTATGCAAGGTCGGCGTGTGGTGGTGCTCACTGATAGTGGGGCTACCCACAACTTCATTGATGCATCCTTGGTTAAGAGGCGAGGTTTGCAGACAAAATACTTTGAGGGCTTCAACGTTGTTATAACCAATGGAAATTCTATGAGATGAACACAGAGAGTTCCACAGTTGAGCATCACTATGGGTAACTACACAGTTACCGATGATTTGCACATTGTTGGTAGTGGAGAAACCAACGTAGTGCTGGGAGTGAAGTGGCTTCACTCTCTTGGTGAGTTTCTGACTAACTTTCAGATGATGGAGTTGAAGTTCAAGTCCGAGGGAAAGAATGTAATCTTGAGAGGTTTATCTACAAGAGCAACCAGAGTAGTTACAGCCAAGGCAATAAAGAGGGTTTTCCAGCGCAATGAGGTGTTTTACTATTGCTGGCAGATGTGGAGTTCAATGGATATGGGTGTGACCTGTAGTGTTGCACATGAGACAGAGATTGGGGTTACAGGTATAGATCAACCAAGTTTTTCATTATGTTGGTTATTTGAGGTTTCGGTAGACTAGAGATCTCATTTGCTTGTTGAGTACTTCAAAAACCGACACAATTATGAGATTCAGGATGGTCAAACACAGGATGACAGCTACAGATTGGAGGATGAGATGATCTTCTATCAGGACAGGTTGTACCTTGTGTTAGATTCATGGTTGAGGATGGAGATACTGCACCAAGTGCATTGTTCTTCCGTGACCGGACACTTGATCCTCGATAACACCTATAGGGTCATATGGGAGAGGTTCAAATGGCATGGGTTAAGGGAGGATATCCTCAACTTTATACGTGGATGTGCGGTTTGTCGTTATGACAAATTAGAGCATGCAGGTTCATCATTTTCTGAGACGACATGGGATAACACTCTTGTGTACTTTATTTCTTCTACGCACGGTGAACATATCACCCATGTGTTAGTCGGTGAAGGGACAGAGTTGACTCAATTACCTGGTTATTCAGTAGGTTCACATTCAGCACATGAGGTGGACGTGATTTATAGGATGTCTTTTCATTCTCTTGGGGTGCCTAATGATACAGTTATGAGCATACACGGGTATACCATCTGTGATGTTTATTCTCATTATAGACCTCTAGACCTGGTTAGGAGTCGTATTGTTGAGTTGCATAGCATTGAGGAGGTTGACATTGGGCAGGTGGATGCTGGAAGGGTATATAGGTTCAAGATCTATGACGATGTGATCGACTTTGAGGACAATTTCTACACAAGTCCACAGTCGAGGATGGTGTTTGAGAAGTTTGTGAGGTGTGTGGGATACTAGTTTGTTGTGTACGATGATGCGGACTCTACTCGTTGTTATGGGCTTATGTTGGGCATGGATTATGTAGAGTTGATATTTTTGGTTGACCGTTTACTGGAGACTTGGGATTCTTTCCCCACAAGAAACGTTGAGAAACATTATGAGGAGCCTTGCTCTCACGCGAGTGTGGGTCATGTGGGAGAGTTGGCACACTTAGTGCCTATACAGGTTGTTTCACAGGTTGATCCAGGGGATGCTATAGGATTTAGAGTGGATTTTCATACCCATGGGTTGACTGAAGAGGCATTGATTGTGAGCTATGTTGCCATGAAATGGGTACGGGTACAGGTACGGGTACGAGTACAACTTTTAAACGCGAAAATGCCAATTTTCAATAAACCTTGGGTATGAAACGTTATGGGAAACGTCCATACAATATATTATATAAAAAAATAAAATATATATATGTGCATAGTACTCATTTTAAAATTGTACTCCATGGACCATAAGAGATAACTGATAAAGCATTCAAAATATTTTGTATTCATTGAAATTTGAAGTTCTAAAGATTCATTATTTAACACGGTTACAATTTCAGTGATTCACATATACATGATAATAATCTAGATTCTAGAATTTGGCAAGAGAAAAAAGAGTGTGATTTAGAATGGACCAAAAATGTCATTATATAGCTTTTAGGAAGTGTCTTTAGCAAGTTTGGGTAGGTAGATTAGGTTTAGGTATAATAAATGTAGGTAATTTCTTTATTTTTTAAAGTTATAAAGCTTTAAAAAAATGTGCAGGAAACGTCTCAGAAATATCCCGGAAATGCCTGAGATGTTTCCGTAAACATCCTAGGTGTTTCTGGGACGTTTCCCCCCGTTTCCGTACAAGAAACGTTTCTGAAAGGAAACATGGGGGCCCTAGGCATTTCCTGGTAACAGAGATTGTGAGTGATCACTTGATGGCAACTTCACATTGGCAGGGATTGGACAGATCGGCAATTTCAATGTGGGTACCAGTGGAGAGTTGGTGTGGGCATCATACTACTTCAGGGGGAGCATTGCTCTCTACTCAGCATGGAGAGCATGATGATTACATAGGGTGTCTTGGTTACTTCAGATCCCATTGTTCATTGAGTGACTGCAGCGTGAGGAGAGCCTTGCCTTGTGGTATTCAGTTTGCAGCAATTATTTTGATTGACTGTAGGATGAGGTAGAGAAACTTGCTTTATGGGACTTTAGCTTCTACAACATGACAAAATAATGCTTGGGGTCAAGCATTTTTCGGGAAGGGAGGACTATAATGTCCCCATTTCTGAGTAGATGGCCTAAGAGGCTTTTCATCCATCTTAGCCTTGGTTATGCCTAGGGGGCTAGTGACGTTGATGGTTATTGGGTGTGGTTTGTATTTACTTATATGTTATGTTTTGGAGTTGGACACATACTTTGAGGTGACTCAAGTGAAATAAGGTTGTGAGATGCTCCCCTATCGTACTTTATGTTCTAATTTTTCGTTGGGGTGACTTAAGTGCACTTTTTGGGATATGGGTGATAAAGTCACTTAAGTTATTTCTTTTAACATGTAGATTTTTTCCAACGGGTCGATTAGGGTTCTTTTGGGGCCCTTTGTTGCAATGAGAAATTATAAAAGAAAGCACTTGGGGGAGAGGAAAGTATTCATTCAGACACTCACTCTTTTATGTTATTGATGCCATTGTTGGTTGCATACTTTTTGTTTGTGGAGTAAGATCCCACAGGAATCCTAGCTTCAGTGGTGAGAAATCCACTCCTAGCTAGCAAAGCACTCTTCGGTGGTGAAAGATCCTCCCTAGTTTGCTAATTTGGAGCCTACTTCAGATCAAATCAACAGACAAAATCTACAGGGATTTCAGACAGAACTTTTCAAAAGTTTGCAGGGATTGATTCAATAGAAGAGAGAGATATTTCCATCTCCAGCGATTCAGAGTATTTTCTAGCCCTGAGGAAGGATTGGCGACTTCTCTAGAGGAGTTTGGTGGAGTTCTTGGGCCCTTTCCTAGGGTGATGTCACCCTTAGGGTTTTGCAGCAATTATTTTAAGGTTCCTGGTTGGCATTTTCTAGATTTGAAGGTTGGATCTGATTCCTTTTATTTTATGTATGTTATTATCCGAAAATCAGAATTTTATCAGTCCATTTCAGGTAGTTGTAAATTTTGGAAATTTGAGGCAGTTTTCAGCCATAAAAATATATAAATAAAATCAGATTTGAGAGATAAAAAATTATTTCTCTCCTATTTATTATTCTATATATTTTACCGAGTTGTTTGAAGCTTCTGGGTGGTGCTGGAAGTGATTAGTTTGCAAAATACGAAAAATTCTTTATTTCTGCATATTACTGTCATAAAAATCAGAAAAATCAGAATTCAGTTCGCTGTTATTTTATACATATTTTGTGAATTTCAAGTAATATCCCACAAGGGCTACTTCACATCCACTTGTCAATTTCATGGTGTCATTCAGAATGGACCATTCTTCTTGACAGTGGTGTATGCTCTTGGAAAATACAAGGATGTGCAATATATGGGTGAGCTATTCATTAAAGTCATTGAAGATGTAGGTGTTGATTCTTGCGTGCAAATTATCACAAATAACGCACATGTTTGCAAGGCTACGGGCATGATTGTGAAAACTAAATATCTACAGATATTTTGGACACCTTGCATTGTTCATTATTTGAATTCAGCACTTAAATCTATTGCTTCAGATGTGACGTGGATGGGAACTGTTGATGATGCACACCATATCCACAATTTTGTACAAAACCATACCAAAGCCCTCACAATCTATAAAAAGTACACAAATCTGTCATTGTTGAAGATTGCAGATACTTGGTTTTCCTCCTCATTCGTCATGCTTAGGAGGTTGTGTGAGGGTCAAGACCGCTCTTGGGGCCATGTTTATTTCAGAGTTTTGGTCTTTTTGAAGAAAGATGGATCAAATTGCTTAAAAAGAGGTCAAGGATACAGTGTTAGATGGTGGATGGTGGGAGAGGGTAGATCTTACCATTAAGATCATGGACTCTATCGTTTATTTGTTGTGGTTTGCATACCCAGACCAGCCTGAATTAGGAGAAGTTTATAAGTGTTGGGACACCATGATTGAGGCAATGAAGACCATTGTCGTAGAGAATGAATGCCCTGAGTATGGGACATCAACAAAGATTTTGTTCACCACCATACTGGATATTCTTATCACCAGGTGGGAGAAGAACTACACACCTTTGCATTGCTTGGCTCACTCGTTAAATCTCAAGTATTATAATGACGGTTGGCTCACTGGTGGGCCTACACGCAGATTCCCTCCTCGCATGGACAGAGATATTTCACACGCGAGGACAGTAGCATTTAGAAGGATATATTAGGACAGAGCATCTCTTGATGAGGTGGAGGGATTTGTAGAGTTTTCCACTGGCATTAGGAAATTTGGAGGCTATGATGTGATAAGAGATAAGGGTTATAAAGCCCTATGCTTAGTGGGGAACTCATGGGGTAGCATGCCCTATTCTACAACAGCTAGCCATGAGGGTCCTCGCTCAGGTTCGTTCATCCTTAGGTTGTGGGAGGAACTAGAGCACATATGGGAATTCGCATAGTTTGAAAAATAGCAGGCTTGAGCGGCTTAGAGCAGAGACAATGGTGTATCTGCACTCCACCCTCCATGTTATTTAGATACGGGATGGGTGGTTGAAGGGAAGGACAAAGATGTGATATGTATTTCCTGATGACATGGGTTCGGACAGCCTAGTTGAGTTGGCATTAGCCAACTTGGATCTTAATGAACCAGTGCTAGATCCAGTCACTTTTGATGATGGTGATCCTCTTGAGGGGTCGTGCTCAACACTAGCAGATGCAAAGCTTGGATTGGATATAGAGGAGAAGGATGGAGGAGAGAGAAGTGGCACTAGTGTTAATTTTAACATGGAGGAAGATGACTGACGATTATGAGCTATGAGATTCTTCCATCTACGGTTCTAGTGTCCAATATCTACCCTATTTTGTATTTTCCATTCGCATTCTCACATGGCACCTATAGTATTAGTAATTCAATATCTATGTAATACATTTTGATTTTGATGACATCAAATGACTTAATGAGAAAACTACAATTTATGGTTCTGACTTCTATATTATGTGTATTAAATATTCTAATTTCTTGTGTGCTTGAACATCATTCATTAATAATCATTGATGTAGTAACTAGTTGTATCAATATTTTGTAAATGTTCTAATCTCTAAAAAAAATGGATCTTTATGTCTACATTTCATTTTTTTAATATATAAATATATATAGCATGTCCCCTATGTCATATATTGGGGATTGATGTGTCCCATGTCAGATACTCATATGTGTGTGTCATGTGTGTCTCGTGTCCCATGTCCTAGTGTCATGTGACTTAGGTGGTAATCCATTTGATAGATCTTTGGAAATAACCTCCACAAACTCACTCAACAAATCTTTCACTTCACATGGAAGTGTTTCTTGCTTTCGGACTACCAAAACTTGCGCAAGCTTAGCTATAATTGCAAAACCTAGTTTTCTCAAGAATTGTTTTCCCAAAATCATTGAGATCTAAGAAGTTTTGTCCACTTCGCTCTTTTCCTTTATAAGATTCAAACTGTATTCATTCCCATCCTTCACCAACATGTAGGTGTTTGCACAACCATCATGATGCACATTTCTATCATATTGACAAGGTGTGCCATGTAAAATATGACAAACATCCATAGGCATTGCATCACACATTACCTCACCCTTGTATGTCTCGATCTGAAAACTTACTAGACATTCCTCATTCACTGAAATTTGATGTACCTTCAACAAACAAGATACCTTGTAAGGATTTAGTTGTGTTATTCTCTTTAGACCCAATTTTTATACCATCTCTTGTGCAACCAAGTTATATGTACTACCACTATCAGCAATCACCTTACAGACTTTTCCTCCTTATAGAGGTTTTGAACAAGTTCTTAAGTTGCGCAAAACTATTTGCCTCCTTTGTTGGCTTCAACAAAACTCTCTTCATCATGAGGGCTTCTCTAGTTTATGGCTCTTCTCCATGATGAACTAATGCAATAACCTCATCATCCGCTTCCGCGACATGTGCATAGGCATCATTTATTCTATCACCATCACTCTAGCATATGGGTGCTCAAATGCTCCATGCCCATTTTCTCCACACCTAAAACATGTGCCTCTCAATCCACGTCCATAGCCTTGTCCATAGGATCTGCTACCTTTGTTGAAGTTTCCTCTACCTCTATACACACCATCACTACAAGTTGTTCTTGCTTTTCCTTCTTACATAGAATATCCTCTACCACTACCATGTCCACAACCACATGTGAATCTTGTTTTGCCTCGTGTTGCTCTCTTTTTGTTGTATATGCAACAACTTTTCCTCTTCCTCTAGTGCACAGTGGCAGGCTTCTTGGATAGAATGCACTCAGATCATACTCAATACATCTTGGATGGATGTGCACAATCCATTCACATAACGCAAGATCTTCTTGGTGTCATCATCAACATGACCCTATATGATACTAAGCCTATATAATTCCTCAATGTAACCTTGTACACTCAACTCGTGTCATAGATTTTGCAACTTCTTTAACAAACTCAACTGGCAATTTGCAAGCATGAATTTTCCGTTCAACTTTATAACCAATCTATTCCAATTTTTTATTCTATCTTTACCTCTACACACGCTTTTGGTCTAACACATGTTCTCACCAAAAGGATGCATGACCTTTCAACTAAGTACAAGCAAACTTGACTCTCTTGGGATCTTCCACACCTTTATACTCAAAAGTATTTCTCTAAATCGTTGATCTAATGAATGAGCTCTTCAGGATTCAAACTCCTAGGATAACTCGAAGTGTCCAACTTAAGCTTACTACCCATTCTTGCAGTTACGAGCAAGAATGTCTTCTTATTCATCAATGTGTTCTTCTCCTTTTGCAACCTGTGCATTAATTGTTACCACAACAACTTCATCATCGCTCAAATCTTCATCCACTGCAACCCCTTGCATTGAGCAACCTCCATAACCTCCACGGCGTTGCATTCCTCTCATCAACTACTTGGGTCAGATAACTCTTAGATCTTTGGGTGCCCTTAACACTCTAGTAGCGAAACCTCCTCTTTGTGCCATTTCTTTGTCCTTGAAATCAAATGTTGTATTTTACCCAACACTCTTCACTACAAGATGCCTTCACTGCTTTTTATCTATTGACGAGAGTTTTGTGCTCATCGGGATGTTGTGCACAAACCAGGCACCAAGGAATGAATGGGTTTTCACCCTCTCATTTTAGAATCACCAAAATGGCAAACCAAGGCATGAGTTGCAGTTTTTGACTCTCCTACGTAGTATGTTGTGAATAGACTCGGCAAAGCGATGCGAAAGTCATTTACCTCACATTTGCATTCTTGCCTCTTATTTGCATACTTGACTCTCACCTTCAATTTTTCCACTATTTTCAATTGCTTAGGGTTGATTTCGAGTGCCATATAGTTGAAGGAGCTTGCAATAAGTGCCAAGGAGTTCAAGGAGCTTACATTATTGGTGTTGGGTGTATTGAGATAAGTATTTGTGATTTTTTTAAAGTGTTTTAGTTTGTATTTAATATTTTATTATTTTTTAGTTGTTTTTTTTATTTGTTTTTTGTTATTGTTTTAAAAATCATTTTTCTACATTTGATTTCATTTAAATTTAAATTTTAAAGTTTCAACATTTTCTCAAGACTAAATTTGTTTTCTTTTTTTTAAATGCATTGTGCAGTTAAAAACTTAAAATGGCTGCGAGTTCTAGTTATATGGGTCAAGGTAGTAAAGGTGTCCTTACCATAAGTGATCCATCCTCCCCGCTTTAGAGCCATGTCAAACAACTAGAACAATTACCAGGTGGAGGGGGCTTTATTTGGGTTTGCTCACAATGTAATATGCAATTTAAGAGCTCCTACAGTCAGGTGAAAGCCCATTTGTGTGGGGCTATTGGCCACGGAATTAGAACATGTGGAGGGTTGGATGGAAAGGGGTTGCCAAGTGCAAAGACCCTTGCATACATCAAAGTGCAGGAGGAAGCAGATGCAGTAATTGCATTAAAATCCAATCATCCTATGGCAAGAAGAGGAAGATCACATAGCATTAGCAAACCACATGTTTCTCCTTTTGTTGATGTTGTGGCCCCAGATCACCCATTTTTGTCTACACCTATTGTAACTGGAGGGGAAGAGGATTCACCTCTTTCTCACAAAAGAACAAAAGATGTAGGCCCATTGGAAAGGGCATTCCAGAATGAAAGCAGGGACATAGCTAACCAAAGTGTTGGACGTTTTATTTATGCATGTGGTGTCCCATTTAATGTTGTTAGATCACCATACTGGCAAGATATGGTGAGATGTATTAATGAAGCCCCTAAAGGGTACATTAGCCCAGGGTATGAAAAGGTGTGCACCACCTTATTGTCAAAAGAAAGAAAAAAGTTGAAGACTCATTGTTACCCATCAAGAATCAATGGCTCGAAACAAGAGTGTCCATCATTTCTGACGGATGGAAAGATACAACAAATAGGCCATTGATCAATGTGGTTGTCGTGTGTCCTAAAGGAGCAATGTTTCTTAGGGCTATTGATTGTGAGGGGCAAGTGAAGGATGCCCAATTCATTGCCAACATCCTCATAGAATCTATTGAGGCGGTGGGGCCTCAAAATGTTGTCCAAGTTGTAACGGACAATGCAAAAAATTGTAGTACTACAAGGTTGTTGGTTGAGGCACGGTATGGACACATATTTTGGACACCTTGTGCGGTTCATTCCCTCAACTTAATGTTACAAAAATTGGGCACAAAAATTGCTTGGATCAAACAAGTATATGAGGAGGCAAGTGAGATTCAAATGTTCGTCAGCAACCACCACATGTCTCAAGCCATCTTTCGTAAATTTTCGACATTGCAGCTATTGAAGGTAACCCGTAACATTCTTTTTAATTTTTTAAAATTCATTTTTATAAATTAATTAAATTAATTTTATAAGTTTGTAATTTGTAGAATTTCGAATGTTTTGAATTTACTTGTCTTAATTTTATTTCTTTTGATTTCTTATTAGGTTGTTGAGACTCGATTTGCCTCGCACACACTCGTCTTGAGATGGCTTGTGAAGGTGCGAGAGGCATTGAGTGGTATGGTTATCAGTGACCTTTGGAGTATATGGAGGCAAGCAAACAGTGAGAGGGCTAGAAATGTGAAATTGTTGATCCTGGATGAAGCATGGTGGGATCGTGTGGATTACTTGCTTAGTTTTACTGAGCCCATCGTGAGTATGTTGAGATTTGTTGATATGGATCATCCATGCATGGGTGAGATTTATGATGGAATTGACTTAATGATTGAGTCAATTCAGACCATCATAAATGCCAAAGAGCAAGATCCTACAGAGACCTTCTTCAATGAAGTGCAATCACATCTCAATGAAAGGTGGAACAAAATGACTACTCCATTGTATCTTCTTGCTTTTGCCTTGACTCCAAAATACTATAGCGCAGAGATCCTTTCTTTGCCTAGGAGGGTCCCACCATATAGGGATGTTGAAGTTAGTGAGGGGTATAAGGCGGTATTTGCTAGAATCTTCCCAGACCCAGAAGTAGAAGACATGGTTAGAGGTGAGTTTGTGAATTTCATATCCTCCAGGGATCACTCCATTAGCACTCTTCGTGACAAATACAAGATGGATGCTTATTCGTGGTGGTACCTCCATGGACAAGCATACACCTACCTCATGCCACTTGCAATAAAAGTTTTATCACAAGTAAGATTTTAATTTTTTTAATTTCTTAACTCTTTCTTTTTTACTTTTATAAATTTAAAATTTTAATTTTGCATTGACTTTGTGGCTTGCCTCAATAGGTTGCGAGTTCTTCTTCAGCTGAGAGGAATTGGAGTACATATTCATTTATCCACTCAGTTAACCGCAACAAGTTGGGAGCAAAAAAGGCAGAGGATTTGGTCTTTGTGCATTCTAACCTGCGCCTTCTATCACATAAGAAGGATGAGTACAGGAAAGGGCCAACAAAGTGTTGGGATATAGACCCAAAGACTCCAAACTTGGATGTTCCCATTGCCCAACTTTCATTGCTAGACACGGACCTAGATAGTACTTTGCGTGAGCTGCAAAGTGAGGCTAGCGGGAGCGGCATTGCTGATAGTTCTAGTTGTACTCCTGATGCTTGTGGTTCTAATGAACCACATGATGGTAGTGATGCTCTTGTTGAAGACATTGGAGAAGATGCAGAGCCATTAGACTATTACTAATTAGAATTTTGATGTATCTTCATTTTTGTGTTTACAATGTTACATAATACATTGTAACATTTTGATTTGAACAATGTACTGTTTATAAGTTCGAACAATGAATTATCAATATGTTTTAACTTTTGTCGCTATTTCACCTATGCATATTTCAAATTTGTTTAATCTATGCATGTGTAAGGCTGAATTTTGCTTATCTTGTTACTTTTCAAAATATTGTTAATATTTTATATGTATATTGTACTACCGTACCCAAGTGCCATACCCAGGCCCCCAAAAAAATTGTCGTACCAACGTACTGAATCCCCGTACCCGTACCCGCACCGTACCCACGTACCGGCTACCTAGTAAATTCCAACCTGCTTAAAATGTGTTTACAAAAGTATTTATAGCCTTTAGCTTCACTGAAATCAATGATCAAAGTTTTCATAGGACCTTGAGAAGATTGAATGCACAACACTGAAACCTAGGGCAAAAGGGGATATTCCCAAATCTATTACAAATATGCACAACATAGCGGGTAAGAAATGTGTTTCAACGCAGTCCCAACATATTCAAATATTATCTCCTTCGCTTCGTTTGTGCTCTCCACATGCCTTGGGAGCTTCTAGCAATGACATTTATCGTTGTCCTTTCAACGGGCCCAGCTCTCTACCTTTATGGTGTCTACTTGACCTCCAACTTTGATCTTTTGTTACCTAGTTGTTCGTGAGCCGCCGTTGATTGTGTATATGCCACAGAATATAGATTTCAATCGATATTTGGGCAACAGGATCAAAGCTCCTATCATGGTCAAAATCCCACTAGGGGTTGCCACTTGTTGCAAATCAATAAATGCGCACTTCGGGAAAGTTTGCAAGATTCCACAATTTTGCAAATGGTACGGGAGTACATGATGGCAACACATGGCAGAGATCGGTGTTTCCACCTTATGCAGTCCCAAATGCTTAAGCTCCAATTTTCCTCCAAAGTCCAAGAGCACTAAGGGCTACCACTTGGCAACATCTCACAAAACTGTATTTCATAGTGTTGGGGTCAGTTTCCCTTCTTTGCAATTTTGCGCGAGCCTTGGGTTTACTAGATGACAACATGTGTCGATCATCTGCATAACGGGCCTTCAGGAGACTTTGAAAAACTCTGCAAACTCTACAATCCACCAAAGACTACGGGTGTACTTGATCATGCCACGTGGCGTGAATCTGTAACTGCAAGTTGCGGGCAACTTTTGTTCAAGGCTGCAAGTTCCCAATTTCTTGCAGAGCAGGTTCACTAGATTTTGACACTTGTCATGATCTGATGGACTTTAACACCAATGTCCATTGCTTAGAGACTTAACACTTAGGCCCCAAAATAAACTAAGTCCCGCAAAGCTCTTAACTCTTTCTACTAAGTCATGCAGCCAATTTGTTGTATAAGCATTCTGCATGCTCCTTCCTTGGTGGATATGGGATTAATCCCATAACAAAAGTTCTTAAAAATAGTTGGGAATGGTGAATGCAACTATCTACAACTTCAAATGGGATCAACAAGCGTTCTCAATGATTTTGATCATTTATAATCTACTTGCGGTGAATGCAAACTCGAATCGGCTGCAAGGCGTAAGAATGCAGCCAAGGTGCAAATGGTGTTCGATCCACGGCTTAGGCCAATCTGCGAAGCACTGCTTCTTTGTTGCGCGGGACGTGACACACATGTTTGTAACGTTTCACAGGACATGGATAACTCTTTCTTCCCTCTACGGGCTGCCTCAAGCTGTGAAGTATTGGGCAGTCCGCCCAAAGCTGGGTAAAGTTAAAATAAGCCACGCGAGCCACCACCAACTAATTAGCCACGAAAAAGTAAGTGAAACCACACAAGGTTCTTCAAAGCTGCGAAATGTGGAAACACCGTCTTAGGCCATGCAATGTTGATTAAGGGTGCAGAAAGCCCATTAACACAGCACCATTAACACAGCATAGTCCAAATTTAGGGCACACAAGCTCTATTGAGGTTGTGCACTGATCCATAAGTCATATGACATTGTGACAAGCTGCGTATAGGTATCTAGAGCTGCACAGAGACATTTGGAATTGCACGAAGTGGATGAAACATGTCGCACAATGTCAATTAAGACCGCAAAATAAATATTTGAATTGTTGGACGTTAAAGAGTCTCCAAGAGAGAGCTTCGGAAAAAGGATTGCCAATGAACTTATGCAATTCCACAATCCTACGCACACAAAAACATTGAATGCGCCCATGAAAGCACTTTTATAAAAAGAAAACCATCTAACAGAGTGAAACATGAGATAATGCATAATCTTCCAAACCATAAAAGCATTTAATTGGAACAATTCACAATTTTCAGAGGGTCCACATTCAGTGAAGGGAATGTGGTGTGCTGCTACACAACACCGTCCACACTCGTAAATGTGGAAAATAGACAATCAATGCCTACTCACAAGGAATAACCTCGCTCTGATACCAAATAATGTAATCACGGTTAGGGAGTCCAATTAAGAGAAACCTTAGAGCACGCAGCATTTCAAAACAGCACGAATTGACTTACACGCAACCTTGCACACATGGAAGCAATAGAGATAAACAAATACTTTATTTGATTTTGGGGAAAACAACATCTTACATAAACCAATGTTTTAAAAATCGGAACCGGACTTAGAACCGGTCAAGGGTTGGACCGGACCAGAATTGGACTGGTCCAAACTTTATGAACCAGTTTACTAAAAAGCACATAAAAATTTACATTTTTAATGAAAACAATATATTTGAAAGATTAGAAACCATGATTCCAACAATTACACACAAAATATGCAAAGTTTGCTCATGTATATACTATATAACATGTAAGAAAGGTGTTTATAGAAAAATAGAAAACAATTATGGTTTAGATCAGCTAAAAAGCTGAAGTTTTAATTAAAAATTGTATTTTTCAACTTTAGCGCCATATTATGCGATTTTCTCCGGCTCGGGCAGTTCAAATCAGAAACGAACCAGTTGGACCGGTTTGTGCAAAAAAATAATGAACTGGCCAGTTCCGGTTCCGGTTCGACCTATTTTAAAAACACTGACATAAACATGAGACTAATTGCAAACAAATGTAGTCTTTACACAATCTATGAGGAGATATTACTGATAACAACACTATTAGTTTACAAGAACTAACAAATTACAAATCCTATGACCCAAAAGTTCTTTGAATTCTCTTCAAACTCTACGGAAATAGAACTTCCTTCGTGAAGAACTGCCTTGCTCAATTGTAAGGGTAAGTTCTTATAAAACCAAGAAGCACCTACTTACAACATTACCTACTAGCTACAAGCGACCCATATGATATTTATTATAGTCTCCTACAAAATAAAATGTGTCATAGTCCACTATGTAAGATAAGGCCTAAATTATCCTTAGTGCATAACACAACTCGATGAAGCTTGAGTCGGCTCAACAAATATAATTATAGGTTAGGTGAATCTTCATAGACTCCTCGGCGACAAATAGTTTGAATTCAAATACTTGCACTCCCAAAGATCACACACGCTATACATTCTTGTGCACACGTCTTCTAAGTAAATCCTTGCACTTTTTCTTAAATGAACTCCAATAGCTTCACAGTTTCAATGGTAGATGTGTGACATCAAGAGGAACCTTTAGTGATAACACAAACCTCTAGAAATGAAGTATGTGATACCATGCACAAAGACAAAGGGTGGCATAAAGTTAAATGTCTAGAGTCTCTCTAGTTTTGCACTCAAGTACTCAAGTCTTACGCCAAGCATCTAAGGCATTGTGTCAATCTTCTCAAGATGTGTGAGTAGCATGGAAATGCAGCAATGGATTTTGACCCTCCAATCTATGTGCACATCCTTTGTTGTTGACAAATACAATTCTACATTGCACCATTGAAATAATAGCTTGCACCAACTTTTGAAAGATGTTATGAACTCTAAAAGATACCATGAATCTTTTGAACTCCTCTAGAGATGCCTCAAAACACAACTATACAAATGTGCAAAAAAGACTACTTTAATTGTCTTTGGTTGATGTGGATTGCTTGTGAACCCAAATGCTCCTACACCAATTATCCTCTCTTTTCAGCGTTGCATATCGTTACATTGCTTGTGGAGTCAATCAATCTCAAGGAACAAAGTAGCCTTTTCCCACGGGCCACAACAATGAGAGTAGATGGCCCAAAATTATCCAAAACATTATACAAGAATAGCTTGGAAGTGTTATTTTTAAAAGCCATACTATGCTTACATGTTGAAGATGGCTATTCCGCTGGATCTGTTGACAACCGTATCACATTATCATCTCCTTTGTGAGTCGTGAGCATCACACCAAAAAATCCAGGAGACGGATTCCCGTAGCTTGGTGGGTAGAGGAAAAACTTTTACTTGTCAACACATGTATTGTCAACTTTTACATACTGTGTAAGGGCTGATTTTGTATGTTAACTACAAACTATGTGAGAATAAACTTTGAAAATTGTGGTGTCTTCTGGGGCTTCGAAATGGATTAAGATCTTTGAGCTATTTGCTTCGTGGATCGTCTTTCATATAATCACCCTAAGGTTCCAAAAAGTAAAGAAATCATTCAATACTGGCTGAATACCTTCAAAACAGTACAGAAATCATTAAATGCTGGCTGAACACCAACCACCGCTTTGTAGATATCGTCATTTAGGAGGACTTCTGTTATCATAAACTAAATCAACGTATATTCAACGCATACTTCAATCAGTTTTAATCAAAACTATACATGGCAGAAAATTTCGCAAATTTGTGAATCTGGACAGGAAAAATAGACAAACTGAGTTTCCTTGTCCCGATCATTAATTACCCTTTTGAGAGTGTGGTCCTAATTTAGTCGCTTTGTGTTATATTTATGTATGACATAAGGGATTCATTCATTCCTAACTTGTAACAGAAAAAAGAATGAAAACGGTATTGTTTGCAAATTATACTATTTTGGGCATTACGCAATTACCTTGGTTAGACAAAACATATAATTACAAAAAGCATTATCCTAAAACCAGAAGGAAATTCAATACAGATTTTAAGAGAGTAATCTCTAACTTGCCGATTACAGTTGATTAGGGTAATATATCTGGATTGGGTATGTGAGTTTTGTGTAGTAGTAGTACAAGTTACCTGGGTGGTTTGCGAATGATCAAATCTTTGGAAGCGGCAATGGCCATTATTTACAATTGGCGAAGCTGCCTTAAGATCTGTGTTACTGAAGAAAGGAATCCCGATCGATGAGAAGACATCAAGGACCTGTGAGCCACCTGCTTTCAACGATAATGTTGATTGAGATTATGCTCGAGTTTCCTCGTGTCACAAAGTTTTGGACGACACCTTTTGGGGTTCAATATTGAGCCCATCCCAATCCGTAAAAGCTTCTACTTAACCTTTTAACCCCTCCCACAAGTAATCTTAAAAACAAATGCCACGAATATGGAGTAAGAAAGTGTATGAATATACAATATTATTATATAATAGAAAATTTATCAACTTTTGTTAATTTATGGCACTCTCTAATTAAAACTACCAATTATACCCAGAGTTACAATGGACACGTTGATCAGGAAGAAATAGAAGTTAGTACCTAACGCTAATGATACTACATAGTGGACAAGAATGAATTTATTGAAATCTATTTGCAATGAATAAAATTTTACACTGAGCAAGGAAAAAAAATAAACGTGTGATAACTCCACATTTGCTTAGAGCAACATAATTGAATGATGCAAATAAAATGTTATGCTAGTTATAACTCTTTGAGAAATTCAATAGACATATATATTATTATACATAATCCAACTTCATTTATCATCGTAAGCAAAATCAAAATCATGTGTTGCTTCTTCATTTTCACTTTCATCTTTTTCATCATTGTGACTTAAGACATACTACACAAAATATTGAGTTCCTCTCTATGGTCTACTTTGTCTAGTTGGCTTTGGAAACTCGTTTCCCTATTCAGGGCTAAAGGATGACGCGATGGAGTCATGTCCAATTGGTGGACTTGTTACACTCCCCTGGTTTTTTTTAACATCACCAATCCACTCTTCTTGTTGAAGGGTGAGGTTCTCATTTACCTGACTTTTTTCTCGACATCACCAATCCACTCTTCTTGATGAAGAGTGAGGTTCTCATTTTCCTAACTTTCTTCTTAGCATATTTTCTATAAAGAGATACCTCAACATCCACAACATCATTTGTAAAGGGATACAACAACATCAACAACATATTTTCTATAAAGGGATACCTTAACATCAATAACATACTTTGAGCATAACATTTCATCAATCATATTTTATCCTTGTATTGCACTTTTTGGTCCTCTCTTCTTTGTTGTGAGTAATGCTATGGAATTTGAATTTGTGAGGTTTATTTTTGGAGGCTTCATTGCCTTGTCTTGAGAAGGCCTTCTCCCATTCTTCTTAGGCATGGCTTCCTCATAATCAACATTTGGGTCCTCATTAATTGTAAATTGAGAGTCACTATTACTTTGTTACCTTGTATGTCATGCCCAACGAAAAATTATAGCAGATTATAAGCTAAACTTGGAAAACCATCAAAGGCGTGATCTATCTTTCAAAGTTTCCACACTCGACTACCTTTTTAGAAATTTCAAGATCCGTCAAAAAGTCCACAACACCAAAAAAAAAACATATTTTTCTTCCTCAAGGGACATATATTCCTCAAGATTCAATAAATGAATATGACCTTATTATGGACTTTGCAAAGCCATTTGACCAGACACTTAATATGAACTGAGATATTATATATACCATCCTACTAAAAACTTGGAAAACAAGTATTGCATCTATACACCAAGAATTTCAAAAGAGTACAACAACATATTAGCATATACCAAATGAAACCTTAAACAAAATCTAAACCTCTTCATTAACCTACACCTTACAACAAATATATGCATAATATAACAAAATATTACAATATTTTAAGAAACATGAGGATACTTTCTTAGACAATAAAAAATGTTTAGGCTGAGTATGGCATAATAATTTCCTTGTATGCCTTATAGGCTACTAGAATCAAGCCAACCTTAGGCATACACAAGATATACTAACTATTTGATAAAATTCTTGAAAGTTATGTGGACTCATTATAACTGTAATATTTATTGGGGGATATGCCAAAAAAATTAGATCTCTTGAAAATGCCTCGGAAGTTATCAAGAAAATGAAAATGACATGTGTATCTAACCAGCATCTACTTGTAATGCACGTGCAATGGAAATGGAGTGTTTTTTTTTTCTTAGGGTTTTAGCGGTGTAGACACAAAATCATGCACTTTAGGCATTATTTAGTCCTGGTCTCATACAACTATTTAGAAGATTTTTGAATAAAGAAATTAATAACTAACCCTAGTCATTTGGTCATCTTCTCTTGTTTTATTTTAGCCTCAACTAGGGCGCCCAAGCTAGTATTGGGGCACCCATGGGCGCCTTGGTCCCACCAGGGGTGCCCTGATCCTTTTCACACTTTCTCGCCACTTTTTGGGCTCTTTCTAGCCATTTGAGATCTTTATCTTTTTGGCGGTCAACCATTTCGGGGTTAATTACGAAAGTAGATCAAGAGAACCCTATGAAAATGACATGTGTATCTAACCAACATCTACTTGTAATGCACGTGCAGTGGAAATGGAGTGGTTTTTTTTGCTTAGGGTTTTAGCAGTGTAGACACAAAATCATGCACTTTAGACATTATTTAGTCCTAGTCTCATACTACCATTTAGAAGGTTTTTGAGTAAAGAAAGTACTAATTAACCCTCGTCATTTGGTCATCTTCTCTTATTTTATTTCATCAGTCCCGACCTTTTACACCTACATGCCTAGTCAGCTTTCATCACTGTGCATTATTTTAGCATCGACTAGGCCGCCCAAGCTAGTACTGAGGCGCCCATGGGCGCCTTGGTCCCACCAAGGGTGCCCTGATCCTTTTCACACTTTCCCGCCACTTTTTGGGCTCTTTCTAGCCATTTGAGATCTTTATCTTTTTAGTGGTTGGCCATTTCGGGATTAATTATGAAATTAGATCAAGAGAACCCTATAAATATAAAGTTATGAGACCATAATGAGGGACCAAACACTAATCACTACTATCATCCACCTAGAGTTTCATCCATCTATTGCATTGGAGATCGCTTGGATCCATATAGCTCCATCACAAGGCACAATACTAAGACATCTGCATCACACACAACATAGGGGGAGGAGGATTCTATTTTATTCCATGCACACATTCTATTACATTTTCTACATCTAGTTATTGCTCGCTACTTCACAAAGTATGACTGGCACAAGAGCACCTAGGGTACATTATGCACACACTCACCAGAACTACATTTGGGTCTGAAATGTAGTGCAACGCTCAGTTAGTAAGCCAACTGTTGTGGTAGTTGAGGTCAGTCTGACCCATTCATTTGCATTCTTCTTTTTTAGGGTTTTGATACTCCTCTTTGGTTTTTTACAGGTCTTTTATTCATCTTGGAATACTAGTGACATCTGAAGCATTACAAAAAACTTGATGTGACAGACAATGAGGGTTTCAGACCATCTGTTGAACTTGTAAAGATCAGTTCCAAAGTTTTTTCACAGACCAGGGTGCCCATTTTGCATACCAAAGCACCCGTAAGTGCCACAATCCCTCTCCAAACACTCCAGTCCTAAGAATCAACCCAAATCCATCTTTTTGGGGGCTCCTGCATAGTCGTTCATGTTTTCGATTTCCACAGTCACCTCTCCGACACATTCCCACGGGCATCTTCTATTCAATTGAGTTTTTACACATTAGGGTTTCTATTTTCATTAGATTAATTGTTTGGGTCATTTATATACTTCCTTACCACATCTATTTACTTTATTTGCATTTTTTCATAGCTTAGATTAACTAGTGCATATTATCCATCTTTTAGTTAATCATTTTGGCGAACCCGATCTCCACGAATTTAGGATTTTCATTCATAGTTCTTCATCTTATGTTTTTCTCATCATGAGTATATCACTTAATGATTATTTTCTTAGGCATCTTGATTTGCTACATCAGTTCCAACAGCTCCTTACTACGTATCGCCTTCGTGTGAACCCTTATTTTCTACATGAAGCATTTGAAGATTCCTTTTCTTAGCCCATCATCTCTACATCTCCAGGAAATGACCAATTTTTGTATGTCATGATTAGTATCCATAATATGGGTATCAAACATGTTTTAGTTTACATTTTCTCTAAGCTTAATTTATGTCCCATGTCATTCATAGAGCACTTGGGAATTTATGGTTGTCATATCACTCTATCTTGTCTTTCACTACATGCATTTGATGGTTCGGTTTGTCCATGCCTTTGTCACATTACATTGCCCATTACCATTGGGCCTAAAACCATACACATTGTGTTTTTATCATGGATTTCCTAGTCCCTTATAATTGTTTACTAGGTAGGCCATGGCTCTATGTCATGCAAGTTGTGGTCGTATATCATGGTCTTAAGTTTCTACATGAAGGTATTGAGTATACTATTTTTCGTGACTCTGATCCCTTCCAATATTATGACCACAATCTTTACACCACTATAGATAGTTCGTAGTCTCTACATGAGCCACCTCGCTTACCACCACTAGACGGTTTCATTATATGATAGATGCAGTTTTATTCTATTATGCTTGTTACTACTATTGTTATGATTTCATATCACGAGCTTGTCTAATCCACAGATGTCGCTCTATCATCGACACATTCACATGTCCCATCTCCATTAGCACGCCCACCATTCACTTGCACACTCTTCATGAATGACTCCTATTAGGAACATATTCCATTTGATCCTACATGTGATGACACCATATGTACACACGATGGTTTGGTTTGCTTAGATTTTGCTTTTGGGGATCTCTATCCTACACCAAACACTCCTACTCTTTATTATGGCTTTGTTCACATTACTGTTGCTTATGGCTTGTGTGTATTTCATCTCATAGTCTATCTATCACGCACTCCTCACTCTTCTCCACTCACATTAGGGAAATCATGGCTTGATTATATTGGGGGCACTCTAGATCCAGATCTCATATTGATAACTCTTTCCCATGCCTTTTGGACGCAACTTTATCCACAATAGCTCTTTCCTAGGTTATACACATAATCTTACCCATTGGTATGCACACATTTTTCCTCTTCCTCCATTTACTGATGAGGAGTATGTTATGGGTATGTACAACTTATGCCTCAATGGCTCATTATGCGATCAACCAGAAACTATTTATTATCAAGTTACTAATGCGTATCCATTCGATTATGACCCGGAGGATGACGATCTTCTCGATGACTTTACATGATATTATTACACATGCACTTGGGGAACATAACATTTTTTACACCTCCCCATATGTTCTAGCATATTTGTGTAATATTACATCACACTCTTAGCATTCACACATAGCATCATCTCATCTTGCATTGTCATACATATGTTTTAACAGACGTCATTACCCAATGACACACTTGTGTGCTTTGGTTCACACTTGACATGTTGAGGTTTTACTACATATGAACCATCACACACTGCACTATAGGAATTACACATTTATGTTTCATCACACATCTCACATCCTATTGTCATACATTCTATAACATTTTTGATCATTGCATAAATGTACATCATACATCATACTAGTCTTTCTTATACACTTCTATTATCTATTTCACTTGCATTACAACCTCTGTCATCTTACATAACATCACATTTAGAATAGCTACACATATTGCATTACATTATACACATTGCATTTAGTTACATATCATACATGATCATTTGGTCGTCATGCATACTACATTGTACTTTAATACGTGTTGCACTCACTACCCTATGATGCGCTTAAGTTCCTCGGTCCATACTCAATTGTCAAGGGTTTACAAATCAAATGGACACCTTATCATACATCACATGTTTCTCATTCACCTTCCATCATGCGACATTACTAGGTGAATAGTGACTCATATTCATCTATAGTGATATATGGTTAGGACTAATCATAACTCATTCATTCATTCATAGTGATATACGCTTAGGGATAATCATCACTCATCCTTTTATTCATCTTATAGTGATATACGCTTAGGATAAATCATCACTCTATCCATTCATCTTTTCATGATATATGCTTTGGCTATAAGGTTCATGAACACATGATATTGCTTAGGTCGCATTCATCACTAACACATACACACTCATCACAACGTGTTAGACACAACACACACTTTGACCATTTCCTAATGATGCACACTCATGTTTACAGTTCATTCTTTCCTACTGAGGGGGAAAACCAAATGAACCTCATTACATACATTTCCATTCACTTGAGGGATATGTGGCTCCTATCACTCCATTTTGCATTCCATTCCATCCATCCACAACATATTGCATATTATGGTTTCTCTTACTCTTGTTTACTTTTGCTTGTTCATGGTCGCTTTATTACACATGCTAGTTAGATTATTTGTATGTCATTTATCTATATCATCCACACATGTGTTCACATATTTTTCTAGTTGTGATCATAGATACAAGATCTCTTACACGCAACATGGATGCTCACCTTCTACCCTTCCTACACTAGTCATTGGGGGCATACACATTCGTCTCTTTTAGGTGTTATTGTTTCATTTCATACTTAGCACTCTACATTACTTGGTTATATACATGCTTTTGACATACTAGTTATCTTTCTAACATGCTAATGGGTGCTTTATGTGAAGCATTTTTTATGCAGGGATATTTTCTTCCATACTTGTTTGTTACATTGTCTACTACTTTTTGTTCTTGTATGTGGGCCTTGCCCTATGTTTGGTGTGCACACTTGTTTTTTTGTATGCGGCCATAATGGTCCTTTTCATGTCTTGCAACATCGTGAGTGATGTCCCATGTTTACAACCCACTTTGTGTGGATTATCTTGTCTTCTTGCATGTTTACATTACTTTGTCTTGATAGCTTACACATTGTTTGTGTAGTTTACACATTGTTTTTTTACATGCATGATTTTTCATACTAACACTTGTTTTGGGCTAGCCATCATTGTTTGTGCATGCCTTGGTTTCTACCAAGCACATTCCCTTCTCCCTGCAAGGCAGAGTTACAGAGTACATGTGGTTGGTCCTCTTTTGGGGCCGTATTTCTCCTATCAATGACATCACATGTTACCATAAAGAGGGGGGCATCATTTGGGTTTTTTCTACACACTACACATAGATTATACACGGTTTGGTTCAATTATATACAATGAGTGGGTTCAGACTAGTCTATGAACCCCATACACAACAGATTTTACAGGACATGATTGTCCTTAAAATTCTGGGAAGTAGTTACAGGATTGGAGGTTACAGTGGGTGTGCCTCCCTATGCACTTCTTCGGTCAGTGGCATCGGATCACCCAAAAAACTAGGACGTACAAAGATCTCTTCACACACATTCAGGGAAGCAGTTACAAGAAGGATAATAATGCATCTTTCTCCCTACACTTCTTCGGCCAGGGTGGCATGAGATCGCCCAAAAAACTCACAGTATAGGATATCCTTCTACACTCTCTTTCTCGACATGGATCAGGTGCACATGTTCCATTTACACTCTTTCATTTGCATATTTTACATTTACATACTTTTACATGCGTCTTTTACATTGCATTTTTACACATACATACATACATATTTGACTACTTGATCATTTTCTCCTTACAGGTCCGGCTGTATTAGAAACAAGCAGTCAAATGGAGGCAAAAACAACAATGACAATGTCAACAACAACACTTCGCAGCAACACACTTCACATACTAACCATGCAGGTACACTACACACATCAACAACTACACATGTGTTTCCACCCTAGGTTCACTCTCATCACTTTTTTTTACACATTTTCATCTATAGTTTCCATGCTCCATCATCTTTTTGTCATTCCATGCTTTTTCTAGTCCTTTGGCGTGTTTTCTACTACAATCTTCATGGACATCAGGTACACATCTCTATCTACTTTATGTTACTGAGCTTTCCGCTCACCAACATAAAGTGGGGGCAAATGTAGACACAAAATCATGCACTTTAGACATTATTTAGTCCCGGTCTCATACTAATATTTAGAAGGTTTTTGAGTGAAGAAAGTACTAATTAACCCCCATCTTTTGGCCATCTTCTCTTATTTTATTTCATCATTACCAAAATTTTACACCTACATGCCCAGTCATCTTTCGTCATCTTCACATTTTTTTATCCTTGACTGGGGTGCCCAAACCAGTACTGGGGCACCCATGGGCACCCTGGTCCCACCAATGGCACCCTGATCCTTTTCACACTTTCCTGCCACTTTTTGGGCTCTTTCTAGCTGTTTGAGATATTTATATTTTTGGTGGTCATCCATTTCAGGGTTAATTATGAAATTAGATCAAGAAAACCCTATAAATATAAAGTTATGAGACCATAATGAGGGACCAAGCACTAATCACTACTATCATCCATCTAGAGTTTAATCCATATATTGCATTGGAGATCACTTGCATCCACATAGCTCCATCACAAGGCACAAGACTAGGACATCTACATCACACACAACATAGGGGGAGGATTCTATTCTATTCCATGTACACATTATATTACATTTTATACATATATTTATTCCTCTCTACTTCACAAAGTATGACTGACACAAGAGCACCTAGGGCACATTATATACACACTCACCCGAACTACATTTTTGTTTGAAATGTAGTGCAACACTCAGTTAGTAAGCCCATTGTTGTGGTAGCTGAGGTTAATCCAACCCATTCATTTGCATTCTTTTTTTTTAGGGTTTTGATACTCCTCTTTGGTCTTTTACAGTTCTTTTATTCATCTTGGAATATCAACAACATTGAATCAGTACAACGAACTTAATACGACATACAATGAGGGTTTCAGATCATCTGTCAAACCTATAAAGATCACTTCCAAAGCTTTTGTATAGACTAGGGTGCCCATTTTATAGAATAGAGTTCTTGTAGGCACCCCATTCCCTCTCCAGGCGCTCCAGTCCCGAGAATCATCCGAGATCCATCCTTTTTGGGGCTCTTGCATAGTCATTCCTATTTCCAGTTTCCACTGTCACCTCTACAACACAGTCCCATGGGCATCTTCTATTCAGCTGAGTTATTTCCTTTTCTCTCTTGTACATTAGGGTTTTTATTTTCATTAGATTAATTGCTTGGGTCATTTATATACTTCTTTACTGCATCTATTTACTTTATTTACATCTATTTATAGATTATATTCACTAGTGCGTATTATCCACATTTTATTTAATCAAGCGACATCCAAAACTATCAAAATATAGCCAAATAAGATGTCAATAACAAAGGTAAAAGGAGTATGAGATATTTGTAGGTAAAAAAAAATAAACAGGGAAAATAAACAATGCAGGCATAATAAGAAAAACAAGAAGACTCACCTCCTCCTTGCAATAATGGATGCCAAAAACTTCCCTTGCAAAGTAGAATCCAAGCACTTATAACCCAAACAAAAAATTTAAACACAACTCTGTGTGCACGATCAATAAATATGTTTATGGCCACATAGAAACCCCCTCCCTTCAACAAATGGCATGCAAATAAACCCAAAAAGGTAGAAAATCACATGTTTACAAGTGCAATCATATCTAGGTATGAATGTCACAACATATAATTAATTTAATCAAAAATAAAAACCCTCTAAATAGTGATTCCATTAAAACCAAAAATGGTTCAACAATGAATGTTAACTAACTCTCTCCCTTCCAAATTGTCAAGGTGCATTGGTAATCAATGGGCATAGTGAAACAATCATGTTACAATAGGGGATTCAGACAAGGAAAATAACAATTTCGTACAACCTCATAACATAACCATTATGCACACTAGAAAAAAATTCTCTACAATGAAGGAAAGAGATGAATGATGGCCATGTTCAAACATGTGGAGAACAATTAAAATATCAACCACCTCAACCATCCCATTGCACATTGAAAAGGAGATCGACAACTAGTGTGAATCATATGGTCTTGCATGTGGATGGAGGGGGCATCAACCATTGATTTTTATATAGATTTATTTAAATTTATATCTATATATATTCAAACAGTTAAATAATCAAAGACTAGTATTATGTATATTTTATTAGTATTGTCTAGATAACACTATTTATATTTTTGTAGGGCAATATTAAACAAAATATTGTCACCTAAAAAATGTTTGACAGGCATAAGTGGCCATCAAATTCAACCCTTGATTTTGATAAGCATTGCCCTTTAACTTGTGCACACCAACACTATTATTACTATACTAATAAAATTCAACCTTTATTTCTTAAAATGGAGTTTATATTAAAAATTGAGAGAGATGTTGGAGTAACAAAAATTCAAGTATTTTATAGCTAAAAACATGAAAATGGGTTTTAAAATGTCAAATTTAAATTGTGGAACATCAACCAAACAAGAATTGTGAGAGGATATGTTATCTTGTAATTTTGAATACCTTGATAGGAATGTATGTGTAATATTGAAGTATGGAGGCAAATGAACTAAACCATTTCAAAAAATGCAAGAAATTCCACTCATTCATCACATGGAATTCAAATTTTTACTATGCATGTCATAAATAAATAATGTAAACAAGGTTAGCTATATAGAGATGAAAATAAAGAAAACAACGAATGCTTGAAAGAACATATATTCTGTAAAAACACAAGAATTTGAGTAACACCCCCCTCCATGGGACAATTACACCACAAAATGCATTATGCTCTCATGAGCTTGAGAAATAACATAATCAATACTACATTTACTAGTTTTAAGGTTTGAAAGTATGGGGAATACTATGAGAAATATCTATAAAATAAACAAAAAAACACATTTTTTCCCTATAAAAAAACACTCTTGTATGAATAGCAAATAATTATTTAGGTAGACAAGTCCCTAAGTAGAATGAATTGTTTGAAAGTAAGAAGATTCATAGGTTAAGTAAAGGAATGAAACATATCCTTACCTACACTCAATATTGTTCCTCTCTAATCATTGAGATCTCCAAATTTCCTACTGTCCACGTTTTGGGGTATGGAGCTCTCCATGAAAAAAAACCAAAATTTAGTGCCAAGAAAACCCTAAGCATGTGTTTGTTTCAAAAGGACAAACATTGTCACACACTTTAGACATTATTTAGTCCCGGTCTCATACTACTATTCATATGGTTTTTGAGTGAAGAAATTACTAATTAACCCCCATCTTTTGGCCATTTTACTTTGATTTCGATCGTCACTGTCGACCTCCCATACACACTTGCCTAGTCTATTTTTGTCATTTTCCATCATTTTAGCCTTGACTGGGACGCCCATGTTTATTCTGGGTCACCGCATGTGCACCTGGTCCCAGTCGGGGCACCCTGATCCTTTTCCCACTTTCCTGCCACTTTTTGGGCACTTTCTAGCCATTTGAGCATTTCATATTTCTTTTGGTCGGCCTTTCGGGGTTAATTACGAAATTAGAACAAGAGAACCATATAAATATAAAGTTATGAAACCATAATGAGGGACCAAGCACTAGTCACTACTATCATCACCTAAGGTTGCATCCATCAAAGGCTCCATTTGCATCCATCTAGCTCCATCACAAGGCACAAGGTTGGTTCATCTGCATCACACAAGCATAAGAGGGAAGTTTATTCTATTCCATCCACCATTCTATTACATTTTCTACACATAGTTATTGCTCGCTACTTTCACAAAGTGTGACTAGCACAAGAGCACCTAGGGCATGATTGCACACACTTGCACATAGAACTACATCGCGTCTGAGATGTAGTGCAACACTCAGTTAGTAATTCCACCATTGTGGCAGTTGAGGTCAGTCTGACCCCTTCATATGCATCTTTATTTTTTAGGGTTTGATGCTTGTCTTGGGGTTTTGTAGGTCTCTTCTTCATCACTGATTACCAGTGACATCTAGCGCAGTTCAACAAGTTAGTGTGAACAGACAGTGAAGGCTTCAATCATATAGTGACCCTTAAAATCTGGTTTTTGGACCTCCTACATGGACAAGGGCACCCAGAACGCAGACTATGGCACCCACATGCACCTTGATACTCTCCTAGGTGCCCAGTCCACTCAGATTTCCTAGATCTACAAGTTTTTGGACCTCGACATAGTCATTTCCTCCTTTTTGTTTCTCCAGTCAGCTTTGTGACATAGTCCAACAAGTTCGCCAAATCAGCTAAGCTCCTTCCAACCCTTCTTTGCATATTAGGGTTTCTATTTTCATTAGCCTAGTTGTTTGGGTCACTTTCTATATTTATTTACTGCTTTTATTTACTGTTATTTATTGTTGTTCCTAGTTAGATTAACTACCATTTATCCACATTTTAGTTAATCATTTTGGTGAACCTGACTCCATCTTCACGCATATAGGATCCTCACTCTTTGTCATCCTAGAGTCTAGTCATCATGAATATCTCAATTACTGATTATTTGCTTACACACCCTGATGTACAATATAGAGTCTGACATCTTCTAGCTACTACCTACATTTGTAATGACATGCATCCTGACTCAGTATATCAAACTTTTGTAGATGCATTTTCTCAACACTTATCATTCAAATCTAATCTTCCCACTGATTTCAACACTTTTGATAATGACCCACCCTTGCATATTATGATTTGTATTCTCAATATGGGTATTAAGCACACTTTAATTGATAATGGATCTGAACTCAACCTATGTCCCATGTCATTCCTTCAACACCTCGGTCTTTCAACTCGTGACATTAGATCATCTTGTCTCTCACTCTATGCATATGATGGTTTTGTTCATCCATGTGTTGGTCACATTACATTACCTATCACTATAGGCCCAAAACTATCAACACTTTTCTTTGTCATTGATTTCCCAGTCTCTTATAATTAATTTACTAAGGTACACCATGACTTCATGCCATGCAGGTTGTTGCTTCTACTATAAAACATTGTGTTAAATTCCTCCATGAAGGCATTGAATATATTATTCTTTGTGACCATGACCCATTCCAGTATTGTGACCACACTCCTAATACTAGTCTTCCTATTCCATGTATTGATACTACAGATGATCCTCAACCTATGGATGAACAACCTCACTTGCCACCACTTGAAGGTGCCATTTGTGTGATAGATGTAGTTTCTTCAATGCCACCTATTACTACTACTACGGATATGATTCCTTATCAGGGTCTTGTCCAGTCTATGGACATCACTCTATCACCTACACCTTCACATGTACCACCTCCATTAGCATGCCCACCATTTACTTGCACACTTTTCATGAATGATTCATATTGGGAACATATTCCATTTGATCCTACTTGTGATGATACCATTTTCTCACATGATGGTCTAGCTCGACTCAGTTTTTCTTTTGAGGACCTCTATCCTCCTACTCATGCTCCTCATCTATATTATAGATTCATCACTATTACTTATACTTATGGCTTGCATGTCTTCCATCTCATAGTTTATCTATCATGCATTCCTTACTCTTCTCCACTCACATTAAGACAATCATGGCTTGATTACATTAGAGGCACTCTAGACCCTGACCATACAACCATATCTTTTCCCTTGCCTTTTAGTCATGTTTTTTATTTCCAATAGTTCCTTTCTTGGCTATACATAAAATCTCACTCATTGGTATGTGCATGGTTGTCCACTTCCTCCATTCACTGATGAGGAATATGCCATGGGTATGTACAATTTACGCCTCAATGGTTCATTACATGATCAACCAGACACTATTGCTTATCAAGTCTCTAATGCTTATCCATATGACTTTGACCCTGAAACTGATGATCTCTTAGATGATATTACATGATCCATCCTTCATCTTCCACACTTGGGGGACATAACATCTAACACATCCCCCCAACCTAGTAGCATCGTTCATCACAACATGACATACTTATAACATACACATATCACATCCCCATCACATTAACATAAGCACATTTACCATCTTTGCATTATCATACATCACTTGCATAGCATAAGAACATTCATCTACACACATTTCGACCATTACCTGATGACACACTCTTGTGCTTCAGTTCACACTTGACTGTTGAGGGCTTACTACACATGAACCCCACACACTGCACAATAGGTACTACACACTACATCTATTCACACATCATCATATGTATTACATTTACATTCTACATTTAGTCTATATCATTACACATCCACACATCATACATAATACTAGTCATAATTATACATACATCACACTTTTAGGGTCTACATTCCATACTTGCATTGTGCATTTATACACCACACATTGTCTATACACTATACTAGTATTCATCATACATGTGTCACACTTGCATCTAGCATTACATACTACTCATCATGCCTATACATAACACACATATTCACACTTTTAGTTTACATACACACCTTACATTTCATATTATACATCGTACACTACACATCATATGGTCATCTATTATCATCACACATACTACACATCATCTTCTACGCACTACACTCACTACCCTATGATGCACTTTAGTTCCTCGGTCCATACTCGACTGTCGAGGGTTTACAAATCAAATGGACCTTATCATTATTACACATTCATCATTCAACCTTCTATCATGTGACATTACTAGGTTAGTGACATACGATTTAGGCTAAATGGTCACCTATTCCTTCATCTTGTAGTGGTATATGCTTTAGGCTACATCACCACTCCCTCTATTCATCTAGTAGTGATATACGTTTTAGGCTACATCATCACTCTTTCGATCATCTTGTCATGATATACGCTTTGGCTATAAGGGTCACACACACATCATTTCTAGGTCACATCTCATCAACACACACATACACATTCATCACAACGCATTAGACACAACACACATTTCGACCATTTCCCGATGACACACTCTCGTTTACAGTTCATTCTTGACTACTGAGGGGGAAAACCAAATGAACCTCACTGCATACATTTCCATTCACTCAGGGGGCACGTGGCTCCTATCATTCCATCTTGCATTCCATTCCATCCATCCACAACATATTGCATATCTTGGTTTCTTTTACTCTTGCTTGCATTTTCTTGTATATGGTCACTTTATTACACATGCTAGTTAGATCTCTTGTATGTCATTTATCTATACCATACACACATGTGCATTCACACCTTTTCTTAGTTGTGATCATAGATACAAGTCTTTTCCACATAGTACTGATGCTCGCCTTCTACCCATCCTACATTGGTCGTTGGGGGCATCCACATTCGTCTCTCACAGGTGTTATTGTTTCATTTTGTACTTAGCACTTTATATTACTTGGTTATACATGCTTTTTGACATATGGTTATCTTTCTAACATGCTAACAGGTGCTTCATGTGCAACATTTGTTTTTAGGATTACTTTCTTCCATGGTTATCTATTGTTTGTACTTGCTTGTTTTGTTTGCTATTATATGCAGGGCCTTGCCCTTTGTTTGGTGTGCACACTTGTTTGTTATATGCAACCATGATGGCCTTGCATGTCTTGCGACATCATGAGTGATGTCCCATGTTTGCAGCCCACTTTGTGTGGCTTACTTTGTCTTCTTGCATGTTTACATTACTATTGCTTGGTAGCTTATACACTGTTTGCATAGATTACACATTGTCTTATACATGCATGCTTGTTTGTACTAACACTTGTCTTTGGCTAGCCTCTTGTTTGTGTGTACCTTGGTTTCTACCAAGTGCATTCCTTTCCCCTATAGGGAAGAGTTACAGAGTTCATGCAGTTGCTCCTTTTTTGGGGCCACATTCTCCTATCAGTGATGTCACATGCCCCCAAAGAGGGGGGCATCATTTGGGGTTTTACATACTACACAACACTTCTACACTAGTTCAGTTCAGTTCAGTTTCCACCCTTGGCATTGTGGGTTATACAAAGAGTGGGTTCAAACCAGTCTACGAACCCCATACACAATGGATTTTATAGGACATGGTTGTCCTTAGCATTCTGGGGAGCAGTTACAGGTTAGAGGATACAATGGAATTCCTCTCTACACTACTTCATCCAGTGGCATTGGATCACCCAAAAAACCAGGAAGTACAAAGATCTCTTCACACATATTCAGGGAAGTAGTTACAGGTTGGAGGATATAATAGAAATCCTCCCTACACTTCTTCGGCCTATGGTGTCGAATCACCCAAAAAACTTAGGACATGATATCCTCTTTCTACACCCTTTCTCTCATCACAGATCAGGTGCACATGTTCCTTTTACACTTTTCATACTTTCATTTCAGTCTTTTCATTACATATACATGCATCTTTTACATGCATTTTTGACATATATACATGTGTATTTGACTACTTGATCATCTTCTCCTTGCAGGTCTGATTGTATGAGAAGTAAGCAGTCAAACAACAACTATAACACATAGGGGCAACAATAACAACAACATTTTGCGGTAGCACACACCATACTAACCATGCAGGTACATCACACACATCAGAAACTACACCCGCATTTCCACCCTAGGTTCACTCTCATCACTTTTTTGTGCACTTTTGCATCTTTAGTTTCCACGCTCCATCATCTTTTTGTCACTCCACGCTTTGTCTAGTCCTTCAACGCATTTCTACATCACTCTACATGGATTATCAGGTACACATCTCTATCTACTTTATGTTACCGAGATTTCCACTCACCAACATAAAGTGGGGGAAAATGTAGTCACAAAATCACACACTTTAGACATTATTTAGTCCCAGTCTCATACTACTATTCATATGGTTTTTGAGTGAAGAAAGTACTAATTAACCCCTATCTTTTGGCCATTTTACTTTGATTTATGTCATCACTTCCGACCTCCCATACACACTTTCCCAGTCTATTTTCATCATTTTTCCATCATTTTATCTTTGACTGGGGTGCCAACGCTTATACTGGGACACCTGTAAGTGCCCTGGTCCCAGTCGGGGCGCCTTGATCCTTTTACCACTTTCCTTCCACTTTTTGGGAACTTTCTAATGATTTAAACATTTCATATTTCTTGTGGTCGGCCTCTTTGGGGTTAATTATGAAATTAGATCAAGAGAACCATATAAATATAAAGTTATGAAACCATAATGAGGGACCAAGCACTAGTCACTACTATCATCACCTAAGGTTGCATCCATCAAAGGCTCCATTTGCATCCATCTAGCTCCATCACAAGGCACAAGGCTGGTTCATCTACATCACACAAGCATAAGAGGGAATTTTATTCTATTCCATCCACCATTCTATTACATTTTCTACACATAGTTATTGCTCACTACTTTCACAAAGTGCGACTGACACAAGAGCACCTAGGGCATGATTGCACACACTTGCACATAGAACTACATCAGGTCTGAGATGTAGTGCAACTCAGTTAGTAAGTCCACCATTGTGGTAGTTGAGGTCAGTTCAATCCCTTCATATGCATCTTTATTTTTTAGGGTTTGATGCTTGTCTTGGGGTTTTACATGTCTTTTCTTCATCACTGACTACCAGTGACATCTAGCACAGTTCTAATACATTTGTGTGATAAACAATGAAGGCTTTAGATCATCTAGCGACCCTGTAAATCTTGTTTTTGGACCTCCTTCACAGACCAGGGCACCCAAAACACAGACTAAGGTACCCACAGGTGCCCTGATCCTCTCCCAAGCCTCCCAGTCCACTCATATTGCCCGGATATGCAAGTTTATAGACCTCAGCATATTCAATTTCCTCCTCTTGTTTCTCTAATCATCTTTGTGACACAGTCCAGCAAGTTCACCGAATCAACTAAGCTCCTTCCAACCCTTCTTTGCATATTAGGGTTTCTATTTTCATTAGCCTAGTTGTTTGGGTCACTTTTTATATTTATTTACCAATTTTATTTACTGTTATTTATTGTTGTTCCTAGTTAGATTAACTACCATTTATCCACATTTTAGTTAATTTACATAGAAAATATGGTTAAATATTTTATTCAGGCTACAAACATTTAATATTAGTTAATTGTTATGGTATTAGTAGTTGTGTATTTATTAATTATTGATACTGACTTGTTAATTATAATAATATTAGTGTATTTATTGATTATTGGTACGAGACTAATTAATTACCATGACATTAATTTATTTGTATTTTTATATTAAAAAATGTCAATATGACTAAAAAATCTTTATAATAAAGAGAAAGATATTGGGGGATGTGATAGATGCAATATATAATGATTATAAAAATGGTGGTGGATGTGATAAATCCAACATATAATAACAAAGATAAATATTGTGTGAAATTATAAATAAAAATGTGTTAAATTAATTATATTTGACATTTTGGATTTCTCTAATAACCCATCATTAAGGAGAAAGGGTTTAAGCCAATACTTGTTGTATCGAGATAAACATCAGACACAATCAATTTCAAGTAGTTGTACATAAAATCTTCACACAATAATTTTCACTGTGATATATCAATTAGAAATAAAAGATAAAGATGTTGGTAAATGTTGATATGTGATTAGTTAGTTACTGTGGTATTGATCTATTTGTGTTTGTTTTACGAAGGTTTGCCATGATAAATGAAATATTTAAGAATAAGACCTGAAATAATATTCTATTTTATATAGTTTCACAAATAGGGACAGAAGCCTATATATTTTATTAATGTGAAATCAATTCCTTACAATAGTGTAGGCTACAATATTTATACATATTGGATAGCCTGGATACAAACAAATAGGGAGTTGCAACTATGCAAAAACAAACTAAAATACAGTAGCTTCCAAAATACATCCAGGAAACACAAATGAATAATGACATAATTGTTATAACAACATAACAATTATACCCATGAATATAATAAGACAAATATGGTTAATAAAACCATATAACATTATACAACTAATTAATATAATGTAATAATGTTATAAAACTATATAAGAACAATTAATTATACAATGCATAATTAATTATCCTAACATTCCCCCCCTTAATTTTGCATTGTCTCAAGGGATAAGGAGAGGAACTCTCTGAACAACTCAAACTTGTCACGTGTAAGTGACTTCGTGAAGATATCTGCTCTTTGTTTAGCTATTGGATAGAACTAAAGCTATATATTGTGCTTAAACACATGCTCGCATATGAAATGAACCTGTACCTCAATGTGTTTTGTTCTTTCATGAAAAACTGGATTGCGAACAAATTTGATAACACCTTCATTGTCAAAATACATGGTGGTCAATTTGTCCTATGGTATTCCAAGTCCTTCGAGTATGCAACGTAGCCAAATTGCTTCATAGAAAACTTCTCCTGCAAAACGATACTCGACTTCTGTGGAAGAACTAGAAACAAAGTGTTGTTTCTTGCTTCCCCATGATATTGGTCTAGATCCCATAAAGAATACAAATCCTGAAGTGGATTTTCTGTCATCAATATTTCCTACATGATCTGAATCCGAATATCCCAACAAGAAGAAGTTGTCATTCTTCTTGTATTCCAGACTAAGATCCATTGATCCTTTGAGATATCTCAAGATGCACCTTGCTGCTTTCCAATGACACACTTTGGGTTCTTGCATGAACCTAGATAGATAGCTTACTACAAAGATGATATCTGGTCTAGTGTAAGTCAGGTAAATGAGACTCCCAATCAACTGCCGATAGAGAGTGGCATTTACCTTAGGAGATGGATCTAAATGAGATAACTATAATATGTTCTCCATAGGTGTAGCAATCAATGTGTAATCCATCATCCTGAATTTATCGAGCATTGTCTTGGTATATTTCATCTAAGAAACAAATATGTGATTCTCTTTCTACCATACTTCCAATCCAAGAAAATAGTGCATTAGCCTGAGATTTGTCATGTCGAACAATCGATTAAGTTCTTTCTTTGTTGCATCGATCATCCTCACTGAATTGCCAGTGATGACTAGATTGTTGACATAGACAACAAAAAAGCACAATCTACCCATTGCTTTTTGAGGTAAATATTGGGATTGTATGAATTTCTAACAAATCCATGTTGTAACAGATGCTCATAAATTTTGATGTACCATGCCCGGGGTGCCTATTTGAGGCCATATAGAGATTTCCTGAGTTTGCATACCTTTGCTTCTTGATTTAGTACTACATATCCCTCAAGTTGAGTAATATAGACTTCTTGTAAATATCTGTTTAGAAAGGCACTTTTTACGTCCATCTGATAAAATTTCCAACCAAACTGTGCAGCTAGAGAAAAGATCATCCTGATTGTTTTGATCTTAGCTATGAGAGCAAATGTGTCCTTGTAGTCAATGCCTTCTTTTTGTGCATACCCCTTTGCTACTAGTCTCGTTTTATACTTGTCCAATGTCCCATTTTCTTCGTATTTCATTTTGAATATCCATTTACATCCAATGGGTTTCTTCCCTGGTAGAAGATCAACAAGCTATTAAGTGTTATTTTTCATTACTGACTGATATTTAGAGTCCATGGCATATTTCCAAGCTTTTGACTATAAGGATTCTTTGAATGTAGAGGGATCATTAGACTTGATAAATCTACTCATCAAAGTAAAGTTAACTTATTCTCTTGATTTACTGTAAGTCCGTGGTCCAGGGGTGGAAGTATCCGGTGGGGCATCCATTCTTGCATCTCGTAATAGACTAGTACACCACTTGGGCATACAATCTCGTGGGTCATGGTTATATCAGATCATCACCATCATCCCCATCATCACTTTCATCATCAATGGGAATATCAGCTTTAGTTTTTACAATTGGTGAAGAATCTACATCAGGTGAGTCTGGAGGAGGATAATCTACTTCCTTCTTCTCAAAAAACTCAACATCTCTACTGGTGTAGACTTTTTTGGTCTTTAGATCCATCAATATGTACCCTGGAGTCTCTTCACTGTACCCAATGAAGATGAGTTTCTTTGACTTCATGTCTAATTTCTTTCTTTTTTGCTTGGGTATGTGCATACTTTCTTTGCACCCAAATACTCTAAGGTGTGCAATAGATGGTTTCCGATTTGACCATGCTTCTTGTGGTGTTACTCCATCAAGAGCAACTGTGGGCACTCTGTTTAACAAATACACTATTGTCTTTACTGCTTCTACCCAGAATGTCTTTGTAAGTCCAAAATCATCGATCATGCATCACACCATTTCTATGATAGTATGATTTCTTCTCTCAACAACACCATTCTACTGCGGTGTGTGTGGAGGAGGCATTTGTCGATGAATCCCTTGATTTTGTAGGTAGTCTTTGAACTCATTACTGGTGAATTCCCCCCTTGATCTGAGTAGAGATTTATAATGTGATGACCAGTTTCGTTCTCAACAACTACTTTGAATTTCTTAAAGGTTTCAAAAGCTTCACTTTTCTTGTGAAGATAAAAAATCCACATTTTTCTTGAATATTCGTCAACACAAAACATGAAGTATTGAAATCTAGAATGACTTGGCTTCATCGAACCACAAAGAATGGTATGAACCATATCAAGCTTGATATGAGCTCAAAAAGTACTCTTCTGGAATGAAGCTCTATGTTGTTTACCTGTTAGGCAATGAGGACGCTTGTCTATATCCTTCTGAAGAGATAATAGCCCATGTACCATATTACACCAGCGAAGTGTCTCGGGATACTTAAAACTAACATGACCAAGTCTCTGATGTCACAACTATGTTGAGGTAGATTTCTTAGCCACAAGTGCTTGATCATCTTTGTGGAAAAAATCAAGTTGGAACATGCATCCCACATTGGGGGCTTTTGCAACTATTTTCGAGCCTCATGATTTGTCTTGTATTAAACACATTTTCTTGCCGAAATGACTATCAAAGTCAATTTTTAAGTTGTGATCTAGGAGTTGACTGATTGAAAACATATTTTTAGTCAACCCAGGGACATATAAGGCATCTGATAGTCTACAGTTGCATGAACCAAGGGGTAGAGAAATGTTCCCAATCCCCTGAACTGTCTATGAAGAATCATCACCCAATGAAACATGGTTTTTAGAAGGTGTGTCCCTCATTGAAGTAAACTAGTCTCTGTGGCTAGTCATGTGTCAAGTGGCTCCCAAATCACCATACCAGACATCACTAGATGACGTGGAGGGTTCACTTGATCGAGCAGTGTATAAGAAGTCTTCATCATCTAAATGTTCTTCTTATTCAACAATATTTCCTTGCTAATGGGGTCTTTTTTCCCAGTTCCCCTTTTTGTGGACTTGATTTTAGTTTGTATGTCTCTTGTGAGATGTCTAGTGTTGAGGTCCAGAGTTTCTTGATGAACCTTTCTTATAAGTGTTATACCAACAATCTTTCAATTCATGTCCTCTTTTGCAGATTGGACATTGCTTATTCTGTTGTTTGTCCCCTTGATGTTGATATTGATTCTGATGTTGGGACTTTTGATAGGAATTAGGTTTTCCTTTTCCTTTTCCTTTCCATTTTTGATGTGAAGAAAGTACCTGCTCCTCTTCATCATCCTTATTATACATGGCTTCCTCTTGTTGCAGTAGGTTTACCAACTTGTCAAAACTAATTGTCATATCTAACATATTTAGTGTTGTTACAAAAATGTGGTAAGAAGAGGGGAGTACTCTCAGAACAATGGGAATGGGAGCATCATCTGTGACCGCTTCTCCTAGGGCTAGAAGTGAAGCCCTCAACTCTACAACTCTTCTTAAGAAAGCTTTGATTTTCTCAAACTGCTTGAACTTCAGTATGTGTAACTGAATTTACAAATTTAGTATGATATTCTTGTTTTTGGCCTCATATACTATGCTTAATTTATCCCACGCTTCTTTGGTTGTTTTGGAATCTCAAATGTGGGGTCGCACATCGTTGGACACTCCAAACAAGATGATGATTTTTGCCTTTAGATCTACTTTATCAAACTACTATTGTTGTGTTGTATCAGTTGTTGATCTGGTTAGATTACTAATCACAACAGGCTAGATATCTTCAAACTCAAGTTGTGTCTTGATTTTTTTCTTCCAGGAAACATAGTTGTTTCCTCTAAGTAGTTGTGAATCTGAAAGAAAAAATTTGGGGGCATTGGTGCCCATATTGCATAAATCAATGATAGGGTTAGGATCTTATCACTCCAGGTATAAGGTCTCCTAATCTACATACCGTCAGTTCGATATACCAAACCTTTCTATATACGCACCCTTCCGATATACCCGACAGTACGTGGAAGAAGCTTGCCCTTTCTATATACCTAACAGTACGTGAAAGGGGTATTAACATACGTGAAAGAATTACATACGTGGTACCAAGATAGTTCTGAAAGGGTTATGTGTGATTATTGACACCAACTCGAAGAAATATCCTCATACACATGCGTAACTTCACTATATACTTGAATAATTTCTCAGTCTTGATTTATGTCGTGTAATCGTTCATAAACGGATGGAATGGCTCATAGTGTATGCACTATGACCTTATTAATCCCCATCGATTTAAATGGTCGATGCCCAGCTGACATTATTACAACTATATTAGGCGTTAAGTGTAGTAGTAGTTGCGATGGCTTTACCCATAAGCACTTCCTAGAGGCAATGTATATACTGAACGCTGCGAATGAGATCGAGGATCTCATGAGTGTTTTAGAACCAATTTTTACTATTTTTTATTACAAATCTCTACCAGTTTATGAGAAGTTACAATATTTTTGGTTGACTATGACAACCTCTAAATTAGCACAATATACTGAAGCATGCAATTACATTCAAAATTTTGGAAAAAGTTGAATAGCAGGTAATTTTTTTGGGGCCCTGGTGGCCTCCGGAGTCCCATACAACCTTGTGAGCAAAAAACCATAAAAATTTGATTAAAATGGAGTTTTTCAGTACCCCCTTTTGTGAATGTTTTCTAGAATGAAAAAATAGGCCTAATAGGAGAATTTTTTATTCACCCTAAATTAGGGTTTTTCTCACTAAAAAATTTAGAGGCCTTTTTAGTTATAACTAAGTTGTTTTTTCCACTAAGTTCTCCTCCAAACTTGGCGGTTTCTCCAAATGTGCTGCTAAATTCAAGTTGGTTTAAAAATCAAATTGGGGTAGGGGTTTGAACCTCAAACCTTCTATCCCCAAATTGTTCACACTAACCAACTTGGCGTATGTAATGCTTATGCTATAAATAGAAGCAAATTATATTTAATAAAGTTGAAATTTGAACTAAACTTTTGAAAATGAAAATGTGGCTTGAGTCCCACATGGCCTACTTGTTTGGAGGAGGTTGGTTAGGGATTTTATTTGCTCAAAAAATGGATCGGTTATGAGTTTATCCTCCTTTGCATGTATTTAGCACAACACCTTATTGGAAATGCCTTTGTATTATTTGTCGTTGATGTGTATTATTTTACAAGTGTCATGGATCAGCTCGGGAGGAGATGACATGGGTTGTGGGTGAGAGGAGACAAGGAGCACATTGTGGCTGCTTTTATATTTTTGATGCAGCTCTTATATGGACTGCTCGATGGTGGCTGGGTTCACACGACTCGCCCTAACATGGCTCGACTTTGGAGTAGTCAACAAATGCAATCGTGGACTCTTATGCAAGTTGTTGAGGGAGCTCGAGGAGGACGGCTTGGGTGTGGAGTGAAGGCTTGTTGATTGCTATGCAAATTGTAGAAATTATTCTCATGGCTTGGATTTTTCAAAACTCAGCACAACTCGGTCCAATACGCCCAATGTAAGAATAACATGGATCGAGCTTTGTCAATGCAAGAATTTTCTTACACAGCCAGATGTGACTCAATGTAACACGGTTGCAAATGCAACTCGGATCCATAATTTAAACAACTCAGTATCCTTTGCAAAGTAACCCAACCTTAGATCCTACTCAACTATCCTTAGTTTGGTGAGCTCAGACATCCTCCAAATCTGGCACAAAGTCCAATTACAACATCGTGCTACTTGTAGTAGTCAATAAATGCACCTCTAAATTAGAGGTAAAAACCCTGGATGGGGAATTTTTTTATTAATTTTCTATTCCTTCAGTAATTTTTTCCTGGTGCAAGGTGCACTAGTGCAAAAAAAATTTGCGTTCTAAACACCTAGAATGAACAGGAGGTTGTGGGGATGCAGGGATGTGGCCAGGAAGTTACAGGAGGCTACATAGGTTCTCAATTACTGAAAATGCTTCTCCAATATCCTCTATCTCTTCTACTCTCCCTTTCCACACCTTCTCTACTTCACAGGTCCATATTCTCGCTCTGGTACCAAATGTAGTTTCACAAACATGGACGAAAGACTATATAATTTATTAATGTGAAATCAATTCCTTATAATAGTGCAGGCTACAATATTCATACATATTGGATAGCTTGGATACAAAAAATATGGAGTTACAACTATGCAACAAAAAACTAAAATACAGTAGCTTCCAAAATACATCCGGGAAGCACAAATGAATAAGGACATAATTGTTATAACAACATAACAATTATACCCGTGAATATAATAAGACAAATATGGTTAATAAAACCATATAACATTATAAAACTAATTAATATAATGTAATAATGTTATAAAAATATATAACAATAATTAATTTTATAATGCATAATTAATTATCCTAACATTTTCTTTAATGTCAAACTTAGGAATTACTAAAACATATATAGAAATACTGACATACGATTGATTAAAAACTTGAAATTATTACATATAATGGATGTTATATATACTTTTGCAAGAATAATAAAATTAAAATGATAATTGGTATTTGGAAGTATAGATAACTGACAATAATAGTCATGAGGTATAAAGATACATTGAATGTGAAGAGTTTGAAAATAAAGGATATAAAATTAGGGAGAAACAAAGTGGTTCGGTAATTGTGATATATGATAGGAAAATGCTTGAAATGTTTTCTAGGTGTTTTAGATGTGAGAATGTCACAATAGTATGGAGAGTAATCATTTGTAGTATTACTTCACACCATGAAAATTATGACATCCATAAACCCTAAACTCGAAAACATTGAAAATTGAAAAATCCAAAATTTCAAAACTAAGTCACCAAAAGCTAAAAATCCCGAACCCCAACTTTATAAAAATAATAAAAATTAGATTAATATTTAAACCTTAAATTAATTAAATGTGGTTTATCTAATTAATTTAAATAGAGTTGAAGAGTGTTACAAAAATAGATAAATTCAACTACCTATATTTACATTTCCATAATTGAAACTTGAGCATTACAAGAATGCTATATTTATAAAGCAATTAGAAGTGGGATTAGGATTTGAGAGATGACTTAGTAGGTTCAAGTTGACTTTTGACTATGTCATTGGTAAATATGGAACAAACATTGAGCCTAGAATATGTTTGAACAATCCACTATCTGTCTAAATGTGAATAGTTAGGACCATATTACTTGGGGCAGGACCATACTCCATTAAAAATTAAATTGTATGGTTTTGGACATGTGACTAGTGTTGTATGGAAAGAAAATACAAAATATGAGAAGAAAATAAACATAATTTGCAAACCTGATCCTTCTTGTTATCCAAAATAAGCCCCCAAGCTATTTTGACAACTCAAAAATTCATTTTGGACTTAGGTGGAATTTTGTTGGAAAGGCCACAAAATACTAGAATTTAGTATTTTATAGATTGAAGGAACTTAGTGTTCTGTGGGTTCTCCTAACTTTCAGAATGAAGAAGTTTGATTTCAGGACTTAGGATGATTTCGATGGAGTCTAGGCCTTCGTAGCATGAGAAAGGAACACTATGTGGACTTGGAAAATTTTGGTGGATCACGAGGTTGATCTCAATGTCATGCAATAAAGGATGAAGCCTGACAAGTGAAAGTTACAGTACATGAAGAAAATTTGATGCACCATGTAACATGGAAAAGAAGGATTTTAAACCGGCTAAGTCTGAAAAGCCGTGAACATTCCCAGTGTTCTGTGGATTTTCCCAATGCAATGTTTCGTGGATGTTTAAGTCTACGAAATAGAGGAAGCATATTGAAGGAACTACTTCTTGGATTAAAGTGTTAGTGTGAAGGTGAAGTGCAAGGAAATTATAAGTCTTTGGTAGTTCATGAGAAAAGGTTTTATGGATGGTTAGAGATTGGTGGCTTACAAATTTCTAAATCTATTAGGACATTCAAATTAAAGGAGCCACATAACATTTACAGAATATCCAAAGGACCACATAATAAGGAATTTACCACATGACAAAAAAATCATATACAGAAGTCAGAGGACAAGGTAGAAATGTTTTGATAGTATCTATTAGTGGAATACTCTAAGTCACATGAGACTTATTACATTTTCTTCATCTTTTCAGATTTTTCATGATCAAATATGGAGTTTCGGGATTAGAGGAAGTTTCAAGATCAGAGGAAGTTTCAGGGAAAATCATGAGATCTTGATAGGAAAATGGGAATTGCATAATTACTCATTTTAAGCACCCAACCACCCCACATACCCAGGGTAAAATCTCAAACAACACCCATACCCTTGTCTGTGAAACTTGATGGTGTGTTGTAGAATAAATAATGGTCTGTCAAGGAGATTAATGGTGACATGATCTGTGGGTAGTAGATTGTCTCCATTCAAGACATGTCCAAATTTGAGTTTCCTTATATACATATCTCTCTCCCATTCTCTTATTGTATAAATGTAAGTGCTTAGGTACATTTTACGGGTCCTTTCAGTCAAATTTTTATGCTCTACTTTGAGAAACACATTTTCTTACCTTCGGACCTCTACAACTCCATGTTTTTCAAGAGATTATTAACCTCTAATTTGTAAGCATGGTGAATACATTTTTAATGTGATACATTTGTGGGTGTTTCCCCTCTAAATGCTTCCTATTTTTTGAGGATGTTTACCCTCTTATATTCATTGAGTTCTATTCATTCATGTCTTCCAGAATCATGTGTTTCCATCAAATCTTTACATGTGTAATTATTTTGTGTCTTTCTATTCAGATTTGAACCCTATTTTAGATTTGGTGCATCACCTTATTTCATTTTGTAGAATTTTCCCCCTTTTTCTTTCCCTAGTCCTTGTGGATTTGTAGTTTAGACTTAGTTTAGTTACATTTTGAAGTTTTACGTTAGTTTTTAGTGGTATAAAATAGAAGGAACCACACTGAGAAAGCTCCCACATTTGGAGACATTCCCATGTTTACAAAAAAAATTGACGCTCATTAATGATCATTCAGAGGGTGCAAATATTATGTGTTAACAATTCTGACACACCCAGTGGGACTACACTAAAGGATTTATTTTCATTTCACTAAGAGTTTGGTGTGTATCTTGGTGATATCTAAGCTTTGGAGGCTTCATAGCAACACACCTAGTGACTCCCAATCATCATATCTACTAGTTTAAGTAGCCAAGTGCCTTAGTTTCATGAGAAGAGTTCAAACAAGATAAAGGATTACTAGTTGAGAGCGTTTTGACTACTTGTAGTTGTCACTAAGCAGAAGAAGAAGAGGTAGACCAATTAAAATATGTCCATCACCCCCTTAAAAATTCCTCTTTACTCTTCCTCTTGGTCGGCCTTTCTTGTTATCTTCTAGGGTTTTGAGACCAATTACATTCATGGCTTATCAGAGGAATCAAGATTTTTTCACATTCAATGGAGGAAGCCCTTTAATTTTGTCCTAGTATGATGAAATTCTGGTTGTATCCCTAAAAAATGTTCCTTTCTTCACCGGAGAGAATACTACGACTCCTATTAAGCACATTAAAGATGTTGCAAACATATGATCAGTGTACAATGTTACATAAGACAATGTAGTAGTCAGATTTTTAGCTACTTATTTCAAGGGAAAATATCTACAATGGTATATGGGTTCGAGAATAAATTCTATTACCAATTGGGATAAGTTGAGAAAGCTCTTTGCAACCATTTTGAAGATAAGTCAGACCATTTATCCATAGTGGAATAACTAACAACAAAGAGGGAACCTAATGAGATGATGATTGATTTTATTATCAGATTTTAGAATACTTGGGATATAATTTTTTAAATGGTAAGAAATACACCTCAATATGCATTTATTTATTATTTAAGGGCTTTAAATAGTGACATTTCAGTCATGATTTGGTCCATGGGGGGTAGAACTTTACCAGATGCTTATGATAATGCTATTAGAGAAAAAAATAGTCTTATTCAAATCGAGAAACTTTCTCCTAGACCTGAAATGCCCATATTTACAAAGGTGAGGAAATTTGTGCCTTAAAAAACCATGAATTATCTCATATTCCATCCCCAAGAATCCAAAGTTCAAATCAAGCATCTACATCTATAGGCCCTTCAAGTGAGTTTTAAGAAGTCATGAAATAATTACAAAATTTTGGCAATGAGTTAGTATTCATGAAGAGGCAACATGTTCAAAATTTCAGAACTTATCACCCTTCATACCAACCCAAAACACCTCCTTACCCACAAAATAAACCACCATTTCAAGTGGTTCCTCAAAATTAAAGTACCCCCACAAGACCATTTCAGTCTTATAATCCTAATGTGACTAGTTCTTCTAAGGATTTGGTTCAAATAAAAAATAATCTTGTGCAAGATTATGAGTGGTGTTTCCCTTGTAACCTTCCACACAACCAAGAAACCTACCTAAATGACATTTTAATTCATGTTTTGATTGTCCAAAATACATCCTTCTCTCAAAATGCAGCTACAAAAGAGAACCCACAGTAAGGGACTACTCAAGAAATACCGTCGAGTGATGCTTTACTCATAAATTGGTAAATGGAGGAGTTCTATGGAATTAATCATATTTAGGGGATAAATAAACCACATTCTTCAAGTGTAGCCATAAACACTAGATCAAAAAGAAGGAAAATTGAGCCAAGTTCTCTGCTCGTTAGTTCACCAAGTCTGCATCCCCAACTTATAAAACCCACAAAATTGGGTGGATTTTAGGATTTAACAACTGATCTGTGAAATGTGGTAAACCCGCAATACACCAGAAATTTGTGGGACATTACAAATCCATCAAACAAATAAATCCCACGTAATAAGGAATTTCCTCAAGATAAGCAAAATATGCAACTCAAGGAAATTACATGAAATGCAAAAGTTCCACCATCCAAAGAAAGACCATGGATTAAGTAAACAAGAAAGGATAAAATTTATCCTCTATTATAGAAGTTCGCGGGTTCTCCCTTCAACATCCTATAGTAAATGAAAAGAACCATTATGAGCATCTCAATGTGGGAATATATAGTTATTCCCAGATAGAGAAATCTTTTACAGGCCGCCATGGGTGATCTCCCCACACTGCAGGGTTCATTTAAAGAGAATAATAAAGTGGTGTTCACCAATGAACTTCTGTAAAAAGATGACCAAGTAGGTCAAAAAATGAAGCCACCATCCTTCTATGTGTCTTTAATCATAGGAAATTATCAAGTGCACAATTTCCTAATCGACTCACGGGTAAGAAATTCAGTGATTCCCAAAAAAATAATAGGCTAACTTGGTCTTGAGCATGAGTCACTCTCTAAAGGAGTGGTATAATTATATAGGAATGTGGTGGGAACTATTGCAGTAGTAAGAAGTGTAAGCCTCATATTGCACACATGTCGTAATTTCTCAATTTCGTAGGATGTTTTCATCATTGTCCTTCCCCCTTGCTTTGATTTTTGTCTCTTAAGGATTAAGCTAAAATGTGAAATAAGAGCCTAATCTGAATGCTATAGTAGAAACAAATGAATATATAATGAAATAAAAAATTTATGCCCAAGTAATTAAGTAATAAATAATAAACCCTAATTGTAAAGAGAGGGTAAAAGGCTTGTCTGATTCGTAGAGTTTTGGAGAATGCATAGAGTTGGAAAATTTGAAAATGCGAAGCACTGACCATCGCACTAGATCATAGAAAATGTAGATCCAAGGAGATAGGCTAGACTAGGGCACCTAGAGAGGGATAAGGGCACCCTTGGGTGCCCTAGACCTGTTTATGGGTACCCTAAACCTGTTTCTGGGCACCTAGGTATGTGGAAATGCTCATAAAAATTCCTCTGATGTGTCATAAGGTATTCATCTCTAGTCACCTTTGGTCACTTTGAGGTCACCCTAAGATTGCCGAAGTCACTGTAAACCTGCAAGGAAGTATAGACATGCAAAACCTTCAAATTGAAATAAAATCCTAAAAAAGAAAGATGTAAAATGAGGGGTTAGATTGTCCTTAGCTGTCACAATGGTGAACTTAAGACTGAGTGTTACACTACATCATACCTAATGTAGTTCTCTCTGTGTGTGTAATTATGCCCTAGGTTTCTCTAGTGCATGTCATACTTGAAATAGCAAGCAAGTAGCTAGATGTAGAATGTAATAAATGTGTGCATGGAATAGAATGAGTTTCCCTCCTATGAAGTGTGATGCAGAAAAACAACCCTTGTGTCCCTTATGATGGAGCTATATGGATGCAAATAGAGCTATTAGATGTCTTGATGGATGGAACCATAGGTGGTGATAGATAAGCTTAGTGCTTGGTCCCTTATTATGATCAAATAACTTTATATTTATATGATTCCTTCACTTGAATTTCATAATTAACCCCGAAAAGGATGACTACGAAAAAGATAAGATGCTCAAATGGATAGAAAGGACCAAAAAAGTGTGAGTAAAGTACAAAGAGGAAAAGGACACCCAGAGGGGATGAGGGTGCCTGACGCTAGCATCCTGGTTGGACACTATTGTCCAGGATGACAAATGCCAAAAAGTAAAAAAATAGATTGAGAAAGTAACGGTGTAAGACCAAAAACAACAACATAAAGTAAAGCAAGGTGGCCAAAGACATGGGTTAATTAGTACTTTTCTTACTTAGGAATCACATGAATAGTCGCATGTAATCAAGACTAGATAATTACCTAAAGTGCGTGATTTTATGTCTATATTTCCTCCCCACTTTATGTTGGTGAGTGGCAAGCTCAGTAACATAAAGTAGATAAAGATGCATACAGGATAACAATGTAGATTGATGATGAAAGGCATGCTGAGGGAGTAGACAAAGTGTGGAATGATTAAAATGTGAAGTGTAGATGCTAAGGAGGAGAAAGTGTAAAGAGTGATTAAAATGAACCTAGGGCGGAAGGGCATGTGTAGATTTTGTAATGTACCTGTTGTTGATGTTGATGTGTGTCATGTTGTTGTTGATGTTGGTGTTGTGATGATGTTGACTACCACCTCCCATATGGACTTACCTATAAATGAGAAGCTGATAAGTAGTCAAATACTCATGTATATAATCAAAATATGTAAAAATTATGTAAGGAAAATATGTAAAAATACTGAAAATGTGATAAAGGAACATATGCACCTGATCTGTGATAAGGAAACAATATAGAAAGGATCCTGTAGATGATTTCAACGTGTGATTTTTTCAGGTAATCTCGCACCAGTGAAATGGAAGAAGTGTAGGGAGAACTATCTGGTGTCATCCTCCAACATTTAAGTGCTTCCTACTGTGTATAACACCACTGCAAATGGTGTTTATAAAACATATGTGCTAAGGACCCAAGTTTGATTTTGAGTCCTATAAAATTTGTTGTGCATGGAGTTATTTAGACTGTGATGAACTACCAATTGTTGTGTAATTGCCCCTGGTATCAGGTATCTAATAAAGGCCACTATATTGCCCCTTGGTTTTAGGAATCTAGGAAAGGTCATTGTGTTAAGGACCCAAGTTATATTTTGAGCCCTGTTTGAAACTAAAAAATGTGTTATGCTAGTACCATGCTGTGTATAACACTATATGGGCTGACTGACTCACCCAAATGATGCCCCCCTCATTTGGGGTGCACGCGACGTCGCAGATGGAGTATGTGGCCCAAAAGAGGACCTACCACTACGCTAAAAATTTTCCTCATAGGGGGAAGGGGCTATGCTTGGTAAAAACCAAGGCACACACAAACAAGCTGCTAGGAAAATAAGTGTTAGTACAAGCAAAGACAAACACTCATGTAAAAGATGAAATGCAAGCTATATAGACAATGTATAAGCTAAGATGCAAGTAGAAGACAATGCATACCGTGAAAAGAGGGATATAAACATGGGACATCACTCATGATGTTGCAAGACAATCAAGGTCGTGGTGGCCGTAAACAGAAAAGTGTGCAAAAGAAACAAAGGGAAAAGCTTGTAAATAATGGCATACAAAGAGAAAACAATGAAAAAAAAAGTAATAGACAGACATGGAAGAAAACATACATGCATAAAACATGCTACACATGAAGCACCCTTTAGCATGTTAGAAAGATAACAAGTATGTTAAAGTGTGTATAATCTGATAAAGTAATGTGATATGAAACAAAATGAAACAATAGCGCATGTAGTGTACAAAAGTGGATGCCCCTAGGAGCCTCTATAGGACTAGTATAGGTACTGCGCCAAGTGTCCATGATGCATGTATATATTTGTAAAATCTACGATCACAACTAGAAAGGAAAGTGAACACGTATGTGTGTATGATAAAGATAATGACATACAAGATAACTATCTAGCATGTATAATAAGATGTGCATGTAACAAGTAAATGTAAGCAAGAGTAAATGTAACCAAGATATATAATATGTTGTGGATGCGGCAGAATGGAATGCAATATGAATGATAGGAGAAATGTGCCCCCTTAGTGGATGCACATGTATGCAATGAGGTTCTTTTATTTATGCCCCCTCAACAGTCAAGAATGAACCGTAAATGAGAGTGCATCATCAGGAAAAGGTTTGAGTGACAAGTTGTATATAGAAAGGTTTTATCAATGAAGTGATGATATTAAATATGATATAGGGATGATGTGCAAGAATGTGTGATGAATTATCCTAAAGCGTATATCACTAAATGGGTGAGTAAGATGCTAGATCATGTGATGATGTAGCATAAGGTGTATATCACGAGATAGATGAACATGATGATGTAGCACAAGCTGTACATCACAAGATGTATGGATAAGATGATAGAAAGCATAATGATGTATCAGAAAGCGTATATCACGATATTTTGGATGAAATGATAGAAAACGTGATGATGTAGCACAAAGCGTATATTATGAAATGTATGGATAAGAAAACTAGAAAGGGGTGATGATTTAGCCTAAAAGTGTATATCATGATATGTGTGAAGAAGGTGATGGATAAAAATGTCGTATAGTATGATAAAGGGATTGATTGATTGGTTGTGAAAAGCAAAGTTTAGAATGATGTAAGGGTGATGATGCAAGGTTCAATATTGATTTAGACCCTCATCAATCAAGTATGAACCACAGGACTAGAGTGTGTCGTCGGGTAGTGAGTGCAACACATAGAAGTAAAAAACATGTAATATGTGTAGTAGGTGGAGACAAATGTCATAGGTTTGTGAGATGTGAAGGTTGTAATGTGTAATGTGTAATGCAAGATGTGTAAATTATATAAGTGTGGAAGTACAATGTACATGTGATGTCAAAGATGTGGATAATGTAAAATCTATAATAACAGAGTATAGGTGTGTAAAATACATAGTGTGGATGATGCAGAGTAGATGGAAGATTTTATATGTAGAAAAGTGTATGATGTGTGAATATGTGGAATGTGTAGTGTAAACTATGCACTATGTGAGGTTCATGTGTATAATATTCCCTCAACAGTCAAGTGTGAACTAAAGCACAATAGTGTGTCATAGGGAAGTGAGCGTTGATAGCATGTTAATGAGGATATATATGCTACAATATTGGTGTGAAATGATGTGAATATAAGATGTGTGTTGATGATAGGGGGAATAATAAGTGCAATGCCCCCCCAAGTATGTGTTGATAAGTGTATTTAAGTAATGTCATCTAAGAGGTCATCATTGTCATGATTGAAACCAAATGGTGAACCATCCGAAATCTGATAAGTGATAATGTCAAGTTGATCACGTAAGGATCCATTGAGGCGTAGGTTATGCATGCTCATAGTGTATTCCTCATTAGTGAAAGGAGATAATGGGCATCCGTGTGCATACGAATGAGTAAGATTATGTGTATAGCCAAAAAATAAATGTTGCAAATAAACACACGACTAAAAGGCATATGAAATGAGATACCAATATGATCAGGGTCTAATGTGCCCCCAATGTAATAAAGTCAAGATTTCCCTAGCGTGAGTGGATAAGTATGCTGAACACTTGTAAGAAATACTGTGAGATAGAAGACTTGAAGCCCAAAAGTAACGGTGATGCGAATAAACTCATGGTAGAGATGATGATCACAAGGTGGAGGATAGATGTTATCAATAGTAAATCCTAGCCGAGTCAACCCATCATGTGTGCATACATATTCAGATAAAGTAGGATCGAATGGAATATGTTCCCAATAAGTGTCATTCATGAAAAGTGTGCATGTAAATGGTGGGCATGCTAATGGGGATTAATCATGTGAAAGTGTAGGGGATGAATCGATGTCCATAGACTGGACAAGCCCCCAATAAAGAATCACAGAAGTAGTAGCGGCAGGAAGAGACGAGGGCACAAATGAGATAATATCTATCATGAAAATAACACCTTTAAGAAGTGGCAAATGAGTTGGGGAATCCATAGGTTGGGGTTCATTAGTAGTATCATTTCTTGAAGTAGAAAGTGTACTATTTGGATCATGGTCACAATATTTGTACAGATGACGGTCACGAAAAACAGTATACTCGATGTCCTCACGCAAGAACTTATCACAATGATGCATTGTAGAGGGAACCACTTGTATAACATGAAGCCATGTCCTACCAAGTAAAAAATTGTATGAAATGGGGAAGTTAATGATAAATAAGATGGTGTTAAGATTTTTTGGTCCAACAGTGATAAGAAAAGTAATGTGACCTAAGCATGGAAGAACAGAGCCATCATAAGCATTAAAATAAAGAGAGTATGGGCTGATATTAACAGTAGAAAGGCCAAGGTTTTCGAGGAATGACATATGACAAAGATTAAATTCAGATCCATTATCAATTAAAGTATGCTTGATACTGACATTTTAAATGTGAATCATGATATGCAAAGGTGGATCATTGTCAAAAATAGTAAGATTGACATGAAGATTAGATGGGAAATCTATATGTTAAGAGAAGGAATCCAAAAATGTTTGATATATTGAATCAAGATGCATATTGGCAGGATTGCGGGTGGTAGCTAGGATATTTTTGTCTCTTTCTCTTAACTCAGGGTTGATGAGTAAGAAATCATTAATGAAGATACTCATAATGATAAGACCCTAGAAGGATGAGAAAAGAACAAAGATCCTAGGAGCGTGAAAATTGAGTTTAGGTTCACTAAAATGATTAAGCTAAAATGTGAAATAAGAGCCTAATTTGAATGCTATAATAGCAACAAATGAATATATAATGAAATAAAAAAATTATACCCAAGAAATTTAGTAATAAATAATAAAAACCTAATTGTAAAGAGGGGGTAAAAATCCTTATTTGATTCATAGAGTTCTGGAGAATGCAAACAGCTGGAAAATTGGAAAATGTGAAGCACTGAGCATCACACTAGAGCACAGAAAATTGCAATCCGAGGAGATAGGCTAGACTAGGGCGCCTAGAGAGGGATAAGGGCTCTTGTGGGTGCCTTAGACCTTTTTTTGGGCTCCTGGGTCTGTGGAAATTCTAAAAAATCTCCTCCAAGGTGTCGCAAGGTATTCATTTATAGTCACCTTTGGTCACTCCAAAGTCACACTAAGACCACCGAAGTCATTGTAAACCTGCAATGAAGCATAGACCTGTAAAACCCTCAAATATACATCAAATCCTAAAAAAGAAAGATGTAAAACAAGGGGTTAAACTGTCCTCAACTATCACAATGGTGAACTTATGACTAATCACTGCACTACATCTCAGTCCCAATGTAGTTCTCTATGTGTGTGTGTAATTTTACCCCAGGCTGTTCTTGTGTGTGTTGTACTTGGAATGCTGAGAAAGTTGCTAAATGTAGAATGTAATAAATGTGCACATGGAATATAATGAACTTCCCTCCTATGAAGTGTGATGCAAAAAACCAACCATTGTGTCCCTTGTGATAGAGCTAGATGGATGGAAATGGAGCTCTTAGATGCCTTGATGGATGCAACCTTAGGTGGTAATAGATAATGATTAGTGCTTTGTCCTTTAATTTGATCACATAAATTTATATTTATATGATTCATTCACTTAAAATTTCTAATTAACCCTGAAAAGGCTAACTACCAAATAGATAAGATGCTCAAATAGCTAGAAAGGATACAAAAAGTGTGAGTAAACTATAAAGAGGACAGGTGCGCCTAGAGGGGATGAGGGTACTTGAATCTGGTGTCCTGACTGAACACCATTGTCCAGAATGACAAATTCCAAAGAGTAAAAAATTAGATTGAGAAAGTTAGGGTGTAAGAACAAAAGAAACAATAGAAAGTAAAGCAAGGTGGCAAAAGACATGGGTTAATTAGTAATTTTCTTACTTAGGAATCATATAAATAGTAGTATGTAATCAGGACTAGATAATTACCCAACGTGCATGATTTTATGTCTACACTCAAGGGATTTCACTTCTAAGATCGACAGATACCTATCCATAGATTGGTCTCACATGATTTTCAAAACCAGATATGGCACCAAGGATACCATCATGTCTAAACCTATTACTACATATAATATAGAGCCATATGTTCCCATCCCCATCAATGCTAATTACATAATATTTGATCAATAGGATCACCTAAGTGTTCAAGAAGAAAATACTCAAATTAAAGGCATATCATATCTACTACTTGACGAGTGAGGAACTAAATGTCATGGTTTTGATCCATACAAACAAATTAAAGAAAATGGTTTGGGCATATATTACTTACATAAGGAAAATTCACTTGTTCTTAATGTCCTAAAAGAAAATCCATAGGATGATGGAATTTGGAAAATGTATTTTGATGGATCAAGAAGTAGACAAAGGAAAGGAGGAGGTATGACACTTTTATCTCCTACTGGTATGAGATATTATTCTACTTTCATGTTTTAGTTTAATTGTTTTAACAACTCATCATAGTATGAATCCCTCGTCTATGGTCTGTAATGGGCAAGAAAGAAAAATTTCAAGCAGTTGCAGCCTTTTAGGGATAGTGAACTAGTTGTAAATCAAGTCAGAGGGTTGGATGCAGATAATAAATACCTACTTAGAGCTTACAATCATAGAGTATGGGACCTCCTATAAGATTTTGAAGCCTTCAATATCCATGTCATTCTAAGAAAAGAAAATGAATATGTGGATAGGTTAGCCGCAGTAGGAGAAAAATTTGACATTGCTCAAGATATCAATAAGTCTAAATTGCAGACACATACCAAAGTAGTAGTGAAGCCCATTGTACTAGAAAAAAACATTAGCAAGTGTTTGAGAATGATCAACAAATTGTCAGTTTTATCCAAGAATAAGTTGAGTTTTCATCAAGGAATCAAGAAAAAATGGAGCAACAATACAAAGACCAAATTGTCTAGCTCAGATCAAACAAATTACCCAAAGGATTAGTGACTTTGGAGTCCATCTTAAATTTTGATGATCAAATCAGAAAAGAAAAGGCAAACATGATAGTTAAATGCGAGGACTATGAACCCATATCTGTTGGCAAAGACAAATTACTTTAGATTAGCAAGGTATGCACTCCACAAGAGAAACATACACTTGTAGGCCTTTGTTAAGAATTTGTTGATGCTTTTGCATGGCTTTATGAATAGATTAGGGGTTTTGATTCTAATCTTTCCCAACACACTATTTAACTAGGCCCAATTACCAAGCCCATTAGGAAAAAAATAGAGGCCTATCAATCCACGGATTGATCCTCTTATGAAGAAAGAATTAAACAAGATGATTGAGGTAAGAATCATTTTCCCCATCAAAAAATCATCATGGGCTGTAAATCTAGTTTTAGTGTGAAAGAGAAATGGAGAAACTAGACTGTATATTGGCTTCAGAGATTTGAATAAATCATCTTTGAAGGATCATTACCCATTGCCTTCTATGGATCAAATTCTGTAAATAGTGACAGGGCTAGAAAGGTTCTCTCTCTTCGATGGCTACTCTGACTATAATTAGATAATGGTGAAAGGTGAGGATCGGTTTAAGAGAACCTTTACCACTAAGTGGAGAACCTTTTCCTATTAGAAGATTTCATTTAGTTTATCCAATGTATGGGGAATATTTCAAAGAGCCATGGATATGAAATTCAAAGGGTTGATCAATAACATTGTTCTTGTATACCTAGATGACATCACAATGTTCTCTAAGGATTCAAATGATCATCTACTTCATCTCAAGCAAGTACTTTAAAGATGCAAATAGTTTGGATTTTCTCTCAATCCTCATAAATGTATCTTCCTAGCACATGAAATTAAACTCCTTGGCCACATTGTCTTAAAATAAGGCCTTGCAACTGATCCAGAAAGAGTAAGTGACATCCTTTCATTTCCATTGCCCAGTCATAAGAAGGCATTACAAAGTTTCTTGGGAAGAATTAACTTTTTCAGGGATTTTGTTTAATTTTTTGCCAATCTTGCCAAGCCATTGAAATCCATGTTGAAGAAAAACATGCTCTTCAAGTGGACCACAGAGGGGAAGTAAAGTTTTGATGCCATCTAATAAGTAATTACATAGGCCCCAACTCTTATCAATCATGAATACACTAAGTATTTCAGCTTGTATGCCTTTGGAGACATAGACACGATATCTGTCATGCTTGTGCAACTAAAAAAAGAAGTTCAAGAGAAACCAATTGTATTATTCAGCCAGAATATTGAATATTATGAGGTGAGGTATTCATTTATTGAGAAGCATGACTTAGCCTTCATAAGAAGCTTGAAGAAATTCAGATATTTAGTGTCCAACAATAAGATCCGTTTTATGGTTTCACATGTTGGTATCAAAGTGACTAAGCTAGTCATAGGTAAGGGTTTGTGCAAGAAAATCATTTTAGAATTGTGAAATGAGGATTATGATGTTTTAGTGCTCCAACATGATCAATAAGAACCCACACATGCTCCACATATCCATTGCTAAACCTGTGACATAATACACTTTCTCCAAATAGGTCAATGTTCCCCAAGGATTGACCAAGGCCATGAGAAGGTATTCTAGACTTTAGTGTGTCCCCTTTGTGCTCATTGGTGGCACCATGTTCAGAAAAGACATAAATGGTGTATTTTTGAGGTGAGTTAGGTCAGATCATATTAACAATGTCTTACATGAGTTCCATGATATCGTGACTCGAGAAAATTTTGATCCAAGGCCAAAAAATTAAAATAATGAAGGGTGGTTATTATCGGTTGTTTTTAAAGGAAGGTTATGCATGGGTGAAAAATGTAAAATATGTGCCTTTTTCATAGGTAAGGAGATGCTGATAGCTCTTCCACTCCACCCCATCTCTGCAGATCAACCGTTCATATAATGGGAATTGAATTTTATTGGAGTAATCAATCCATATTCAAACTTGGGTCACAAGTGGATCCTCACACCCATAAATTACTTCACCAAATGGACAGAGATAGTTGTTTTGAAGGAAGAAAATGAAGCTAGTATCTTAGATTTTTATGAAGGTATTGTGACCAAATTTGGTGTTCCTTCCATAATCATATCTAATAATGCTTTGGCATTCCTTGGCACCAAAATCATAGATTGGGTTGTCAAGAATGGAATATATTTGAGCACATCTTCAACCTACTACCCCCATGGTAATGGACATGTTGAATTAACAAATAAAAACCTTTTGAGAGTTATAAGAAGGACCTTGGAGGAAAATCAAAGAACATGGCATACAAAACTGAAATCAACCTTATGAGATGATAGGATCACTCCCAAGAGATCAACTAATGGCTCATCTACGGTTTGGTATGTGAAAAAGAGGAAAAAATACCAATATCCCTTGAGTTACCAGCCCTAGAGATCATTAACAAACTATAAATGATTGAGGTAGAGGCCATGGAAATTAGATATGTAGAGCTCATGGAGTTAGAATATTTGAGGAATCAAGTCATGCATACAATGGAGTTGAACTAAGATCAAGTGAAGAAGTGTTTTGACAGGAAGGAAGTGGCTAGAAGATTTTTAGAAGGACATATTTTCCTTAAATAGGACCAAGAAAGAGCCAAACTAGGAAGGCACTCAAAGTTTGATGTTATATGGAGTGACCCCTATATTATCTTAGGATGTAAGCCGCACAATGCTTTCCAGTTGTCAAAATTGGATGGATAACAACTTATGATTCTAGTTAATGGGATCTACCTAAAACATTTCTTTTGAATCAAAGGTTCTACCTTGTACATATTAGTTTAGTTTTAGTTCCTCCAAGTGCTTTTCAACACATTATTTTCTTGGTAGTGTAGTTTCATTTCCCTAAGTTCCTTGTACATGTCATGATAGTTTCATATGGATTTTACATTTATGAGTATTTTGAAGAGGTTTCAACTGTTCGTAGGTTAATCGGTGTTGATCTAGGCCAAGTTTAGGGGAGAATTCTAAGTTTTCATATCACTTTCCAAGTTTTCAAACTTGACTCCATGCCTAGTGGATTACTTCCAAGCCATTGATATTTTATATAGTAGGCATATATCCCCACAAGTCATGAAATTGTTGTCAAAAATAACTCCTCAAGATATTTAACATCTCAAAATTCATTTTGGACATAAGCAATTTTTTTTCAAAAGGCCATAGAATATTGGAATTTAGTATTCCATAGATTGAAGGAACTTAGTGTTCTATGAGTTTTCCTAACCCATTGAATGAAGAAGTTTGAGTTTGGGACTTAGGAAGATTCTGATGGAGTCTAGGCCTTCGTAACATGAGAAAGGAGCACTACCCAAATTTGGAAAAAATTGGTGGTCTATAAGGTTGATCATAATGTCGTACAAAAAAGGATGAATTTTGTTAAGTGAAATCTATGGTACACGAAGCATAGTTGAAGCACCATGCAACAAGGAAATGAAGGATTTTAAATCAGCTAAATACAGAAAGACGTAAACACTTCTCAGTGTTTTGTGGATTTTCCCAATATAGTGTTCCATGGATGTTTAAGTCCATGAAATAGAGGAAGTAGATTTAAGGAAAGCCTTCACAGATTGAAGTGTTAGCACAAAGGTGAAGTGTAAAGAATTTTGAATTCTGCAATGGTTAATGAGAAAAGGTTTTGTAGATCATTATAGATTGGTGTCTCACAGATTTATAAATCTATGGGGACTGTAGACTCCAACAATCTACTTATGCATTTTTATTGCTAAAATTGTACTAATTATCCTCTTTCCTATCATTTCCATTATAATTATCGATTCCTGCTAATTAACTAACGTTTCCCTCTATTTTGGTCAATTAACAATGCTTTATTAATTAACTAGCCTTTATCACATTCTGGATGCCAATTAACAACACTTCGCTAGTTAGAATCCTCTTGTAATTGATTAATTAACTATTATGAGTAAATTAAGCCTTTTTAACAATATATTTAATCAATAAACCCTTTTATTGGCTAAAACCCTCTTTCAAATGCTTCAAATCATATCAAATTCCTCCTAAATCACTTCCAAATAGCCTAAAAAGGTTATTCCAGCCTATTAATTAATCCTAGTTGATTAATTAAATCATCTCCAACTCCCATGAGTTACTATTCACTTGTTAATTCTTCTAAGTAAGCTTAACAAGTCTAAATCTGCTTTACCCTTTATTCCACATTCATTGGGATTTAAGTTTCTCCCAAAAGGGAAAGCTATATAAAGGACCTTCCTACATCCTTCACACCTTACACCTTTACAAACACCACACTTTGATTAGTGATTTATACAAGTTTATGATAAGAGCATTCTCCATTATTTGGAATAACTACTTCATCTTTGCATCCATTCTCTCATTGTTGAGTAGAAAGGAAGATCTGAGTATGACCTTGTAGCCATTTCTTGGTGAGACCCTTCCCTCTCTTTGGAGATCAACACAAATTTGATTACTCATGATCTAAAGAGGCTCATGTTTATAAGTAACCATACATTAAAAGAGTAGGAATGGTTAGCAATACGTGATTTAATTCATGTTTATGCAAGATAGCTAATTTCCTTTAAACTCTTATCATGATGTTAATGGCAGATTTAGCTTTACTTTAAGACTACTAGGTGTTATTTTATTTTAATTAGCATAGAAAGTTTAACATGTACACATTTGGCATGCCCGCTGGGACTTACTCCATTGTCCTTTGCATTTAATTTCAAGTTTTTTAGATTAGTTTCAAAATTTGGTTACTAACCCTCCTTTTAGCTATTTTAGATAAATGGTGTTTCTTAACTAGATTAGCTGAGTTTGTTTTGTTTTTTTCCTCTTGTAAGCTATGAAAGAGGTGAGGTACTACCAAATTTGGATCAAATTGACAAAGTTTTGAGCTTTTTGACATTTTTTCTTGTTAAATCCCAAGTTTTTGTGGTCACACATGTGCCTTGCACTAGCGATAAGAACCCTTGCACTACTTATTTGAAGATTTTGCTACTGTAAAATTCCATGTACTACTATTGTTAATCTTGCGCTACCACTTAACATGGTTGTGCTAGTGCTTCTCGGCCTACATTTTTGATCAACTAAATTTTTTGTTTCTCTGTGTATGGCATGCGCTACTGCATTATAGGCTTGCGCTAATGCTTACCTGGCTTGCACTACTGACTCTCTTCCTACGCTAGTGCTTAACTATTCTGTGTTTTTGTCTCAGACCTACATTTTTAACATTACCCTTGCATTAGTGTGAGCTTCCTTGTGATAGTAGGATTATCCTTGTACTACTACTTAGATCCATGCACTACTGCTACATAGGCTTGCACTAACGCTCTATGTTAATATTTGGCTCGATTTTTAAGGTTTCCTGATTTTAAATTTTGATGTATGTTGTTGTTTGACATGTTTTCTAACTCTGTTTGGTAGGTTTTTACATTTATAATCAGATTTCTAACATGTTGTCAAGATTTAATGAATGTAATGTTTCCATGCTTTGATTAAGTTAGACTAAATTTTGTGTATACTCTTCTCTTGCACCTTAGGGTGATCTTGATAATCAAAAGCATTTAGTTCTCTAACATTTGGTTCATTGGAAACTTATTCTTTAATTTTTGCTTAATGGAATGAAAAATTTACCAAAAATTGTTGTAAGTACATTTGATTTAAGAGTTTTCATTTTCATTTATCTAGTTGAATCAAATTATTGTGTATGCTCTTCTCTTGCATCCTTGGATGAGCTTGAGAATCAAAAGAAACTTCGGTCCAATTTCTTTTAGAAAATACTAAATGTTTTGTGTGTAGGACCTAATGCTTTTTAAAGACTTGAGATATAAACAAACTCTAACTACACATGTGTTACATGTTTCCAATGGTGTGCTAAACCAAATTTTAATCAAAAGATAAAAAACACACTACTTTATACAACACACTATATTTGCAGGTTTCAGTTAAGAGCTACAGATTGCCCGCTTTAAACTGGGGGAAGTATCTTGGCATAAGCCATAAAAAATATTATGAGGATTACCCCAAGAACCCCAAAGTAGTCCACACCTTGAGATAACCGGTGGACAAAATGCGAAGTGCCCCACTACCCACTCGACTAGTTGGAAACCTTTGTGAGAAAAGATTCATGTTTTCCATATGGGGCCATGTTCATTAATTTGATTGTAGGGTAATGGTATATTATCGATAAGATATTATAGAAATAAGTACCTCATTTAGGAAATAATTTGTGAGTTTGTGAACAAAATCTTAGGAAACCACTTGGCCAAATTGACTTTATCTATCATGTCTTAAAAATATCTCACAAGAAAAAAATTCTTTAGAGTCAAAACCTTGTTATTTGAACAAGGGGAGAGTTCATTGAAGTTTGAGCCACCTGTTATTCATCACGAAACTTACAAGGCATCACTTTGTCCTAGTTTCCAACTTTTCCTAAGACACGGTGAAACTCTACCAAAGTTAAGATAAGTATTTTTCACCACCACTTGGTCTAGTCCTTTGTTTTCTTTTTGCCCATTTGGGAAAAAAGAAAGAATACACATGCGGATACTGCTAGAAATAATTATGTCCACCACTTTTATATTCTACTCACATGAATAGGTTGCAATTCCAGAATGTGAGTGTTGAAAGTGTGAATGGTATGCCTTCATGTTCTAATAGGCCCTTTGTCTCACACCCATATTGAGAATCATTATCATTGTAGCTAAGTTTCATTATCATTGAATTCCTTTGAGTTGTTATGTTGCCCACATTATATCAATATAGTTGTGATACTTACATCTTGTTTCTTTGGCGAAACTTGATCTATGTCTCTAAGTTGTATTGTTACGCTACTCACATAAAAAACAAATTCTTGATATACTTATACTTAGTTTTGATCCCAAAATTATATTGAGTTTATGGAAAGTGTATTTGTTACACTGCTCACATTGTGGTAACATAATTTTGATACTAAAATATTGCTTTGTCTACGAAGATTTATTAACGTGTTCAAATAGTGTTATTGCACTTCTCGCATTTGTAGCCTTCAGTTTCAAAGACATGGACTTTGTTTTTGTCTAAAATTGTTTAAGTATAATTTATTTGAAGATCACATCAAAACCTTCTTAGTATTTAGGTCTTATTTATTATAAACTTGACCTAAGTGTTGATATTGTGTTGTCGTTATTTGCACCAAACCTATATTTGAGAAACATAGGAAGTAACTATTCTTGTGATTGGATCATAGTATTATACTTGATTCTTTTATCCTTGGTACTTATTGCTATACGGTACCTTGTCAGCATGTCATTATTTATTATTTGATGTCCATGGTTCATATTGCCTTGATCCTTTCGATTTATTGCCATTTATTATTTGAAATTCTTTGTGACGATTTGACGTCGTAACACTATTTAGTTTTTTCTAGGGTCCATTTTTAATCAACCTTAGTGAAAACTTTCTTATTATTCCTCCTATCACAAGGATGGGGCATAAAAAATTAGGGTCAAACCCCTTTGTAAATGACAAGATAAACCCACTTTTTGAAGACAACACCATGGTTGATCATAGTGGTGGTGAGTAGAATTCTCCTTGGATGGAATTTGAATTTAGTCCCACCCAAATAGACAACTTATTGCTTCAAAATAGACATGATGTTCTTATACGTGTCATTGAATTGGGGGCCAAGTTTCTACCCACGTTTGATCCCTCTCTCCTTTCCAACATGGTTCATGGAGAGGAAGAAGTAGAACATCCTCTAAGTAACATTAATGAAATCTTAAACCCAGGACATACTTCTACATCTGGCCTATGAAATGAGGAAGAAGCGCATTCTCAAAATGATGGAGGATAACACATCCACGTTTTCAAAATTCATTGCGAGGACCAGGAAGAACATGCTAATAATGAACAACCTCCTCCTCGTGAGAACCAAAAAGTGATACCAACCTAAGAGGTTACCTTAGAACACCAAATACAAGCTCTTTCTCACCAATTAGAAAGCTTGGATTCACATGTTAATAAGGAACCAACGAAGACTCCTAGAACAGAAAAACCTAGAGCTTCATATCATGAGTTCTATACCAAAACTCCCCATCAGGAAAAACGTAAAGATTCATATGAGGAGTTATACACATACAATAAAGGTGGTGAAACAACTAGAATTAACTACTTATATAGGCCAACACCACCTATATAGGGGAAAATCTTTGACCAAGAGTGGTTATCCATGAATAACGCCCTTACTGCTTTACAAGAAGGAAATGTAGGCCATAGTAAAAAGTATCAGTTTGAGGAGATATTCCCATATCCATTCGAAAGGGATATGTTTCAAGTACATTTTCCTTGTCAATTTGATTGTACCAAGTTTAAAAAATACAAGGGAAAAGGTGATCCAAGATACCACATTAAATACTTTTACATGACATGTTAAGAGGTCACTTTTAGTGATAATTATCTCATTCACCTTTACCCACGGAGTCTAGGGGGGTCAAGCACTCAAATGGTTTTTACATATACCTAAAGGGTCAATTTCTACATGTCCAGAATTAGCATAACACTTTGTGTGTCACTTCTCCTTTAACATGGAAAATGACATTACCATGATAGATTTGTGCAATGCAAAACAACAGAACAATGAAAGCTTCACTAGTTTCTTACAAATATGGCGAGGGTTAGCTAGTTGCTTCCCTTGATCCATATCAGAGAAACAACTGGTCAACATATTTGTACCTAACTTACACCCCAAGATTACTTTCCACTTGCAGATGCATTGTGGAAACACATTTGAAGAGGTCATAGAAAAAGGTAGTCAAATTGAAAAAGCATTGTTAGCAAAAGGGACTTTAAAACCCTTCTCACGTGATAATCACTATTCAAAGCCTAACAAAAACCAAAGTTCATTTCAAAAAAGAACAATAACGTCATAGGTGACGGTATAACAGACTCTAAATGAGTGCATGTTTTTCAAAACCATGCTCCTTTGAAACTTGCTAAGGGACCTCCGACCCCTGAGTACAAATGTCATGCTTTCACCCCTCTATCTAACTCTATGTCATTGATATTAAAATAGTTAGAGGCGATCAACATGGTTAAATACCTAGAAACTATACCCTATGGAGATGATGTCATCATGGTTTAGAGAAAATGAATATTGTGGGTTTCATCATGTCAGGGGTCACAAAATTGATAAGTGTTTGAAGTTGAAACACTTCATCTAGGAATTAATTGATAGTGGTGATGTGGAAATGGATTCCTCTGCCCCTAGTAAATCTACCAATGCAAACTTGGGAATTTACAAAGAACCTTTCCCAAAGCATAACAAAGGAAAGGAAAATTTAGATCAAGGACAATCATCCCAAACCAAAAATGCCAACTATGTTGCAAAATAAAATAATTCTTTTGATGCCCTAATTAGTTGTGTTAACCCACCTTTTGAGTATATCAACACCCTTAAGATTAAAATGAAGGAGTGTGCCATGGAAATGTGATGTGCTCACCTTGTTATCTCAGAACCTCCTCAATCTACCCCTCAAGACACTCATTATGATGTTTTAGAGAAACTTGAGAAAACTACTGCTAAGATTTCGATCTTAGATATTCTCAAAATATCTAATGTTCACAAGGAAATCCTTTGTAAAACATTATAGGGGTCAGGAGTGTCAGTTGATATTGACCCTACACACTTCCAAGCCATGGTCACGTAGATTTCTCCAATGGAGCACATAACCTTTAGTCATGAAGAGATTCTTGAAGAGGATCCTACCCATAACTTACCCTTACATATTGAGGTCATTATCAATCGTAAGAAGATTACAAGGGTGCTTTTGGATAGAAGATTGGGCTTGAAATTTTTTACTTTGAAACTAGTTTGAAAAATAGGTTACACTGAGACTAATCTAGAAACTAAGGTCATTACCATCAAGTCTTATGAAAATGAAGAACAAAAATAAACTAGAATGATCACTTTCTTGTTGGGAGGAGGGCCCACTACTCATGATACTAAGTTCCTTGTTTTAGAATTAGAGCTTCCTTACAACATACTACTCAGTAACCCATGGATTCATGCCATGCAAGATGTACCTTCTACATATCATCAACATTTGAAGTTATATCATGAAGGAAAAACCATTACTATTTAGGGGGATCCTCAACCCTTTTCTCATTCTAGAGCATTGTTGGGTTATTTTCCCACCACTTATGAATGCCCTTCTATAGAGATGGTCATTCCAATTCAATCAAGGCTCTTGCCTCATGCAGTTGATCCAGATACCTTGTCTTCTAATGATAATGGTGTTTCATACATCAGAACTCTCCCTTTGCTTCATGGGGGATGAAATTTGTTGCAAATGGCTGTGGAGAGTATGATCTCCAACAGGACCTTTTAGTCTCTAAATTCCCTCTATCACCCAAGACATGGGGGAGGCCTAGCTACAAATATCAATGACCATCGAGAACATTGTAACATCGACACTTTTACTCATGGTGGTCTATTAGTAGATGAGAATTTACTTAATAATATTGTATCCCAACCTTCAGATGATGAGAATGGCTCCATGTTATCAATCACCCAAGTATGTTATCCCAAATAAAATGATGTATGCTATGGGATACAAAGGATATAGCTATGACATAAATGAACAAGGTATGCGGGAAGTTCTTCCAATACCACATCACAAGGTTTGTAAGTATGGTATTGGTATCTGACCATATGGGCAATCCTCCAGAGGTTGAAACAACCTCTTTTAAATGAGAAGATAGTTCATCTGATTATGAAAGTGAAACAGATTCCCAGTGTAGTCTTTACGAAGACCTTGCCTCTATGAACTTATTTTCTGACATGGCTATATTAACCATATCCCCTACATTCCTTGAGTTAAATCTTGTTTATCCTTCCCTTTTCCATTGGGACCAACAACAACATGTACCAATCGATCTCTTTGAAAATGATGAAGCAATTGGTGAGTTTATGGGTCTTCATGATGACATTCTAGTTGGTGATCATAAGAAGGGATTCTCCATTAATCTTGATGCATGTGCATACTTTAGGGAGGAGGCTGAGCTTCATGGTCATAAAAATCAAAAGAAAAACAAGGGAAAGATATCCTTAGAGAAGCCTTGTAAAAAGAAAAATTCCAAGTCCTATAGTGAAAACCTCTTTGAGGCACTTGCGGATAAACAAATAGAAAAATCACTTAACATGAAAAGTGACCATGCTAAAGATGAAAATCTCATTAAGATGTACTTAGAAGAAGATCTCAATCTCCCCCCTGATCCTACACGTATGGAGGAAGAATCCAAGTTGCTTGTGGAGAAGACCATTGATGTAAACATTGGTATAGAGGAAATATCTAGAATGGTCAAGTTGGGAGCTTTGCTCTCAGCCCAAGAACAAAAGACCTTTGTGTTGCTTTTGCATGAATTTTCAAATATCTTTGCTTGGTCCTACGTGGACATGATAGGGTTAGATTTAACATTAGTAGTGCATAACCAAGTTATACATGAACAGGCAAAGCCTATAAAACATAAGCTCAAAAAGATGCATCCTCACATCATATTATTGGTAAAAGAAGGTCTGGAGAACTTATTGGCAGTAGGATTCATCAGTCATATTGATTATATAGAGTAGATTTCAAACATAGTCCTTGTATAGAAGAAACCTATCGATATTAAAATATGTACAGATTTCAGAGATATAAATAAATCTTGTCCTAAGGATGACTTCCCTCTTCCTAACATTGACATGATTGTTGACTCAACAACTAGTTATGAAACTCTATCACTCATGGATGTATTTTCAAGGTATAATCAGATTAAAATTGTATGAGGAAGATCAACACAAGAAAAATTTTACAACCCCATGGGGGACATTTTGCTATCAATTCATGCCCTTCGGCCTCAAGAATGTAGGCACAACATATCAACGGGCTATGACTATCATCTTTCACGATATGCTCAATGACATAATGGAAGACTATGTGGATGACATCTTGGGTAAATCCAAGACTAGAGAAGATCACCCAGCTATCTTATGATGCATCTTTCATCATCTTAGAGATTATAAGGTCAGACTCAACCCAAAGAAGTGTGTCTTTAGCGTGCTATCAGGAAAAATTTAGGTTTTATTGTTTCAAGGAGAGGAATTGAAGTAGATCATTTAAAGGTTACTACCATAACAGAAATGCCTCCTCCTAAAAATATCAAACAACTACGCAGCTTGCAAGGGAAGATTCAATCAATCAAAAGATTCATCTCCCAACTCGTAGACAAGTGCCACTCATTTACACATCTTCTAAAGAAAGATGTTGACTTTCATTGGAGTCTAAAACAACATCAAGCATTTGCTTTTCTTAAGCAATATATTTCAAAACCTCTTGTTCAAATTCTACCTATTGCTGGAGAACCACTGCTACTGTACATTTCTACTCCTCAATTTGCAATTGGTGCACTGTTGGCCCAATATGATATAGAGTAGAAAGAAAAATATGTTTACTACCTTATTCGTACATTGATTACTTACGAGATCAACTACATGCATATTGAGAAGTCTTGGTTGGCCGTCATTATTGATTTTAAAAAAATTCGTCATTATTTGTTGAATAATAAGATCAAGCTCATCTCAAAAGTGGACCCATTGTAATACTTGTTATCAAAACCTGGAACTTATAGGAAGGATGGCCAATTGGATCATCCTACTTAGTGAATTTTATATTGAGTATGTCCATCAAAAATTACTTAAAGGGCAGGTGATGGTGGATCAACTAGTTGAAGCCCCTTTTCTAGGTACTAAACCATTGAGTCTAGAACTTCCAGATGCTTCTATAATGTACCTTTAGGATTCCATTACATGGAAGCTATACTTTGATGGATCCTTTACATTTCATGGTTCAGGTGCAGGAGTTGTGCTTGATCACCCCTCAGGATATTTGATTCCTCAAGCATTTTGACTTGGTTTCCCATGCACAAATAATATAGCAAAATATGAAGCCCTTATTTAGGGATGAAAATAATATCAAGTGGGACAAGTATCAGACAAGATCAATGTAATAGGTGATTCCATGTTAATCATCAAACAAGTTAATGATGAGTACAAGGTTAAGGATGAAAAACTTATTCCTTACAAGAAACTGGTTGATACTCTGAAAGGATTTCTTTGAGAAAATTACATTCGAGTAGATACCTAGAGGATAAAATCAAAAGAGAATGTTATGGCTACAGTTGGGTCTATGTTACTACATCCCACCTAGAAAAAATGATATGCCATTCTTTGAGAACATCTACGAAACACCAGCATATGACATGTCAGAGTCCTATTTGGTATGTGAAGTTCTTAGTCCCTTATCCCCTTCGTACCTTGACATATACAATTACCTTCATTATGGAACTTTCCCTATTTACATTTCCCATTCTGAGAAAAGAAACCTTATCTAGCACATAGCCTGCTACACCTTACTTGGCGTAACTCTCTACTGTAGAGGCTATGACAGGAATCTGTTATGTTGTCTTAACTCAAACGAATCTATCTTAGCGGTTAAGGAGATGCATGAAGGTATATGCAGAGCCCATATAAGTGGGATAGTCTTGGCTAAAAATATATTGAGAGTAGGCTATTATTGGCCTATCATGGAGACTGATTGTTGCAAGTACGTAAAGAAAGGTTTGTTATGTCAGAAATATGGCAACTTGATACATGCCCTGACACAATCGCTGCAGCCTATTACCACACCATGGCCTTTTTCAAAGTGGGGACTCAATCTCATCGGTAAGCTTACCCCTACATCCTTTGATGGCCATATGTTCATTATTACTACCACTGAGTACTTCACAAAGTGGGTAGAGGTTGTTCCTCTCACCTATGTCACTGGTGCACAGATATCCAAATTTATAATGAACCATATCATTTTCTGGTATGACAATGGTAAGTCATTCAAGAACAAAATTGTGAAGGAGTTGTGTCAACACTTTCAAATATGACTCAATTATTCAACCCCCTATTACCCTCAAGGTAATGGACAGGTTGAAGCCTCAAATAAAACCCTTTTTCATATTATGGAGAAGATGATGAATAAAATTGGTTGTAATTGGCATTTACATAGTCATCCTGCCCTTTGGGATTACATAACATCCATCCACACCCCTACTGGTGTTACTCCATATTCCCTAGTTTTTGGCACATAAGTGGTATTACCCCTTGAGATCGAGCTCCCCTCTTTGCGCATAGAGCTAAGAGATTACTTGGATAAAGAGGAGGACTACAGAGTGGCTCAGACTAGCAGAGCTAGAGCTATTGGATGAGAAGTGCCTTCATTCCCTTGATCACCTCAAAGTGTATCAGAATCAAGTGCATTGAGGTTATAACAAAATAATGATACCTCACCAATTTGAGGTAGGAGACCTTGTTCTAGAGGAAAATTAGTTCAATACCACCAAGGATCATGAAAAGAAAGGTAAGTTTGAGCCTAACTAGTTAGGACCATATGTTGTGGTCACTAAATTTGGTTTAGGTGCATACAAGCTTGTTGACTCTGATGGTGATGAACTTAGGGAACCCATGAATGCCATGCATCTCAAGCATTTCTATGCTTAAGTATGGGGTCCCTCAAATATTAGAAAGTCAATAAAAAAAATTATAAAATCAGAAAAAGTAAAGAGAAATCAATGCATCCAAGTTTTTAAGCCACAAAATTGTGGCACTTTGGAAAATTCCTTTGGTGAAATCCAGTTTTCGACGCCATTAAAGGGTCCGTTTTTCACAACCATCTCATAGCTAGGATTACGATGGCTTTATCCTAAGCTAGTCTTTACCCGTGTCTGAGAAAATTTTGAGCCTATCCTTGTTGGCCTTGATCTAACTAATCCTACTTTTGTATGAAAATATTTTCCTTTGTACATTCCCATATAATGTTGGGGGAAACCTGACATCGTCACTTCTTGCACATACGCATGGAATTCTTCCCGTGTACATCCCATTTATCATTGGGGGCATCCACCTTTTTTCTTGCACATAGCTTTGGAAAACTTCTAGAAAATCGTAAAAACATTCATATAACTTTTGAAAATCCCAAAACATTCAAATGTGTTTAGTTGGAAAAATAAAAACATTCAAATACATCTCATAGAAAACTCAAAAAACAATATAACATTGTCTCAAGATAATACCAAAAACAACGTAAAACATTTCAAAACTATCCTGAAAAAATAAAGTAGTAGTTTTCTTACTTTAGTTATTTGTTTGTACATAGTTTTGTTGGTTTTCCTTTTCATATTGTGTGCTTTAAATTGGATTCATTTTCTTAATTAGATTAAGTGTTACTTTAATCTTTTGTGGAGTTCATTGGGTTCATTTTTATCTTGCATGCTTGTATATAGTTGTGTTGTTTTGATTAGATTTGATTAACTTGTGTTTGTCTTGTTTGCTTGTACAGTTTGTTATCATTTCATCATCAGTATCATCTATCATCACATCTAAACATCATCACATATCAATAAATGCTAAGATACATCATCATACAAATGAAAATTAAACATGTATGCTAAGCTAACATCATATAATATCATCAAAGAGGGGAAAGAGGGATTATCTTTATCCCCCCTCCCCCCCCCACATCATAGACCATAATAAAAACATGGGCTAAACATGTTATCTCATAAAACACAAAATGTGATAAAATAAACATAATCCATCATCATCATATATCCATATAAATATCAATTTCCATGTACAAAATAATGTGTCTCGATATACATCAGATACAATAAGCCATCATGGGCATGGATAAAAAATGTGCCTTCATCTCGAGGCATAATAAAAAACAATACATATACATACATGCTGATCAAAATTGTTCCTTCATCAACGAGGCATACATCAAAAAAATACATTAGTAAATAAAGATTAATGGATGACTCTCACCAATGCTAGGACTCCTGGCCTGTGACTCAGGTAGGAGGCAATCTGTTGTGGGTGGTGATCTATACTGTGGTAGACCTATATGGCTTGTGTAGATCTCGATCTTGGACCTACTACCTATAATTGTTATAAGGGGCTTCCCTATCTGTCCCTCTAGAATAACTCACATGATATAGAGCCATTGTAATGAGCTAGCCTCACTGAAGATAGTATGGCCAAATCATTGCTAGATCTCCAGCCCATGATCTAATTACGCATGTAAAGAGCATCACGCTCTCCTGTAATGGGATATGTCCACCCTAAGGTGTCCTAAGTTACTCTCCGTACTATGGCCTGATCTCTCTCAGTAGCTCTGGCCTGGTCTCTCTAAGTCTACCTAATCTAACTTGGCCTATGAAGCTATATACTGTGATAATGCATGCTATCTCAGTCCTACTCTCCATGTCTTCTGACCTATAACATTATTGCCACTAATGGCCCATCTACCCTTGGAATGTAATTAGTGACCAGGACTATATCTAGGAGTGATCTCTTGTGGTGATCTAGGTGTGATACCTCCATCCTCCACCTATTAAATATGTATGGGGTGATCCCCCACATCATCCCATCCATCTCCACCATCCCACTTGCTGCAGATATGAGACTCAGCTACTTGAGGTGGTGAAGTGGAATGATCACCACAATGGCACCTATTGTGTATATACACCCTATATGACCTGTGTATGTATAATGGAGCACCTGTTGTACCTATACATGGAGGCATGCTACTGTGGAGGAATATGGCTACCTATGGGGGAGGACCTTGTGGAGTGGCACCTGTATCTATGGACCCTGGCCCTGGGCCTGTAAAGTTGCTCCTTGGCCTCTATACTGTCCTAATCTTGGCCCTTAATCTCTTAGAGCCTATCCCTGTAAACCATGTGCTACTATAGCTATACCTACCTCTATCATGGCCTAAGGGATCAATAATGTGTAGAAGAAGTATTGTGGCATACTAGGCCCCATAATCTATCATAGTACCTGAGGGTCTACCACCTGTGGCTGTGAAATCCATCATTGTGGTATGACATAATTGTAGCTATCATAAGCTCGCCACAGTCTAATCCATGGCCCAAAATCAAATGTCTCACATGTCCTACGCATACCACATCTCATCTCCCAGTATGCCCTGGATATGGCCAAGATTTCATTGTACCTAGTCAAAATGGTACCACTCTCTGATGTGACTCCGACTACCAATAATAAAGTGATCCACCTTTGCAGTGTTGAGCTCTATGTCATCATCATGCCATTGATACAATCGGTAGGGCCACCAAGTAATCATACAGAGATGCAGATCATCAAAGGCAAACATCTATAATATGTAAATGTATCACCCATGTGTGATGCTAAACATCCTTGCCCAATGGCTCCCATCCCATATAGAAAGGCTCATCTGCAACCCGGACTCACACTACTCCTAATGGGTGCCCTATCGCAATATGATCCCATGCCCAAATCTATAACAATGTGGCTAGTCCTAAGGTTCTCCTCTGGTCTCGGTAGGAAATCAAATGCATATCCCAATATCAAGTGGGATAAGATACACTAGCCCTAGCAGAATACCTCTCCATCTATCAGCCTATGCACTACTCTCGTCAAACCAAGTGGGAAGTGTGTGCAAATCTTGTCAAGTAGCAACTAGCCACTGACAAGAGCCATCAATTAAACCGGTATCTGTGTAATATGTTGATCCTAGAAGCAAGCATAAAGATCTATGGCCTTACACTTCTGGGGTATGTCCCGACACAAAAATATGTCCCAAATGTTAGCTAGGATCTAGCCATAATCCCCTTCATATTCCACCAAGATGCCTTGAATCGGCACTCTAAGGATCTGCCAAACATCCTCTATGGTCACAAATCATCTTTCTTGTCAGTTGACAATCTGAAAATATGGCTCTCACTTGCCATGCCACCTCTCTGCTAAGGCAATTAGGAGGGCGTGATCTAGTGTAATGTGAGGGTATCTGTGTAATATAGGTGAGACAAACATGGTGGCAGTGATAATAGAAATCTAATCATTTCTTCTCAACGTCATGAAATGTCTGCTCATAGGCTCTAAGGCGCCCATGTCACTCGTGCACATCTACATTACGTAATTTCACCTACAAAATTACACAAAGCCACTTGATTAACATCATTTCTTCTGATAAACATCTTCCTAAGGTGTTCTACTTGATTCTACATTCTTCTATTCATTCCTAAGTTTTTCACAAACTTTGAATTTTCTTCTAAAATTTTCCTAAGGCACAAAAGTTACACTAGCACAAGCATATTTGCGCTAGCACACCCATTTTGGCATTAGCACAAGCTTGCCTAGCACATATTGTGCACTAACTCCCTCATTTTTTAGTGCAAGCTACACTAGTGCACCCATTTTCCCACTAACTTGCTCTATGTTGTGAGTAACACAACTAACCCTAGCCTAAAAACTAGTTTTGTACAGCTAACACACCGCTTTGTGTTAGTGCATGCACCCATTGTGCTAGCGAGCACCCTTCACACTAGCGTGCCCTAGGGCTTGTGGCTAAGATGAACCTGTGTTTTTTCCCTAGCTAAAAATTGTCATAAATACACTTGAAAAGTTTAAAAAAAATTTTGTGTACCTAGTGTAGGGTCCGCATGGGAGGCCTCCTAAACTCTCAAACTTGATCCACACAGTGTTTCTGATTATGAATCAATGCCATCTCTCTCCAATGTTAGAGAAAAAATTTCTTCAAATCTCAAAAGGGTATAATAACAAATAACTCTCTACAATGGATTTTACTCTACTTGGCCTACTATATGTAGTTGTTTTGCCCTCATTCATCATTTTTGTCACCTCTCGAGGGGCTAGATGACCACATGATTCTTCTATATTCTTCTATAACTCGTCGTAATGATTATTTTTATTAAATATTCATTTTTCATCATTTTTTCGCTACATTAGGGCATGTTTTTGCTTCCCGGTGACCCTTTCTACTACCTAGGGCATATTTTTGCTTCCCAGTGCATTTTTTGGCAATAGTCCACATGATATTTTTATTCTTCTAGATCATTTTCTTCCTAAAAATAAAAAATCCAATAAAAATGGTAAAAATCATTCAAAAAATCCAAAAAAATTGGTAAAAATCATTCAAAAAATCCAGAACAATTAGTAAAAATAAAAAAATCTAAAACATTTGTAAAATTCATTTTTTTCAAAATTTGGTAAAAAGCATGCACGCAGTTGAAGCCTGTATCAGATGCATTGTCCTCAAACATTGAAATTTTTCCTACAAAACATATTTCTTTGGTCCTCATTTGTTCTCGCAAATAACTCATGGATCATATGGATCTATCTCCATTAACAAAGCTAGTTTTCTTACTATGTATATACTCCTTGCACAAATGAGTTGCTTAGTACTATTTTATAGTGGATGATTTCTTTTTCATTGGACCCTTGTGTCCTTTGTGTATTCCCCTCACATGTATCCTTTCTTGGGGTACCATTTTTAACCCTTGTCGTTAACGCGAAACATTTGGGAACTGAAGCTTGATAACAAAAACATTGGTGCAACTGTCTTAAACATTGTTTGTTTGAGTATGTGTGTTTGTACTTATTTCCCTATCAGGTTAGCTTGTTTACTTTCTCGTATTGTATTATGTTATGTATGTTGCATTGAGTTAGTGTTTTAGAAATGAACAAATGTTAGTATTATAGCTTTTCATGTTATTTTACACTTTTTTTGTATGTGTATATTTTAATAAGAGCCGATGATGTAGATCATATGAGAAAAGTGATGAAACAAAGTTGTTTATTAAACGAGATGGATGCAAAATCTATTTCCATATTCTTCATTATCATGTCTTATCACTATCAATTTTTCTTCCAAAACACCTGGGGAAATAGGGATCATTTTATCCCCCCTCCCCCACCTTGTTTCTTTTATCCTTTTCCTTCATATTTTCGATCATCGATCAACCTTTTCTATCACCCCATCAATAATCAAGGGGGAATCCTTCATTCTACTAATTTTTCTTCAAAATTTACTTGTGTATACTTGTCTACTATCTTTGAAGTGGCATCAATTACGCCACCCCAAAGAGGGGAAAATATAGACACCTAAAATCCACTTACGCAATTTTATTGGCTAAAATTGCACTAACTATCCTCTTTCCTATCATTTCCATTATAATTAGTGATTTCCCACTAATTTACTAACGTTTCCATCTATTTTGGTCAATTAACAACACTTCATTAATTAACTAGCCTTTATCACATTCTGGATGCCAATTAATGACACTTCATTAGTTATAATCCTCTTCATAATTGATTAATTAACTATTATGAGTTAATTAATCCTTTTTAACAATGCATTTAATCAATAAACCCTTTTATTGGCTAAATCCCTCTTTCAAATGCTTCAAATCATATCAAATTCCTCCTAAATCACTTCCAAATAGCCTAAAAAGCTTATTCTAGCCTATTAATTAATCCTAGTTGATTAATTAAATCATCTCCAACTCCCATGAGTTTCTAATCACTTGTTAATTCCTCTAATCAAGCTTAACAAGTCTAAATCTACTTTATCCTTTATCCCACATTCATTGGGATTCAAGCTTTTCCCAAATGGAAAAGCTATATAAAGGACCAAGCTCCTTCCTTCACACCTTACACCATTACTTTTGCTTAGTGATTATCATACAATCTTATGATAAGATCCTTCTCCATTATTTGGAATAGTTACTTCATCTTTGCATCCATTTTCTCATTTTTGAGTAGAAAGGAAGATCTAAGTATGGCCTTGTAGCCATTTCTTGGTGAGATCCTTCCCTCTCTTTGGAGATCAAACACATAGATTTGATTACTCATGATCTAAAGAGGCTCATGTTTATAAGTAATCATACATTAATAGAGTAGGAATGGTTAGCATTAGGTGATTTAATTCATGTTTATGCAATATATTTGGTGCATCACCTTATTTCATTTTGCAACATTTTCCCCCTTTTATCTCCCTGGTCCTTGTGGATTTGTAGTTTAGATTTAGTTTTTTTGCATTTTGAAGTTGTAGGTTAGTTTGTAGTAGGCTAAAATAGAAGGAACCAACCTTCTCAAGAGGTTTGTCTCACTTAGCAAGGTCCCACACTTGGAGACATTCCCATGGTAAACAAAAGTTCTAATGCTCATTAATGATCATTCAGAGGGTGTAACTTTTATGTATTAACATTTCCTTCGTATCTCCTTGAAACCTTAGATGAGATTGGCTGAATCTTAGAATGAAGCGTCAATCTTGTTGAATCTATATGATCAATTAGATGTGGATGCTCCAAAAAAATTTCTGAATGGAAGCAAATTTTATCTATGAGCAATGCAAATGAATGGTTAAATTGATTGATATATTCTTGATTAAATGGACAGTGCAACGATGTGTAAAATTGAATGAAAATTTGACACAATAACAATGTAGATTGTTAAGCTTCTAAAGATGATAAATGGAGAGGAATGAGAGTTTATTTATAGTTAAGGGAAGGGAACCCTAGATCCTTTATTTGTATGATTGATTTTCTAATATGAGGTTGACTAAAACATGATTGGAATGATTTGTTTGAGTTTCTAATTTTATTAACAAGATAAACTACTGATTTGAGCTTGATTGAGTGAGTTGTCATTAATTTTGGAAAATGTGGCATATCTTTTGAATATTTCAAAGCTTAGTTTTGAATTAATATTTCATGTATTTTGTTTTATTCACCAAGAAAGTGACGTGATTTTTATCTTGGAGATAGTTTTTCTTTAATTTGGAAAGCAATGATTCAAGCGATATGTTTTAGTTAACTCAAATCTATGATTTGATTTAATTTAAACTTGTCATCTTGAATATAATTAATTATTTTTAGCCTTATCCCTGATTTGACCTGCTTTAGTTAGCTTGAGATGTCAACTAATGAGGTAGAAACAAGTTGGAGACGAGATAAAAATCGATAGGTGGATGTTTTTATAATTATTGTGATATTAAATTAGCTAATAGGGTAGGGGATGAATAAAATGAGTGATAGGATTAATTAATTAATTCTAGGAGTGATATATGGATGTAATAGGGTCCATAGTGTGAATATTTCATAATTCGAGACTATGTTTAAGAGAAAGATATAATTCAGGAAGTTGTGGGGAAGATAAAAGTTTATTTGGGACACTGCCATAGAAAATCATTAAGGGTTGTAAAATAGTGAAATATATCAAAAGTGGTTGTAACAAGTCAAAAATGGTCATAATGTGTCATGAAGTAATTATGGGATGATTTCAAAGGTTTAGAATGCATGATAGTATTTTTTAGAGTGTCTACATTTTCCCCTCTTTAAAGTGTTATTACAAAATAATAGCGCTTTAAAGATAGTAGATGTGTGTAGATCAGTGAAAAATGATGAAGAAGTGTGGTGGACTGCCTAATTTTCCCCATTGAAACATTTAGATACCCCATCAAGTCTTGATTGTGCTAATGCAGTGCCCCCTTAAGCATATGGGTGACATGATAAAGAAGTGGAAAGTCACTTAATAGGATGAATAAGAGAATACCATGGGAGATATAAACAAAATGGGTCTTGAAAATGAGAGATGGAAGTCAAAGGAAAATATTAGGGTTTTTGGAGCTGAATTAGGTATTGAAGAAGGTTTAAATAGAAGGAAATGGGGAATTTTCTATCTTGCATGTATTCATCATACGGACCGGGTTCCAGAGTATGGGTATGGTTTGACATTTTGGTGAGTACACTAAAAATTTATGAGTTTCACGTATTTATTACACTTGATATCGAGAATAAAATAGAAAAGGAATGCTAGAAAAATAATGTACCTGTAGTAGCGTAGGCCATGAAATATGCTAGCGTAGGATTTGCCTGTATTAACATTAATTAATATGCACCAACATTTGGATAAGTGCACTAGTGTAATTATTACACTAGTTTTATGTTGAGTATGCTAGCATAACATTAAGTGCACTAGCATTATGTGTGTTAGCATTGGGATAAGTGCGCTAGTGTAATATTAAGTACACTACCATGAGTTAGTGTAATATGTAATGTGTAGTAGTGGTAAAAAGTTAAAAAATGATTGGAAAAGGAATAATGAACGATTTATAATGTTTTCATGAGAGACTATATGTATTAGATGTATGATAGATACATTCACAATTATGAGAATTCAAGAGATGGATGATGCATGCAGAGAGGAGAACACTATGGGTGGTTTTGGAGGTGACCGGGTTGACATACATAACACAAATGCTTGAGATTAGATTTGATCACTCCTTATTGACCTCTTTAGTGGAGTGATGAAATAGTGAGTCTCATACATTCAAATTACTGATGTGGGAGATTTCTATTACATTAGAGGATATGAATCACATACTAAGGGTGTTGATGTAGGGTAGATGGGTATAATGGGATAATCGGAAAATGCATATCCATAAGTAGACACAGGTGATGTTTGGAGTAGATGAGATTCACAGAGAGGGTATGATTGTACATCTTGCAGAGTGCATGGAGTGTGACGAGATAGATTGTTTTCCTCTCTACTTGATGAATCTTATCAGTGACCACTCACTGGATAATAAGATTGGGAGACAATTTTAGATTGGGTTAATTAGTGTTGTTGTAGATTTGTTGGTGGAGGTGGTGTTTGCATGGGAACCATGTATACTAGTTCATCTATACAAAGATATGTATATGGTTGTATACACGAGTCAAAATTGTTTTGGCCCAAAAAATCCACTACAAATTTGAGTGTGGGACCATATAGTAGTGGGCTAGCTCGTGGGAGTGTTGAGGGACAGAAATTTGTAGGAACCATCAATTTGTGGATGGAAAATAGTGGGTGGGGAGTATAGAGGTCACTTGTAGTGCCTGATTCCCTTTGACACCTTTTGATGCTTATTTTGATACTGTTGATTACGTTATGGACATTATTATGCTTTGATTTAGTATTATGTTAGCTATTGGTTCATGGATTATTGTGATCTTGATTTGGTTATGATGCATGATGATTATTGGAGACACTCATATGTGGATGATGATATACTATTTGACATGTGATTTTTGGATATTATGAGTAGATTTGGAAAATGGATATTATATGATGATGATATAGTTGATATAAATTGTATGTGATAATGTTAAATTGCCTTGATGTTGTTGTGATTCACATATTTAGGTGATTTTGTGATTATATTTATATTCATTTTGGATGTTTTGATGTGGCCATGAGGCCGGAGGAGGTATTTGTGTTTTGCAAGTTAATATCACAACAAACATTGGGGGATTGAAGATCAACCACAATGGAATTCTAGGTGAATTCGACAAGGTCACCATGACAACTTGTTTTGTTGTGTTGTTTTGTTAGGGATTCCTATGGGGGGGATTAACTTTATATGTGACCATGGGTTGTGTATTTTATTAATGTGGTTATTTTTTATTCTGTTGTATGTATTTTATTAGTAATGTGTCCCTTTCTTTTATTTAATTAAAATTGTGGTAGATTATGTGAGAAATCATATGGTTAAAATTTAAATAAGTCAAATTGGGATATGGGAAAGTAATAATGGAAGTTGTTGGCTCTTTCTATTTAATATGTAAGGGATGTGTAAGTTTGTGTAAGAGTTGTGTAAGTTAGATTTTGGAGTATGAAACACTCCACCTCCTTGGAAATTCGAATTTGTCCTTGGGGGTTATTTTTGGAGGCTTGTGGGACAAGCAAAACTTGTCCCATACCTTTAAATTTGATAAATACCAACCATACTTATGGTTGAAGAGGTGATTTTAGACTTTTTAATGCATTTTTATAATCATGTTGCAAGTTTTGATTTCACTCTCTTAAATTTTATTTAATTTGCAGTCCTTTGGGGTGTGGGATTTTTGGAGTGTGCAAGTAACTTGTCACATTTTCACCCACCTCTTTATTGTGCCTTGGAGAATGAAAATTTGTCTTTTGTCTTGAAGTTGAGGATGTGTGATGTGGCATCCTACATGGATCCACATCATCCTCTTCTCTTCCCTCTTCTATATAATTAAAATTATTTGCTTGTTTTGGGTTGTTGAATCTTTTTGCATACTTCCTTGGGGGTGCATTTTCTTGTGTTTGGAACTCTTGCTGTTGGAAGGAGTTTGGAGAAAATTTGCATGCTTGGATTTTGCTGTTTTTGGGACTGTGTTTTTGGCATTGAAAGATTGCTGTTGGAAACAAAATTTGCTATGGAGAGGCAAGAGTTTAATCCTTCTTTTATGCTGTTATTTTCTTGTTGTGTTGTGTGAATGGTGCATGTTTTGATTTGTTTGTTGGCTGGTTGGGTAGACTGCCATAGGAATGGTGTAGGATAAGGCTATGGGGAATCCATGTGGGGGGGGGGGGCATAAGGAAATACCAGTGGCATCATATTTTGTGGAGGGAGTTTGGGTTTGGGATCCACCATGGAAAAGAAATAGCTTGCATTTCTTACTTTGTGGGGGGCATAAGGAGGGATTGTGGGGGGCATAAGGATATGCTTAGTAAATTTTATTGGTGGTTTGTTACAGGTGGATGCCTAATTCCCATTGGGAGGCATAAGTATCTTCCCCCATAGTCCTTGCTCATTTGGCTTGCATGATCAAGCCCAAGTTCTAATTTGAATGTTTTCAATTGCAGTTGTTAACTGCTATTTTGTGTTGAACTATGTTTTTATTTGAATTATGCATGTTGAAAGAATGTTGTGTGTTGTGGAAGCCAGTTGTTGCCATGGGTTGAATCACACCTCTTATTATATCGTGGTCAGGGCTCAGGGGCCAATGATGAAGGATGACTTATCCTTTCATTGGATGTCTTGGTTGGGTGGAGAGCATTGCCTTTCCCCCACTTTTGTTGTGATCAAATTGGAAGAAAAAGGAAGCTTGTATGTTGTTGTTTTGGAGCAAAGGAAAACATAGTTTTGACAGTCCCTTGTGAAATTTATTTCTTTGTAACCTTTCCCACTTGAAGTGGATGAAATTTTAATATATATAATTGTGAAGAAAAGATGTTGTAATCAGTTATGAAAGTTACATATTCGAATTGTGAAAGACATCTATATTTTGTTCTGTTTATTGAAAAGAAATAGAATTATGATTAATTGCATTCAAGGAATGGAAGAATGTAAAGAAGTATTTCTTTTTGAAGTCAATAAAGGATTGCAAGATCTTCTCTCATTTGCCTTCTTGTGTTGAATTGGAATATCAAATTGTGATTGGAATCCCTGTTTAGAAAAATGGAAAAAGAAGGAATATGTATGAAGGAATTATATTGTTTTTCTCTTTTTGAAATATATTAAATTGAAAATCAGACTTTACAATTCAAATTTGAAATGATTTTTTTATAAAAAACTAAATGAATTAGATTATATTAGAAATAAAATACCACACATAAATGATAAAATTGATATACATATTTTCCTAGAAATGGATCTCTGTTGTAAATTTAAAACTGACAATTATTTAATTAAAATGTATAGTTCAGGCCTGCACATTATAATCAACTTGGAAATGTTAAAATTTAGTATGCTACATTATCAAGGAACTCAAATTGACAAATAACACTTAAGAAAACAAATTAAACATTGCAAAATCAAGCCCAATCCCTTTCACAGCGGTTTTCTATCAATTGTTGGACAAAATTCAAATTGGAAACAATTAAGCAAATTTACCTTCCTAAAACATTCTAAATCCTTCCTAGAACAATCCTCCATGTCTTTTTGGCATGTTGAGTGAAGGAGAAGATCAAATTGAATCAAATTTTTAAGTTAAAATTTACTAGCTTGTTATTTAAAATCCTGCAGATTATTTTTGTAAAATTGACCCCTCAAACTCTATCAAAATGTTAAATTTATGATTCTTGCGCAAATAGGGCATTGAGAGCTTTCCAGAAAGTCCTTGTTTTCCCAAAACTGAGTTTTCTAGCTAAAGTTATGACCCTATGAAGTTTTTCCTACCTTGGCGGGAAAAGTTTTTGGAAAAATTTTCCCTGGTGGGCCCGCGGCCCAAAAATATCCCATCGAATTATCCTTAGAATTTTTTTTTTTGAAAATTTTTTGGGGAATTTTTTTTTAAAATTTCCTCCACCGGCCCATAACCAATTAGGGGCTGCCATATGTCCTCACGGGGCAGCGGCGGAGGCACGACATCATTTTGCCCTTGGGCCTTTTAAAAATTTTGGGAAAATTTTCATAAGAGAGAGTTGCGAGGGTTTCCCCACCCTTCTTTCACCCCATGATGCCACATGGTAGCCTCTGGTTAGCTATGGGCCAGTGGGAAGAAAGATTAAATTTTGGGAAAATTTTATCTTTCTCCCCGCCAGCCCATGGCCAACTAGAGGCTGCCACGTGGCATCATGGGGAGGGTGAAAGCGGGGTGGGGAAACCCTCACAACTCTCTCCTGTGAATATTTTTGTTTGGGAAAATTTCCCTTAGAACCTCCACAACCCTGCACTCCTGCCCCTACCATGGAAAGTCTCCCCTATGGATGTGTGGACCCGCGGGTGCACGAGCACTTTTTTGGAACTCTTCCCCCACTCGGCAAAATTCCCAAAACTCTCCCACCACCGTGCCCTTCCTTCTTTTTCCCCCGGTGATGACTTTGATGCCGCCACATGTCCCTGGAGGACCCATGGAGGCATGGAAGAAATTTTGACTTTTCACCACATGGGGAAAATTTTCCAACACTACCCCATGACCCACCAACCCGAAAAATGGGTTTTCTTCCCCGCTCGACACGTGTCCCCTTGGGGGAAAATTTGACCCCTAAAGTCTGTCGGTCCATATCTGGAGTTCTACAAGGAGTTAGGAGGACTTATTTATATTGTTGGAAAGGTGAGAAAATTTCCTATCCAATGGGAATGATTTAGGGAAATTTGTAAGTGATAAGTGTGAGAAAAAACAATTTGAAACTCTGAACCTATTAGAGAGTAGTTATGGTGTTAAATTACCCTCTGAACCTAACTAAAACTTCTAACCCTAAAATTTGGACCACGTGACCTCTGAAAATTGTTGTAAATGAAAATTATGTTCTAGTAATTTTAGACTTGTTCTGGAACCTAATAGTATCAACTGTTGTCTTGTAACTTGGTTGTAGGCACTTCTAATAAAAAAAATTATTCCATAATTTTCCTAACTAACCCTAGGTTGTTTCTTGGGTCTCAAGTAGGTTTTTTTATCGAGCATCACATCACTGAGGAGATATGGTGTTCTATAAATGGGAAATAGATGATCGAAAGTTACATCATATCACATGGAGACCATACAAGTCCGATAAGCTTGAGATGAACACGACAAAGCTGGGGATAATGAAGGTGACATATTACATGATTGGGAGATGGTCATACATTATTGAGTGTTATAGACTAGATAGGGTTATGTGACAACTCGAAGTGAGACATGAGATACTAGATGAAGAGTAGTGGTATGTATAGGCAGTGTGAGAGCTTATAGCTTTTGGGCTGCCCATTAGGCCTAACATAATGAGGGTCAATTTTGTAGTGGTGTTAGCACAAGTATGAAGTACATGAGTAGATATCACAAAGCCAAGTATATCAGTGGGCTATGTAGCATTGCACACTATGATTATACCAATATGTTTGACCATTCTTGAGGTAATGATGATAATAGGGATGATAGTAGCAATGAGGTTAACATTTTTATGGAGAGGGAGGAGAGGGAGAGGTTGAGAGGGCCACAGAGGAGGTCATAGACAGGGACATTCATAGGTTTAGGTATAATGTGCATAGGTACATGTTGGAGAGGGTGTACAAATACAGGTATTACAGGTACCAATATCTCTATAGAGGTTACCGATTCTAGGAGGAGTAGGAGTTGATAGGGATGATGAATGGGGAGATAAGGGAGAGATGTATGTGTGGAATTAGATACAACTATTACAACCTCTAGGTCCATCAGTAGTAGAGCTACACACAATTTAAGCACAAAGAGGAAAAGCAGTGTGAAAGAGATATTCCTCTCTCATTGTAACTCAAATGTTGTAGACACAACTAGATTCTATGATAGTCCATGTGTTAGTAGAGGATATATAAGAGATATGAGTTAGTGTTATAACTGTAACATGTTACAATGGAGAGGGATGTGAATTTATTGTGTGGTTGAGGTGAGTGGGATAGAGGATGTACTATAGGAGCTATTGACAACTACTCATGATGTGGATTATTATAGAGGATTGTATGAGTGATCTGTCCCAAAGATCCAGAGAGCGCAAAGCTATATATAGAGGAAAGGGAGGTTAGGGAGATCAGATAGATCACACGAGCCATCTATATCAGCTAGATCAGTCCAGATGCTGCCATCGAGGAGAGATGGCGGATCGAGTAGTTTAGCGGTAGGTGAGAGCCATAGTTGATGTTATATGATAAAACTCTATTATTTTGTATATGCCTCATGATGAAGGCACATTCATTATATAGTATATATATCTATATATTTAGAAATTGTATATGGTGATGTATATATATGATGATTTGGATGGTTTTATTCATTTTCACATTGTTATATATGTATGTTAATATGGAGATGTCAGTGATAAATGAATTATGGTGATATGATATATATATTTTGTTTGAATAAGATGTATAAATGAAAGTAATGATGATATGAGTAACATTTCTCGTAGCTTGAACTTCCATTCAAAGTTTTGTATTTTGGAGCAACTTGCTTTGCTTTTACATAATAGAGTTAGCACTATGATTATTAAAGAACCACGATGATTAACCCATTATGTGCATAAACACACATACACACGATAAATAAAAAAGTAAAAAAAAACCCAATATACATAGTATATGTTTGCACCATTGCTATAAATGAACCAAGATGGTAAACAAGTAACTTGTAATTGGTCAAACAATTAATTAAGAAAATTAAAAACAAACCCAATGTACATAGTAGATGGCCGCACCATGGATATACATGAACCAAGATGACAAACATTAAACTTGTAATTGGTCAAACAATCAACTAGAAAAGTAACAATGCAACACAATTTTATATTCCACAGTGAATATTGAGTGATTTAGTTTTCCCCTATAGACAAAAAATCATGCACTTGAGTACATTTATAGGTCTTAAACACATACTGGCATTCATACGATTCCTAATTAAAAAAACTAGTAATTGACAACTGTCTTTGGCCTCTTGTATTTGTTTCTTGTTTTCTATTTAGTATTACATACCCTATAACCTAGTCGATATTTTACTTATTTATATTTTATGGCTCCAGACACCAACACCTAGCAAGGATAGGAGTGCCCAGACACCCCTATCCCATTTGGGTGCCCCTGACCCCTTCTTATCTTAATCACTCCTTTTGGGTCTCTTTTATCTTTTGGGAATATTTTTCACTTATGGGTTGACCATCCAGTTGTTAATTATGAAATTCAAACAAGGGAATCATATAAATACATAGTTATGTGTTAAAAATCAAGGACCAAGCACTAAGTATTACTAGAATCACCTAATCTTGCACCCAAAAGGAACCTAAAGCAATCAAAAGAATCCATCTAGCATCTAGTAAAGGGATAAGGGATGCATCAACTTTGCATACAAAAAATAGGAAGGGGAAGTTCATTTTTCCATCCACACATTCTATTAAATTACTACATTTAGCTACATACCACTATTAAGTACAACTTTCTCAACAACATCCTAGGGCAAAATTTCTACACACTCACAAAAAATACATGGAATGTAATATGTAGTGCAATGCTCAGTTGTAAGTTCACTCTCGGGGTGACCGTCAGGGTCATTCTGACTCCTCATATTGCATATTTCATTTTAGGTTTGATGCGGTTTGTGGGTTTTTACAGGTGAACTTCTATTTTGTAGGTTACAGGTACCCTTGGTGATCATTTTGTGACTATCATGTGATTAATAGGAAATAACAACGAATATCTTGCGACACTACACAAATCAGGTTCTAAGCATCCGTGCAGTCATAAGCACCTATAAGAGGTCTTCAACGCCTAGGTACCCTTGTCCTGCTATGGGTGACCATGTCTGACCTTATTCATGCAATCCCAAATTTACAGAAAACATTTATGACACTCTACCTAGTTTTCTCATCAGTTTTCCTAGGTCAAATTAGTCTCTAATTGTGCAAAAATCATCTAACTCCTCTATCCTTCTTCTTTGCTTAGGGTTTCAAATATTACATCTTAGATTGCTTGTGTCATTTCCTCATATTAACATTCATACATTATTTGGTTTAGTAGTGACTCTAAAATATTTATATTTAATTCAAATTAAATTAAATAATTTGGTGAACCCATCCATCGAAGCCAACCTCGCTTCTAGGCATATTATCCTCTTCTTAACATGGCTGAAATTTATCCATTATTTACTGATGAAGACCTTCGTGATCTCAATACTCATCTTGCTGAATATCTGCAAGACCTTGATATGATTTTATTCACTACTCATGAGGAGGTAACTAATTTAACTGAGCTTAAACCTCGCACCTTTAAACTTCTTCTATTCCTATTGCAACACAACCTACTTATTTTACCCTTCCACCTACTTTTACTATTCATGTTTCTGTTCCTACTCCTACCAACTATTTCTCCCCATCACTTATGTCTCACCCTCGAAAAGCCTCTTCTTCTGATACACAATACGTAACTTATTTATATCAGGATCTACAAGTTCAAATCCATCAAATTCAGTAGATTAATTTACAATCCTTTCCATATCTTTACTCCTTGCTTCTTCACACTCCTTTTGCATCCACCATTTTTTCTTACTCACTTCTTCTAAATTTTGTCACACCTAAGCTACCCAATTTCAATGGCCATGGTGACCCTCAAAAGCACCTCCGATATTTTCATGTGGTATGTCTAGATTATGCAAATGACTATACCTTACTAGCTAAGATATTTCATAGGAGTCTTCAAGATTACACCATGTGTTGGTTTTACAATCTACCTGTTCATTCGGTAACTTATTTTATGCATTTAGTTGATGATTTTCGTGCTCATTTTTCAATCAATATCGGAACTAAGATCTCTTATACCCAATAGTCTCAAATTAAACAAATATCTAATGAACATATAACAGACTATGTACTATGTTATAAGAATAATCTAGCCAAGATGACCAATGTGCTTGCTGATTCAGAACTACAAGATATTTTTGTTGAAATCCTTTTACCGCTGCTTCAGGAGAGTTTCATCTTTAAGACCTCTCCTTCATTTGATAAATCATACCATACATTTAATATGCGTGAAGTCAAAATTCTATCTATGGAAAAAATCAAGTATCACGATTCTCCTTCATTGACTTCTAATATATTTTAATCTAAATCCACATTCAAGCCATCTCATAAGCCCGCTAAAGCAAAGACAACTGTTCATGTCGTCTCTCATCTTGAAAATCTTCAATCACAACCTCCAAAGTGTAATTTCACTAAATTACCATATGAACCTCGATTTCTATTGCCTCAACTTCTCAAAAGAAATCTAATTACTCTTCCATCACCACTAAATGTTGATCAATCTTGCCCTCATGGCCATAATTATGAAAAAAATGCTAAATGTGACTAACATCAATGCATTAGACATTCTACTAATTGATGTTTCAAAATTAGGCATCTCAGTCAATATATTATTGACAATAATTCACTCGAGCTACCTACACAATCTTCTTCTAAATTGGTCAATGATAACAAAAAGCTAAAAATATTCAGCGACCCTTTTCCTAAGCATGACACATAATCTAATGACTCTTCTGATAATCATACATGTCAAATTGTGCCCCCTCCTTCATCCCCCTTGATTTTCTTGTCATTTCTGCTAATGCATCACCTCCAGCCATTACATTTTGAGATCACGATTATCATGTAACATTTTCTTTTGATTCATTACACATCAATGTTTTTATTAGTTCATATACTATCAATAACACTATGATCTATCTAGTAGCTCCTATCAATGTATTCTCTATTACACTTCTTATGACTATCAAATGTCCAATTTCCATTATCACCTATCTAGTTCCTAATTCATTTGGCTACATCAGACTGCCCATTACAGGTTGGCCTCTCACCATGCTTGTTCCCTTTGTAGTGGAATCTTATATCAAAGCCTATGACATGCTCTTAGGACTACCTTGGCTTAGTGTTTCTCAGTATATTACCTCCATGAATCATATGTGTCTTAAATTCATTTATAATAAACAATTTATCACTATAAAAGGCATTCCAACATGCAAACCATTTCCCAAACCTAGTCTTGATGACATCCTTCAACTAGCTACAGTATCTAGGCCTCCATGGACTCTCAAATATAAGGCACATTCAATGCCTAGTTCTACTATTCGCACACGTCCTAATTCATGATGCCCTTTTCCTCATAGGTCTACTAGAATATCTCATTAGCATAAGTCCCTTACTTGGGCATCCCCTTCACATAGGTGTTCAATTCCCCCTTCACCACATAGATCTCCTTCACATGCACGCCATTAATCTCATACTCCATCAATCTTAGAGCATCTTCACATGCCTTTATCTCTTCAAACATTGGGTGGAAGGCCCTTGACCTTCACGATTGTTAAAAATCCTTCTATCCTTGTCACACTTAGGGGGTATTACACTTTATCCCCCCTTTAATGAGTACCACTTATTTCTAATCTCTATGCATACACATTAAGTTCTATGCTTTATATTTAGTCACTCTTACTCATTTTGATACACAAATTGTATCATCATGTCCCTATGACGAAATCTAGTTCCATGGTTCATACTCGACTGTTGAGGGTCTAAATTTGAAACAAACCTCACATCATTCACTCTTTAAACTCTATTCTTCATGATCTATCTTTCTAGTGCACATTCTCAAATAATTTCCTGATGAAACACTCTTGTTATATGGTTCATTCTTGATTGTTGAGTGGTATTTAATAAATGAACCTCATCTCATACTCATCCACATCTACTGGTGGCATGCCACTCCTAGCATCTTCACATACTGCATACCATTCCATCCCACTCATACACAACATATTGCACATCTTGGTTTCACTTACTCTTGTTTGCTTGCACTTACATGTATACTTTGTTTCCCATGCTAGACGAATACTTAGTGTTTCAATATCCTTTCTATATACACATACACATTCACTCGGTGTTTGGGAGTGAATGCATATCTCTTACATGTCTTTACACATTGCAATGATACTTGGCATTGTACCTATTACCAATCTCATCGAGGCTCCTGGGGGCATCTACTTACTCACACATTACATGTGCTATCATTTCATCATTTACTACTTATTATTCTTACTAGCACACTACTTTACATTGATACATACATGTTTTGACATAATTTTTATCTTTATAACATGTTAACAGGTGCTTCATGTGTAACATTTGCTTTGCATGACTATATTCCACCATGGTTGTTAGTTACATATTGTTTGAAATTGTTTGCTATTGTATGCAATTATTTGTGGTCTATGCCCTCTATCTTGTTTGATCATTTCTTGTATGATTTTGGCCAATTCGGCCCTAATTTTCTCATGACATTGTGAACAATGTCCCATGTTTGAAACCCACTTTGTGCAATCCACATTATTTACACACTTTCTTATTACATTATTTTTCTATAGCATGCTTGTTACTTTTTCTATTAATACATGTTAATATCTACTTTATTTGCATGTGCCTTGGTTTCTACCATGCACATCCCTTGCCCCCTATAGGGATATAATTCAACACAACATTATGTCCTCTCTTTTGGGTCACACACTCCTACAGTTGTCACATGAACCCCAAATGAGGGGGGAATACATTGGATAAATAAATCACCCCTATAAAAACATAGAACTACAGTTCAATTCAACATAGTATAAAAGTAGACACTCATAAAATGACCCAGAATCAGACTTGGGTCAGAATCAAATCACAAAAACTAGTGCCTAGGATTATATAAGAGCACTTGGGTACTTGTGTTCTTTGATGGGCGCTAATGTCATGGGGGCAAACATAGTCAGATTATCATATCAAAAAATTTCACATAAGCATTTAGAGTAGTTTTATAGTATCAGGCACTAGCTTCGGAATACATAATGCATGAAATATCTTACAATATCCTTCAATCAGAATAACCAGTATGATAAGAACTAATTCAGGAAAACAAGAAAAAAATAAGGACACACCATCTGTAGTGGTACTTATCAGGTAAAGTCATAGATGAAGAGTAACACTAGTCCTCTCTCACCAACACTTGATCTTTAGAGTAAGATTTCCCAAAAAAATCACACTTGGTGTGAGATCACCCAAAAATTCACACTTGGCATGAGATTGTCCAAAAAAATTTCTCTTGGAATGAGATCACCAAAAAAAATCATTCTACACAACATTTTCAGGACACTTTTTCTATCCTTTTACACTCTTTTACAACAGGTGTACACTTTCCTTGTACACACTTTTACATACTTATACATACTTATGCACATTTTTCTCTGATTTATCATATATAGGACTTTGAATACATTATTGCTCTAATTTTTGAAGTTCTGTCCTTACAAGAAGCAGAAAAAAGCACAAAAACAAGAAAAAGAACAGGTATAACATGGTACAATGCATACACTTCACCTCTAGGGTCGTTTTCCTTTTCTAGTTGCCATGCTTCACTTTGCACCATTCCACGCTTCACTTGTCCACTCGGCATGCATTTTGCCACACATTCTACATGGTTATAAGGTACACATCTTCTATCTACTTTATATTATTGAGTATTAACTCAAAAATATAAAGTGGGGTCAAATTTAGACATAAAATCACACACTTGGTTACATTTATATGTCCCAAACACATACTAGCATTCATATGATTCCTCAACAAGAAAACTAGTAATTGACAACTATCTTTGACCTTTTGTATTTATTTCTTTTTTTCTATTTATTCTTACACACCCTACACCCTATTCAGAATTTTACTTATTTATCTTTTATGTCTCAAGACACTAGTGCCAGGACAGGAGTGCCCAGCCAGGACAGGAGTGCCCAGGTGCCCCTGACCCCTTCTTATCTTACTCGCTCCTTTTGGGTATCTTTTATCTTTTGGACATATTTTTAACTTATGGGTCAGCCTTCCAGTTGTCAATTACAAAATTCAAACAAGGGAATCAAATAAATACATATTTATGTGTTTAAAATCAAGGACCAAACACTAAACATTACTAACATCACCTAAGCTTGCATAAAAAAGGCACCTAAAGCACTCTAAAACATCCATCTAGTATCCAACCAAGAGACAAGGGCTACATTAACTCTACATACAAAATATAGGAGGGAAAAGTTCATTTTTCCATCCACACATTCTATTATATTGCTACATTTTGATACAACCCAATATGAAGTGAAACTTACACAAGAGAATCCTAGGGCATAATTTCTACACGTACTCACACAAACTACATGGAGTTTCAGATGTAGTGTAATGATTAGTTGTAAGTTCACTCTCAAGGTGACCACTAGGACCAATATGAATCCCCATATTTCATCTTTCTTTTTAGGTTTGATGTGGTTTGTGGGTTTTTGCAGGTGAACTTCTATTTTTAGGTTACATGTACCCTTGGCGATTGTTGTCACCAAATCACTGTACCCTCTGAATGGCTAGAATGTGAACAAGATGTTTGGTGTGATTGGGACACATGGGATCACCTCTTAAGCTATGGGAATTTGGATTGAGGTGAACCTCTGGAGAAGGCTGACTTCCTCTTCCTAAACTAAGTGTTGTACTACTCCTAGTGAAATAAAATGTCTACCTAGTCATATGCTAACATTTTCATGGGTTTTAGGGAAAGAGATTTACAGAAATGAAACTATACTAGGGATGGTGATGCACCAAATAAAGGGTGTTTTTAGAGTCAGGAAGGGTTAATTTGAAGAGGGTGTGTGCACCATAGGTCAACATCACCTACTGCAACTTAGAGAGGGTACAAAATACCATAGACTAGGAAACAAGCGTCCCCTTTGTTAAACTCAATTAGAAAAACAAGTTATTAGTTTTCCAGTGAAGAAGAATGAACTTGAGAAGGGTGAACAAACACCACAACTCAAATTCATGCAATGATCCACCACTCAATAAGCATAGAACTCCAAGAACTTGTAATATAAATGTGAGCTTGCACATTATACCTGCAAGCATGAGAAAAGGCATAAAGAAGGATGAAAGGACCGAGATTAGCCACAAAACACACAATTTTATTACTTCAATAACATGCACAATGAATCATACATTCAAAAGTGGCAATGGTTGCCATTACAGAATTGAAAAGGAGGCTTGACAGTTCTCTCAACACACAAAGACAACTTGTGGAAGAGAGAGGACTCTTGAAAAATTGCACTTGCCTAAGATGTCTAACTTTCCAACCTATCTCACTTGTTAGAACCCCTTTGGAATGAGATTCCAACTTACATTTATAGAATAATATGTGAGAGAGAAGAGGAAAGGTCATAATTATATTCCTAAATTGAAGGCACATGATGGTTCATTTATTCCAGTTGGTTGAACCACCTGAGAAGGTTCCATCATGTGCCTTTAATGCTTGGTTGACCTAGTTCTCCTTGATTAATTAAAATAATATTTAAATAAAAATAATAAATACTATTATTAAAATATTTAAATAAAAATAATAAATATTATTATTAAAATATTAAAATAAAAAATTAAATTAATTACTATTAATGTGGGACCCATGTTGACTAGTTTGATTTGAGGAGGGGAAAATTATGAGGAAAAGGTCAAAAAGATCAACTCAGTGGTTAGCTCACCGAGCCAACTCACCGAGTTGGGATCGAGTTCCTCCAATGAGTCACTGCAAATGAGCTAACTTTGGATTGATTCATCCACTTTGAGCTCCTCTCATTCGGACTTGCCAAGTAGCTCGAGTAAGTTTGAAATATCTCATGAATCTACCAATCTTTCTCTGTGTCCTTCATGTCATGGCCGAAATAAGCTCCTCATCACATCACAACCGAGCCATTAAAATCTATGCTGAGCTCCCCTTATCTATGCATTGACTCTCATGAGTTAGGATTTGAGTTACTCCATAAGTTACTCATCACCAAGTCGAAGGAAAAGACCAAGCTATCTCTACATTCCTTTACCGAACTCACTCGCACCCTTCACCTGGCACCAAGGACCTCCATTTGAAGCCAATCTTATTGGCCTCCACTCCTCGTTACCCGCTACACTGAGCTAGTTTGGCATCATGAAGGCTTGTCTCACTTGCTCAAATTAACTAAAACTGAGCTCTTTTGCAAGGATTGAGCTCCTTTATCCGTACGCACAACCACGCTATTCCATCAAAGATTGAGCTCCTTTGCATTACCACATTGAGCTTGGTATGTCATTTGAGTGCCAAGACCGCAAGCATGAGTTTGTCCACGAACTCCATACATACATTCACCACCTTGGAACTATGTCGTCAACTTAGATTAATGCGTGGCCAACTCAGTCTGTGCTTCCATGATGTTAGCTCACTTTATTTCTACATAGATTGGCCACGTACAACATGAGTCCTTTTGTTTCACGTTGATCTCGAATGACTCGAGCTCCACTCTCCTCCTCCTAGCTTATTGACACCTGGTGATTTTTCTCCGCATTGCTAGATTTCACGAAATTTGTGTCATAAGGCGATGAGTACTGATAACTCTTAGAATTCCCCGAGTAACTTGGGTTCCACCTCATCATTTTGTGAGAGCTTTGAAAACTCCTTGCAACTCACTGAGCTAGAACACATTCGCTGTAAGAACCGTTTCCTTGGCCCCATCGAGTTGTGCCTTCCTCATCATGAATCCCAAGTTAACTCCATCCGTAGAATCCTGCATTGAGTCCTTTGCTCTAACTCGGTGGCCCATATATTTTATCACCTTCACCTTAAGATCATGTGATATTTCATTTGAGAACATTGAATGAGCTCACTGCATAGCTCGATTTCAATATTTTCATGACTGGGACCCATTGAACCATCCACTAAGTGATCTGTGTCAGCATTGAGTTCACCACCGACTTGCTTAGTACTCAGACCACCTCACCTTCCTTGGATGCCAAAAGTGATGAATCAGCAGAGCTCAAACTCGATCTCATAAGCTACCATATCAATATCAGTTGGTAGATGCACTCTTCTCTAATCATGTTTGAGCTATTCTGTGGTAGCATTATAAACTTTGAATAATTGAGTAGATCTATTTTTACTTTGCTGAGGTGTCTTCTCGTGAATTTTCCGTATAGAACCATATGTTTCCATGCCACTTGATCTTTCTAATGACTCTCCTCATATCTCAGTGAACGAATCACCATATCAACCTGTAACCTCTCTAAAAAATTGGTGGATAACTTGGCCATTGACTCGGCTTCTAGTTACACATTCAATTTCCGAAACTCATCCCTTGGCATGCCAGGTGATTATCCCCATGCGGTAATGTTTCTCATGATCTCCGTGAGGTGGAAATTCTATTATGGTTTATCATGGGATTATCTCCACCATTGGCTCCTCGTGCTTGGGATCTTGATGTACATTTTGTCATGCTAAAATTAGTATGGCCTTTACACCATGAAATCTTGTAGTGGGGAATCTAGAGTTTTGAAACCATTCTGCCCATGCATCAATTGATTACTTGGATCTTGATGTTCACTTCTCTGCCATGGCTACAGGACCTAAAATTCCCCTATACATGACACCTTGGCCTGACTGCCTCAAATATCTACCATGGCCGCATTGGCTCAAACTCCCAATGGAAGGCTCATGAGTTAAAATGACCGGTTGACAACTTGGCTTTTATATCTATGACTACTGGTGTGCACGTTTAGCTCCACGAGCTCGTTATTTCCTCGCAGCCACCCTGTAACTCGTTATGACGAGTTCCTCTGAGTCATACATTCCATGTTGGCCTTCAGAATTTTTCTCAACCAACTCTTTGCGAGCTCCTCCATGCCACCAAGAATTCGAATGATGATTTTCCAAGTGACTTAGTCTCACATTTTGTTGGGTCTTCTGCGAACTTCCTTGTGTACAAGCTCAACATTATATATTGCCATGACTTGTTCTCCACTAGCTCCATATCGATCTCATCACATACCACCAAGCTCCTCATATTTAATGGCTCGATCCGGATTTACCTAGAAACAAATCGTATTCCACATTAACCCTGAGATATTTTATGGCTCGGCCAACTTGGTTGCCTCTCTCACAATCACCAAATCATCAAAGCTCAAACTTCCATAGACTGAGTTTCTTCACAGCTCAATGAAACAAGCCAACTTGCATCTTAATATGGACTTGGTTCCCATGTTTGAGCTCCTAAGTAGCTCATTGAATCACGTATTTCCATACTTATCCAATTTCATGCACAATTTATGAGTACCTTTTAACTAGTTGGAGGCCCGCCTATCACTTCACTTCAACTTGAATCCTTAAACATTTCATCCTGCTATCAGCGAGATGATCTAAATCCATTGACATGCTCTAGGACATGGCTCAATGTTAGCTTGGTAAGAATTAGCTTAACTCACATGATCACCATCACTTTTCCTATGGGCACCTTGCTCTACATGAGCTAGAACTTTTCCTCGAAAAGCTATCTCGACCTTTCAAATGAATCATTCACTGAACTATAGCCTCCGAGATCCTTGGTTTGAATTTGACTAGCTCCATAGGTTTATGAAATCAATCTCCCATGCCACTTTCCATCGTGTTCTATTGTGCCATTGAACTGCTGATGCCAAGTTATCTTATTTTTTCTTGGCCTCATCAACAATCTTTCACATGACTTGGCAAATGACTCACCATCTTATGTGAAACTACTTAGATCATGCACTAACACCCCTGATGACTCGCCTAGTTTTCTAGAAACCATCCTAAACTTATTATCTACATGGAATTATCACAATGGCTTTCCATTATGAAATCCCCATCAGTTGGAACTTATTTCATGGGAACCTATAGATCATTTTGCCATCTCAACATAGATTATTCATTGCCAAAGTCTACATCCTTGTTAATTTGGCATCTATTCCCCTATTATATGTGATCTTTCAAAACTCCCTAAGTGAGGAATGCACTTTGGCCTACCATCATTTCATCTCCACTTAGCCACGGGCATTCGAAATTCCCTAAACCTTGACCTCAACTTAGATTTTCCTCGTAGAGTTGGCATGACTATCACGAGTTTTCGTGTGTCCTTCTACATGATGAGCTCACCCCGAACATCACCATTATTTTTTATAAGCCGACCTTATTTAGAATAACTCAGTCACATATCCTCTTTGCATCATATCCTATGATCATTTGCTTGACTCCAATTTAACTTACTGTCAACTTAGTGCCTCCATGTCATTGAGCTCAGTCTATAAATGGATATACCGAGAAGCTAATTGATTTGATCCTATGCTAACCCGATCAACTCCACCCAAGCCATTTTATGTTTATAAGCCCTGAAATGTCCCACGAGATCCTCCAATCGACTCAGTGACATGAATACTTCTTACCATGTCACTCTGAGCTGACCTCTCAACCTTACCACAAGCCACTCTTGACGATCAACTCGTGAATTTTACCAAGCTCGTGCCATTTTTTGTAACCATTTAAGTGTAATCTGAATGATGAGTCATATATGAGTTCATCAAACCAATGCTACGTAATGCACTAATGAGATATTCACAAAATTTGACCCACATGTGATTCTCTGACCCTTCCACCTTATTCAAAGAAGCCCAATCTTTTTCAATCGGGATGGTCATCTCTCCTCATGCTTGTTAACAATCACCAAATTGCTACATTCAGATGAACTGAGATTCTGATATAGCTCAACCCTCATCATGCCAGCCTAAATCATTTACTGAGATCTTGAACATGATGAGCTCATTAACCATCAAGTTCCCACTTGCAGTGTTTCTCTAAGTCTCTGAGAAACTTGGGTCTCATTTTTATCTTTTACCTGAATTATTTTCTTTTGTGTGCACCTAGCTAGTATAGCCCGAGCCACTTCTACTCATCCCAACGCGAAGATAAAATTGACTAGCTCACTGAGTAGCTCGTTGAGCTTCCTGATGAGTTGTTCTAAAATACAAGCCATTTAGTCCCCTTTTCTATATATATATATATATTTTTAAAATTTGACTTTATTGGGATTCTTCCCAAAACTAGAAGATAAAAAAAGTACAATATGCCTCCTTACAATGATTTATCAACTTTTAAACACCTTTTTCCCATGTTGACTAGAAGTGGGCCTGTCATAGAAAATTTCCCTATCTCAAGAAAAATTTAAGTTTTCAAAAACTCGAAAAAGAGAAAATAATTCAAAATTATCTAGGACCTTCCTTGTTAGATCTAAATAAGTCACCATTGTCCAATTTTTCTATGTGCAAAAAATTGGATAACATTTTTGGTGACCTCTCGGGGATGATTGCTTACTAAGCATGATTCCAGTAGCTTTAAGTCATCCATTGGGCATGGAGTCAATTTTGGAATCTTGAGAGTAATTTGATCTTATGCGATACATCCCATAGACTCTTTGAGTATTTCCAATCTTGGACCTCCCTGGAATGCTAAGCATGAAGTATACTGAATATGTCAAATGCTTGGAATCTATGGAACAATGCAAAATTTTAAATGGGGTAGATCATGAGACTCTTATGGAAACCTTGAACCTTACTTCTCCTTGAAACCTTCTTATGATGAAACAATGTGCAAAACAACACAAAACACAACAACAAGGAAAACAAAAGAACAACTCACAACAATAATGTGCATAAGCACTTGGAGGAAAACACCTAAGTAAACTGTATAGGGGGTGGAATGATCTCAAAAGTAAGCTTTAAGATGTATCCCATTCATACGAATGTGCATTTATTCTCCATGGAGCCTAGATAGATGAAATGAATTTGCCTTTTTGTAACTCGTGATGATGCTTTCCTAGTTTGGCCTTATCTTCATCCCATTTGAAAACTAAATCTCCCTCTTGAAAACACCTATCGGATTCCTTCTTGTCAAAATATTTTGTAACCTGAGCCCGATGTTGCTTCAAAATATTCATAGCCTTGTTACGTACTTCCTCTAACTCCACGAGTTCAAAAAACCTTACTGTCAGAGGATCAATCTCCATAACTTCAAGTTGATGAGCTAACTCCAAAGAAGGTAACTCCAAGGAAAGCAAAAGTTTTTCTTCTCTTCCATATACAAGCATGAAAGGAAAATTCTCGATGGCCCTTTTAGGTGTGATCTGATTCGCCCATAAGGCGGTCTTAAGATGGGTAATCCAAGTCCTCTTTTTTGTTTCCATTATGCACTTAATAATCCGTATGAGGTTTTTATTACTAGACTCAGCCAATCCGTTTCTTTGTGGATAGTAATTGGAAAAAGTCTTGAGGTAGACCCCATTTTTAATATCCCATTCACTCAACTTCATACCTAAAAAATCCATCACGTTGTCTGAAATGACTGTAAACAGAACACCAAACCTTGTCATTATACCTTCCAAGAAATCCAGTACTGCCTTTTCATTGCTCTCTTTGAATGTTACCACATCTATTCATCAGGTAAAATAGTCTGTTACAGTAAGGACCCATTTATGTCCATCACTAGATGGAGGATTAATCATTCCGATGAATTCTAACCTCCATTGAATAAATGGTTGATCCACTTGGATTGGATGTAGTGGAATAGATACCAACTTCTACTTTCCAGTGAAAAAGGCACATTCCTTACACTTCCTTACCGAGAGATGGGCATATTTTCACAAATCCAGCCAATAGTAATTGACTTGCATGATCTTGGTAGCAGTTGTTCATGCAGAGTAATGTCTTCTAGATAGGCCATTATGAAACTCTTCTAGTATCTTACTCTTGTTCCAGTCCTACGCACCAAACGAAGATGCCATTCAAATCCTTTCGAAAGAGAACATTATCTACAAAACATATGGAATACATTTAAGATGAAAATTTAATCTTTGGTTTTTATCCATGTTCATAGGATATACTCTTGAGAAGAGGAAATTCTTCATTTTGGATAACCAATCAACTCACTCATCACTCTCATCAATGTTTAAGAGTGTCGTATCCTCATCACCTTTTGATTCCATGTCTACAACAACTTGTTGACACAAACCTTTACCTCTAAAAAGTTTGGTAACCTTGATATGCACATCATACTCCATCACCTTCATGATCCATCCAACGCGCTTTTTCATTCATCTCTTTATTAAAAAAAAACTCCTTGACACCTAGACGAGACACCATGAGATGAATTTTGTTGTTGGACAACATGTGCTTGAATTTATTCAAAGCTCAAATAACCACAAAGACTTATTTTTCAATGAATGAGTATTTAAGTTTATAGTCTTTGAGGGATTGACTGAAGAAAGCAATTGGTTACTCCATTAGGCTGTTGTTTTGTTGGGTGAGGATCCCTGAGATGCTCTCTTGACCTGTAAAAGCATAAAGGATAAAGTATTTGTCAAACTTGGGGTTTACCAATGTGGGAGCTTGATAAATTTCCATTTTGATGGCTTTGAAGCTCTCTCGTTTTTCATTTGTCCATGATAATGGAATTTTTTTCTTTAACATGGCTGTTAGTGGTTTAGCCAATGTCGTGAATTGAGGGATGAACCTCTGCACAAATTTTATGGATCCCAGAAAACTCTGGAGAGCCTTTTTGTGACTTGGAAGAGATAAGGACATAATCGAATGAATCTTGGTTGGATTGATTGATAGCCCTTCCGCCGAAACAACATGCCCCAACAAATTTCCCTCGTGCACTAAAAAAATATACTTTTTGGGATTAAGTGAAACCCCAAATTCCCCACACCTTTGAAAAACCTTCCTTATATGCACAATGTGATCATCTACATGCTTAGAATATACAATTATGTCATCTAGGTAAACCAAGATAATATTGTTAATTAGTCCTTTAAAAACCATGTCCATGGCCCTTTGGAAAGTAGCCCTGACATTGGACAATCCGAATGACATTTTGTTGTAGGTATACGTGCCCCACTTGGTAGTGAAAGTTGTTTTGAATTGGTTGGATTCTTGGACTGGAATTTGTTTGTAGCCTGAATATCCATCGAGAAAAGAAATTATTTGAGCTCTTGCCAATATTTTAAGAATTTTCTCTATTGACAAGAGAGGATAATGGTCTTTCAACGAGGTATGGTTCAAATCCCTAAAATCTACGCATAACCGAATCTCTCCATTCTTCTTCCTTATGGGCACTAGATTGGCTACCCAAGAGGAGTGCTTGATGGGAAAAATAATACATGCTTTGATGAGTTTGGTTATCTCCTTTCTCATTAGTGGCTCAATTTTGGGATTAATGGGCCTCTATTTGTGGTGAACTGGCTTGGCATTAGGATCCAGTTCGATAGTATGTTGTGCCATGCCTGGATCAAAACCATGTAGGTCTTCATAGCTCCATGCAAATATGTCATGATACTCTTGACAAAGTTTTATGAAAGCTTCTTTCTCCTCAGAAGGACATACTTTGCAAATCTTTAGAAACTTCTCATGTGCTACCTCGACTTCCTCAAAATATTCTTCTTTGACCATCATGTTAGAAATTTCTCTTTTGGTTTCATCATCTGAATTGAAAATAGATTCTAGAGTGACTAATCCTTTTGGTAGTTTTTTTCTTTTCAATTGTATAATTTGATCAACATATGACTCTTGTAACTTATCCTGATTTCTTGCAGCAAACTCCGCCTCTTCTTATAGGAAAAGACAATTTATTTACTATCAAACACTTTCTAGCTAGTCACATTATCAGGGATGACAGGTTGAACCACCATTTTGATAAATTGATGCCCTTATTTCATGATATCAACAAGTATGTTGTATTGTGAGCTAATCGTAGCAAGCCTATTGATGAGCATACTTATCTCAGCTTCTCACACAACCTACCTCATCCTCATTTGTAACTCCTACTCACCCTTATGCTGTCCTAAACCAATATAGTGTCTAGGTACATGTGCATGCTTTCAATTTCACTAGATCAAACATGAAGGTTCATATTTCCCAAGGTTGCCCTTTCACCTGTGATCTACTTTCTCAAGCCTCTAGGTCTCCTCTAGCTTGTAGCCCTTCCTCCTCACAAAGTGAGTTATATCTTGAACTCCTCCAAACATTTCCTTACTGTCCTGAATGATTTGGATATCCACTATGGAGTTACAAAACATATCTCAAAATACCCCTATGCTTCTTTTGTAATGTACTATGACCCCTGTTTCTATGCTTTAGGCCTCATTAGGTCTCTCAAGAATGCCCTTAGACTATACCATCATATTTCCCAAAACAACTCTCAAAGTTACTTAGCATTTAAGATACCCTTTTGGATGTTTGGAATCCTACTCAATTTTCAGGTATTGTTAGTTTGTACGGATTTGTACTTTCTTCACAAAATTGGGGGTTTCTTAAGCTAGATTCTTTGGTAGTTTATAGCAGCAGATACTTGGGCTTATTTTATTGACTAAAATCTATTGGATCCACCATATAAATGCTCATGTGAAGCTCCATGTTCATTTTCAAGTCTTAACTCCTCCATTTACGCATGCATGCAACCAAAATACTCCTATTGTTGTCCTGTGCACACACAATTACAAGTTGACTGTAAATGCCTTCATAACTTCACTGCACATGTGATTCAAGGTCCAATATTTTACACACTTCTAAAAAACATAAAAACAGAACTTTCCTATAAATTTCATCACGTTTGGTTGGCTAGAACTCAAATGGTGTGATGCCCTAGTTTAGGGCCGAGAGGGAAGAATTAGCTCTACAGGGGAAACTACACTGTTTCAAAAGCTGAAAAAAATCATGGAAGCTTAGTTTACCTTATTCTAACTCTGCATGCTTTTACAGCTCATAAAATGCGCTTCCATCCTTTGCTGTAATTTTCTTGATTGCTGGCCTGGGCAGGGTTTTGATCACAGTCTTCTACCAACATGTAACCTTCACCAAAAAACGAAGTATTTCAAACTGAAATATTTTCCATACTCATTCCCCATTATATTTTCAACATTGTTACACTTTTTTTTCCTCTCTCCCTCTCTCTTCTCTTTTCACACGTGAGAGAGCTCTTCTAAATACTTGTTTTCTAACAAAGGCATGTACAATCTTGATCCTACAAACATGCAATTCTTGACTCAACAACATCCTAAACTTAGACATGACTAAAATTGAATTCAACCACTCCTAATACACGTTCAAAAACATATCCTCTTTCTTTTCATGGCCTATATGACCTTATCCAACTCATTTTACCTTTTCTAGGCCTATTTTCTCTCTCTCACAACCACTCTTTGAGCTTTTACAACACATATTGACTTTTTACAAGCACATGTGTGCTTTTACAACACATTTGAATTCAAATACATATTTCTAACATGCTTAATGGTTTCATGGGACCTTATTTTTTCTTGACACTTGATGCTCCTGCATCACCTATCAATATCTTGATTTTGATTTCTAGGAACTGCATGGATTCCAAAAGCTACAAAATATTCAATCAAGTCCCAGACTCGGTTCTTATATGATCATAAAAGGTCATTCTTGGATGCACAGTGTGCCGTCACTTGATGAAAAACTAACTCACTATCTCTAAAAATAGTTAGAGCCTTGATTCCCTTCTTTTGGGCTAGCTAAATTCCTTACACTAGGGCCTCGTATTCAACAACATGGTTAGTGCAACTAAACTGCAACCGAAAAGATGAGAAGTATTTATCTCCCTTTGGAGAAATTAACATAATACCAACACCAGATCCATTCTTACTTCTTGAGCCATTAATGAAAAATTTCCACAGTCCTTTAAAATCGTTTGGTGTTTTGACAAGTTGTGGTATGATTATATCTTCTTCATGAATACAGTAGGTACCTAATCCTATTTCTTAAAAAAGTAGTAAAACAACTTCTTCTTTTGTTAACATATCAATGTAGGGATCATACTGATGATCTCCACTTACTTCATCTAGCATAGTATTGGGGAATTCTTCAATGAGAGTGGTCATTTCATGATCAACATCTTCTTCTTCTAGATCTCCGATGGTGTAATTCCCATTTATAGATTTAGCAGTGTAGGGTTCTACATGATTATGGTAGATTGGTTCCAGCCTTATAGTCAATTTGGTTTTGTATCTAGTCCTTAGAATCATATGTGACCAATTGGATGATAGATAACCACCCATCTTGGCAGTGAAATCTCATGATAGGAAAATGATGAAGAGAGGAGGAAGATCAATGACTGATATGTCTTGGGTAAATGATAAACTTGGGCATGCATGGATGGTAAGTTAAAGTCCTTTGATAACTCTAATTGTCTTAATAGCTATGCCATATAGCTGAACAACTCCTCTTGTAACTGGTGCATATTGTATGCCTAGTACATCTACAATTTTCTTGGGCATGACTGAGCTACTAACACCAAAATCGATTATGCAATTGTGCACCAGGTGGTTGCCAATGATCAGGGAAATATATAATGGTGGAGGTTTTTTTTCCTTAGGAATAATTTTCCCTCCCTGTTAACACAAACTCATAGCAATTGTTTCTGCATGACCTGATGATCTGCCGGTTGTACCACAACTGTTCAGTTTCTCTCACAACAAGTTTCTTTGAGAAGGAATTGAGAGTGCGTCCCACATAGTAATGCTCAGGTTGGTTTTCTTCATCTGTTATATTATGCTGAAGGGAATTGCTCCTACTTTTTTGACACTTCTACATGATTATGAAAGATTGGTTCTAGCCTTATAGTCAATTTGGTTCCATATCGAGTCCTAAGAATCATATGTGACCAATTGGCTTATAGATAACCACCCATCTTGGCAGTGAAATCTCTTGATAGGAAGATGATGAAGAGCGGAGGAAGACCAATGATTGATATGTCTTGGGTGAATGACAAACTTGGGCATGTATAGATGGTAAGTTGAAGTCCTTTGATAACTCCAACTGTCTTAATAGCTGTGCCATCTAGCTGAACAACTCCTCTTGTAACTGACACATATTTTATGCCTAGTACATCTACAATATTCTTGGGCATGAATGAGCTATTAACACCAAAATCGATCATGTAATTGTGCACCAAGTGGTTACTAATGATCAAGGAAATATATAATGGTGGAGGTTTGTTTGCCTTAGGAATAATTTTCTCTTCCGATTAACACAAACTCATAGTAGTTGTTTCTCTATGACCTGATGATCCATCGGTTGTACCAAAACTATTCAGTTTCTCTCACAACAAGTTTCTTTGAGAAGGAATTGAGAGTCCGTCCCACATAGTAATACTCAGGTTGGTTTTCTTCATCTATTCTACTATGCTAAAGGGAATTGCTCCTACTTTCCTAACACTTCTTTGGGCATTGGGATCATCCTTTAGAAAGTGCTTATTGGGTATCGTTATGCCTAAAGAACCTTATTTATTTGCATCTTGGCTAACATGTATTTCTGGAGGTTTCTTTCCTGCATCTTTATCAACCACCACTTGTGTTTGAGGCTATGAAGTGGATGCTTGATTAGCTTTGGAATTTTTAGGTTCCATTACTCTCTTCTTAGAATGAGTGTATTCTACCCTTAATGAGAAATTTGTATTCAACCCGCAAAACTCTTATACTTTCCAGTTTAGAAAAGTGGTTTCTTCAGGTGCCTGCAGTTGATCTGATGTCTCTTGCATAGATGTGTTCTCTGTTAGCTCAGAAGGGGCAGATACACTTTGAACCATGAGGGCCTAGCCAAGAACTCTATTGGGACAAAGATTTTGATTGTGGGGTTGAGAAAAAGGGTAGCACCATTCATAGTCTTGAACTAGATTATTATTGACATGTACTATAGCTCTAGATGAGATAACAACAAGAGGGTTCCAAAAGTTCAAAGGCCTAACATTTGCATCATGATTTGTAACTTGATTTTGCGGCTTATTGTTCCCTTGAAAAGGAGGAAAATTACCCTGATACTACTGATTTTGTGGCTGATATGGATGGTTGTATTGAAACTATTTCCTCTTGAGTGCAACAAGCTCATTTCCAAAAGTTTGCAGTAGTGACTTGACCTCAAATAGATCATTTGAAGAGGTAGGGGAAGATTGAGATGGTTGATTAGAGGCTGCTAGAATAGGAGAAATGATAAGATGGTTATTCATAAGATCTAGATACAAAAAAATTGGTGGTCATGGAGCTATCTTTCAAGCCTGAATCAAGGAAATTTCCACTCTTATGGCAACATCGTAGGCATCAGGTAATGTATCCCTTCCCATGGACTGGATCATAACTGCTACATCACTATTTAAGGCTTGTAAATACTACATGAATGCATTATGTGCAGAAGGATTTATAAATTTTGGAATCCTATTTTAGGTCATGTGGAATCAGAAGTTGAAATCTCTCATGTTTTCTTGGGGTGCTCTATTCATGATAGTGAGCTGTTTAAAAAGTGATAGGTTATCACTCTTGTCTTCAAACTGCTTACATAGTTTTTCTCCTAACTCGTCCCAAGTGGTTATACTACAAACACTTAACCCTCAAAACCATTGAAGTGATTTTACCTTGAAAGAGGTAACAAGTAGTATAACCGCAACGTTGTCCTCCGTGACATTATGTACGACACAAATGCTGAATACATCAAGAATATGTTCCACTGGAGTAACATGAGTTTCCCCTATGTAAAAGGGTAAACTTTTGAGTGCTGTAATAAGTATAGGGTCACGTTGAGCCAACACAAGAGGAATAATTTCATTAAAAGGGGGAAAAAATTTGTTTCATGCCATAACAACAAGAAGTTGATTGTTCCTTGGTGGAGTGAACCTTCTGTACGGAGGAGTTGAATGACCCCTACGAGGTAGAGCTGCAACTAGTGATATTGAAATGGCTCTTCTTCTTCTCTTTGGAGGAGACAAGGAAAATTCGATATGCTAATAATTTCCTTGCTTTGAAGAGGATCTTATCTGAATTCTTTGCATAAGTTAACACATTGAGATTTGGGATCAAATGATATAGAGTTTCCATATACTTTGACTTATGTAAGTGAGAAGAGAAGTACCAACTCTATCCTACTGAGTGCGCCAAACACAGTTGTCGCCAAATCACTACACCCTCTGAATGGCCAAAATATGAACAAGACGTTCGATGTGATTGGGACACATGGGATCACCTCTCAAGCTATGGGACTTGTGCTGGAGGTGAACCTACGGAGAAGGCCAACTTCCTCTTCCTAAACTAAGTGTTGTACTACTCCTAGTGAAATAAAATGTCTATCTAGTCCTATGCTAACATTTTCATGGGTTTTAGGGAAAAATATTTGCAGAAATGAAACTATACTAGGGATGGTGATGCACCAAACAAAGGGTGTTGTTAGACTTAGGAAGGGTTAATTTGAAGAGGGTGTGTGCACCACAGGTCAAATTCACCTACTGCAACTTAGAGAGGGTATAGAATACCATAGACTAGGAAGCAAGCGTTCCCTTTGTTAAAATAGATAAGAAAAACAAGTTATCAATCTTCCAGTGAAGAAGGATGAAATTGAGAAGGGTTAACAAGCACCACAACTCAAATGCATGCAATGTCCAAAAATTGATAAGCACAAAACTCCAAGAACCTACAATATAAACATGAGCTTACACAATATACCTGCAAGCATGAGAAAAGGAAAAAAGAATTATAAAAGGATGAAAGGACCGAGATTAATCAAAAACCACACACTTTAATTGCTTTAATGACGTGAAAAATGCATCATACATTAAAAAGAGGCAATGGTTTCCATTACAGTCTTGAAAGTTCTCTCAACACACAAGGACAACTTACATAAGAGAGAGGACTCTTAGAAAATTGCACTTGCCTAAGATGTCTAAATTTCCAACCTATATGACCTATTAGAACCCCTTTGGAATGAGCTTCCAACTTACATTTATAGAAGAATATGTGAGAGAGAAGAGGAAAGGTCATAATTACATTCCTAAATTAAAGGCACATGATTGTTCATTTATTACAGTTGGTTGAACCACCTGAGAAGGTTCCATCATGTGACTTTAATGCTTGGTTGACCTAGTTCTTCTTAATTAATTAAAATAATATTTAAATAAAAATAATAATAATAATTATTAAAATATTTAACTAAAAATATAAAATTAATTACTATTAATGTGGGACCCACATTGACTAGTTTGATTTGAGAAGGGAAAATTACGAGGAAAAGGCCAAAAAGACCAACTCGGTGGTTGGCTCGCTGAGCCAACTCATCGAGTTTAGCTCGAGTTCCTCCAACAAGTCACCTTAAATGAGATCACTTTGGATTGATTCCTCTAATTCAAGCTCCTCTCATTCAGACTTACCAAGTGTCTCAGGTAAGTTTGAAATCTCTCATTAATCTACCAAGCTTTCTCTGTGTCCATTGTATCATGGCCGAAACAAGCTCCGCATCACATCACAATTAACCCACTAAACTTTGTGTCGAGATACCCTTATCTATGCATTGAATCTCATGAGTTAGGATTTTAGTTACTCTATGAGTTACTCATCAACGAGTCGAAGGTGAAGGCCGAGCCATCTCTACATTCCTTTACAAAACTCGCTTGCACCCTTTACCCGGCACATAGGACCTCCATTTGAAGCCAAGATTATTGGCCTCCACTCCTCGTTACCCACTGCATTGAGATAGTTTGGCATCATGAAGGCTTGTCTCACTTACTCAAAATTAACTAAAACTAAGCTCTTTTGTAAGAATTGAGCTCCTTTATCCTTACGTGTAACAGATCTCTTCCATCAAAGATCAAGCCCCTTTGCATTGCCGTATCGAGCTTGGTATGTCATCTGAGTGCTGAGACTGCAAGCATGAGTATGTCTGGGAACTCCATACATATGTTCACCACCTTGTAACTATGCCATCAACTCAACTTAATGCGTGGCCAACTCAGTCTGTGCTTCCATGATGCTAGCTCACTTTGTTTCTACATAGCTTGGTCTAGCACGACCTAAGTCCTCTTGTTTCACGTCAAGCTAAAACGACTTGAGCTCCACCCTCCTCCTAGCTCATTGACACTTGGTGATTTTTCTCCACATAGCTTGATTTCATGAACTCTGTGTCATCAAGCAATGCATATTGATAACTCTTAGAATTTGACGAGTAACTTGGGTTCCACCTCGTCATTTTATGAGAGCTCTAAAAAATCCTTGTGACTCACTGAGCTAGAACACCTTCGTTGTAAGAAATTTTTTATCGGCCCCATTGAGTTATGCCTTCCTCACCATGAATCCTAAGTTAGCTCCATCCGTAGAATCCCGCATTGAGGCCTTCACTCCAACTCAGTGGCCCATATCTTTTAGCACATTTTCCTTGAGCTCATGTGATATTTCATTTGAGCACATTGACCACGATCATTACATAGCTTGATTTTGAGCTTTTCACAACTGGGACCCATCAAATCATCCATAGAGAGATTTGTATCAACATTGAGTTTGCCATCGAATCACCCGGTACTCAGAACACCTCGCCTTCCTTGGCTAAGCTCGTCAGACTGAGATTCCCTGATGATGCATCCCTCCTATTATGCTGAACTCGATGAATTAGTAGAGCTTGAACTGTTAGGGAATAAGAGATAAAATATGCGGAATAATCCCTTACAGAATCGCAACAGTGGAAAATAATATGCAGAAAATATTACAAATCTCAAATAAAAGTGTATAAAAATAACACAACATAGAGAGACAAGATTTAATGTGGTACACCCAATTTGGGCTATGTCCACCAAGAATCACTTGCTCAAATTTTATTACAAGCCTCCACTCTCTCAATATAATACCTAGATCTATTTGGAGTTATGCTAAAAAAACTCTACAGAATTCACACCTGAATTCAAAGCACATCTGCAATAAATTTTATTTTCTATTTATCATATGCATAAGACCATATAAATAGACAATTGCTTAAGCAGTTTGATATAAAACCGTGGGTATCAAAACCATGGGAAAAAACCGTGGGTATCAAAACAATGGGCAAAAAACCGTGGGTATCAAAAAAATGGGTACCGAAAAACCATGGGCCCAAAAATAGCCCATAATGGTTACCCATTACCCATGGGTTAATAAACCACCCATGAAAATACCACACTAGAAGGTGTACCACATAGAAGGTGTACCACACTCTAACATGAAAACAGGCTCCACAAACATAAAAATCTCCCACTTAGAGACTGATTTCCACTGAGAAAGCTTCTTAACCCTTCACTGTCATCTGCGAAGGCCAACCAAAGCTGAACATAGCTTTAGCTTATCCCTTATGACCACCTTGGTCATCATGTCTACAGGATTCTGACTGGTATGAATCTTCTCCAACTTCAACTTATCTTCTTCTAAAGCTATCCTGATGAAGTGATATCTCAACTGTATATGCTTCGTCCTGGAGTGGAAAGCAGAGTTATTAGCTAGGTGTATAACACTCTGACTATCACTATGTAGCTTACATTCCTTCTACTTATGCCCCAAATCCTCAAGCAATTGTTGTAACCAAATCATCTCTTTGCTTGCCTCTGTGGCAACAACATACTCAGCCTCTGTGGTTGATAAAGCCATCAGCGTCTGTAGTTGTGAAATCCATCTCACTGCTGTCCCACCTACAGTGTAAATATAACCTATCGTGCTCCTCCTGCTGTCAACATCTCCAGCCATGTATGAATCTACATAACCACGTAAAGTGGTTTCTGATCCACTGTAGCACAAAACTACCCCCAAGGTCCTTCTCAAATACTGAAGGATCCACTTTACTACTTGCTAATGCTCTTTACCTGGATCACTCATAAATCTACTCACAGCTCCCACTGCATGGGCAATATCAGGCCTAGTGCACACCATAGCATACATCAAACTACCAACTACTGATGAGTAAGGTACCTTGGACATCTGGTTTCTTTCCTGCTCTGTCTTGGGACACTGCTCCTTTGATAACTTAAAATGGCCTTCCAAAGGAGTCCCAACTGGTTTAGCATCTTGCATGTTAAACCTATCCAATACCTTCTTAATGTACTCTTCCTGAGATAAAGTTAGCTTCCATTCCTTCCTATCCTAAGTTATCCTCATACCAAAGGATTTGTCTGGCTATCCCCAAATCCTTCATATTAAAGAATTCACTTACTTGTTTCTTAAGTACTTTTATTTCCTGCATGTTTTTACCTACAACCAACATGTCATCAACATACAAACATAGGATAATATAACTTCCATCCTCAAATTTCTTTGTATACACGCAATGGTCAGAATGACATCTAATATAACCTTGCTCCATCATGAATCTATCAAACTTCTTATACCATTGACGTGGAGCTTGTTTCAGGCCATACAAGCTCTTCTTCAGCTTGCACACCATCTCCTCTTTACCTTTGACTTAATATCCTTTTGGCTGCTGCATATATAGCTCCTCCTCCAAATCACCATGGAGAAACACAGTCTTTACATCTAACTGTTCTAAGTGCAAGTCTTCTGCTACCACTATTCCAAGAATAGTTCTGATAGAAGTCATTTTTACTACAGGAGAAAAAATCTCATCAAAATCTATACCTTGTTTATGTGCAAACCCCTTGACCACCAACCGGGCCTTATATCTTTTCTTTCCTCCCTCTTCATCTTTAACTCTGTACACCCACTTGTTTTTCAATGCTCTTTTGCCTTCTGATAGCTTCACCAAATCCCAAGTCTGGTTCTCCATGAGAGACTTATGCTCCTCATCCATGGCTTGCTCCCACTTTTTACTGACATCTACCTGCATTGCTTCATCAAAGCTCTCTGGCTCTCCACTATCAATGAGTAATAAATAATAAAGAGAAGGAGAAAAATGTTCAGGTTCTTTTCTTACCCTAGAAGACCTCCTCACTATAGGAGTTTGGGGTTCCTGTTGAGTAGGTTCCTGAACTGATTCATGGGTCACTATCCCATCTGGAAGATCCTCTACCACTGCATATTCTTTCTTGGATTCTTCCCTATTTTCCTGTAACTATTGCTTATACATGACTTTCTCATTAAAGACCACATCCCTAGACCTAATGATTTTCTTGTCTTTAATACTCAAACATTTAAATCCAAAGTCATCACCACCATAACCAATAAAAGTGCATTTTTCTGACTTAGCCTCTAGCTTGGTCATATCATCCTTGTCAATATGAAGAAACACCTCACATCCAAAGACTATAAAAAATGATTAATCAACTTTCTTACCATACCAAGCCTCCTCAGGTATGCCTCCATCCAAGGCACTTGAGGGTCCTTTGTTTATCAAGTACACCGCTGTGCTCACCGCTTCTACCCAAAAATAAAGAGGTAGTCCTGCATGTATCCTCATGCTCCTAGCACGTTCCATTATTGTTCTGTTCATCCTTTTTGACACCCCATTCTGCTTCGGGGTTCTTAGAACCATATTTTTCCCATGAATTCCATTCTTAGAACAATAATCATCAAATTCATTGCTGCAATACTCCCCTCCATTATCTGACCTAAGACATTTTAACTTAAGGCCTGTTTCATTCTCTACCAAGGCTTTCCATTTAACAAAAGTATCAAATACATCAGATTTGTTTCTAATACAATAAACCCAAACTTTCCTTGTTGCATCATCAATAAAAGTAACATAATAACTTGAACCCCCAAGAGATGATACCTGAATCAGCCCCCACACATCAGAATGTACCAGCTCTAACTTACTCTCTTTCTTCGTAGGTCCAACCTTGAGAAACCTTACTCACTTTTATTTCCCATATATGCAGTTCTCACAAAAATCCAAACCTATTTCTGTATATCTAGGCAAATTCTTCTTTATGATTTCCATGCCCTTATGAATCATATGACCAAGCCTATAGTGCCATAATGTTGTGTCTGTATTTGAAGCCACAAGATTACAATCATTAGTACTATCAGTGGTTAAATAGAAGGTTCCAACCTTCTTACCTCTTGTCACCACAAGAGCACCCTTGGTGACCTTCCAAGAGTTAGCTGTAAATATCACAGTACAACCATCACTTCCCAATTGGCCCACCGATATCAAATTTCTCCTTAATGTAGGCACATGTCTGACATCCTTCAATAGCCATTTATTCCCATTCTGCATCTTAACTTGAATAGAACCTTTTCCAACTATACTGCAAGGCTCATCATCACCAAGAAAAACATGCCCAATGTCCCCTTGAACATAATCAACAAAATAATGCCTATGTGGAGTAGCATGAAAATATGCCCCTGAATCTAAAACCCAAGATTCATTAATATTTTGCAAAGAAAGAATCAAAGCATCCTGGCATACATTACCCGATGCCACATTTGCCTCCTTGTTTTCTTCCTGTTGTTTCTTCTTATCCTGAAGCTCCCAACAGTCCTTCTTTACATGCCTAGACTTTCCACAGTGCCAACATACTATCTTGCTTTTGGATTTTGACCTTGCCCGATCCTTTGATTTTCCACGGTTTCCTCTATTCTTCTGTCTCCCTCTAGTTTCCACTGTCATAGCATTCCATGAAGTAGAATATTCACTAGAGATTTTTCTTCGCATTTCTTTTCTTAGAATCACCCCTACAACATCCTCAAACTTCAACTTTGAGTTAGCTGGAACCGAGTTGCTTACCGCCATTACCAGGCTATTCCAAATTTTAGGTAAAGAGCACAAAATTAATAAAGCCCTAACTTCTTCATCAAATTCTATTGTAACTAAAGATAGCATATCCAAAACCATATTGAAATCATTTAAATGATCTGATACTAAAACATTCTTAGAAATCTTCATATTAAACAACTTTTTCATTAAAAATATCTTATTAGAGGCAGAGGGTTTTCAATACAACTTCCCTAATGCATCCATCAGTTCTTTTGTAGTCTTTTCCTTTGAAACATTAAATAATACCGAAGATGCCAAGACACATCTGGATCATTCCAAGTGCCTTCCAATCCAACAAATCCCATTCCACATTTGTCATACTCGAGGGTTTGTTCACCTTCTTAGACAACGGAGTATAAAGATCCTTCTGATAAAGGTAATCTTCTATCTGCATATTCCAAAGACTGAAATTCTACCCATTGAATTTATCAACCCTAGATCTTCCATCATCTGCCATAGCTCCAACTCAAGCTAAAAACTTTCCCTGTGATTCAACACTTCGGCAAACCAAACCAGGCTTTGATACCAATTGTTAGGGAATAAGAGATAAAATATGTGGAATAATCCCTTATAGAACCGCAATAGTAGAAACTAATATTTAGAAAATATTATAGATCTCAAATAAAAGTGTAGAATAAATAACACAACACAGAGAGACAAGATTTAATGTGGTTCACCCAATTTGGGCTACGTCCACCAAGAATCACTTGCTTATATTTTATTACAAGACTCCACTCTCTCAATGCAATACCCAGATCTGTTTGGAGCTATGCTTAACAAACTCTACAAAATTCACACCCGAATTCAAAGCACATCTGCAATACATTTTCTTGTCTATTTATCATATGCATAAGACCATATAAATAGACAATTGCTTAAGCATTTTGATACAAAACCGTGGGTATCAAAACCATGAGAAAAAACCGTGGGTATCGAAATAATGGGCAAAAACTGTGGGTATCAAAACAATGGGTACTGAAAAACCATGGGCCCAAAAACAGCCCATAACGGTTACCCATTACCCATGGGCTAATAAACCACCCATGAAAATACCACACTAGAAGGTGTACCACATAGAAGGTGTACCACACTCTAACATGAAAAAAGGCTCCAAAAACATAACATGAACCCAATATCGTAAGCTAATATCTCAATATCAGTTGGAAAATGCACTATTTTCTAATCATGTTTGAGATATTCTATTGTAACATTGTAAAGTTTGAACAATTTAGTAGATCTATTTTCAATTTTTCGAGGTGTTTCTCGTGAATTTTCCATATAGAACCATATATTACCATGCCACTCGGTCTTTCCAACGACCCTCATAGATCATAAAATGAATCACCATATTGACATGTAGCCTCCCTAATAACTCAGTGGATAACTCAGCCATTGACTTGGCTTCTAGTTTCAATTTCAATTTCTGGAACTCATCCCTTGGCATGCTAGGTGATTATCCCCGCATGGTAACATTTCTCACGATATCTGTGAGGTGGAAATTCTATTATGGTTTTTCATGGGATTGTCTCCACCATTGCCTACTCATTCTTGGGATCCTGGTGCATATTTTGTCATGCTAAACTTGGTATGGCCTTTACACCATGAAATCCCATAGTAGGGAATCCATAATTTTGAAACCATTCTTCCCACACATCAATTGGCAACTTGTCTCTTCATGTTCACTTCTCCACCATGGCCACATGCCCTAAAATTCCCCTGTGCATGACACCTTGGCCTAACTGCCCTAAATCTCCACCATGGCCGCATTGTATTGAAATCCCAATGGTAGGATCATGAGTCAAAACGAGCCAGTTTATAACTTGAATTTTTTATATATGAATGTCAGTGTGAACTTTTAGCTCCATGAGCTTGATCTTTCCTCACAGCCACCCTGTAACTCATTATGACTAGTTCCACTGAGTCATGCATTCCATGTTGGCCTTTGCAAGCTTGCTCAACCAACTCTTCGTGAGCTCCTCCATTATGTCACTGAGCATTCAAATGATGATTTTCCAAGTGACTTGGTCTCGCATTTCATTGTGTCTTATGCAAACTTCCTTGTGTGTGAGCTCAACATTCTCTATCGCCAAGACTCATTCTCCACCAGCTCCATGTCGAGCTCATCACATACCATTGAGATCCTCACATTCAATGGCTTTATCATGATTTACCTAGAAACAAATCGTATTCCACATTGACCTCGAGATATTTTATGGCTCGACCAACTTGGTTTCCTCTCTAATTATCACCAAACCATTGGAGCTCAAACTTCCATAGACTTAGTCACTTCATGGCTCAATGAAAGAAGACAAATCGTTTCTTAACATGGACTTGGCTCTCATGTTTGAGCTTCCAAGTAGCTCATGGAATCATGTCTTTCTAAACTCATCCACGTTCATACACAATTCATGAGTACCTTATAATTCGTTGGAGGCCCACCTATCACTGCACTTCAAATTGAATCCTTAAACATTCCATCCTACTATTGGTGAGATGATCTAAATCCATTGATGGGATCCAGGCCATGGCTCGATGCTAGCTTAGTAAAACTTGGCTTAACTCGTATGATTGCCATTACTTTACCTATATGCTCCTTGCTTTGCATGAGCTAGACCTTTTCCTCAACAAGATATCCTGACCTTTCAAATGAATCACTCGCTAAACTATAGCCTCTAAGATCCTCAGTTTTAATCTGATTAGCTACATAGGTTCATGAAATTAATCTCCCATGCCATGTTCCATCGTGTTCTACCGTGCCATTGAACCGTTGATGCCGAGATAGATTTTTTTTGCTCAGTCTCGTCAACAATCTTTCACATGACTTGGAAAATGACTCACCGTATTGTGTGAAACCACTCAGATCATGCACTAACACCCCTAAAGACTGGCCTGGTTTTTTGGCAACCATCCTGGACTTATTCTCTGCATGAAATTATCACAATGGTTTGTCATTATGAAATTCCCATCAGTTGGAAATTGTTTCATGGTAACCCCCGGATCATCTTACCATCATGACATAGATTATTCATTTCCAAAGTCTACATCCTTATCAATTTGGCATCAATTACCCTATTGGCTTTGATCTTTTGAAACTCCCTGAGCAAGGAATGCACTTTGGCCCACCATCATATCATCTTCACTTGGCCACGAGCCTTCAAAATTCCCTGAACCTTAGCCTTAACTCATATTTTCCTCGCAGAGTTGGCATGGCTATCATGAGTTTTCCCGTGTCCTTCTGTATGACGAGCTCACCCAAAACAACACCTTTATTTTTTCCAAGCTGATCTCATTTAGAATAACTCGGTCGCATATCCTCTTTGCGTCATAGCCTATGATCATTCTCTCAAATCCAATTTAACCTACCGTTGACTTGGTGCCTCCATGTCATTGAGCTCAGTCTATGAACGGATATATTGAGAAGCTAATTGATTTTATCCTACGCTAACCCAATCAACTCGACCCGAGCCATTTCATGTTTACATGCCCCAAAATGTCCCACGAGATCCTCCAATCGACTTAGCGATGCGAATCTTTCTAACCATGTCACTTTGAGCTCACCTCTCAACCTTACCATGAGCCACTCTCGACGATCAACTCGTGCATTTTACCGAGCCTATGTCATTATTTCTAACCATTTAAGTGTAATCTGTATGACGAGTCATACATGAGTTCATCAAGCCAATACTACATAATGCACTAATGAGCTATTCACTGAAATAAGCCCACATGTGATTCTCTGACCCTGCCACCTTATTAAAAGAAGCTCAATATTTTTTAATCAAGATGGTCATCTCTCCTCACACTTGTTAACAATCACCAAATCGGTACATTGAGATGAATTGAGATTTTGATATAATGCAACCCTCATCATGCTAACCCAAATCATTTACTGATCTCTTGAACACGATGAGCTTGTTAACCATCAAGTTCCCACTCGTGGTACTTCTCTACATCTCCGAGCAACTTGGGTCTTGCTTTTAGCTTTTACCTAAATTATTTTCCTTTGTGTGTAGCTAACTAGTATATCTCTAGCCACTTTTACTCATACCAATGCCAAGCTAAAACTGACTAGCTTTTCGAGCAGCTCGTTGAGCTTCCCAACAAGTTGTTCTGAGATCAAAGCCATTTAGGCCCCTTTTCTATAACTTTTTTTTAAAATTTGACTTTATTAGGCTTCTTCTTGGAACCAGAAGATCAAAAAAGTAAAATATGCCTCCTTACAATGATTTATCAAAATTTAAACACCTTTTTCCCATGTTGACTAGAAGTGGGACTATCACAGATAATTTCCCTATCTTGAGAAATCTTTAAGCTTTTAAAAACTCAAAAAAGAGAAAATAATTCAAAATTATCTGCAACCTTCCTTGTTAGATCTCAATAAGACCCCGTTGTCTAATTTTTCCATGTTTGTAAAATTATATAACAATGATCATTATGTGACTATTAGGTGATCAAAAGGAAGCAACAACGAAGATCTTACAATGCTACACAAATCAGGTTCTAAGCATCTGTGCAGTCACAGGTGCCTAGAAGAGGTATTCAACATCCAAACACCCCTGTCCTGCCGTGGGTGCCCATGCCTGACGTTATTCCTACAATCCATAATTTATAGAAAGTATTTGTGACACTCTACCCAGTATGTTCATCACATTTTCCAAGTCAGATCAATCTCCGATAGCACAGAAATCAACTAATTCCAATATCCTTATTCGTTGCATAAGGTTTTAAATATTACGTCTTAGATTTCTTGTGTCATTTCCTCATTTCAATTTTTTCATACATTATTTGGTTCAGTAATGAATATGAAATATTTAGATTTAATTCAAATTAAATTAAATCAACCCCTGATAAGGATGCATGCAAGGGGTAAGATAATTTGTGTTTGATTGTGTCATTTCCCCCAAGCAAGGATACATGCAAGTGAATAAATGACAACTAAGATTCCCCCAAGAGAGGATACATGCAAGGGATTTTGATTATTGTTATTTTGATTGATTAATATTTGGAGTGGACACTAGATAAGAGTCATTGTGTTGAGTTTTAGAATTTTTGTTTGTTGCAAAAATTTAAAATTTTGTGATTGTTTGGATGTTTAGTATTTTTGGATGGTGTTTTCAAAATTTAAAAATATTTTTAACTGATTTTATATATATTTGGTAATTTTGGAAAAAAATTGTTATTTTTTTTGTGATTTTGCAAGATTGTTGGGATTTTTTAGAGTATATTTATATGTTTAGGGATTTTGTGTCTTTTTTTTGAATTTTTGATATTTTAATATTTTTTAATGTTTAGGGATTTTTGATAATTTTGAACATTTAATATCCAATGAGATACTCTATGTGATCCATGACCCATCCGAGCATTCATAAGAACACAAGAGATCTATGAGACCAAGGGATGAATGAAAATGGATATGACTAAATGTGGATAGTATAAAAATGGTAAACATATGAACTATGAGAAAAAAATGAAAGAAATTTGTTTGAGATTGGTAAGACGAATAAGATGGAGCCATATAGTCATTGTGCAAAAATGCCCCCAACATAAAGGGTACTCATAGATGATTCAAAAATAGAATATTTTTAGATGAACCACATTCATGGGTCCTTTAAATTATAGATCATATTAGATGGATATATTTTATGCATAAAATCTATATCTTGTAGTGATAACATAAGGACCTAACCAATTATGTTCAAATATTCCTTTTTTTCCTGGTATTTAGTTGTGTTTTTCTTATTTTTTGTAAGTGCAAGGTCATTGCTCTCAAATTGTATGCGTTTTATATTTTTGTTATAGATAGACGAAGTCAATTCTGATACACTTTAAAATGGTTTAAGGCATTAAGCCTCTTTTCATCCAGGCGGTGAACTTTAGTAAGAAAAAATATATTTTTATTTATTTTCATTGATCAAATATTTAAGGGATATGCATATCGATGGGAGCTTGATCTCCATAGGTAATATAACTTTGGAACCATAGACATGTGACAAATGAGTGGCTCTTGTTAGAGTACAGTAAGCTGTGTGATATGCCTAGAGGATATGATAAACTTGTGTATTACAATTTCAAACATGTTTATTGACAATCTTTTCTAAGATGGATATGAGTGTTTTATTGGGTGCTTCAACTTGGTCATTACATTGTGGATAATAGGGAGTGGACCAATGGAGGTGGTATGGAAGACTTTGGATATATATTTAATGGTCTTATTTTTAAATGTTGTATAATGTTGTCATGCAAATGTGTAACATGAAAATTTCCAATTTTCAACCATGACAACAGATCCTAGTGTCAAAATTTTTCATTATACACTTTTCCAGACACCCCTCTAAGTCAGCCTATTCCCCGTAGTAGTCCTATCCTATCCTTACAGTAATTCATGTGTGTGTGTCACCCTTCCCCATAGGTGATTTTGGAAGAAAAATACCATTCATGTACTTTAGGAGTAGTGTCTCTAAAAGTATATTTTGAAGCAAGCTTAGGGAGGGATATCATTAGCCTTTCTAAGACAAATACATATTCTATGGAGCTATGTTGAAGGCCCACATTAATAAATGAGGTGTATTTATGATCCAAGAGCATTGTGCAAATGATTTAGGAAGATTATGGAATTTTTGAATACTCGAGAGAAGATTCATTAAAAGTGGGTTTTTGAGGTCGAAGGAGTTTGCGTCATGAAAGAGTAGATGAACTTCAAGAGGTGATTTTGGGAGTTCCAGAATGATTTACGAGCCAAAAATATCAATGGAAATAATTTTTAGTCCCCTAAATGGTGGAAAAATCATATTCATCCTAAAGCCCAAGAATTTTTGTAGGAAACTCATTCTTTCCAAGAACAACTGGTGATCCTGAGAAAAAGGAAGTTTTTGAGTTTGTTTTTAGAATAATTAAGGCATGAAACCCATCCCATCCTTCTCAAAATGAATTTTATATGAAAATTCATATAAATAAGTGTGAAAAAAGTCATATGGGAGCTCAAGTTATGGTCATTTCAAGTTGTCACCCAAGGTACATGCTCGATACTTAGCCAAATTTCATGGGTGCCACGTGGAAGCATGAGGATGAGGCACACTTTTATGTCCTAAATTTCCCTTTCCAAGGGGAAAATAAGGAAAAAAAGTGCACCCCTCCCCACTTAGGCTTAATGGTCACTCCATGTGACCCCGATGACTCTGTATAACACCTTTGACCTATTTGACTGGCCCCCTCACCTTCTCCCGCATGTGTGACAAGTGTCACCCTAGGGCTGAGGTGAAATTTTTTGCTCCCATTGTCCCTTTCCAAGGGGAAAATGGGGAATGAAATGCACCTCCTCCTTGCTTCCCCTCTATTCCATATATGACCTAAACATGACCTTCAGGGGATTATTTTCAACCCCCTCCTCCATTCCTCTCCACTCGTGCATGAAAGACACTTAGTACCCTGGAGATAAGGAAAATTTTTGTGTTCCCATTGTCCCTTTCAAAGGATACAAGGGGAAAAAAATTCCCCCCCTCAAGGTTGCTAATAACTATTTATTACATGACTTAACCATTTTTATCCCATTCCCCCACATTCCTCCATTTGCGCCTGGGACTTTGGTGAAATTTTTCCAGGTTCTTCCTCAAATTTTTCTCTCTTCCATCACTCCACCATCCTTATATGATATCAGATCCATGATTTTGTAAATAAAATCACAAAAATCCATGCTCAAGGCTAAGTTTTTCTCCAGATTGAAGGCATGCACATGAAAATGAGAAAAACCCATAACTAAAAAACCAGAACACAGATCAATGAGATAATTTTTTCTTCCTTTCACATTTTCAGATGCTGTAAAAACCCATATGATAGATTTCACATGCACAAGAGGGATTTATTTCAACAAACAAACCCCATTTTCCCTATAACAAATTTTTACAATTTATTATCTTTTGTTCTAGAGATCGGGTTGAGTAGAAATTTCAAAGGTGAGATGAAGAAAAAAAATACATATCAAAAATGCCATTTTTAAAAAAATCTGAGGTCCAGAAAGCCAGTTACTAAAATATTAAGATCCTACACAAGCACTTACTATTTTCATAGTGGGTATTTTCAGCAAAGACAGTGTGCATAGGGTGTATCCAAAGGACAAATTACGTGATAAAAGTTAGAAAGGGAGAAAAATATTCATTTTCTAAAAATAATAAATCCCCTTTTCAGGTATAGGGAAGTGCCTTGGCAACCATAAAATTCAAGTTCATAGGAAAATTTCTCACAAGTAGGTTAATTCCTAATTGTGGTCATCCGTGTCCTTGGGATGACAGGGCTATCGTGGTTACAATGCCCGATTAATTTTTTTAGTTTCTCATTTAGTGCATCATTCCAAGATCACTCTTTGTTAGTGAAACATGACAGGGTCAGTTTCAATCTTCATATTATTCAAAGTGGATCTTCATGAGTATTGCCTACAATTCATCTAGGATCCACATTCAGAAATCTCAACAATGTTTTTAAAAAATCATTCAACGGTCCAAGTTGTCTATGCATCATATACAAGGAAGATATTGTGATCCTCACATGTAGAGACAAATTCATCAAAATTCACTTCATTAGAGCTTTCCAATCAGTATATTAGTGTGGCCATGTAGTAGAATTTATCATGGGTTAATTTCCATCATCAACTTCTTCGGAATTGACCTTCGTGAGTGATGTCTATGGTCATCCAAGTGATCATTCAATAATGTTTCTAAACACTCAATTCAAGGTGTCTGTGCATCATATGAAGGAGGTCTTTCATGGTGTAAAAGGTTCAAAGATCCAAAGTTCATTGCATTATATAATTTCATCGGATCATTCAGATAGTGAGGTAAAATAGGTAGAAGAAACTTATTCATTGGCCTAGTTCCCTCTCTCTCCTGTATATCTCTTCTCTCCCCCTCTCTCCTTCATGTTCTATGTCTTCGTTGGGGGTTGAAATTTTTCATTATGTCTTATTTATATAAAATGTGTCTTTAATTTTTAATGTAATAAGTCACCCTTAATTCATAAAAGGGGACTTAATTCTCTCCTAAGAATACTAAAAGTCACAGGTTGTGTGAGACATATGAAAGGTTAAGTGGGGAGCAGGAGAAGAGTCTCCTCTCATTCTATAAATTGTAATGACACCCACATTCCAAAGGGTTGTCAAATTTTTATGCTCATGAGAGATTACTACTTATGAAGATACAAAAAAGATAGCTATTTCTTCTAATTCCATCCTCTATGTTCTATTTCTAACTATGTACAATTTTTCCAAAGCATCAATGAAGAAAAGAGAATTTTCATGTATTTTTTGATAAGAAGATTATTGAAAATTTGCTTTCTTAATCTTACCTCATCTTGTTACAAATTACAAATTTATTTTTCTTCTATATATATGTGTGTTGAAGTGCTTTGGTTAATGGTTGTAGGCATATGATTTCCTACCTATAATATTAATCCTCCCCCTCTTTTCCCCACTCCCTTTTCTTCTCTCTCAGAAAATTCATCTCTTGTAGGAAATTGCAATATTTTACCACAGGGTCAGTGGAGTGTCCATGTTGGATCCCTGACCATCAGGCCACCACAGATTTCAATTTCACACATGCCTAATAAGTGGAGTCGCACCACCCAAGTAGAGGGACATGGAGTCCTGGAGACGTTAGCAAATATCCATCAATTTTTCCACTTGAAATTTTTTCTCTCCAACATACCGTTATCAGTAACAATGGAGGAAGGGATGAAAAAATGACATAGGAGATGGCTAGATATGTAATTGGAAATATTAGTACTAATGACATAAGTGAGAGGCATGACCTCTACTCATTTGGTAAAAAATTTGATCATGGTGATAATGAATGTATGGCCATCAAAAGATGTGGGTTTAATTTTTCCTATAAGGTTGAAATCCCATTGGGAGAAAGACTAAGGTGTGGTGATTGGCTAAATAAATTGTGAAGGTGTATGAATGAGATTGCCATGTTGTTGGAACATCAAAAATTTCTTGAAAAATTTATAGGCATCCGACTCCATAGTGGGCCAGTAATAACCCACTCATAAAATATTTCTAGCTAAAAATATGCCACTTATGTGTGCACCACATATACCAACATGAACCTCGACTAGAGTTTGGTGTGATTTTCCTTGATTAAAACATCTTAAGAGAGTTCCATCATAGCCTCTTTAATATAATGTGTCAGAAAGGATGGTGTATCATGAAGCATGTTGTGCTAGGGCTTGTTTATGTTGGGAATTCATACTTTTTAGAGAAAGTTTTATTGTGGATGAAAGTATAGATATCATGATACCAATGGTTTTCAAGACCAACTATTTCACATATCATGGTTGAATTAGGTAAATTGTAGGCCAGAATTAGAATATGTTCTACAAGAAACTCATTGTTTGTTTGATTTGGATTGAACTCAAGAAGATATCTAATAATCTCCATTACATCTGTTGACTTGTTTTGTGTGTGAGAAACTTGTTCAAAAGTGATAAGTTGAAATTAACCTTTAAGGATATCAAACATGAGCCTATGGTGGACCTTCAAAAACTCACACAACTCAGTATGATGTTTGATATCCACTCTAAATAGTCAATTGGTTTGATAAAACCTACTTCTGCAAGTTTTTCAAGTTCAACTTTAACTAGTAATGCAACTTTGGGATGCATTATTATTATTATTTTTTTGAATGGATTTACATCCAAATGAACCACTAGGTGTTGTACCACAAGGGAAGGATACAAACCTAGCATATCCTTATATGTCCATAAAAAGACATCTTGTAAATTCACAAATAAGTGTTGTAAATGATTCGATTTCTGCTTCCATTAGACTTGCACTAAGTTGTAAGAGTTTAGGGTTCTCATTTGTACCAATATTGACATTATTAGTGCCTTCTACTAGCATTTTTAATGTGTTTTTTTATTAAAAAGATGTTGTATATTGATGTACATTATCTATTTGATTTAAAGGAGATTCCCCTCTCTAGTGTCTTAGAAAGGTTTTCACTACGAGATATGTCCTTTTTCTATTTATTGTTTTTCTTTTTTCATTTTTTGTTCCTTTGATAACGCCTTAGTGAGGTTTTCACTATGGGAGACTTTGTTTTTCATTTTTATTTTTTATGCTTTTCTTTTTTTTGTGGACTGGGGTACTCAAGTTATTCACCAAAATAATTTATTGCATCTAGGTCGATATCAAATCTCTTCTTGTGATAAAAAAGAGGTATAGGGTCTTGACTCCCAAGGAACTCTTAGATTCCCTAACCATTTTAAATGAGATCGAGATCCACGGATATGTAATTTAATTGATACCAATTTATGAGAATAGGATGTATAAGATCAAAGTCAATGATGTGGATGGGACTATCTTTGAATAGAATATTGTTAGCTAAATCATCAAAGAGGATATGTGTGGAACCTGTCTCAATGTCTGAGTTGGTATCCTCATCACTAGTTTATACATCAAGCAATATGGGCATAGTTTCAAAAGTTTTGAAACCTAGACCATAGTGATACAAATTTTCTATATACATGATAGAATCAAGGTGACCTTATTCATTTTTACGAGTCCTTTACATTTCCAAAACATTTTCTTTAGTAGTTTATTATTATTTTTGAAGTCAAAAGATTTATAGAATGTATCCAACCAATCATCATACAACCAAGATCCCGTAGATACCTAAATTTTTTCATCTTCTAGATACCTGAATCATTTCTAATGAGTTATAATAAAATTGTAAATGGGAGCCTCTTTGAGATGGGAAGCATTAGGTTTACCATCACTACGTAGAGATAAAGGTAATTTTCCAATATGGAAAGTATATTGGAATTCATATTTTGCAATACCTTTGTCAAGGATTTTAAGTTCAGGTGGAGAAGAGGATGTAAAAGGTTGAAGTTTCAAAATGATTTCTAGATCAATGTGGTTTTGATCTGTGAAGGGAATGATGCATAAAGATGAATATCTATCCACATAAGGGAAATAATTTGTGAGCTCATATATTCCATCTAGTAACTTAAAATATTCAAATGGATTATTATAAATAAGTAGGGTAAATTATTTACCTTCGTAAGGGAACTTAATACATTGATAGAAGGTGGGAGGAATGAATTGTATGAAATGAATTCATAGATGACCAAGGAAAATTTTATACGAGGTTTTAACATCCATAACATGACAAAAGTTTTTCAACATTTGTGGTCCAACATTTATGGATAGTGTGATTATACTAGATGATTGTCTTTCACTATTATCATAACCATGAATAGTGATAAAATTAGTTCCTAGACTTTCCTCATTATGACCAAGGAATCTTAATAAATTCATGGAGAAAATATTCAATATGGCTCCATTGTCTGTAAAAACTCTTTTGATTTTATGATGAGTTATGAATGCTTCAATACATAATGAATTTTTATTTTGTATATTTGGATTCAAAATCCCATGAGGACAAAATTACTAGATTAGACTACTAGGTGATAGATTTACAATCAAGGTTTGGAAATTTTGAGTATTGATATCCTTACGAACATGTGCTTCATGAAGTATATGAGTAAGGATGCCTTGAAGCACAAGTGATCACCTAAGTAACTCCATGAGGGAAATTTGTGCAGGCATGTTCTCTTATTTTTTGATAATATCATATGAATCAAAGGAAGATTTAGCATTAGATGTTGTTGGATTAGTGGTATATGGGGGATTAGGTGATTGAGGTGTACTTGATGTGGAGGGTTACTTTGCTACAGGTACCCAAACAATTTTCTATCACATTTTCATCACATAATTAGGAGTATTGATTTTTGATAGTGGACACAAAGTTAGATGTATGTTATATAAGTGAAATGATGGAATTAAATTAAAAATTGTTTGAGGATTGGCCCTTTTATTTAACTTTATCATTCGTGCCATGTTTTGGAAAGGGGTCCTTAAATACCTTTAGTTTCTCATTTGACATCTTGTATTAGATGTGTTTTTGACCGTACAAAATCTCTAGTGATCCATATCTTTTTATCATTTCAATCATATTTATCCTATATGTAATCATTTTATCATTATGTTTTATGTCTGATCTATTTTTTTCAAGATGTGAATATTTATAGATGACAGTTCCAAGTGAGTGACATCCCATTACAAAAATTTACAATCTTTAGATCATTAAAAAAACCTTTGTCTAGGAACAATTTGACATCGTGCATGAACTTAGCCTTCATGCCATTGCCTTGAAACCTGAAATCAAAGATATCGAAGACAAACTCAAAATTTCATACAAGAAGAATAAAATGTTACTGAACAACTATGGTTTGACTACTTCAAGGAGTGTGAGATCACCGTAGCCCTTATCTGTGCCACCTACCATGCAGGACAAGATCTTTCTATCCCTTTGGATTTCTAAATCCTAATTGTAATGTCAATTACTGTTATATCATAACACTTAATTGTGAAAATGATTTAACACCCTTCGAGGAAGCCCATTGGTTCTTGGGATCTGCCTTTTCTGAAAAAAATTGTCAAATCTCCATCTAATATCTATTTTTTTTAGCTGTCATTGCATGTAGGTTCTCTCATCCAATGGAAGGAGGATTCTTTCACATATTTGGCATCCACTCATCTCGAAATTGCACTTTAAATGTAGGTAATGTTAAACCATGTTGTCTTCTGAGTTTTTGGTGTTTATCATATAATTGACAAATAAGATTCACCTTAAACATTCTAGCATGTATGTTGGGACCCTAGTTCCCTTTTCATTAGATTTGATATTTTTTTATCCCATCGAATCCTCTAACCTTGCATCTTGGAGTGATTTTATCTCTCTTCTTTAAAAATATATTAAAATGAGAAAAAATAGAAAATGAATAATGAATACAAGTACATTTATTTTCTTTCAAGCATCACATTTTTTGATTAATCTTTAATGAAATAAATAGTTCATTTTGTATTTTAAAAGGAAACTTCATATCTATCTACTCACATAGTTTGATTAGGGGTCAAATGATTGCATTCAAAATCCTCCCTCACACACAACCAAACAACATATTAAATCAAAATCAAATCTAAACAATCCCTTTTAGGTATACCTACTTGGATTTCATCACAAAGAGGGAAGATGACACAATGTTCTAATCGATATAAAAAATATGGTGGGTGGTATATCAAATAAGCACATGAAACCCTTATTTCCATGGGATTGTGAAGTGAGGGGATAGGTCCTAATACCACACATTGTACAAAAACTAACATAGATTTGGGCCTCTCGTACCTTCAGTTATATCAAGGACTTTAGGTTTAAACTCACATAAAACCAACCTTAGCTGGCCTCTTCCGTAAAACCCTTGTTAACCATCTTTTCTTTTTCACATTATTTTAAATAAGAAAGATAATATAAAATTCCATTGTGTGTGTGTGTGTTGTTTTCATTTGTTTTAAATACCATCTTCCCTTTTTTCTTCATTGATTGTTTGATAATTTCATGGTTTTGACTAGGCTATAGTCTCACAATCAAAACCTCTCAAATATGGTAGATTAACTTTAAAAATATTTAGAATCAACCCAGTATCATATGAAAAACATCCCAAAAACATTCGATCCATTACAAAAATCCTTAGAAACAAATCTAGAACTTCTGAATTCTCTAAAAATAAATCCAAAATGTTAGAGGATGCTTGCCTTGACCCAATCTTTGCAGCTCTCTTAGACACCAATCCTATTTCCCTTAGTGGTTACCTCGCTACTAAAAATGTTCATATCATTTACACCACTCCTTTTCCAAAACATTACCCATATACTAAATTTTACACTTGTGATTAGTCTAAACTTTATGAATTGACTATCCTTCCATCATCAAACAAATTTCTCCTTACCCGTCTATTAGTGATACAAGAATGTTAGTACAAACGTCATCCGCTCATGTTTCTATTTTTGACCTCAATACTATATCATCACATAACACATCTAGTCAATAAACACCTACATCATCAGCTTCTTCACCTAGCCCACAAGGTACAAAAACACATACCACTATCTCCCCATCCACATCTATCTACACAGCCTCCTCTACTCCTCCTATAAGCTTAGATGGTGTCCCTCTCTTATAATTCCCCATTCGATGTTTCCCCAGTTATTGACATGATGACCCTGTTGGTAAGCATAAGAGGGTTGTGTGTGTGCTCTCGCTCATAGTTGTTGACTTTGTCCTTATCACAGTGAAGATTTTGCACCCTCCCTCTCCTTCTTGCCTTTTCGGGTCATTGTCGGCACCCCAAACTATGGACCTTGTAATGTCATGTACGATTATCCTGTTAAAGGAAAATCTTGTTCTCACTTCTTCAAGTTTTCCTGGTTGTTGGCATTAATATGATTAATAATAATAATAATAATTTTTAGCCGTAAAATCATAAAAATAATGTTAATAATAATATTATAATTTAAATTGTCAATTTACGATTATTTGTTTTAGTGTCAATTTTTATCAATATTGTTATGGATTACCTTTAAGCTATTTATTTATTTATTTATTTCATCCTTGTTCTCTCTCATGACCGAGCCTCGATTCATGCAAGAGAAGCTTGTTGTTGGTGGCACCTTTGTGTAGGGCGTGGTGTTCGTGTTAATGTTTAATGATCCTCTTTAGCCGTCGAGGCATTGTTGTAAGCCTTGTAAATATAAATTTTGCTGATAAAATGTTTATTTATTAATTTATGGAGGTATCCACCCACCCCACCATTTATTCTTTCCCATGCTGGCCGTAATACCATTGTTTTATTTTATTTTTATTTTTTATTGAAAAGACCTGGTATTTGGTTACATGCGTTGGGAGGTGGAACACCTGCCATCCCATCATGTCTCCTCCATGGCATTGTGTGTTAGAATCTAGCTGGTAGGGGAGCTAGCCACTGTTTTCCCTTTTCCCAAGGCATGTATTAATGAAACTTAAAATTTGTCTACTCTGTAAATTTTCTTTTGGTGGCTGGGTACACACTTTTCCCTGGTTGCGTGAGTGCTTTGGGTGAAGGAATGCTCTGGGAGGAAGTGCAAATTGGATTGGTGCCTTATTTTATGCAGTCTAAAAAGCATTTAATAATGCACTGTGCAATGTATTTTGGATTGTTGTTTCCTTCTCCCTCCTTGGCTCGTGGTTCTCTTAATGCTGGCCATCTGCTGGACATTATTTGTTCTTTATTTCCTTCTCCTGCTTAGTTGCTTCTTTCTTGTTTTAATCTTCCTCCTCCTTGGGCACATGTTGTTGTAGCATTGACAAGTCCTCTCTATCGATGCTCAGGATTTCATGGTGGTAGAGGGCGCATATGCCTTGGCTTTGACTGTAGCCTGCCCTCGTCATATTGTCTGGCTGTGTGGAGATTTCTGGTGGAGCCTCGAGTGGGATGGCATGTGTCAAAGGATGCAACGGTATGTAAAATGCATAATAATAGCCATGATGTGAGTATGAATCACCATAGAGGAGAAGAGATGAGAGATCTTGTGGATGGTTGCGTGGACCTTAGGGAACGGATGTTGGTTGCTCATGAGTTAACATGGTCATTTTTTTTTCTAGTCTCATTGTGCATATCTTATTGTTGTGTCTTTTCCAAACGACATCTCTTTGAGGCACTTTGTTAGGTAGTTCACCTTCCTCTTGTATTACTCTCCCATGTTTTGTATGTAATCCAAGGTGCTACAACTGAAAGGTGGGCTGAGCAGGTTGGAAACTGATTGGTCATATGGAATATACCCAAACACACTGTATGTAGGTATGTATGGACATCTTAGTCATGCTGGCTATCTTGAGGGAGCTCCAAACCTTATTTTCCAATGCCATTTAAACATGTGGTCTTATTGTTGGTACGGTGCTAAATGGGTTTGTTGGTAAAGCTTGAAGATTTCGAGCAAAGGAAAAATGGTAAAATTACGGATGCTCATGATCTATTCGATAAAATGCGTAAGGGAGATGCTGAACCAAATTCCATGGTTTCAACCGACTTCATTTCTAGGCATGGTTCATCTCCCCTTACCTTTCATAACTATCGTACTTTAGTTTTTCATTTGCAACTTAATATAATTTTAAAATATTAGGATTATAATATTTTTAAATGTTTTATTTTAACTTGTTGCAAAACAATAAAATGTTGTAACTCATAGAATCAAAATAACCTTTTTGAATTAAACTATGAACTTCAACCCTCATTCTGGGGTGATTTAGAAAACTTCTTACCCAACTAGATCGCTTCAATATTTCTTTATCAACATGACGAAATTGACTTCCCAGTAATAGTGTTGACCATCTCCCTGTTTAAATAGACAATTTTTGCATTTTTTGGAGACTCATTAAGTACCCTTCGTAACTCTGAAAATGAGATGTTAGGCTTCATTCGTGTACCTTGATATGTGAGGAGTCACCTTAACTTTTGGATTGACCCCGAGTGAAAATATGTGACCTTTTGACGCTCTTACAGGAGCCTTGTTACACTGTTTTTATAGCAGTAGAAAGCTGTTAAATCTAGGAAGTTGGCTTTCATTTTGAACCACCATTTGAAACCTGGATAGAGAAATTATTATCCATCTTCATTAACCTCTAGTGTTTTTACTAGACAATTGCATGGAACTTTCAATTTAGGGAAAAACACTTTTCTGGATAGTTTGGCAATGTCATTTTATAGGCCTCTGGTCACAGTTTTACAAGGTCAAAATTGGACCAATTAGGACCAGTGGCTTTAGAAAAATTGTCACCGTTTAAAGACTATTTTCTAGTTCTGAGTTCCATTTACTCTGTTAAATTATCCTTATATAGGAAAATTTGTAGGAAGTTTCTCGTTGCACATTCATCCATCAAACGTCAATTTTGGACGTGGTTTTCTGAGCCCTCGAGCTAACTTTTGTTCATTTGCACTGGACCAACTATGACCAGTGGCCCCGGAAAACTAGCCGCCAAACATAAACCGTTAGCGAGTTCTAAATTCCATCAGTTGCTATGAACTCTTGGTATATAAGTGAACATATAGAAATTTAACTGTGGTGTGTTTGCTCATCAGGAGACAATGTTTAAAAGTAGTTTCTTAGCCTCTGAGCCCATTTTGAGCATTTTTGTAGTTAGTAAGAAAATGTGAAAATAGAAATTTGTGGGACCCTCGTCGGGTTGCCAAACCATCGTGGAAACTTTTGACACATGTAAATAATTGTTTAAAAAATCTATGGTGTAACTTGTGTGAAATAGAACTTTTGACAAAATGGTGTTATCTCTCTCTTCCCTTCTCTTTCTCTCTCCTGGGTTACAAAATGAAGTGAATTGAAATGCATTGAATACATGTCTCTAAACCTTTTCTTTCACTTGAAAATTGTAATTATTATTATATGTAAATGATAAAACTGAAAAATGTTAATTATGTTGGATTAGGGTGGATGCCATGCCAACGAATTATCGCTGATTTCATGCTCACGTGGTTTTGCAGGATGAAAGAATGATGACGAAAAGGTGATGTGTAATTCATTAATTATCATTGTAATTTATATAGTTCATTTTTAAATGAATATATGTATAATGTAGTCTCATGTTACAAAAGGTTTTATTTGATAATTTGTTGATATGTATGAGATGCTAGTTTTAAGGACATCTAGGAAATGTGCATTTAATCATAGGTTCAATTTGATCCATAATTTTAAGGACATCTAGGAAATGTGAATTTAATCATAGGTTTAATTTGATCCATAGTACACATGGTAAAAAGGTTTGATACACACACACATACACACATAAGGTAAATGAATTTGAAGTAATATCTTGTAGTGCATACTTAGTGTCCAATAAATGATTAATGAGTCATCTTGTTTATTCATACTTTGAAAATGTAATAAAGATATTTAATCAAAACACTCTACCCTTGTATAATATCGGATCATGACTTGTTTTCATGTGTGATACTCCTTACCATAGAAGACATTGAAAACCGTAGAATGAAATTAAACTCTGCACTCGATGGAACCTCCTAGTTTGAGTAAACAAGAGCCCAAGAATGGGTTTATCACCTTAGTCCATATGTTTAGTGACATTGTCATAAACTTGTCTGATAGGGGCGACATAGTCAAAATTTATTTTGGAGTATATAAAGCTAACTCTTCCATCGTATCCCAGTGGACTACCTTTTCTTCTGAAGATAGATTTAAAATTAAATTTTCTTTATCGAATGAAATCCTTGTTGGATCTAGATGACATAGATGGAGGTTGTGACTTAGTTTTTCTAGGTCTTAAACTCTTGTTAATGAACTCCTTAGCTCCACTCAGCTAAATGTGTTACCTTGATCCTTTCTTGAAGGTGTTTTCGCATAAATATTTCCTCTCGCTTAAAACTCATATTTAGTTGAGGGGTAGATCCTTTGGTGAAGTTGGAATTAATCTAAACCTCAATTGATTTAGATGTTAACTTAGGGTTCGTGTGTAACTTCAAGTCTTCTAATCATATATGTCTTCAAGAGGTTAGAAAAACACTTCATAACTCCTTTTACAAGACAATGCTAATAATAAGACCATAATGTGACGTAGAAAATAAAGCATATAAGAGTAAAAACGAGATTTGAGGTTTGGAATAATACCACTCTTGGAGACCTTATAACTCAATTAAATATATTAATTTGTTTCAAAGAATATGAATTGCCTTGGTGTGATCAACCCTCGAGAAAACAAAATACATATATAAACCAAAATGGAATTCCACAAGTCATTGAATTAGAATAACTATGGTAGGGAAATAACTATACCATGATTGAGGAATGTTTTTGGTAAGAATCTATCTTATATCTAAATCTCCGTTAAATCCTAATATTGCTATATGGACACCAAGTCACATTCACTTGAGTTGTAAGAGTAAAAGGTAGACATTGAATATATGTTCGAGAAGAACATTATTAACATAAGAATGATATAATTAAGTACTTTATATGCATTTGAATTATGCCAAATAAGTATGCAAGTTACATAAAATTTTGTAAAGAATAAGAAGCCAACTTAAAAGGGTCGAACGGTAATTTAACTACGGAATGAACTTAAGAATCTGTAGGTGGACAACCGAGAAATTTATCCTTGCAAAATAATGTTCTTGGAATGTTAATCATAACTAAGATGTAATTAAAGAAAAGATGTGTTGTAGGTTTTCCCATCCTTGAGTCCTTTTTTTTTTGTGGTTGGGTCATTGTTAGTATTTGTTCATTGGGAAAAGTGTGGCATTGACATGCCTATGTTGTTTTCACGTGTCTATGTGAGATGATGACTTATGTAATTTTTGTATGCGTGTCGAGTCTCTATATTTGGAGCCCTTGCTGTGTTGTGTAGTGAGAAATGTAAGTCAAAAAAATTTATCTGGGTATTTTACTATTATATTTTTGTGTGTAAAATGTGGGCATTACATCTCTCTAGAAATCCATTGATCATATCTCAACTTGTTTCATCACAATAGCCTATGTCTTCAATCCAATATCTTCTCCTATCCATCCCTTCATTTGCATCACCTATCAACATGAGTATCATTGCCAGTACTCTCCCTTTCTCAGAATAGGCAGCCACTACCACTATCCCGCAATGTGGTTATACATCATCTCAATACATATCAAAACCAACATGACCTCTCATTTACACATACATCCTTATACCTTATCAATATATTTAATCCTCACCAAAACCTTCAATCTCCCACTAACCTCATAAAATCCTAGGGGGTATTCCTCCTTTACAACATCATACCCCAGGCTTTCATGTATATCAATAGTCTAACCCCCATATCCATAACCAATCCAACCCATCCTCTTCAAATATCCAACAACCTCTCCAAAATTATCCCATACAGGCAATATTAAGTAGAATCACAAGCCTTGAAGTTGCTACTATGGGACCTAAGAAAACTCTTTGATATAAAAAAATATTTAATGAAGTTATCAATCCATCTGTAACATTCAAATCCTATCCTTCTCATTGGGAACTACCTAAGTTCATAAAATTTTACTGCAAGGAGGATCCATAACAACACATCAAGGCCTTTCATCATGTATGTTACTTCATCACTCACAATCAAGATTTGATGTAGAGAAACTTTCCCATGTCGTTTGATATACCTACGCTCGACAGGTTCAATGTTGTTCCCCAACATTCCCTTTTCTCATTCACACAATTGGCACAATTGTTTTTAGAACATTTTCCCATTAACATAGCCCGTAAGATCTCTATAATTGATATGTATGTCATCAAACAATTTGAAGATGAGTTAAAGAATAGTTACTGTAAATAACCATATAATTAGACTAATCAATAGGATTTACAAAAATCCAACTACACCTACTCTTTACAAAAGAGGATCTTACCAAGCCCAAAAAGGCTTATTTACCATGTAAATTAGAAACCTTTACCATGAATAACTTCTTGTCTAGTTTTAAAATCACCAAATCCTTGAAAAATAACTTGCAAAATGATCTCAAAATTCTATATTGAAAATTTGATATCTTAAATATTCCAAACATGGGAGATATACTTACTTTAAGATGAACACATTTTGAAAAACGGTTTACATGCATCCTATATCTAGTAAGAATATTACTTCATAACTCAAAAGTTACTCATAAGAAAGAAAAAATATTGAAAAACCATCTGTAAAATGTCACAGATATTCTATGGTACAAATTTAAGGTCATTTGAAGTTAAAATTAATAATTTATGTTAACTGGTTTGAAATATAGCCCCACACTTTCACACACAGTCACACCCACACATAGTCTATGCATTTATTATATGCTAAAACAAATTACATAAAAACTCAATCTTACAGAAAAAATTCTTAAGGTATGTATAGTTATTCTTAAATGCATTATAAAGGAAAAATCATGGATTCTTAATGTAAACTCATAAATATCCATGAAAAGACAAGATACACACAAACAAAAACATATATTTTCAACTGCAAGATTTCATACAAAATACTTAATTTTTATTCACTTCATATCTTATTCCTTCATCCTCATGTGGAAGTAATGTTTTACTCACCTACCATCATCCACACATTCAGAATTCACTTGCATGTTACCCTTTTTTTTGAATTTCTTAACGTACTAACCTCATAATGACTCATAATTGACATTTAGTGACCCTTTAACTTCCCTTTAGCTTCTAGATGTGTAACTTCCCTTTCCACCTTAACGTAATAATTTTAATAACTCAATTACATAATATGACTTATCACAACACCCTACAACCTAACATGACTTTTACAAGAACTTCACAAACCCCCTAAGACTCTCTAATATGCCTTTATAACTACATACACATTTGGAGGGAAAGGCTCCAATTTAAATTTTTTATATCTATCACACTTACATCTCTTTTCCTCACATGACTCCACACACCTATTTGATCTCATTATAGAAATAATTGTAACTTGGATGACTTCTGATGATGTTCCTGCATCATGAGTCCACTCATTTTGTCACCAGATGGTGAGGGATTATCAACCGACTCTCCTTATCCCTTCCATAGATTGAGTTAATTGAGTTATTTTCTTGATATTGTGCCAACCACATATCATCCAAATTACAAATTCAATCATTCAAAATATCTGATTAAGCCTTGACCATGAACCAAAAATTAGAACTCCGAGCCCTTGAGAATTGTAAAGTAAAATTACGATCTAAGAAACCCAAACTTGACCCCTCCTTTAAGGATTCTTCTAGCATAGACAAATTTAAGGGTTATGTGAATGTAGTTGTTTTGAAACTTCATCTAAAATTCGTTCATACTCTAAAAAATCCTTACCTCAATGAAAATATAAACCCTAGGGGAATTATATAGTTCCATCTTCAAAAAATTATGGCTGTTTACATAGTTAAACTTCCTCCCATACGACCCATCAAGGTTTCCAAATCTAAATCTTCTTGGTATAAATAAAATGACTACTATAAATATCACCTAGCCCAAGGACATGAAATCAAAAGGTATCATTCATTCATACATTTCCTTTAAGATCTCATTGATCGAGGTGTGTTATAATTTTATAACTTGAATGCACCTCCTAATCAAATTATGATGTGTTTAAATAAAATTTTCCAAATCATCCCTTAAATAACACCCAATTTCAAATGAACATAATAGGATCTCATCACATCATTAATAACATCAATGAAATCTCATTCACATCCAATGTATCATGAGTCTCTACGACTGACACCCCAACTGAACAATCACACCCTGCAGATGACATAACTATACAGATCTCAAGAACATCTAGGTCTTAACCTTAAGAATCCATCACATCCATTTCCACAGAAATATCTGATACTTCCCCTTTAACATCACAAGAAAAGAAACCTATTGTTAAAATTTTGAATAGCTCCTTCAACGATCACGTCTCTATACACTGAATAAAAAACCATATCAATTATACTTCAAAACCAATCACCTTCTTGGAAAACAAAGTAGAAATCTTGTAAGACCGTCACCAAACCTATAACATCCTCATTTTAAGACTACAATACAATGGAATTTTATTTTTAATCATAATTTTTAACTATTCTAAATTCACATAATTTAGAACCAGCATTATCTTAGCCAATCCATCCTATAACAGTAAACCATATACAACTGTTATGAGCTAGTTTTAAACTGATACCTCATATCTAATTATTCAAATGTGTATACAAATTATACTTGTGGTTCCCTTATTCAATTAAGGGCATTGAAGTGTTAATATCTAAAGTGTATATCTGGGTATCTGTTACCGATAAACCATATGATATCCTACATATTTAGTCAAGATGAAATGTTGAAAATGCAATCAATAACTTGCGTTACTTTGAAAAAATTTATAAAACATATTTTCCATGCTTAAATTCCTAGATGGCGTAATCATTGAAAGGAATATGTCCACCATACACTCGAAAACTTTTGTCTAGATTAGGACTAAATTTAATTTGCATCAATCACTTCCAAGTTCTGTGCTAGGTACTAATTTGAAACAACAAGTATGGATAAGTGCAGACAAGTAAACTTAGGATGACTACGGGAAAGTGTGCATATTTGAATTGACTTGCATCACTTCAGGTTCGGTTCCTTTCCCATAGTCATCATAAGATGACATTAGTACTTAGCCATACTACTACCTCAAATTGGAATCTATCACTTACTTGAATCCATGGTATTACGGCAATTACGTTTAGAGGAGCTTGATGAAATATCATGCCATAACATCTAATCAATAATATATGATTAATGACTTATGTCATTAAATGGGTACCATGAAATAATGACTATAATGTGATAGTCCATCTAGTTCCACTAACCGAAACATCATATATTAACAAGCTAAGTAGTTAATTAATTTACAACCTGTCAATCTTTATCAACTCATGTTACTCTCATTGATAGGTGTCGTACCCTAGGATATACAAGGGTTTGAAAATGACTTTCCTTTAATTAAGGATAACATAACATGATTCAATAAAGGTTTCAAATTTTAAAAATGCATAGATCCTTATCATGAAAACATACTTTGTTCATTAATTAGGTAAATACTATTAAGTACAATGCCCATTAGGAACAATCATGTTTAAATATAACTAACATTCTTGCATATGTTTGCATTCTTGAATAAGTAAACACAATTAACTAAATCATTCAACACTCTAGCTTAAGTTACAAGTCATGATAGAAATCCATTTTTAAAAATCAAATTAATGTCCTTGGAATAGGAAATGTAGTTATATTTAAATAATTCATCACTTTATATATAACTACATAAATTTCCTTAATAGTTATTAACTGATGTTTTCAAAAAAAAAAGTCACCTAAATTCATACAGTCAACATCATTATGACAACCTTATATTTTTCTAAGTATAACTTACATTCATACATAAGTTATTACATTATAATATTGATAACTTAATTTCAATCATAATGTACTTAGGAAATACACCACACTTCCTTTAGGATGCAAAATGATATCCAAAACATATAGGAACATCTTTTCCTTTATTCAGTTTAGATACTACATAATATGTATTTGTAGTAAAGTAATATAAGTTTTCCCCTTTATATATAACTTATATAATGAATAAGTTTAAGAACATATTTTTCATTTACTTCAAGAAATTTATAAGTCAATGATCATAAAAACGGGCCTTCTTTATTCATTTATCAGAACTAAAAAAATAGAACTGCTTCAGACAACTTAAATTCAACAAATTCTCTTCATGACATTTGATACAAATAACTAGGCCACTAGCCTTTTTTTCCTGAAATACACAAGTACATCATGTAATGATGAATACAATCAATAGAAAAAATCATCTTTCTTCAATCAATAGAAAAAATGCAAACTTCTAAACTTCATCCTTCTTTCACCTTTCATGAAGTCCATGTGCAAAATTGTTATCATCAGTCAGTTCATACAAACTAGTATGATAAGATATAAATCTCCTAAACAACATGCACTAATTAATAATTTCATAAAAGGGATGCTACTATAAGATGAAATCACTTTAAGGTTAAAAAAGGAACACTCATCATTTTTCTGAACATTTAAAATAGACATTTGATCATTACAAATACTAACCATATGAATATATAGTAAGATAAATACATGATTCAAGTATGATCCATATAAACAATAACTTATGCAGCATTCAAGTATAAGCTATTCAAGGATACTTGATCAAACATTCAAGTTCCAATTATGCAAACATTAGCCTGATATAACAGTCAAGTATAATCTATATAACTATAACTCAATAAAACAGTCAAGTATAATCTATACAAGCAATACCTTGATCTAAATCAAAGTATAATTTATACAAACAATAACTTGTTCATCATTCTAGTATAATTTTATACAATCGTAACTTGGTCAAACATTCAATATAAGTTATACACTCAACAACTTGATCAAACATTAAGGTTTAAGCTATATAACAATAACTTGATCAAACTTTAAGTAGGGTCTATATGACTGATGAGGCCATTCACTTGATAACACTTGCAAGACTTATTATAACTCAAGTAATATCACATCATTAAGTTACTGTGAGATAGTAACCTCATTGTATAAAGAATATGATTTCACAATACTTATCCCTGTCATTAATATATAACTTTTCATGGAATAAGCAAACACAAGTATACAATTCCAGGTATAAGAGTTAAGATAACAAGTTACAGTCATAGAGAGGGACCGATAAAAAAGTTTAGGCCTGGCGTTCAAACTTCATAGAGCAAATTGATAGTAATACAAGGTATTTGTAAACAAATACACAACAATATATTTATCTAGCCCTTGAATTCAATAAGAGACTAAGTCTCTATTTACACAAGGTTATAGTAGTAAGCATAAGCCAACAACTAAGGGTTCTACTTAGTTGCAGAAGGTAAATATTTTTTAAGATGAAGTGGTATGGCTTTGTTATAATCATTCATATAAAAAAATCTATATAGATTTACAACTATCTGTCAAAACAAATTGGGACCATGAATCCCCAATCCATACTAATACCCATATCGACACTCTAGGGTATATACACCCACTAAACATCTAAAATAAATATCCAATAAGGGTATCGAACCAAACATGGAAAATTCATTAATATTATACAACAGTAAGAGAAGAAAACAATCATTTTCCCCAAACCAAATCACTATTACTTCCTCAGTGTTTTCATAGCATACATGTTTGTTAAATCGGGTAGAAGGAAATATCCAAAACCTTTTTAAAGGTTAGAAATCCATACTAGCTAACTGCATGAAACTACAACCTAGATTTATTACATTTTATAAAAATAATCTTTCAGGCATAATAACATTATATGGAAACACAGAAACTAAACAAGATCATGTAAAACAATTTAACAATCATATTTTGAAGTCCCAGATTTTCAAGAATGTAGAAAACACCATATAACAAAGGTTTAAATCCTTCAAATAAAATCCCAAAACCTTAAAAATAATTTCAAACTGAGAGAAGAGTTCCTTTCATGAGACTATTATTTAGAGAAAGATATTTAAAAGAGTCAGATCCTATCATGCCTGGTAGAGATTCTCTTAACTCCGTCAAGTTCTCCAAGTTTCCTTCCTACAAGTTTGAATTCCAGTAGTTTTGTGAAGTCTAAAACCAATTCAAAAACCCAAAAAATCTTCCATTCCTCCCATTTCCTTATTTTATCAACCAAAAAAATAATAACTTGAAATTTTTTTACTCCATGAAATAGAAAACTAATGCAAGATTTGAAAATATTAGGAAATTAGTGCTCACATTATTATTTGTAATAGTTAAATGTAATATTCATGTATTACATTAGTAAGTTAGTGTGTTAGTATGATATTAATATTGATATAGTAATTTCATATTTGTGTGAGAAAAATAAAATTTTGTAATATTATTAATATGAGTTATTAATCAATTCATTATTAATAATATAGGATAATGTGTATTAGTTGTGAGTTTTTTGAATAAACAACTCACATAGCTATTTGGGAGTTGTGTGAGAGATTGTTGGGTTTGGGAGTGATTATAGGAGAGATATGTGAGGATATTATGGGATTAAAGATTGAAGTTGAACCCTTGTTTTAAGGAGTTTATTCTGCTATATATTGTAAGCTCTCTCATCATGTAATTGCTCAAGTTTTAATCTATCAATTATTTTCGCTAATTTATTTGTCTCTGGATTTTTCCCTATTTTCATTTTCTAATCTCAAATTGTTGTTGCTAAATTTTATCATCAAATCTGGAGTTTTTTTATCATTTGGTATCAGAGCAGGTTTCCTTCTACAAGTGAAGAAGAAGAAGAAGAAGAATAAGAATATGGTTGAAGGAATCCCATACGAAAAATTTCCAGCACACACATCACAGTAAAAAGAACGTAGTTTACTCATATGAAATCCGATTGATGTCTCATTTTTTTAATGGAAAGATAAGAACAAGATGCACAATATTGAAGTTTACATTAGCTTCAGATTCGTCTTGTATCTATGTGTAAAATTCAGTGTAAGTTGAGTGATTTTTTTTTTGTTTTTAAAACAAACGTTTGATAGATTGAATGTATCTAAAAAACATAGATTCAAAATATTACGAAAATTATTGGGTTTGTTTAGTTAATATCTAGATTTTTTTTTTTAAAAATTTTACAAAAACCTAGTTTCTAGTTTAAGAGAAATGTGGAAATAAAAATAGGGATCTGAAAAAAAGAAAAATTGGTGCGTAATACATTTATGTAATTTTTTAATTGGACACATTTTCTCTTGCACGCAATGTCCATAGTCAAGGGGTGCATTATCAGTTGAATCCCACACTTAGAAATATTATGTAATGAGCCTAAAAGCTACATTTTCTAACTAAGTAGCATCACGATGGAGGAAGGAGGCAACAGAGGAAGGAGGTTAATCAGTGACCTCTCGCCAGCCGTAAGCGAAGGGGCCGCAGAATGAATTTGTGGCATTGTTTTATTGTGTGTTTAATTTTGATTATGTATTGTAATAAGAACAAATGATTTATTCATGTTCGCTCTTGTAATAAGTGAGCTCCTGCGTGAGTAATATTTCTTATATTTTCCCTTGAATGTAAAAAATGGGAGTGGGGAAACATGTACGCTGCTATGAAAGTGGTTGGTGGTCCACTAGAAAAACAATTTAAGAGTTTGTGAATCTCTTAGAAAATAACATATAGAGTGGTTAATGGTTCCACTAGAAAACCTGTTGGAGTTGATGGTACTCTTTGAAAACAATCGTATCGTAGAACATGAGTAGGTACTAGAAAGAACTCACCCATGTTCACACTAAGGGGGTGAATGTTAGGAAATTAGTGCTCACATTATTGTTTGTAATAGTTAAATGTAATATTCATATATTACATTAGTAAGTTAGTGTGTTAGTATGATATTAATATTGATATATTAATATCATATTTGTGTGAGAAAAATAAAAGTTTGTAATATTATTAATATGAGTTATTAATCAATTCATTATTAATAATATAGGATAATGTGTATTAGTTGTGAGTTTATTTAATAAACAACTCATGTAGCTATTTGGGAGTTGTGTGAGAGATTGTTGGGTTTGGGAGTGATTATAGGAGAGATATGTGAAGATATTATGCGATTAAATATTGAAGTGGAATCCTTGTTTTAAGGAGTTCATTCTCCTATATATTGTAAGCTCTCTCATCATGTAATTGCTCAAGTTTTAATCTATCAATTATTTTTGTTAATTTATTTTTCTCTGGATTTTTCCCTATTTTTATGTGCTAATCTCAAATTATTGTTGCTAAATTTTATCATCAAATCTGGATTTTTTTAATCAAAAAATAGATCACGCAAGAAAAAATATGAAAATTGACATGCATAGCTCCATGATCTCGATAGGATAACAATAAAAATGAAACCAAAAACTTTCATTTTCCCTCAAAAAAATCATGGTTGCTTTCCCCAAGGACGTTTTAGATTAGTTTAATGCTATTTAATGCTAGGAAGGACTGCCAGTCCTCATCCTATCTTCCCACCAACTGAATTTTCCATTTTAATTTTAGATATAAACAAATAACTATCTAAACATTCCTCTATTTCTTTTATCCAAAACTTGGATGAGTCCACTTAACTGACTCAAATTCTCCACATATAGATGGAAACAATATTAATTAAAGAACATTAAAAATGCCAAGTATAAGATGGGTGGAAATCCAAATAACTTCCCATGTCACTTTACCCAAAAACTCTTCCATTCCTCCCATTTCCTTATTTTATTAACAAAAAAAATAGCTTTGATAATTTTTTACTCCATGAAATAGAAAATTAATGCCAAATTCAAAAATAGATCATGCAAACAAAAATAGAAAATTTGAGATGCAGAGGTCCATGAGCTCGATGGGATAACAGTAAAAATGTAACCAAAACCTTTCATTTTCCCTCCAAAAACCACCGCCACTTTCCCCAATGAAGTTTTGGATTAGTTCGATGCCATTTAATGCTGGGAAGTACTGTCAGTCCTCCTCCTATCTTTCTGCCAACTAAATTTGCCATTTTAATTTTAGAGATAAATAAATAGTTTACTAAACATTCCTCTATTTATTTTATCCACAGATTGGATGAGTCCACTTAACTAACTCAAGTTATACACTAATAGATGAAAACAACATTAATTAAAGAACATTAAAAATTCCAAGTACGAGTTGGGTGGAAATCCATCTAGCTTCCCATGTCACTTAACCCCTTTCCATTACGAGACCATAGTAGTGTTTAGGTTAGATTTTAAGGTTTCAAATGAGACATATGTATTTGTATAGTTTAGGTTTAATAATTCCCTTCCACATAAACATTCATAATAGGCCCCATACATATATGAAATAAATAATTATCTTAGATTAAGGTAAGGTTTCCCCTTAAGAACCTTAGGTTAGATTAAGATCAGGTTCCAAGATTCATTTAATCCTGAATGAATGTTATTATCCAAGGCTAGGTCTCCAAATGTTTATCAATTGTAAACAAGGCTTAGATTATAGCCCTCATAATGAAAAACATAACCTTTACATAGACTTAGGTTAGATTCTATTATCAACCTTAGGCCTAAAAGAAATAATAATTAAGAACCTTAGAGAAGTGAAGTATGCCTGCCAACATAGTCAAAATATTATGATGATTCATGATAATAACCTGGATAAATGAAATTGATCCAGGGTGTTATTCTGAATCACCATAATGATTATATAGTTTAATATAAATAACAGTACAACTTATCCCATCAATGTTATCACTTTTATGATATAGAACCCAAATTACACTATCCAAGAGTTGGAGTCACTTATTTCATCAACTGTTTAGCAACAGAAAGGTAAGTATAACCACAATTCTATCAAATCATTAAGTACAGATTCTATTGTCTAGCAAATGGAATATAGCTCAAGGTTGGAAGCATAGAAGGTTTAGATGCATGGAAAGGTGTAAAATTATAGCAGAACATGAGTGTGTCCAGAAACAGTTAGAATAAGGACTCAACCATTTTTAGTATGAGGTTATTTTTGGGACATGGAGTGTGGAGCACACAAATATATGAAGACTTGTAAACCATGCCACAACTATTTTGGGAGTTGTAGTAGTTAGAGAACCATGCAGGGTTTTGGTATATTAATAAGATCTATACTAGGCATTAACTTTAGAAGATCTATTATTAACACTTGCATGCTTTTGTATTCTCTTTTAAAAGTGTATGGTTAATATTACCATGTAGCCTATTTTTGGAAGGTGCATGGGTGGTGAAGGTAAAGTCCCCACCCCTATATATATATATATGTATTGATTCACATGATTTAGAGAGCCTATTTATACTGTTTGATTGTAGAGTTATTGTATTCATTTTAACTCCCATCACAAAAGGAAGGAACCCCATGCGCATCGGCCTATCACCCAACAGAAGTTGAGTGATCACCCGAGCCACACGTGGGTACCGAGTCTCTCTTTTATGTGAGTTTAGTGGGAAGCATCATTTATGATTAGTGTAAGAGTTTTCATGAGGGAGGTTGAAACATATAAGGACCAAAGGGCTCAGAACGGCCTCTAGATCCTTGCAGTCACCTTAGACTGAGTACTTTAATAGAATCTAGAACATGCATTATGAAAGAAAGAACTATTCAAGCATTCATACATAGCATGAAAGGAAAGAGAGCTCATATGAGAGAAATATGCATTAAAACCATTGATATCCATGTCTATTTATAACAGGTAACCTCATTGTATTCATTGATTCATTATAGAGTGTCACAAAGAGTAGACCGCAGTCATGCATATCACTGGACGTATGTAACTAAGCTAATAGAAAAAGAAAAATTACAACTCCATGCTTAGTGCATTCCTTCCTGAACACAAATATCCACTCGCAGTAATTCTGCAGAGCTCTGCTCACTCTCTAACCCGCTATACCTCGTACTTGTATATATTTTACTCCATAGGCACTTCTATTTATAATTCTCCTACACTTCCAACTTGCCTTCCAGCATCCTTAGATTTGGTGCCAAGTGTCGAATGTGGTCCATGCGAGCATGCTTCTCCAAGTCTGGGATTTCCACTTTATCTCATGATGTTCTTCTAGAAGATTCCATCCAAGGCATGCTCTTTCCTGGGCCAACCTATCGCCAGGCTGGCATCTTATCCACGTGCAATCGATCACACTTTTCACATGTTCTGCCTTGGGTGCTCAAATTGACTAAGTCCCGAGCCTCCTTTCACGCGTCACGCATGCTATGTGCTTCCTTAAACCTTTCTATAGTGCACTTTTGCCTTGCGCGCCTTCTCATAGCTGGGACCCTGCGTGCCTATGCGCCTTCATACTTGGCCAATATTCTAGGGGTCCAACAGTTATGCTGCTGGTTTTGTTCACATGCACGACTCATGATGACATTACTATGATGTATGAAGCTTTTATGTTTTGCAATACTTAATATAATGGATAATATTGACTGGATATTGGTGTTAGATATGAATGAACATGGATATTGTATATTTAATCTCGTTATAATCATTATTTAGTCAATATTTCCTATGGTTTAGATATATATCTAGTTTATGCATTGTGGATTATTTACTATCTATTATGAAACTAGATATATGCATACTCACTCATGCTAACATTTTGGAAAAAAACTCTAAAGAGGGACCTGGTACCCTTGGGTGCTTCTAGTGAGTGCTCACTCTAGGCTGAGTGATGTGCTAGTGAGCCTTGAGATAATTGCAATGAATTCTAGGCTACATCATTGGTTCCATTGCCAGGACCTCTCTCTCAGCTATTTTTCAAGATGTTGCATGATGAAGACATACCAATTGACCTTGGCCAGTATTGAGGACTGGTTAGATGATCTAGAAGAAGAGTATGCTTGTAGATTCAACATTGGACCTGATTTTAATGCATGCATCTGGGTTGAGAAGAATTTGTATGATGCATTATATGAGATTTTATTTTCTATGTTTCCTATAGAGCTGTATGAGTGACTGGTTACTTATGTGTCTAAGAGGAATTGGATGTTTCACATGCTTGTTTGGATGTAGGAAGAATTCCAGGCCTTGTATGATGTAAATATGATTTCAACGCTCTCAGTGGATGTTTTTTTCCATGGTGTTTTGAAAAGCTATATTCTTGAGTAAGCAGTTTCAACTTACTCATTCCCAGAGGTTGCTGAGTTTTAGTTTTTACACAAACCTAGAGGATCGTATTTTCACAATATTCCATTGGCGATTAAGATCCTGATTGTAACCCTAGATTTGGAAGAGAAGATGATGGCTAACTAAACCCCACCATGAGCGGGGGAAGGAGTAGGTTTGGTAAGGATGGTGGACCTAGTGGTAGAAAGAAAGAGGGAAGAAAGGTGGCTTAAGTTTAATGAGACATGTGAGAGGGATTTAGAGAAGCAGCGTGAAGTTTCAAAATGGATGGTGTTATGGAGAGAGATGGATTGTTAAGGATTTAGATCTCATGTAGAAGAAATGGAGCCAAAGCATATGGATCTCCCCCATTTCATAAATCATAATAGGGAACCCTCTTCAACCTCATATGAGAGCGCATCAGTAGAGACAACATAGGCCATGAATGCACATCTGAATATACCTAGCAACCTAGCACTTGCACTTGGTTTTCCAGTTTCTACAATAGTCAATAATCAGAAAGCTAGTATGAGCAGTAGAGTTGTAGTAGAAATTTGTAGTCAAGTTCAAGAGTTAATCAAGGAGCTTATTCATCTATAACACAATCATCATTTAATTTATTTTGAGGACCAGTTAGAGGTATATTTTCTAGAAAAACGTTGTCACAGAATGTAGGCACACAAAACCTTGGCATTACATCTGGAAGTAGTGAAAATTTGTAGACAGTGGGTGTTTAGTTTAGAACAATGATTGTGACACAGGAAAATGCATCCTATAGTCTATTTCCTACAATAGTATGAGGTCTAGGAGGATTAGGTGGCTCAGGCGCTGGAGGATCTGGAGGTAGTGGAAATATAGGAGGCTTTGGTTTTGGTGGGAAAGGTCCACAGAAACCTCAAAAAATTTATAGGGATATGTCTCTTCATCTCTCGGAGGATAGAGGTATTGAAGATGCAGTAGAACCCATGCATATGTGTGAGATATTGTGGCACACAAAGGGGGTTACAACTCTAGAGTGCAAGGAAAGTCAGTTTACAATTACATTGTAGGGATGCACACAAAGTTGGTATAGAGAGTTTGATCCTAATCAGACTTGTGTGGACTATACGGTGCTATGAGATGCTTTCTAAACAGAATTTTATATCCCCGAGTTTGAGCAGAAAAGCATAAGCATGCTCATATACATTAAGCAGGGCCTTACTGAAAGTGTTTAGGAATATGATGCTCAGTTTAAGATTCTTCTGTCTAAGTTATCTTATGACATCCACATAAGCCAATATTCATAGTGGTTAATTAGAGGGTTGATAACGCCTTTTAGAAAGGCAATTTCACATAAAACCTATGTAGATCTACATGAGGAACTTGAAGTAGCTCTATGACATGAGGTGGTAGGAAGTGTGGACATAAGAGTGATCCCATTCTTGGGATCTCACATTATAGTAATGGAAAAACAATTAGAGAAATTATCTACTAATTCAGCGCATGAGATGCAAAATGGAATTTGGTGTACTGATTGTGAAGTAGAGGGGAATACTAAGGATAGTTGCCCTCAGAAATTGGTGTGCCCCTTATTGCTGAATTGTGAGATATGTCATTTGGATCATAGTTTAAGTCAGTGCCCATTATTTTAGTGTGTGATAAGAAAGAATGTGTCCAGTTACTGTAAGATTTGTAGGTACTTGACTTATGATATAGAAGATTATAGGTTGATTGATCAGATCCATGATGTCATTGATATTGGTGTACACCATACTAGTGTTACAAATAATTCTAAGGAAAATGGCGAGCATCATGACTATGATCACAGTGAGGGGAATTCTGATGGTGACCATGGTAGAGGTCGAGGTTATAGAGGTGGATTCAAAGGTCGAGGTTGCGGGGGTAGAAGGAGTGATTTCGCTCATGGGACTTGTTATACACATAGGTCTCCTGATCACTATGGGCGTGAATGTCCACAAAATATTGTTTGTTCCTTTTGTGGAAAGAATCATAGTTATGAAGAGTTATCGGACTTATATGAAAACTTAAGAAAGAAACATAAAAAGGAAAACAAGGGCGCATGAATGGTTAGAGTACATCATGTTGTAGAATATGAATGGATGCCAAAGTTAACATTGGATCTTGAGTTGATGCCTGTGAAGATTAATACACACAATGAGGCTGCACGCACTAGAGAAATGCTACAACATAAGCCTACCATTAATAAAGAGGAAGTCTTACATGCCAAGTATCCACACCCTATCTATCAGAAGGAGGTTTATCAAGAATCCATGGAGGTAATTCTGAATTTATAGGGTGAGATACAATGTTTGAGGGAACAATTGTGGAAGTTATAAAAAAGAAAGCATCCGAGCTTCATTAGATATATGTTGATGATTTGAAGGAGGTTTGCAAGATGCTACACCAAGAAAAAATTATTCCATTGTTGGGGAATTGGTTGAAGGGAAACACTCTACACATTGGGACTGAGCATGAGAGGCAGATTTTACATGCTAATCTTCCTCCACACAATTTGGATTATGACAAGGAGATTACTCTAAATGTTGTTGTTGATGGTTAGATTTTGAGAAACATCTTGATTGAAAGCGCGAAAGTAAATGTGCTCACTTTGGATGGATGGGTTCATATAGGTAGACCTCCATAACAACCATCTTCCAATGTACTATTTATGGAAAACCAAACTAAGGAAATGCCCGTTGGAGTTTTAAAATATGCATCCATTACTATACAAGGGGACAAGTTCACTTGGGACTTTGAGGCCTTAGTGCTTGTAGAAGCAGATAATTTCCCGCATTACTTGGGTGCCCTTGGTACTATGCAAATAATGCTAACCTACACTTCAATACGGGGTATATCAGCTTTTAGAATAAGGAAGAACAAGTCATCACCCCCTTGACAAAAGGGAAATCTACACCCTATGTAGAGCCCTTAAGTGAAGAATATTTGAACCAAATTTATGTGTGCACAATTCAAGATCTAGAAGTTATTGAGCCATCAAAAGAACGAGTTCTCTAGTGGGATGATGCACAGTCCATGAGTGATACTACAAGTGTTACATGTGATAATTGGTCACACAACATTTATGAAATGGTTGGGCGCGAAGTAAGAAGTGCAACTACGTATGTTAGTAAGCCACACAATATCAGGGGTTTGGGTAGTAGCCAGGTACCAAAGTACATAGGTGAAGAGAATCTAGAAGTATTCTTGCTTGCTATGGAAGTTCAATGGGAATATCATGTGGAAATAAGGAACATGTTAGTGTATACTCTATATGGGATGAAAAATCACTGGAGGATGGTTCATAGGGATAATATTTTAATTTGGAGAGAAGTAATGATAGATTTATCTACTCGGTTTCTAAAAAGCAATATGCCTACTCAGATCTATGCCTTTCATGGTAATGATCCTGTTCAACACCACGTTCAGTAGTGTGAGAGACTCTAGATAGCAAGGTAGGAAGATTTACCAACTTCATTGTGGGTGCACAATTTTTATTTCACATTGCATGGCTGAGCCCGTGCATGGTATGTCTACGTAAAGTTGAATAAGGTGACTAGAAATTAGCAATAAGTTACTAAAGGTATGACTCATACCTTTGATTACTTTTCTTCTAAACCTTTGGTGAATGAGGCATTATATGTTATGAAGATTTGAACTATGGGAGGAAGTGCAAAATATGAAGAATTAATTTAGGATTTTTTAGATGACTGGTGGTGCAATTTGAAGAGGAAGATCCAGATGATGAGAAGCTTGGGCCCGCCTACCTAGAAAGAGAAAAGGGTAAGATGATCTTCATGGTTCATGATGAAGAGGTAGAGAACCTACATATTGAACACACCAAGGTTATCGTGAAGTCTTGGATAGTGCAGATGAGAAAGCACGGGCCTATCATAAAGCCATGAAGACCAAGAAAGTGAACATTGGAATAGATGCTAGGCCCAAGGAATCCATTATCAGAGATTACTAGTCTGACTCTAAAGTTGCTAAAATCATTAAGATATTGCACAAATTTCAGGATTTTTTCCCTAGAGGCTATTATGAATTGAAATGCGTGCATGAATCATTGGGAGAGATGAAGATAAAGTTGAAGGAAGGTGCACACCTAGTTCAGAAGAGGCCTTACAGAATGAATTTGAATTTACGCATCAAGGTAAAAGAAGAAATTGAAAAAATGTTAATTTTTGGAATTATTGTGCTAATCGAGGTGCCAGAATGGGTAAGCTATATAGTGATCACCATCAAGAAAGATGGAAGAATTAGGATTTTTATGAATTACAGGGAATTGAATGCTACATGTGTCATAAAACCCTTTCCCACACCATTTATTGAAGAAATATTAGAGGGTGTTGCATGGCGTAAAATATACTCCTTCACTAATTGATTCTTTGGATATCATTAGGCAAGGATAGCTATCGAGGATAAAGAAAAGACAACTTTAACCACTGAGTGGGGAAGTTTTTCATACACGGTCATGCCATTTGGATTAAAGAATATGCTTGAACTATTTTCACCCATATTGGTACAAGCATTCAAGGATTTTATTCACAAGTTCTTACAGGTGTATATGGATGATTCGACAGTCTATGGGCTTATGAAGGATAACCATGATAATATGAGGGTAATGTTTGAGAGATATAGGCATTTTAGTATATCTTTGAACATTAAGAAGTGTATATTTTCCACACCCATTGGAATTTTTTTAGGGCACATCATCTATAAAGAAGGCTTACAGGTGGATCATGCTAAGGTAGCTATGATTTTTGGCTTGGAGGAACCTACTAGCTAGAGTGAGGTGTGTAGATTCTTAGGTTACATGGGTTATTACAAGAATTTTTTTAAGGGATATGCCAAGATTTCTGTGCCCTTATAAGAATTACTCAAGGGAAAAGGAAATTTCAATTGGGGTGAGGCACAACAACGTGCATTTGACACACTAAAGGAAAGGCTTAATATAACGCCTATTTTGCACTTTCCTTCATACTCCAAGCCTTTTCACGTTCATGTAGATGCCTCAAGAATGACCATTAGAATGGTCATATCTCAGCTTGGTGAAGGGATTATTGATCATCCTATTTTCTTTGCTAGCAGGAAGCTAACCCTTGCAGAACATAATTACTCAATGACAAAGCATGAGGCCTTGTCTATGATCTACGTGCTCTATAAGTTTTGATAGTATTTGCTGGCTACACCTTTCATATTTTATACAAACCACATGACATTGAAGTATTTGGTGAAAAATTCCACATTGCAGGGGTGCATATGCATTTGGTTTCTATTATTTCAGGAGTTCAATTTTATGGTGGTGGTGAAGCTAGGTAAGAGAAATTCTTGTCCAAACCATTTATCAAGGATTCAATCAGGAGAGGATGCACAAAGCATTAAGGACACAATACTAGATGCACAACTATTTAGTTTGAACAACGTTCCCTCAAAATTGGAGGATATTGCTATCTTTTTATGCACAGGTGTGACGCCTGAAGGAATGAAGGCCTTAGAAAAGAAACAAATTTCTATTTGTGCCGCACCTTACATGTTGATCAATGGAGACTTATATAAATTAGGCCATGATGAAGTTTTGAGCTGGTGTTGTTTGAGCATGAGCGTGATGCAATTATGGAAGAGAATCATGATAGTATTGCAGGTAAATACTATGCATGGGATGTCACTGCATGTAAGATTCTACTAGCTGGCCTATGGTGGGAAACATTATACAAGGATTGTAAAGCATATTGTAAGGCATGTGACAATTGTCAATGCGTTGGAAATCCTAGGCAACGAGATGAAATGCCTTTAAGGCCTATTACTAGTGTAGAACCATTTGATAAGTGGGAAATTGACTTTGTGGGACCAATTTCCCTAGCCGTGCGCATGATAGGATCACACCATATTATAACTTGTACATATTATCTTACAAGATAGGAAGAAGTGGCACATAGAAAGGATTGTACAACTACATCAACAAGGTTTATGTGAGAAAATATTATTAGCAGGTATGGCTTCCCTTTAAGTTTAACATGTGATAGGGGTACTCATTTCCTTAATGAGAATATCTAGATATTACTGGATGAATTCATGGTTGCACACCATAAGAAAACCCTGTATCACCCTTAGGAAAATGGAACTGTCGAGGATTTCAACAAGATACTGAGCCATACCTTGACAAAAATTTGTGATGTTGGAAGGAGAGATTAGGATGATAATGTTTCTGTGGTACTTTGGGCATACAAGACAACCTATAAGAGGTTGAATAAAGAAAAACCCTTTCAGTTGGTGTTTGGTACAGAGGTAGTTCTTCCCATGGAATTGATATTACCTTCTTTACGTATTGGAAATGTAGGAGGTCTAACTGATGAGAAGACATTGGAAGAATGTATTGACAAACTGATGCAACTGGATGAAAGGTGAACCATAGCAAGATGGAGTCAAAAGTAAAAAAAATCCAGGAAAAAGGCATGAAATGACAAGCACATCAAGGATAAGAAGCTTGAGGTTGGGAAAATGGTAATGTTATCACCAAATCACTGCACCCTCTGAATGGCCAGAAGGTGAAGAGGACGTTTGGTGTGATTGGGTAACATGGGATCACGTCTCAAGCTATGGGACTTGGGCTCAAGGTGAACCTCTGTAGAAGGTCAACTTCCTCTTCCTAAAATAAGTGTTGTACTTTTCCTAATGCAATAAAATGGTTAAATTAGACCTATACTAACATTTTCCTAGGTTTTAGGGAAAAAGACTTGTGAGAAATAAAACTATTCTAGGGATGGTGATGCACCAAATAAAGGGAATTTTTAGACTTGGGAAGGGTTGATTTGAAGAGGGTGTAGTGAAACACAAGCCAAATTCACCTATTGTAGCTTAAAAAGGGTAAAAAAAATACCACAAATTAAGAAGCGTGTGTTCCCTTTGTTAAAATCAACTAGGCAAATAATCTTTCAGTCTTCAAGAGAAGAAGGATGAAACCGAGAAAGGTGAACAAGCACCACAATCACCACAACTAAACAACATGCAAAAATCTACCACTTGATAAGAACATAAATATAAGAACCTACAATAGAAATGTAAACTTGCACAATGTACCTATAAGCATGAGAAAGGCACACAGAAATATATGGAATGATGAAAGGAATAATAATATTCACAAAACATACTCTTTTATTACTTCATCAACGTGCAAAATACATCATTACATTCAGAAGAGGAAATGATTTCCATTACAGTATTGGAAAGGAGGATTGAAATTTCCCTCAATTCACAAAGATAACTTGTAGAAGAGAGATGATTCTTAAAAAATATGCACTTGTCTAAGATGTCTAACTGTCTCAATGTGTCTAAAATGTCTAACTCCTTGGAATGAACTTCTTCACTCTTTTATAGAAAATCTAGTTAAAGAGAAGGAATGGAGAAAGCCTGGGCCCAATAATAACACATGATGTCTTTCACATCATTAATTAAATTCCCAAGAAATTTAATCCATATTTTATTAAAAAAATAATATTTTTAATAAAATATTTTAATAAAAATAATATTATTTTATCAAAATATTTTAATAAAATATTATATACTTTTGACTGATTTAGCTTATGGTGGATGGCTCGAACAAACATGGTGGGTTCCTCATTTCATTCCACCGTTCGACTCATCTCACCTCTTCATGGTTTGTGTAAATTAATATCCCTCAAACACGACACCAAACAACTTGGCATGTTCCACTCTTTATTTGTGACCACCACATGTGGATTTGAATGTTGACTCCATCCTTGACATATCATCGAAATGAGATCCTTTTTGATAGGTCATCAATCACCCTCCGAGTTCCATTTTGACATTGACCGAGTCTCCTTTAATGATCATATTGATCACTCTTCATCCTAAGAGCCAAATGAATGTTGTTCTATCCTTTTGATATTGGCCGAGCATCTCCTCATTTGACTCGGTACCCTCGTGAATCTCATCACTTGGCATGTATTGATCAAGATAGTTACATAGAGGTTTTAAATTACCTTAACAAATCCTCAAGAAATGGTCTTCCAATGAGTAAGTTCCCATGAAAAGCTTCCTCCACCATGAATCTCGACATGATCATTCATTGAATAAAGAGTCGAGCTTGTTTGCATCTACCACTTCATGTTACACATGAATTGATTCTAATTTTAAGACCACTTGTTTCCCACTTGACTTGGAGAAAGAATCAGCCTTAACCTCATTTCTTTCTTGAGTTTTGACTCCTTGACATGGGAAACTATGCATCGGTTGGCCAACACTGTGGAATCTCCCTTTTTTTTTTCCAACCTCGAAATGAAATTTACAACATGTAAGTCCAAAAGGGGGAATATGGAATTTCAAGGCCCTTTTTCCATTGAACAATTTTTCCCTATGGCTACCTTTCCCTAAAACTCCCTAGTTAATGAATTAAATGTGGAATCTAGGCATTGGATGACCAAATCTATGGGGAAATAGACCAAAAATTCCCTGAAATGTGAATCACTTACCAGGCCATTGAGCTGAGTTGTCTCTTCATCATGTAATCCTGAGCTTCACCATCATTCATCCATTGATGAGTAATGATCAATTTTGTTGTGATCCTCACAATGATCTGAGTTACCGTGGGTTTAGTTTGAATTTTCATGATCCTCATACCAATAATCCCACCTCACTCACCATGATCTCTACATCTCACCTAAACATTCCAACCTTCCAAATTCGCCGAGACTACACCAATGACATAGCTCAAACCCTGAATCTCCCTATCTACTTTGAGCTCAAGGATCATCTATGTAAATCCTCGACTAGGTGAGCCTGATCAAATTGGATTTGAATTCTTCTACAACCTCACTTACCTACTTCAACTTGTCATGGTCATGATACTTCACAGTTCCTCCTAAGATGCCAACTCAACTCATCTTTGCACTGATACTCTATGATGCTTGTATTATCTTCCTGGCTTGATATGGTTGAAATTCGAATGTTCCCGGAAATATATACCATTCTCACTACCACATATTTGAACACCAAGTTGAGTTGATGATACAAGGTCCTCCATTTTATTGTTCCTTTTAGAGAGTTCCTGGTGAATATGCTGAGCTCCTCGGCCACTCTCCGACAATGCTACATATACTCAATACACTCAGAGCTCCATCGTTCTCATGTTCATTTTGATTTATCCCAAGCTTGAGATCACCACCTGTATGGATTGCTTTGATGTCTCTAAATCCATCACTCTTTATGAACGCTGAGCTCCTTCAATATCTTGATTTGACTTCACATCCTCTCACTGAACTATCAAGGTTACATTTAAACTTGTCATACCATCCTCCAAGCTCACTTGTGAGCTCGGTTCCTCTTGAGCCATATCTCCCCAATGAATGAGATATTACAATATTGCCTTCACCCTAACCATGGATTTGGCTCCCACATTTGAGCTCAATACTTCCGTGATGAACCCAGTCGAATCTATTTTCCAGGACCCTAATACCAATGAGCTTTTCCATGTTTGGTTGGGATTCCACAAAGCTTGGGTTATCTCCTATCCCTAGCAAAGCCAACTCCAATGACTCAGGTGATATTTTTTCAAGCTCATCCTTTCTAGAAACTATCTCTTCCTAGACTAAAATCTTAGCTCGATTTTCATACTGTAATGCCACGTGAATTTTTATACATTGAAACCCATAGGCACCCCTTTTTTCCTTAACATTGACTTTTAAATGCCAAAACTCTTTGTCTGAGCCCTAATGCCTTGATTTCAACTCCATCAATGAAAAAATTGAGTCACAAAGCCATGAATTGACCTATTATTAACTCATCCTGAGCCACTAACCCAATCAATCCTCTAGTGTCAACTCACTAGGACAATAAGTTTTCACTGTTTTCCTACCATGTTACCATGATGACGTCCTCACTTAGCTCACTGAGTTTGATGTAATACTGAATCCTACCTTACTTGTGAGCTCACCTATTGAAAATCTACTGATCTATTTGGGTGAGTCACTCACTCCAATTTCGGATGCAAACTCATTAGGACTCGAGTTATTCCTATCTTGCTATAGGATTTGCAATCATTTTGCCATGTATAGAAGAACAATAAAAACCATGTGTTTTATTGATTTTGGGCCCCAAAGAAAATTTCCTTGTTCTGAACATACTTTGACCCTTCAAGAAACTTAAAAAGGGATGAATCATAAAATTTACTTGAAATGTCATGAAAATCCTCATGAAGGCCCTTTTCAGTTTTGGGGAATGATAGGTTCCTACTTGTCCAATGTTTCCTGATGGGAAAAATTGGATAACAGGTACTTCTGTATGATTAAATTTTTTGTGCCACCTTGGAAAGATTAAAGTGCATTGGTTGAGACTATATGTAATCAATCATATACTTGATTCAAGAACTTTCCAGTTAGAGGCATTGGATGGAATACGGTTTCTTGGTTACTTCAACAGGAGCAGGCTTAAGACCTACTATAAATAAGCCTTCATGGTGTTTGTAATAAGGCAATATTGCCACTTAAATTAGGTTTTCCTTAATGAATTTCCTTTATGTGTGTTTCCTTCATCATTTTTATGCTTTGTCAAATTTTTTCAGTGTTTTGTGTAATAAGCGCGCTTGTGTGCTAGAAAATGATTACTATTTAAGTTTTTTCATGCGCAGATGTTGACACATACCCTTAGTGTGGGGTGGTTTATCTAAATGGTTCATTATCAAGTTAAACATAGTTGATTTTCATCTGAATATGGGTACGCATAAGGAAACTTTTGTGAGGGTGATTTTTGGAAGGGTGTAGATAGAAAAATGCTCCTAAATGAAGACCACAAATGGATAAATGGAAGCATAGTATAATGTGAGGTAGGATGCAGTAGTGGAAACTACTTAGAAGAAGGTAAAATGGCTAAGTACTTTGTCTCATGAGGGTGCACGAAAGGAGGTCTGTGACATAGAAGTAGAAGGCATGCAAGAAGGTTATGACTTTGGCGCAAAGATAAGAAGTGCAGAAAAGTTGAAAAATGATGAATTAATGTTGGGTATGGTGGTAGATGGAGGAGAAATAAATGTGGAAATTGTTGAAAATTCTATATAAGGGTTGTGAGGCCATTTTTACCTTTGTGATTATGAATTCGATTTGTTTACAATCAAGCTAGAAAGTCAGAAGTGAAGTACATAGAGCTATAGGTGTTATTGTCAGATTTATGTATAGGATTGAATTGTGCTCCTTTTGGAGAAGGGTTTGAGTGAAGAAAAGGCATGCGGGGAGGAGAAATCAAGAGCTAGGGATTTGATTGAAGCTAGGGCACATAGTTTTGAGCTAAGGCACACAGATTGAAGTTACAAATATCAGAGAAGGTAAAAAGCTAACACATTTTTTTTGTTATGGCACCTAAATGAGCACCTGGAGCTAGTACAAGGGGAAATAAGAGAAAGGAAGATGAGATCAAAGTGGAAGATGCTCTCAAGAGAAGATTTTATGAAATGTAGTACCTAGAGGGTGTTCTTATGGGCTGCAACTAGATTCACAAATTTTCCACTGGAAGGTCAATGATTATAACCAAAGGAACAAGGATAATAAGGAGGTGCTAGAGGAATTAATTTTGGTGAAGACCTTTAAGAGAATAGCTGATGACATGGTAGTATACAATGACGCAGGTGAATTTTTTTTGAACAAGGTAGGAGTGTTACAGTTGTATGATCTCCCATATTTTGGAAAACCTAAAAAGCTATATCAATGAATTATGAGTAGATTCCATGAGGACTTCTATTTTTCTTGGCATCGAATGAGGATCACCACACCTTTTATTGCAAGTTTCACAAGGCTGAAGAGTTCAGGTACTGAGATTAGTAGCAACCTTACTGATAAGGAGGCCATAGAAAAGATGAAGAAGGAGCTTGGATACACCAAAGGAGGGCATGAGATGGACATCCCAAAGTTAAAAAATTATCCATTCATTCAGGTAATGGCCTGTCTCCTGATAAAGCTAAATAATCAAGAGCGCTAGTCTCAGGTCAACAAATATTAGCTTCATGTTGGGCGTAAGATGACAGAAGGCGTTGTATACAACTTGTAAAATTTCATTGCTGAGATAATCATTGAAGAAGTGCATGATGGTGAGAAAATTAGTTTTGGTGCTATACCCCTGTCATTATTTTTGGCTGAAATTGTTGTGCCCAATGAACCACAAGACAATGTATGGCAGTTTCCTGAAGCAAAGAAGTCAATAGTGGAAATATTTTCTAAGTGTACTTGTGATAGATAAATGAGTGGACCCTTTAAGAAAAGGGTAGAAATGTGGTATGAGTGCTTACTCGTCGCATTTGAGGAGGAGTGGAGAAGACTGAAGGATCTTCCGATGGTAGTTAGTAAACAAGTATAGTTCACGGTGTACCAAAAAGGGCAATTTTACCGATAACCATACCGAAATTTTGTTCCGATCCCTCGTTAGGGATCCCTTGCGTTCGAAACGTTATAAAATCCCTTCCCGGGAAATCTGGTTTTTCGAACTTGTCTTTTGAGCCTTTTTTGGCTGGGCGCATGAAATTGCTATGTAACACCAACTTTTGGTGCGCCCCCTTTAAAACCTTTGGCGCATGATTTTCAGTGTCAACACACCTTTTGGTGCGCCAAAGCTTGTTGAGCCTTCCCTGCGTGCGCCAAGGCGCATGCGCCTGTGTTGTCACAACGTTTGTTGCGCCCCTTTTTGGTGCGCCAAAGGACGCACATAATCCCGTGTCGACATCACTTTTGGTGCGCCAAAGGCGCGCTTAATTTCTTGTTGGCAGGCACTTTAGTGCGCCAAAGGGCGCATGCCTTCCCGTGTCGACAGCAATTTTCATGCGCTTTTCAAAAGTGGGTGGCGCATTTATGACCAGCTCACCTATATATATGTGTTTGCGCGCCCAAAATGTCATTTTCACTATTCGCTAAGCACGTGATTCTCTGAGCCTGTCAGCCTCTGCCTTGTCGTTTTCAACGCGTTGTGGACCCGTTTTCCAGGTTTTTTGCTATTTATCCAGGTAAGTGCTCTTATCTCTTCCATATGATTTGTTTTCTGGTTCTTCGTGCTTGCTGGTTGGTTTTTGAATGCATCTTTTGAGCTAGCCCCCCCCCCTCCCCCCGTGCTTTCTTTCCTTATTTTCATCTTTCCAGATCTACAGAGGAGGATGTTATTTTGAGGGCATGGTCTGAACCCCCCTTTGGATTGAACCATTGTGTGTCCCCAAAACAACCTTGGAAGTATAAGTATCAAAGGGTTGAGCCATTTAAAAGACTGTTTTTCCCTTTTGACGCATCGGCGCGTCATGCAACATTATAAACAGTTGCGCACCCATGGCGCATCTGTCCCCCCTGCAGCATGACTAAAAACCGCACCAATGGCGCACCCATCTTGCCTGCTGCATCGTTAACTTCTGCGCCCTCAAGGCGCGCCTCTTCCATATGCTACAAGCGCTGAACTTGCGCCCCAAAGGCGCGCCAACCTTCCTTGCTGCATCACTTTTCCATGCGCCAATGGCGCACCCCGCACCCATGCAGCACAAGCTTTATCCGCGCCAAGTATAAAGTCGTAAAAGTGCAGGCGCATCCCTCCTTACAGTAACATTCGTGTTGTGCAAACCCTCCGTGCGCCGCGCCATATTTCCTTTGGCGCACGAAAAGTTCATGTTACACACTTTTCCCATGCGCCAAAGGGCGCACCAAATCACAATGTAACATGAAAAGTCCATGCGCCTTTGGCGCATCCTGTCTCCATGCAACACGCAACTTTCATGCGCCCTTTACTGAAATGCACTCTGCAGTATGCATGCGCCATGCGCCTTTGGCGCCAGTTTAACCTTTGCAACATCCTCTTCCTATGCGCCTTACCTATTTTAGCCCTGTAAGCTGCAATTTTCCTGCGCCCTGGGCCTGAAAATCTCTAACTCTTTCTTCTGCTAACATTCCAATGGAAGATCAAATGGCTAATTCAACCTTTTCGGATTGGGTCTCGCTTCTTCTTCATGCAGATCAGCAACTGAGTTCGAAAGAACATATGTCTACATCCAGCAGGAGACCCACCAAACCAAAAGGAAAGGCCAAGCTTACAGAGGAAGAGATGAAGTACAAATATCAAAGGGTCAGAATGCCCGAGTCACAGGCCGAATGCAGCATGGACGTCAGAGACTCAGAATTGGGGCATATCGACATGGAGGAATTCTGGGCCAGAACTCAGAAAGTTACAAGGAGTCCATGGATGGACAAACTAATAGGCAGTGCCCTGCACTTCGCCGGAGGAATCCCCGTCAGCGCCGTCAACAATGAATTTATGATGGTGGTTGCCCAGTGTTACAACAAAGACACAAGATGTGTCGAAAACAGTAAGGGCGAGGTAGTCATTAACCTCACTGCCCGTCATTTTGAGATCATACTCGGCATCCCTCACCACCGGCACTTTGTGGCCGTTAGCCAAGCAGAGTGCATCAAGGCCTGGGAAGACAATGAAGACCAATGTATGCAGCTAATGAATGAAGTATATCTGAAAAATAAGAAGGTGGTAACCCGGTGGCCCCAAATCATCCACCGCAGTGACTTCTCAGAAGAGCTCAGCGATACCATCACCTTCCTGAGCAGGGTCTTCGGGCTTTCTGACGCCCATTACTTCCATAAATGGATGCTGCGCTACTTGGAAACAATGAACAAGAATTTTCCTGATCAGCGCTTTTGCTGGGGGAAATTATAAGCAACACCATCTCCGAACAGCTACAACAATTCAGCACAACGGGAGTATTCCATATGAACTCCTACGTGGTCTACGCTGCAGCGTCAGAGAGGGATTATCCAAGCCTAACCCGGAGTGGAGTTTGGCCTTAGGTCAAAATATACAAGTATTATCCAGAATTAAGGCTGGAGAATAGCATCTCCCAGTTCACAAAAGTTAACGATGTGTTTTTCTATCACATCATCTGCCTGCTGAGGCCGAATATGACTCATAGTCGTACAACCAAAAACATAGTGGCAGCCACGGAGAAATGGGGAGCCCTGTTCACCCAATTTCCTACATTCACCTATCTAAGGGCTGCCAACTTTTTGGGAGAGCCAACCAGGCTACCAAGGTATGCTGGGCCTAAGCTGATTCTGCTGGAACTATCAAGGCAGCTGGTCACATACCACGAAAAATGCCTTAAAAGAAAGAAGGGTGGAACTCCTTTCCCCCTCACAGTGGGCCGATACACATGCTCTACCCACCACAAGGTGAAGGAAATGTTTGCAGAGCTGGAGTTACTCAATTTGAAGCATGACTTCCCAGCCAGGCCTACCTTCGACCCAAGGGGCTGCCTGCCAAGAGCAAAGCTTGATCCGATCCATGTTCCTCAGATCGAGGATATTTATATTGACGTCCTCCATGAGGTAGAGCTCAGAAGAAAGGATCATTCTCGCCTAGCATTGGCAGAAATCATCCAATATGGGGTAGCCATTGTCCCCAAAGGCTACCAAACAACAGAAGATGAAGTAGACAAGGTATATAATGATACAGATGGGGACGATTGGCCCTTCCCGGCCATTGATAGAACTAAAGCTCCTCAGACAATTGAGGAGAGGGTCAAGGAGACTTTGCGGAGGACAGAACATTGGTGCCAGATGAACGGCCTAATCTACCTCGGGGTTGATTTCACAACCTCCCCATTGGGCAACGCACCTTCACGATCCAAGAAGCAGCTTAAAGGCAAAGGTGTAGAAGGTGAATCCAGCACCATTCAGGAAGAAGCCCCTGAGAGTCCTCCTTCCACGGCACCCGAGCAGGTAATATCTCTGGTCACACCAGAGAAAGAAGCAGAAGAGGAAGTTCCAATTGGCCCATCCACTCAGGATGTCGGCATTGCTACCACAACAGAGGTCCCTTCTATCCCTTCTTCTTCTCTTCCTTCCCCTCCTCGAGAGACTCAAGCGACCATCCCTTTGGTCGTGTCCTCTGTCCCTTCTTCTACTCTTTCCCCTGCTTCTTCGTCTATCTTCTCCTCCCTCGCTGATCTGTCCTCCTCCATTTCTTCCCTCATCTCCGGGCTCCCTTCCCTTCCTATGTCTTCCGCAGCTGCAGTTTCCCTTCCTCCCGTGGACACTTCTTCGGCTATTCTCTCAATGCCGCCGCCGCGTGTCTCCACGTTTTTCCCCTCTTCTACTGTAGCTGCCTCCTCCTCTGTCTCTGGTCCTTCTTCCATAGGACCGGTCTGGATCTCTCAGCAGCTAAGCCAGCAAAAGAGGAAAGTTCCCATCGCTCCGATGGACTTTTCAGTGATCCCAGCCAAAGGGGCAAAGAAGCAGAAGCCTGTTACACGCTTCTCTAAAAGTGCTGCAGGTGAGAGAATCATGGAAATTGCATACCCCGATCCCCTCAAAGAGAAAAAGGATCTGTCTCTGACAGATTTCACTGTGACCCAAGTCACAATGGGGACATCTTCTGAAAGTCTCCAGGGGGAAGCTCTTTCCGCGGTTGACGCCCTCTGTCAAAAGCTTCAAGAGACGAAAGAAGAGAAAAGGCTACTAAAAGAGCAAAACAAATATCTGCTCCAAGCCTTACAGAAGATGGGTAGTGCGCCTCCCACAACTTCCGCCGAGACTTCTGAGCTTCTCAGCCAGGAGAAAATCAACGAATATGCAAAGATCGGTGAGCAGGGTATGGCCGTTTCCGCTTGGAGGAGCCAAATCCTCAAAGACAGCGAAAAAGTGATCGCCGAGTTCTCTGACTTATACCTGAATATCAGTAAGGCGAATAAAGAACTCCAAGCGTTAGCAGGGCCCATATCAGAAGAGTTGGAACATGCTAGACTGCAGCACGAGGCCTTCCAACAAATGTTCGACTGTTCAGTCGAAGATCTGGTCAAGTTCGGCGTCTTCGGCCATCCAAGGGCCCTCAACAAAATCATGTCCACTCTGGACTATCGGGTGGATCAGCTAGAATTTATTCTAGAAAAGATTGACAAAGTAAAGGAAGAGGCCCTGGATACAATGCATCAAATGGAGTGAATTGTTCTCAACATGTCTCCAGGGTTGCTCACTCCTTCCTTTACCTTAAGGACAGCTGATGAAACCATCCGGATCTTCAAGGAGATCGCTTCTCAAGGAACGGGGCCAGAGGTCACATTTGACACTGAATCTATCAACAACCTGCTGGCCTGTAGGGACTTCGTCGGGTTCCTCATTGAGGCGGAGAAGGACTTTTCCAAACTCCCAGAGAAGCTTATAGATGAGCGGGAGACTTGTGAGGCAATAAGTGATAGGCACAAGGATCCTTCTCAGGATCAACTTGGGCCAATAATTAACAAGTTTTTGGAATACCGCGCTCAGTTCCATATCTCATCACCTGAGCAACATCAAAAGCAGGCTACCCCCTTTCGGCCGCAGGATGATGACGACGAGTAGCTTCTTCTTCTTCTTCTTCTTCTTCTTCTCTCTCTTCTCCGACTTTCTTGTTGAAATGTCTAAAGTATGTTGGCACAAATGATGACATCATCCATGTTGCGTCATGGGATGATGTCATCCATCAAGTTGTCAAAAGTCAACATGACTTTTAGATATTTTGTAAATATCTTTGTAAATAGGTGGTTGGCTCCTTTTTGCCTTCTTTCCTTCTCCTCTTCTATATATATTGGAATACTTGTTGTATTCGAGGGGTGAACATTTTTTAGATGAAAATAGAAGTGAGGAGAGAAAGACTTTGAGCTTTCTTGTAACAGAAGAAAACAGTAATACAAATATTGAGACTTTGTGCTGAATACCTGTGTTATGTGTCAGAACTTTCTTATGTTAGATCTGCACGTGTTTATTCTGTTAGATTCAGATCTACTTTTCTGTCATTTGCTCATCAGTATTGCTTTGTTTATTTATGCAAGTAGGTTTGGCTCTGTTTACTACCAACCCAAAAACATAAATCTTCTGACCTTTCTGCTTTGGAATTCATTTCTTTTCTCCCTTCGGACCTGTTCCTTCTTCCTCCTCTCTTTCATTCCTTTCTCTTCGCAGTCGGAAATAAACCTACTGGGATGAGATCCCAAACCCCCGAAGGCAGAATCTGTGAGACTTGCATAGATTCCTGCTGGTAGAATAGCAATAAACCAGTTTCGCTTTGCTGACTCAAAGAGGGGCTATGCCCTGCACACTGTTGGCTCGTTTATCCATAGATCTGCCCAAGCGACAGATTTTCAGACCAACAGTTTTTGGTGACTCCGCTGGGGAACGAATAGATCTGTCAGATCTATGATGGTGGTAAGATAGAAAAATCAGAAAAAATAAGAAAATCGCTGCCTGTTTGTAAATCTGAACTTTTTGATAAAAATCCAAAAATTTGCAAAAGTGCTCTAATTTGAAAATTTTCTTCTGAGGTCCATAGATCTGGCCTTGTTACAAATCTTTAGTTCGCTGAGTTTTTTATAAAAATTAGTATTTTGCCGTAGATCTGAGTTTTTGGCTGTTTGCAAAAAGTTTGAAACCCTCTGAAAAAAGTCAAAATCAGATCCGAAAATCAGCTTGCTAATCTTCCCTGCTACCTTATCCTCGTTGTTATTTGTCATTTAACCGCAATCGGTTTTCTGAAGAGGATAGGTTTTAAATATTTAGAAAAGTATTTGCTGCTGGTTTTTATCAGAAAAACCAGAAAATCAGCAAGTACAACCAAAAAGAAAGTTTGAATCTGCGCCATAATATCGCAGATCTGGAAGGTACACTGGCGAGTGAACCTTTTACGCGCAGCAGGAGAGCCCGTGGAGAAGCTGATCCTACTTTCGATCTGCTTAAAAGGCACAATTTCAGCGTGACACCGGCACGTTTTTCAGCGCTAAGCTCGGCTAGCCGGTCATCCAGGAGCGTCTCACCTTCACAAAGAAAAAGTCTTTCACAGGGGGCATCCACATCCCTTTGTAGTGCCTTGCTACTCAGCGGAACCACACTTCCAGCTCGTGTTCTCTTTCCGGCTTTTCAGATGGCGGTACCATGGGGAAACGCGATGGGTCCTTTGGCTTTACCACATCCAGTTCACGCGCTCCCTCACGGAAATCGAAAGAATTTTCCTAAATTTGACGGGAGCGGAAATCAAAGCACGGATTCCCACATATCTACATTCATCATGTCATGCAGTATTTTGGATGTGACTCACGAAGATGTGTCGGTTCACCTTTTTCTGGAAACCCTACAAGGGCCTGCAGCTGAATGGTTTCAGCATTTGCCGGCTGGATCTATCACCAGTTGGGCCACCCTACGGGATGCTTTCGAAGACAGGTACAAGCCTTCAGAGGATGCATTTGCATTATTATCACGAATCACTCACCTGAAGAAAGAGGCCAATGAGACCATGCGTGATTTTATCACCCGGTTTAATGCACTAATCAACCGTGTCCCTGTTGCCATGCTTCCGACGCCGGAAAATCAAAAGTGTTTCTTCGTAAACGCTATGAGCTCGAAAGTTAGTTTCTTGCTCCTTCAAGAGCGAGTGGCTACCTTGATTCTCACCCAAGCCGCTGCCATTCGGATAGAAGATAATCTGATTATATCTGGCGAATTGAAAAAGGAATCAGCCAAGCCTAAATCTTTGGGCCCTTCGCCCACTACTTCGTCTGATCCAGCCTTTCAAAAGATGGCGAATGACTTGCTTGCATTGAAGAAGCAGTTGGCCCAGGCCTCCCCCAGTTCCTCGTACCGGGATATTCCGCGGAGGAATTTCGTTCCCAACAATGTTTCACAAAGGCCGCGCCTACCTACAGCTGCTCCACGGTTGGCGCTTGAGGCTCCTCCGGTCAACGCTCTGGCCGAAATCGAAGAAGAAGAGCAGTATTATGAAGAACCTTCGTCTCAAGGCGAAGATGATCAAGATGTCGGTGAACCGGCTGGCGACTCTACTATCGGGTATATGGAATTTGATGAGGAAGAATCTGATGAAGAAGAGGGTACCCAGGGATATGCAAGCGGACAGTCATATGCTATTTTTACTCGCTCGTAAGGAAAAGAAGCGGAAGTTGCTAAAAGAAGGCCGTGTCAAACGCGCCTCCGATCATTGCTAAAAGAGGTAATCCTCTTCCTACTCAACTCCCTGGCAAATCTTTTACAAAGAAATCTTTTCCCCCTATCTCTCCTCCAAATCAATCCTCTCACATTCCTACCAAGGCCACCAATCCTATTCCATCATCGCGAGGTGAGGGACTCATTCCCTCACCAACGCAACCCTTGGCCACATTTGATATCATAGATCATGCAAAAAAGACCAAGATCCAAATGTCTGAAGCTGAGTACCTTCAGTCAAACCCCGAACAGCTTGTAAGATTGACCAAATATATTCAGAGTCAAGCTGTTGCATCTAAGCAGGTTTCCCCAAAAGGAATCCTTTCCACTCCCCCTGAATCCCACATAAATGTTGCTTCAACATCGGCGTCAGGCAAGATAGAGCCTTTCTATCTCTCTCTCCTAATCAATGGCCATAAGTTGAGTAACTGCATAATTGATTCCGGAGCTTCTGATAACGTCATGCCGGTAAAAGTCACCCATGCTTTGGGCCTCACTCTTACCAAGCCTTTCAGCAGATGTTATTCATTGGAAACCAAGCAGGTTCCGTTGGTTGGCCAAATCAAAGACGCGCAATTTGCATTTGCGGCTTTCCCAGATAAAAGAGTAAAAATGATAGTCCTTGTTGTTGACATTCCAGCAGCCTATGGAATTCTGCTGGGAAGAAGTTTTTGCAGCGAAGTTGGTGGAGAAATTCATATGGACTGGTCTAAAGCTAGAATTCCAGTCAAAGGCGTAATGCAGACTTTGGAGCCGGAATCACAAAAGAAGTACTTGGTTACTAGTTCTGAAGACCCCAAGGCCCAAATCCTTTTCGAATCATCAGGGATGGGGAACTACTTCTTATCTACCGAGACAGATAAAACGGGTGTTCTCGTTCAGGAGAAGGATCTTAATGAGATCTGGACCTTGCAGTTTGATGGCAGCTGTGCAACTAGTGGATGTGGCGCTGGGGCCGTGCTATTATCTCCCAAAGAGGAGGTAATTCCTCTCTCGTTCAAATTGCAGTTTTTCAACACTAACAATACTGCTGAGTATGAATCTCTGTTACTCGGTATGCAAGCTGCAAAAGAAAGAGGAATTAAAAATCTAAAAGTACAAGGTGATGCAGAGCTAGTTGTAAATCAGGTCAAGAGGATATATCAAGTAAAAAATGAAAGGCTCAGGCATTACCGTAATGCGGTATGGGACAGCATTGAAGAATTCGATGCTTTTTCAATAGAATCAATTCCAAGGGCCCAGAATGACATGGCCGATTCATTGGCCGTTTCAGCGTCCCTCATGCTCCCACACCCAGGTTTGAAAACAAACAAGTACACCATTGAGGTGGTTTTCCACCCGAGCGTGCCAGACAATTCTCAGCATTGGCAGGTGTTCAACGACGATAATCAACTCATTGCTTTTCTGGAAAAGGTGGAAAATTTTAAAGAATTGCACTTTGAAGGGTCTACTTCCACTTGCCGTGAATCAGTCACCGATCAAGGTGACGAATCTGAAGGGAACGACGGCATATGTCAGCTCAAAGGAAATAAAATTCCAAAAGGCCTGGTTTCTCTGGAGCGGTTGTTCGACAGGCATGACCGTTTTGTAAAAAAGAAAAAGCGGGATGACCCTGACTCATCCCCGGAAACCGAACCGGTCAATATAGGTTCGATAGAGCACCCGCAATTTGTGAACATTGGCAAATGTTGCACGCCTGAGGAAAAGCGAAAATTTGTCAAGTTGCTAAAAAAATATATGGACGTGTTGGCATGGTCCTATGCCGATCTAAAGTCCTTCAAGCCAAAGGACGTTCAGCATGATATCCCATTGAAAGAAGATGTCAAAGCCTTCCGCCAGAAGCAGAGGCACTATAATCCTAAGATCTCGGGTACCATCCAGGCCGAAATTCAGAAGATGCTGGATGCGAGAATCATCTTCCCGATCCATCACAGTACTTGGGTAGCAAACATTGTGCCAGTGCGCAAGAAAAACGGCGAGATACGCATATGCGTAGACTTTCGAAATTTGAATCAAGCTTCGCTGAAAGACAACTACCCTCTTCCGATAATGGATCAAGTTCTGCAAGCAGTAACTGGATCAGAGATGCTGTCCATGCTTGACGGTTTTTCAGGTTACAATCAGATTGAAGTTTCACCTGAAGATCAGTTTAAAACAGCATTCACTACTCCCTGGGGTACATTTGCCTACAGCAGGATGCCTTTTGGCCTAACTAATGCTGGCGCCACTTTTCAGCGGGCCATGGATTTCGCATTCAAAGGTATGATGGGGAAAGTCATTGTGGTTTATCTAGATGACTTGACCGTGTTCTCTAAACGACGAAATGATCATTGTGATCATTTAGAGCAAGTGTTGGCCAGGTGCCGAGAACATGGGATTTCCCTAAACCCAAAGAAGTCTGTTTTTGGAGTCACAGAAGGGAAGTTGCTAGGGCATGTGGTTAGCAAAGAAGGAACAAAGATAGATGCCGAAAGAGTTAAGGCTATTCAAAGCCTTACTCTGCCTACAAGCAAGACTGGTGTTCATTCTTTCTTTGGAAAGGTGAACTTTCTCAGGCGTTTTGTTCCTGACTTTGCTGAGAAGACCCGTCACATATTGAACATGATGAAGGGGTCACCAACTTTCAGATGGAGTGAAGAGGGAAAAAGGTCATTTGAAGAAATAAAAGCTTCCGTTGCTCATGCACCAGTCCTGGTATGCCCCGATTTCTCCAAGGACTTCATCATGTACAGTTACGCATCTGAGCATACTGTGTCCGCAATCTTAATGCAAAAGAACTCGGAAGAGGTTGAATCCCCGATCGCGTTCATGAGTTCTCCCCTCAAGCCTCACGAACTAAAAATGACTCAACTGGAAAAGCATGCCTTCGCCGTTGTCAAAGCAGTGAAGAATTTCAGGTATTACATTCTAAACTCGCATACGGTGGTGTTGGTCCCAGACACGGCGGTGAAATCAATTCTAACTCAGCAGGAGTTAGGAAGCTTGCGAGGAAATTGGATCGCAAAGGTCCAGGAGTATGACCTGGATATTAAACCAACCAAGCTAGTGAGGGGCAAGGGCCTGTGTCAGCTAATGGCTGAAAACAAAGATTCAGAAAACCCTGATGACAGGGGTGACTGCACCGACGAAACACAGGACCAGCAGGAAGAGCCTGATTCTCTGCCTCTGGTTCTATTTGTTGCAACTAGTGATGAGTGGTACTCCGACATCGCTTTCTTCCTTACCTACGGCGAATGCCCAATGCACCTAACTGCAAAGGAGAAGCGCACTATAAAGCTCAGAGCGGCTAAATATGTCATCTGGGATGACGGTTTATATAAACGTGGGATAGATGGCATCTTTTTGCGATGTGTTGACAAACCCCAGCAAGTAAAACTACTGGAAAGTTTTCACAATTCAGCCTGTGGAGAGCATTTCTCTTCCTCCGTAACTGCGCACAAGATCATTCAAGCTAGGCACTATTGGCCGACGCTCTTTCAAGACACAGCCATCTGGGTGGCGAAGTGTGAACCCTGCCAGCAATTCGTCGGCAAGCCCAAGTTGGCTGCCTTTCCCCTAAGGCCGGTCATTATCAATGAACCATTCAGGCAATGGGGAATTGATTTTATTGGCGCACTCAATCCTCAATCGAGTGCTGGACATAGTTATGTCCTTACAGCAATGGATTACTTCACCAAGTGGGTGGAAGCCATACCTATCAAGCATGCCACTTCTGAGGTGGTTTGCAATTTCATTAAAGAAAATATCATTGTCAGGTTCGGCGTTCCAAACAAAATCGTTGCTGATAATGCTTCTAACTTCTCCTCACGAGAAGTTATTAGTTTTTGCTATGAATATGGGATAACTTTGGCTCACGCCTCAGACTATTACCCTCAGGGAAATGGTCAGGTGGAATCCAGTAATAAGAACTTGGTGACCATCATACGGAAGTTAGTAGATGAGAATCAGCGAATGTGGCACAAGTCTTTGTACGACGCTTTGTGGGCCGATCGTATTACTCGCAAGAGATCTCTCGGCATGTCACCTTTTCAAGTGTTATATGGCACTAATGCCGAGCTTCCCATTTCTGCGGAACTTCCTGCTCTGCATTTGGCACGAGCTATCGAAGATGAAATTTTCCAAAATTCTCTTGAAAAGAGAATCATGTATCTGGCAGAACTTGAAGAAAAGAGAGTAAGGGTGGTCGACAGGATCACTGAACATCAGAATCAAGTTAAGAGGCTTTTTGATAAGAAGGCCAAGCAGAGAGATTTTCAAGTGGGAGATCTCGTCCTTTTGTGGGACAAGCGAAGAGAGCCAAAGGGCATGCACGGAAAGTTTGATTCCCTGTGGAGAGGGCCCTTCAAGATCAAGCAGCTCAATGGAGAGAATAGCTTCTATCTCTCATATCTGGATGGAACCGAACTCCCGCTTCCTTATAGCGGGCAGCATCTGAAGATCTTCAGGAAGTAGAGCTTGCTCTCTTCTTTGTATAGTTTGCTTTATGTTGTGTGTTTGCTTTCGTCGTGTGTTTGCTTTCGGTTTGTTGTGTGTTTCTTTTGCTCCCCCTCCGGTCGCCCTTGTTTTTGACTCTGTTACCCAATGGATAGGCACATGAGAACTGGGATTCTCTACCCCCGAGTTCGCTCAGGGATAGTCCCCAGAAAGAGCCAGCTGTTATCCCGTAAAATTGACAAGGGCAATTTTACCGATAACCATACCGAAATTTTGTTCCGATCCCTCGTTAGGGATCCCTTGCGTTCGAAACGTTATAAAATCCCTTCCCGGGAAATCTGGTTTTTCGAACTTGTCTTTTGAGCCTTTTTTGGCTGGGCGCATGAAATTGCTATGTAACACCAACTTTTGGTGCGCCCCCTTTAAAACCTTTGGCGCATGATTTTCAGTGTCAACACACCTTTTGGTGCGCCAAAGCTTGTTGAGCCTTCCCTGCGTGCGCCAAGGCGCATGCGCCTGTGTTGTCACAACGTTTGTTGCACCCCTTTTTGGTGTGCCAAAGGACGCACATAATCCCGTGTCGACATCGCTTTTGGTGCACCAAAGGCGCGCTTAATTTCTTGTTGGCAGGCGCTTTAGTGCGCCAAAGGGCGCATGCCTTCCCGTGTCGACAGCAATTTTCATGCGCTTTTCAAAAGTGGGTGGCGCATTTATGACCAGCTCACCTATATATATGTGTTTGCGCGCCCAAAATGTCATTTTCACTATTCGCTAAGCACGTGATTCTCTGAGCCTGTCAGCCTCTGCCTCGTCGTTTTCAACGCGTTGTGGACCCGTTTTCCAGGTTTTTTGCTATTTATCCGGGTAAGTGCTCTTATCTCTTCCATGTGATTTGTTTTCTGGTTCTTGGTGTGCTTGCTGGTTGGTTTTTGAATGCATCTTTTGAGCTAGCCCCCCCCCGTGCTTTCTTTCCTTATTTTCCTCTTTCCAGATCTGTTGGAGGAGGATGTTATTTTGAGGGCATGGTCTGAACCCCCTTTGGATTGAACCATTGTGTGTCCCCAAAACAACCTTGGAAAATAAGTATCAAAGGGTTGAGCCATTTAAAAGACTATTTTTCCCTTTTGACGTATCGGCGCGTCATGCAACATTATAAACAGTTACGCACCCATGGCGCATCTGTCCCCCTTGCAGCATGACTAAAAACCACGCCAATGGCGCACCCATCTTGCCTGCTGCATCGTTAACTTCTGCGCCCTCAAGGCGCGCCTCTTCCATATGCTATAAGCGCTGAACTTGCGCCCCAAAGGCGCGCCAACCTTCCTTGCTGCATCACTTTTCCATGCGCCAATGGCGCACCCGCACCCATGCAGCACAAGCTTTATCCGCGCCAAGTATAAAGTCGTAAAAGCACAGGCGCATCCCTCCTTACTAGTAACATTCGTGTTGTGCAAACCCTCCGTGCACCGCCATATTTCCTTTGGCGCACGAAAAGTTCCTGTTACACACTTTTCCCATGCGCCAAAGGGCGCACCAAATCACAATGTAACATGAAAAGTCCATGTGCCTTTGGTGCATCCTGTCTCCATGCAACACGCAAGTTTCATGCGACCTTTACTAAAATGCACTCTGCAGTATGCATGCGCCATGCGCCTTTGGCGCCAGTTTAACCTTTGCAACATCCTCTTCCTGTGTGCCTTACCTATTTTAGCCCTGTAAGCTGCAATTTTCATGCGCCCTGGGCCTGAAAATCTCTAACTCTTTCTTCTGCTAACATTCCAATGGAAGATCAAATGGCTAATTCAACCTTTTCGGATTGGGTCTCGCTTCTTCTTCATGCAGATCAGCAACTGAGTTCGAAAGAACATATGTCTACATCCAGCAGGAGACCCACCAAACCAAAAGGAAAGGCCAAGCTTACAGAGGAAGAGATGAAGTACAAATATCAAAGGGTCAGAATGCCCGAGTCACAGGCCGAATGCAGCATGGACGTCAGAGACTCAGAATTGGGGCATATCGACATGGAGGAATTCTGGGCCAGAACTCAGAAAGTTACAAGGAGTCCATGGATGGACAAACTAATAGGCAGTGCCCTGCACTTCGCCGGAGGAATCCCCGTCAGTGCCGTCAACAATGAATTTATGATGGTGGTTGCCCAGTGTTACAACAAAGACACAAGATGTGTCGAAAACAGTAAGGGCGAGGTAGTCATTAACCTCACTGCCCGTCATTTTGAGATCATACTCGGCATCCCTCACCACCGGCACTTTGTGGCCGTTAGCCAAGCAGAGTGCATCAAGGCCTGGGAAGACAATGAAGACCAATGTATGCAGCTAATGAATGAAGTATATCTGAAAAATAAGAAGGTGGTAACCCGGTGGCCCCAAATCATCCACCGCAGTGACTTCTCAGAAGAGCTCAGCGATACCATCACCTTCCTGAGCAGGGTCTTCGGGCTTTCTGACGCCCATTACTTCCATAAATGGATGCTGCGCTACTTGGAAACAATGAACAAGAATTTTCCTGATCAGCACTTTTGCTGGGGGGAAATTATAAGCAACACCATCTCCGAACAGCTACAACAATTCGGCACAACGGGAGTATTCCATATGAACTCCTACGTGGTCTACGCTGCAGCGTCAGAGAGGGATTATCCAGGCCTAACCCGGAGAGGAGTTTGGCCTCAGGTCAAAATATACGAGTATTATCCAGAATTAAGGCTGGAGAATAGCATCTCCCAGTTCACAAAAGTTAACGATGTGTTTTTCTATCACATCATCTACCTGCTGAGGCCGAATATGACTCATAGTCGTACAACCAAAAACATAGTGGCAGCCACGGAGAAATGGGGAGCCCTGTTCACCCAATTTCCTACATTCACCTATCTAAGGGCTGCCAACTTTTTGGGAGAGCCAACCAGGCTACCAAGGTATGCTGGGCCTAAGCTGATTCTACTGGAACTATCAAGGCAGCTGGTCACATACCACGAAAAATGCCTTAAAAGAAAGAAGGGTGGAACTCCTTTCCCCCTCACAGTGGGCCGATACACATGCTCTACTCACCACAAGGCGAAGGAAATGTTTGCAGAGCTGGAGTTACTCAATTTGAAGCATGACTTCCCAGCCAGGCCTACCTTCAACGCAAGGGGCTGCCTACTAAGAGCAAAGCTTGATCCAATCCATGTTCCTCAGATCGAGGATATTTATATTGACATCCTCCATGAGGTAGAGCTCAGAAGAAAGGATCATTCTCGCCTAGCATTGGCAGAAATCATCCAATATGGGGTAGCCATTGTCCCCAAAGGCTACCAAACAACAGAAGATGAAGTAGACAAGGTATATAATGATACAGATGGGGACGATTGGCCCTTCCTGGCCATTGATAGAACTAAAGCTCCTCAGACAATTGAGGAGAGGGTCAAGGATACTTTGCGGAGGACAGAACATTGGTGCTGGATGAACGGCCTAATCTACCTCGGGGTTAATTTCACAACCTCCCCATTGGGAAACGCACCTTCACGATCGAAGAAGCAGCTTAAAGGCAAAGGTGTAGAAGGTGAATCCAGCACCATTCAGGAAGAAACCCCTGAGAGTCCTCCTTCCGCGGCACCCGAGCAGGTAATATCTCTTGTCACACTAGAGAAAGAAGCAGAAGAGGAAGTTCCAATTGGCCCATCCACTCAGGATGTCGGCATTGCTACCACAATATAGGTCCCTTCTATCCCTTCTTCTTCTCTTCCTTCCCCTCCTCGAGAGACTCAAGCGACCATCCCTTTGGTCGTGTCCTCTGTCCCTTCTTCTACTCTTTCCCCTGCTTCTTCGTCTATCTTCTCCTCCCTCGCTGATCTATCCTCCTCCATTTCTTCCCTCATCTCCGGGCTCCCTTCCCTTCCTATGTCTTCCGCAGCTACAGTTTCCCTTCCTCCCGTGGACACTTCTTCGGCTATTCTGTCAATGTCGCCGCCGAGTGTCTCCACATTTTTCCCCTCTTCTACTGTAGCTGCCTCCTCCTCTGTCTCTGGTCCTTCTTCCATAGGACCGGTCTGGATCTCTCAGCAGCTAAGCTAGCAAAAGAGGAAAGTTCCCATCACTGCGATGGACTTTTCAGTGATCCCAGCCAAAGGGGCAAAGAAGCAGAAACCTGTTACACGCTTCTCTAAAAGTGCTGTAGGTGAGAGAATCATGGAAATTGCATACCCCGATCCCCGCAAAGAGAAAAATGATCTGTCTCCGACAGATTTCACTGTGACCCAAGTCACAATGGGGACATCTTCTAAAAGTCTCCAGGGGGAAGCTCTTTCCGTGGTTGACGCCCTCTGTCAAAAGCTTCAAGAGACGAAAGAAGAGAAAAGGCTACTAAAAGAGAAAAACAAATATCTGCTCCAAGCCTTACAGAAGATGGGTAGTGCGCCTCCCACAACTGCCGCCGAGACTTCTGAGCTTCTCAGCCAGGAGAAAATCAATGAATATGCAAAGATCGGTGAGCAGGGTATGGCCGTTTCCGCTTGGAGGAGCCAAATACTCAAAGACAGCGAAAAAGTGATCACCGAGTTCTCTGACTTATACCTAAATATCAGTAAGGCAAATAAAGAACTCCAAGCGTTAGCAGGGCCCATATCAGAAGAGTTGGAACATGCCAGACTGCAGCACGAGGCCTTCCAACAAATGTTTGACTGTTCAGTCGAAGATCTGGTCAAGTTCGGCATCTTCGGCCATCCAAGGGCCCTCAACAAAATCATGTCCACTCTGGACTATCGGGTGGATCAGCTAGAATTTATTCTAGAAAAGATTGACAAGGTAAAGGAAGAGGCCCTAGATACAATGCATCAAATGGAGAGAATTGTTCTCAACATGTCTCCAGGGTTGGTCACTCCTTCCTTTACCTTAAGGACAGCTGATGAAACCATCCGGATCTTCAAGGAGATTGCTTCTCAAGGAACGGGGCCAGAGGTCACATTTGACACTGAATCTATCAACAACCTACTGGCTTGTAGGGACTTCGTCGGGTTCCTCATTGAGGTGGAGAAGGACTTTTCCAAACTCCCGGAGAAGCTTATAGATGAGCGGGAGACTTGTGAGGCAATAAGTGATAGGCACAAGGATCCTTCTCAGGATCAACTTGGGCCAATGATTAACAAGTTTTTGGAATACCGTGCTCAGTTCCATATCTCATCACCTGAGCAACATCAAAAGCAGGCTACCCCCTTTCGGCCACAGGATGATGATGACGAGTAGCTTCTTCTTCTTCTTCTTCTTCTTCTTCTTCTCTCTCTTCTCCGAATTTCTTGTTGAAATGTCTAAAGTATGTTGGCACAAATGATGACATCATCCATGTTGCGTCATGGGATGATGTCATCCATCAAGTTGTCAAAAGTCAACATGACTTTTAGATATTTTGTAAATATCTTTGTAAATAGGTGGTTGGCTCCTTTTTGCCTTCTTTCCTTCTCCTCTTCTATATATATAGGAATACTTGTATTTGAGGGTGAACATTTTTTAGATGAAAATAGAAGTGAGGAGAGAAAGACTTTGAGCTTTCTTGTAACAGAAGAAAACAGTAATACAAATATTGAGACTTTGTGCTGAATACCTGTGTTATGTGTCAGAACTTTCTTATGTTAGATCTACACGTGTTTATTCTGTTAGATTCAGATCTACTTTTCTGTCATTTGCTCATCAGTATTGCTTTGTTTATTTATGCAAGTAGGTTTGGCTCTGTTTACTACCAACCCAAAAACATAAATCTTCTGAAACCTACACCATAAAGATAGAGATTTTCTATATACATGATAGAATTGAGGTGACCTTGTTCATTTTTACGAGTCCTTTACATTTCCAATACATGTTCTTGATTAGTTTATTAACTTTTTTGTAGTAAGAAGATTTATAGGATGTAGCCAACCGATCATCATACAACCAAGAGCCCGTAGATCCTTGAATTTTTTCATATTCTAGATACTTTAATAATTTCTAACGAGTTATACCAAGATTGTAAATAGGAGCCTCTTTGAGATGGGAAGCATTAGGTTTACCATTACTGCATAGAGATAAAGGTAATTGTCCAATATAGAAAGTATTTTAGAATCCATATTTGTCAATACCTTTCTCAAGGATTTTAAGTTCAGGCGGAGAAGAGGATGTAAAAGGTTGAAGGTTCAAAATGATTTCTAGATCAATGTGGTTTTCATCTGTGAAGGGAATGATGCATGAAGTTGAAGATATATCCATAGAAGGGAAATAATTTGTGAGCTCATATCTTCCCTCTAGGAACTTAAAATATTATTTTGGATTAGTATAAATAACTAGGGTAAATTATTTTCCTTTGTAAAGGAAATTAATATAATGATGGAAGGTGAAAGGAATGAATTACATGGCATGAATTCATGGACGACCAAGGAAAATTTCATATGAGGTTTCAACATCCACAACATAACAAAAGGTTTTCAACGTTTGTGGTCCAATCTTTATGGATAGTGTGATTAGACTAGATGATTGTCTTTCACTATTATCATAACCACGAATAGTGATAACATTAGTTCCTAGAATTTACTCATTATGACCAAGGCATATTAATAATTTCATGGAGAAAATATTCAACGTGGCTCCATTGTCTATAAAAATCCTTTTGATTTTATGATGAGTTATTAATGATGCAATACATAATGAATTTTTATTTTGGATATTTGGATTCAAAAGCCCATGATGAAAAAATTAACGGATTGGACTACTAGGTGATAGATTTACAATAAAGGTTTGGAACTTTTGAGTGTTGATATCCTTAGGAACATGTGCTTCATGAAATATATGAGTAAGGATGCCTTGAAGCTCAGGTAATTACCTAAGTAACTCCATGAGGGAAATTTGCGTAGGCATCTTCTCTTATTTTTTTGATAGTATCATATGTATCAAAGGAAGATTTAGCATTGGATGTTGTTGGATTAGTGGTATATGGGGGATTAGGTGTTTGAGGTGTATTTTATGTGGAGGATTGATTTGCTACAGGTACCCAAAACATTTTTTTGTCACATTTTCACCACATAATTAGGAGTATTAATTTTGATAGTGGCCACAGAGTTAGGTGTATATTTTATAAGTGAAATGATGGAATTAAATTTAACATTTTTTTTAGGATTGACCCTTTTATTTAACTTTATCATTCATACCATGTTTTGGAAAGGGGTCCTTAAACACCTTTAGTTTCTCATTTGAAATTTTGTATTAGATGTGTTTTTGATTTCAATATCTCCATGCTCGATTAAATCTTGAATGCAATAGTGGAGTTTCATACAACGATCCATATGGTGACCATCGATATGATAATAGTCACAATATTCATTTTCTTTGTACGATGTCAGTTTTGGTTTCCCTTCTTTGAAGGGTCTTGATATGGGATATATGATCATATCCACACTTACCAAGTGACATAATATGATAGAAAGACTTTCTCTAATTGGCATGAATTATCTTTGTTTGAATTCACATGGAGTATTCTCTTTACAAGGGATTATGATTGGTTGATTATTTTATTTTTTGGTTTTGATTGATGATTTTGTATGTTTTGAACATGGAAAGAATCAATGATCCCATCATTTACAACATTTCAGTTTTGATTGAATAATTTTGATTTATCTCTATTTTGATGATTATCATTATTAGATTGATATTTTGAACGGGTTTTGATTAAGCCCTTAATAATGACATCCCTTTTGATTTGTGCTGCTTTTAATACTAAAATTGCACTATTTGTCTTCTTCCCCATCATTTCATCATAATTAGTGTGTAGACACTAGGTTTTCGGCACCATAGGTGACTTGTATACATCCCTCACATTCATATTAAAAATATTAATCTAATCCTATAATTTAATCATAAACTTATCCTAAGCCATACCCTTACCCTCGTAAAAACACATTTCTACCCCTATAAAACTTTATTACCTATCCTAAAACTCCCTAACCACATAAAAATTATTCTAACCCATTATAAACCTAATATATTAACCTTCCAACTACCTAAAAACCTTCACAACCATTTCCACTCAAATAGAATCATGAAACAACTTATTTGGAAGTGGTTAAACCACTTCTAAATGAGTTTTCCCCACATTTTTTGGATTGTCAAAAAACCTAATGTAATCATCAGTTATTATAAAAGCAATATCAAACCTCCTAGTTAGGGATCTTCTGACACCCACAACAAAGCTCTATTCCTTTCAAGACTGAAATGAAATCATTTCATGCATCTTGGTATCTCCATCAATGCTATTAGGTTCCTGGAAGCTCTAGAGACTGTGTAAGAATCTCACAACATCATTTTACAACATTTATCAACAAAGGTGAGTTTATATCTCCTATTACCATCTTCATCCTGCTAATATATCCTATTAGAGATCACATCAAGTCTTAAATCATTCAGTTTAGACCAAAATCCACATTCTATAAAAAGATAAAATTTCTCACAGTAATCACCAACGAACGTACACAATCTCTAGTGATTCATATGTTTTATCATTTCAATCATATTTTTCCTATATGAAATAATTTTATCATTCTATTTTATGTCTGATCTATTTTTTTTTCAAGATGTGCCTCTTTGTAGATACCAGTGCCAAGTGAGTGACATCCCCTTACCAACATTTAAAATCTTTAGATCATTCAAAAACCCTTTGTCTAGGAAAAATTTGACAGTGTATGAACTTATCCTTTGTGCCATTTCCTTGACGCCTGAAATAAAATATATCAAAGACTAACTTAAAATCATACAAAAAGAATAAAATGTTACTGAACAATCATGGTTTGACTACTTCAAGGAGTGTGAGATCGACGTAGCCCTTATCTAGACCACCTACCATGTATAACAAGATCTTTCTATCCCCTTGGATTTATAAATCATCATTGTAATGTCAATTAATTTCATATCATATCACATAATTGTTAAAATGAGTTGATACCCTTTGAGGAAGCCCATTGGTTATTGGGATCTACCTTTTCTGAAAAACTTATCAAATCTCTATATAATATCTATTTTGTTTAGCTATCTTTGTATGCAGGTTATCTCATCCATTGAAAGGGGGTGTCTTTAATGTCTTTGGCATCCACTAATCTCAAAATTGTACTGTCAATGTAGGTATTATTAAAATTTTTTGTCTTATGAGTTTCTGGTGTTTATCATATAATTGAAAAACAAGATTAACCTTAAACATTCTAGCATGCCTAATAGGACCCAAGTTCCCTTTTCATTAGATTTCATATTTTTTTAATCCCGTCGAATCATCTAACCTTGCATCTTGGATTGATTTTATATCTCTTCTTCAAAAACACATAAAAATAAGAAAAAATAGGAAAAAGAATAAAGAATACATGCATGCTTATTTTCATTCATTTTATTTCAAGCATCACATTTTTGATTCATCTTCCTTGAAATCAACATTTCCTTTTGGATTTTAAAAGGAAACTTCCTATCTATCCACTCACATAGTTTGATTACGGGTAAAAAGATTGCATTCAAAATCCTCCCTCACACATGACCAAATGATATATTAAATCAAACTTGAATCTAAATAATCCTTTCTAGGTCTACCTACTGGGATTTCATCACAAAGAGGTAAAATGACACAGTTTTCTAGCTGATATAAAAAATATGGTGGGTGGTATATCAACTAAGAACATGAAACCCTTATCGCCATGGGACTGTAACGTGAGGGGGTAGGTCTTACTACTACACATCATACCAAAACCAATACAGATATGGGACTCTCGTACCTTTAGGTATATCAAGGACTTTAAATTTAAACTCAAATAAAACCAACCTTAGCTAACATCTTCTGTAAAACCCTCATTACCATATTTTCTTTTTTACATTATTTTAAATAAGAAAGATAATATAAAATTCCATTGTGTGTGTATGTTGTTTTTATTTTTTTTAATAACTATCTTCCAATTTTTTTTGATACCGCCCCTTTGACATCACAAGAAAATAAACCTATCATTAAAAATTTGAATATCTACTTCAACAACCACGTCTCTATACATCGAATAAAAAACCATAGAAATCATACTTCAAAACCAATCACCTTATTGACTAACAAAGTAGAACTTTCGCAGGACCATCACCAAACTTGTAACATCCTCATTTTAAGACTACAATACAAGGTAATTTTATTTTTAATCATAATGTTTCCTTTTTCTAAATTCACATAATTTAGAACCAACATTATCTTAGTCAATACATACTATAATAGTAAACCATATGCAATTGTTATGGGCCAGTTTTGAATCGATACCTCATATCTAAGTCATTCAAATGTGTATATAAAGTATACTTGCAATTCCCTTATTTAATTAAGGGCATTAAAATATTTACAACCCAGTCAATAACTTGCATTACTTTGGCCAAAGTTATAAGACATGTTTTCCATGCTTAAATTCCTAGATGGAATACTTGTTGAAATATATATGACTTTCATCGTACACTCAAAAACTATTTTCTAGATTAGGACTAAATTTTATTTTCATCAATCACTTCCAAGGTCTTTTCCAGGTACTAAATTGAAACAAAAAGCATGGATAAGTGCAGATAAGTCAACTTAGGATGAATAAGGGAAAGTGTGCATATTGGAATTGACTTGCATCACTTCGGGTCTGGTTCCTTTCCCATAGTAATCATAAGATGACATCAATACTTAGCCATACTAACACCTGAAATTGGTATATATCACTTACTTGAATCCATGGTATTATGATAGTTATGTTTAGAGGATCTTGACAGAATATCACGCCATAGTAGTTGATTTATAGTATCCAATTAATGACTTACATCATTAACTGGGTACTATACAGAATTGACTATGCTATGACAATTTGTCGAGTTCCACTAACTAGAACTTTGTATCTTAACAAGTTAACTATTTAATTAATTTACAACCTGTCAATCCTTATTAACTCGTGTTACTCTCATTGATAGGTGTCATACCTAAGGATCTACAAGGGTTCAAAATTGAATTTCCTTTAATTAAGGATAATATAACATAACTCAATAAAGGTTGTAGATTTTAAAACTACATAAAACCTTATCACAAAAACATACATTGTTCATTAATTAGATAAATATAGTTAAATACAATGCCCCTCAGGAAAAATTGTGTTTAAATATAACTAACATTCTTGCATATGTTTCCATTCATGAATAAGTATAAATAGTTAACTAAAGCATTCAACACTCTATCTTAAATTACAAGTCATGATAGAAATCCATTTTTAAAAATCAAATTAATGTCCTTTGAATAGGTAATGCAGTTATATTTAGATAATTCATCACTGTATATATAACTAAATAAATTTCCTTAATAGTTACTAACTGATGTTTTCAAATAAAAAAGTCACCTAAATTCATATAGTCAACATCAGTATGACAACCTTATATTTTCCTAAGTATAACTTACATTCATACATAAGTTATTACATTATAATATTGATAACTTAATTTCAATCATAATGTACTTAGCAAATACACCACACTTCATTCAGGATACAAAATGATATCCAAAACATATAGGAACATCTTTTCCTTTATTCAATTTAGATACTACATAATATGTATTTGTAGTAAAGTAATATAATTTTTCCCCTTTATATATAACTTATATAATTAATAAGTTTGAGAACATATTTTTCATTTACTTCAAGAAATATATAAGTTAATGGTCATAAAAAGGGGCCTTCTTTATTCATTTATCAAAACCAAAAAAACAAAACAGCTTAAGACAACTTAAATTCAACAAATTATCTCCATGACATTTGATACAAATAACTAAGCCACTAGCTTTTTTTTTCCGAAATACACAAGTACATCATGTAATGATTAATACAATCAAGTTACACAAATCATCTTTCTTCAATAAATAGAACAAATGAAAAATTATAAACTTCATCCTTCTTTCACCTTTCAAGAAGTCCATATGCAAAATTGTTATCATCAGTGAGTTCATACAAACTGGCATAATAAGATCTAAATCTCCTGAACAACATGTACTATTAATAATTTCATAAAAGGAATGCTTCTATAAGATGAAATCACTTTAAGGTTAAAAAAGGAACACTCATCATTTCTTTTGAACATCTAAAATAAACATTTGATCATTACAAATACCAACCTCATTAATATATAGTAATTTAATTCATCATTCAAGTATGATCCATACAAACAATAAAGTATGCAACATTCAAATATAATCTATTCAACAATATTTTATTAAACATTCAATTTCCAGCTATATAGACAATAGCTTGATATAACAGTCAAGTATACTCTATATAACTATAAGTTCATAAAATAGTCAAGTATAATCTATACAAACAATACCTTGATCTAAATCCAATTATAATTTATACACAAAATAACTTTTTCATCATTCATGTATACTTTTATACAATGGTAACTTGGTCAAACATTCAATATAAGTTATACACTCAACAACTTGATTAAACATTCAAGTTTAAGATATATAACAATAACTTGATCAGACATTAAAGTAGTGTCTATATGACTAATGAGGCCATTCACTTGATATCACTTGTAAGACTTATTATAACTCAAGTAATATCACATCATTGAGTTACTGTGAGACAAAAACCTCATCGTATAAAGAATATGATTTCACAATACTTATCCTTGTCATTAATATATAACTTTTCATGGAATGAGCAAACACAAGTATACAATTCCAGGTATAAGAGTTAATATAACAAGTTACAATCATAGAGAGGGACCGATAAAAAACTTCAGGCCTGTCGTTCAGCCTTCATAGAGCGATTGAACTGGTAATACCAGGTATTTGTAAAAAAATACACAAGAATATATTTATCTAGTCCTTGAATTCAATAAGAGACTAAGTCTTTGTTTACACAAGGTTATAGTAGTAAGCACAAGCCGATAACTAAGAGTTCTATTTAGTTGCAGAAGGTAAAGATATTGTAAGATGAAGTTGTTTGACTTTGTTATTCATTCATACAAAAAAATCTATATAGATTTGCAAATATCTTTCAAAATGAATTAGAACCATGAATCCCTAATCCGTACTAATACCCAAAATGACACTCTAGGGTATACACTCCCGATAAACATCTAAATCAAATATCCATTAAGGGTATTGAACCAACCATGGAAAAATTGTGAATACTATGCAACAATAAGAGAAGCATACAATCATTTTCCCCAAACCAAATCACTATTACTTCCTCAGTGTTTTGATAGCATACAGGTTCATTAAATTGGGTAGAAGGAAATACCCATAACCTTTTTAGAGGTTACAAATCTATACTAGCTAACTATATGAAACTACAACCCAATTTCTTTACATTTTATAAAAACAAGATTTCAAGCATAATGACATTTTATGGAAACTCAAAAACAATGTCAGAAAATTTAAAAATAATATTTTAAAGTCCTAGATTCCCAAGAATGTAGAAAAAACCATATAACAAAGGTTTGAATCCGTAAAAAAAAAACCCAAAACCTTAAAATGAATCTTAAACTGAGATAAGATTTCCTTTCATGAGACTATTATTTAGAGAAAGATATTTAAAAGAGTTAGAGCCTATCATGCCTAGTAGAGCACCTCTTACCTACTTCAAGCTCTCCAAGTTTCCTTCCTACAAGCTTGAATGACAATAGTTTTGCACAAGTCTAAAACCAATTGACAAAACCCCAAAATTCTTCCATTCTTCCCATTTCCTTATTTTATTAACCAAAGACAATAATAGCTTCCAGAATTTTCTCCTCCATGAAATAGAAAATTAATGCCAAATTCAAAAATAGATCATGCAAATGAAAATAGAAAATTTTATATCCAGAGGCCCATGAGCTCGATGGGATAATAATAAAAATGAAACCAAAACCTTTTATTTTTCCTCCAAAAAACCACCGTCACTTTCCCCAAGGAATTTTTGGATTAGTTCGATGCCATTTAATGCTGGGAAGGACTGTCAGTCCTCCTATCTTCTCGCCAACTAAATTTTCCATTTTAATTTTAGAGATAAATAAATAATTAACTAAACATTCCTCTATTTATTTTATCCATAGATTGGATGAGTCTACTTAACTGACTCGATTTCTCCACTAATAGATGACAACAATATTAATTAAAGAACATTAAAAATTCCAAGTGCAATTTGGGTGGAAATCCAACTAGCTTCCCATGTCACTTAACCCCTTTCCATTACGAGACTAGAGTAGTGTTTAGGTTTGATGTTAGGGTTTTGAATGAGAAATAGGTATTTGTATAGTTTAGGTTTAATAATTCCCTTCCCCATAAACATTCATAATAGGCCCCATCCATATCTGATATCAATACTTAGCTTAAAATAAGGTAAGGTTTCCCCTTAAGAACCTTAGGTTAGATTAAGATCAGGTTCCAAGATTCATTTAACGTTAGGCATCCAAATGTTTATCAATCATAAACAAGGATTATATTATAGCCCTAATAATGAACAACATAACCTTTACATAGACTTAGGTTAGATTCCATTATCAACCTTTGGCCTAAAAGAAATAATAATTAAGAACCTTAGAGCAGTGAAGTATGCTTGCCAACATAGTCAAAATATTATGACGATTCAAGATAATAGTTTGGATCATTGAAATTGATCTAGGGTGTTATTTTGAATCACCATAATGATTATATAGTTTAATAGAAATAATAGTATAACTTATTCCATCAATGTTATCACTTCTATGCTCCAAAACCTGAATTACACTATCTGTAGACACCAAATTTGTGTCTTACGACCCCCCGTGCCCCGCATCTTATTTCGCAACCTAGCCTCATCACCTAAACCTTATAAAATTATTTATTAATTACCTTATAATTAATAAATCCACATCTTCAAACCTGCCACCTCATTTTGCCACCTCATCATGACCTAGTCCTATTCCTAAACTAACCTAATTAAGACCTATAACTTGGTCTACATCCACAACCATGTGTAATGTTCTGATTTTGTATGTTATCTTGGTGGATGTTTTTCATACTGTTATAACTGCTGAAATGAAGGCAAACATGTTAAGATAAAATCTGATCTTAAAGGAATGTGTTGCTAACTTGGATACACGCGTGTTGTGATTTATTACATAGGACAACAGTCATTGTACTTGCGTGTTTGCTGATGTGACGACAAATTGACGTATACTTGCTAAAAATCTCGTTGCTGATTGACAGCACACCTTGAATCAATTTCATTGATCCAAAGTATGCTGAGGGCTTCTTGTGATTTCCGTGTCGATTTACTCTGGAACCGAACCGGAGGTTATTATAAACGTGCAGTGCCTGATTGCAGGTATGAGCAGCTGGCACGTAAATGCCAATGACAGGGGTTCGATTCTTGAACCCTGTACTGTCGAACTTGGGACCTCGTGAGGCAAGAAATGCCTGGACACGGGTGGCCTTGACATGTGATACAAAGGACTGAACGTCCTGCACAGCATAGATACAGAGTTAGTTGAGAGGTTGGGTTAGGGGTTGATTAGTGTTAGCGGTTAGTATGAATAAAACCCTAAGCTAATCCTAAGCCCTAACATGCATCCTAAACTACTACCCTAAGTGGATTTTTAAATTACAAAAAAAAAAGGGAAAATAAACCTAAGCACCTAATAACCTAAGGCTAAACTATGACCTAGGTTGAACACTATTATGTAATCTAAACTAATCCTAATCTAAAGGGGCGCGCAGACCCTTGGAGGGAAAGGATAAGGATGGAGAGGGTATTCATGAGCATTTAATGGGAAGTCCATACGTGGACAGCGCCAGTTTTGGCGGGGCAGGTAAGAAATGGAGGTATTTGTTTAGAGATGGAGCTAAATTTGGTTTTTGCTTGTGAATTTGAAAATTTGAGTTCGCCAACTCAAGTTGGCAGTGGCGTGGGAAGTTAGGAAAAAGGCAGAGCCTTTAATGCATTGATTATCCTTGGTCCTCGCGACCAGCTCACCTTGGAAAGTGTATGAGGGAATTTTGATTTTCATTTTGTTGATTCGGGCTTTTGCAAAGTTGCTCTGCATTTGGTTTTTCTGGTCTGGTTCAGTCGAACCAGCTCTTGGGATTTGTCACTGTTCTTGGAGAATTTGAGGCTGTTGCTGAGCCTGAAGAAGAAAGGAGTGTTGGGAAGTTTTTGCTGTCGCTGTGGAAGGAAATAACTCGGCAAAACGATGCTTTCTTCGAGTTCTGGAAAAGAGATCACAGGCATGTTAAGCCCTTCTCTTTAAAAATTCTTGCTTTGCTTAAGTGTCTCATTAAAACAACCCTGCTCTTGGGTTTGGATTATGTGATTGTTGTCGAGTCGATATGATTTGGATTTCATTGATTCTTGCTTTCTTTTTTTTGAAAATGATAAGAAGCATCGCTTCTGGTTGCTAGGATTTGATTCGTCTTTGCACGAATCGAGTTGGAACATGAATTACTGTATTGGATTGTTGACAGTATGGTGGATTGAAATAGATATTTTCTTTCTCTGTTCATGTTGTATGAAATAGGAACAGGCTTTGTGAGATGTTCTCCTTTCTGTGAAATCGTTCCCTTGCTGTTGTGTTGGAACTGTCCTTGCATGTAAAAAGGAAGTTGAAATACAGTTGTGTTATGTTGCTATGATTTGGATTTCCTTGACTCTTGCTGTCATTTTTGGAAATGATAAGAAACATTGTCTCTGGTTGCTGAGTTTAACTGTCTTCGTATTTCTCGAATGGAATACCTCCCTGTTGTGCTGGTTGTTGACGTTAAATGGAAGTTAGAAACGGGTTTTTCTCTGTAAAATGCTTAATGAGAATTGTGCAGGCAGTGTGAATTATTTTATTGCTGTGTGATTGCCTTTTGTCACACGAATTTTTGTGATAAGATGGTGAAGGTTGTATGAGCGGCTTGATGTCGTTTCTGTACTGAAGTTTCATCGAGGGAATTAATATCTTTTGTTTGTTTACTATCTGTTGTTTCGGGATTTAAAGGCATGTCATTTCTTTTCGAGCTCTATGGAATGAGTATTTCACTGTTTAAGTATTATAAAAAGAAACTGGCAGACAGTGTGGGTTGTTTTCACGGCTATGAGAATGTTCTTTGTTATATGGTCTTTCGTGATATAATTGCACAGGATGTATGAGTTGCATGAGGTCGTTTCTATACTGAAATTTCTTTTACAAGAGGAAATGGATCTTTTCTCTTCTGCTGTGTTTGATTAGGATGAATACAACATTGGGTTTGTATGAATATACGAAGTTGCTTTGGAAAAAGAAATGATAACACGTTTTGGCTGTTTCTTTCCTTTTCTTGCTGAAAGAAATAAAACTTTTCTCTTCCTTCTGCTGTCTCGGGATTATAAGGAAATAGCATTCTGTATTTTAAAGGAATGGGCATTAGAATTTTATATGAGTGTTCGTGAAAGTTGGAAAAGAAATAGTTTTTCCTTCTGAACTCATAGTGAAATATACTGTTTTCTTGCTAAGAAGGTATGATGATTAGTTGTGTTTATTGATGCTGATCGGTCTTTTAAGATCGAACTGTTTGGGTGATTACAACTTAGCCTTGAATTGCTGAACAAAAGAATAAATGCATAGAAATTTTGTCTTGCTGTGTGGGTTGTCTTGACTGTATACTAGATCCATGTATTTGACACCCTGTACGGTTTACTTTGATAAAGGTAATGACATCTGATTTTTGCATTCTGGAGTTCTGCATATTATCATGAACTTGGAAATGGATTGGGTAGAATCATTTATGGGAAGGGAATTCTTCTTCTGTTTGCTGTTCTGACTTGGTGAAATCCGTAGTCAGGTGATTATTGGACTTGCTGTAGGTAACAACAATGAATAAAATGTTATTTTGAACGGGATACGTTCATAGGATTAGGAAATCATGTGATTAATTGACTGCATGATTGTATAACTGTTTATCTGTTTAACATATAGTGAAAGAAATATGGTTTCTTTAAGTACGGTAAATATATGGTATGCATCCTTATACTGTTTGATCTAGGATGAACATAATGTTGTACTAACCTGTTTCAGATTTTCATATGAGCCTGATTCAAATTAAGTATGGATATGGATGATGAATTCTTCCCTGTTTTCATTTAAGGCTGATTATGAATGAAATTACTCTTACTGCCGGAAAGTGAATTCTGAATGGATTTTGTAAGTTTCACTCTGAACTGTTATCTTGATTTGTGTCTCGTTTGGATTCCATTTTTAGAACAGCCATTTGGAAAGAAATAAGGTCATGGATGAATGACTTGGAAAAATGATCTGTTCTTCTTTCATTCAGTTGGAAATCTATAATTTTTGGATAATGAATCTTGTAGTGCTTACTTATGAGCGACTATATGCATTACTGTTCGCTTTCTTGTCTGTGCTTGATTGTTTGGAATCTAATATGATGCATGAACTGAAAGGAAGGTAATGGGTTTACATTTCAGTTAGTTTCATCCTTGCATTTATTATTAATGAAAGGCGTGGAAAGGATAACAGTATATCATATCAGCAGTAAGCTATTTGTAATTCTAACTTTGCAAATATAGTGAATTAAGACTTGTAATGGTTATGTGGAAACGGGACAGCAGTTCTTTGGCTGATTGTGATGATATTTTGATAGTTCAGTTGTTATGCTGATCTTTCTTTTGTGCCTATTTTGTGATTGATGTTTTACTGTCGTTTCATAAAAGCAGGGTTCTTTTATTGAGACAGTTAGTTGAAGCACCTCATTTTAAGGATAAGTGCTTAATATGCTCAGTTCATTGAACTGACCCGTGCAAATCATTTTGCAGATGGAATTTGATTAGAATGAAGACATGGCTGTTTTCTGATGCTTCTTGATTAGTTGAAGATGAATTGTAATTGTTGCTTTTATTCCTCTTCGAGGAATTGTGAAAAGAAGAAAGTATATTCTTCTATCTATGAGTTGTATTGATGTTTTATGTAAAACTTGTCCATTCAGTTGGATTGGCAAATGTATGGATCATGACATGAAATGATGAATACAATTACAAGTGTGATATTTTTAATAATTATATCAGTTTGATATTGTTGACTAAATTGGAAATATAATGTTATTTCTTGATTTGGATTTGTTTAATTGTCCTTGGATGGATGCTAAATGGGATCTGATATCTATTCTTACCTAAATGCAACTTTTAAGTTGAAATATGCAATTAGTTCATACTTGGGTAAAGATGAATTTTTAATTGACATTAAAAAGGTTTAGGAAGAATATGATTCCATAATCGAAAGGTATTCAGGATTAGCTTAGGAGCTAAGGAATATCAATTAACTTCGGAGTAATCGAACTTCGCTTTCGAACTCCATTAATGATCTCGTATGCTAAATTCAGAATAAAGGATATAGGATAAGTATATCCATAACTAATGGACCTTAACTATATAACGTTAAGGAGAACAAATGAATACATTTCTTGGGAATTAGACCTCGTTTAAATGACGTCTAATAAGTTAGTATTCTGAATTTAGTTACAGTTGGGAAAATCTTGGCTAAGTTTAATAGGTTAAACTTATCACGTCCGTCGGTACGGACTGCTTAATCTAATGATTAAGAAGAGAACCAAGTAGGGAAATGTAGCCCTTCGACACGAAGGAGAAGATGCATAGCAAGCTAATGGACGGATTTAGTCCCTCTTAGCAATATACAACTGTAACGGAAACGAGGATCAAGGGATCAACATGGATGCTGAAAGTTGATTCTTAATTGTCAAATCGTATCCAAATCACTTGAGCAGGATGTGTATTCTCGATGGGAGGATTCTGTAGGACATTGGCATACGCCAGCTACAGCAAGGTGTCTCCATGAAGACGGGGTCTTCATGACGACACAATGTTGCAGCTGACATATTGCAATGCCCTCCCGAATTAAAACATCAAGAATACATAGGCTGAATGTGTAGCTCTTGGCAGGGGATAGGAGTATGATCTAGTATACGGAGTGACTCCGGAATACTAAAGATAACTAGACACACGGAGTCGTGGGGAAACGACACCGTATGTCTGCGTATCTTTAGTTACCAGGAGTGCCTTCCTATATTCGTTCATATTACTAGTTGGAAATTGGAAGTTTAAAACTGACCTTAAACAAGAGGACTGGTAGGAACCAGGAAAGACCATTCTAGATAACAGGTGAAGTGAAGTGAAGGACGTATTCCGTTGATGTGTATCACATCCAGGAATATGATCATGCAAAGCATGTGAAAATCTTTGGCCAAAGTATCGCAATTGCTGGTTGCGTTGTCCTTATCACTTAATTTAAGATGCAGGATGTCAGATGAATATCAGTAACAGATATTCAGATAGGCTTCTTAAATGGATCACTTCGATAACCGGAAACGGTTATGAGAACAGGTATATATAATATACTATGCATAAACGAACATGAAGGATCGGTTGTTGCCGAGTCATGAAATGAAGGATCGTTGAAACTCCGAGCCATGAAAATGGAAGATCGGCAGTTCCTCGAGTCATTTACAGCAGCATATAGAATCTGTTATAAGATTGAATGGCATTGAATGTGTGTTCCATATTGTAAATATGCGAACAGGGAACATTAGTTTTAAAAGGAAATTGTGTGATCCAAACTGTGTTGTTTGGGCAGAGAACAATTATTAAAACTTGAACGTGTGTTTGAATTTTATAATTCATAACAGAGAACGTTATCAAAAAAAAAAAATTCCCTTGTTCTGGTATCTTAAAATGGGGATGTTACATCTTGGTATCAGAGCTGAAGGTTGCAGCTCTTGGACCTAATGAGTCCACGATATTAATAAGGTTTACATTTTCTTATTGAACAGAAAATGGTCAGGACAAGAGGGAATGCTGCGAATAACCCGTTACAGGGTGGAGAAGCAGCGACTGCCCAAAAGCTGGATGAAATCCTTGCTGCCCTACTTGATACGAGGGATCGTTTGACTGTTCTGGAACAGCAGTCAATGGGCAATGAAGAGGAGGAGAATGAAGCTGAAATAAATGATCAGCTGCCCCCTGTGGACAACATCAACGGAGGGAATCCGGGTGTTGATGATAATAATGTAAATGCTCCTAATCCCCCTGAAAATAAAAGGGCAAGATTAGCAGCTGAACTTACAAATGATATAAAGAGAATAAGTCCTCCAAAGTTTGATGGAACAACTCTTGGAGACGGAGCTGAGAACTGGCTCAGTGAAATGGAGAAATACTTTGCAATAAGAAACTTCTCCGAAGAGACTAAAGCGATATGGGGAGCATATCAGCTTTCTCATGAAGCATCATCATGGTGGGACAACCGTAAGGTTGAGCTGAATATTGTCGAATCAGACATAACTTGGGATCAATTTAAGGGTTATTTTAGGCAACGATGGCTGCCTCAACTCTATTTTGATAGGAAAATGACTGAATTTCAGAACTGGTCGCAAGGAAGGCTGTCGGTGACGGAATACTGGGAAGGGTTTACTAAACTCCTTAAGTATGTGCCGCAGTACCAAGCTGACGAGAAGTTCAGAATACGGAAATTCATAATGGGACTGAATCCCATCATTGGTGGCGAAGTGGATGTCCACGGCCCAACCACCATGGATGGAGTTGTCGAAAAGGCAATCAGACAGGAACAGAAATTGAGGGCAATATCTGCTCACAGGGAAGAGATAAGGAAGAAGATTCCCAATCCTTCTTCGTCTCTTGCACCAAAAAGGGGACCTTGGAAAAGGTTTGGTGTGAAAAACAAAATTGTTGTAGATAACAACAAGAAACCTGTGATGAACAGACCTGTAAATAGCGTGCGGAACAGCTTCACAAAAGTTAATGGCATTGGACAGAAGTCCTATGGAAGCCAGAATGATAACTTCAAGGCTGGTAACAAATTTGAGCCTAGAAAAGGGCCAGCTGGAGGATGCTTCAACTGTGGAAAGGACCACTATGCGAATCACTGTCCTCTGAAGAAGGATGATCGCGGACAGCAGCATAGGATACACGCTGCAGTGGCTAACAGACAAGCTGAAAAGCAAGTGACGCCCATAGAAGTTACGGGTAAGTTATTCGGTACACCTGTAGTTATACTTTTTGATACTGGAGCTACAGAATGTTTTATTTCTGCTAAACTTGCTATGAAATTAAAAAGAAAGGCTGCAAGAATGGATAAAACATGGACAGTGCATTATGGGAATAATGTTGTCCATACAGTCGAAATGTGCCTTTTTGGGGCAATTCTTGATCTGCCTGGTTTCTCCACCGAAGTTGACTTGTATGTCACTCCTCTAGGATCATATGATATCATTATTGGAGTTAACTGGTTGGCTGAACATAAGGCAAAGGTCGACTGTTATGAAAAACAAATCTGTTGCTTTGATGACCTGCAGAAAGCAGCAGTCATTCAAGGTGTAAACGGGAAGTTGCAGTTAGGAAACTGACGGCTATGCAACTAAAAAGGGCTAAAAATAGAGGCTGCACTTTGTATGCAGTAAAAGTGACAGAAAATGCAGAGGAAGATAATGATTTCATGGAAAGATATCCATTGTTGAGGGATTTCCGTGATGTGTTTCCGGAGGAATTGCCAGGTCTTCCGCCCAAACGTGAGTTTGACTTCGCAATAGAAATCAAACCAGGAACGGAACCCATATCTAAGGCACCTTATAGAATGACTACCATTGAGTTGGTAGAGCTGAAGGCTCAGTTACAAGAACTTCTGACTAAGGGGCTGATAAGACCGAGCGTCTCACCTTGGGGAGCGCCGGTAATTTTTGTAAAGAAAAAGGATGGCACATTGAGGCTGTGCATTGATTACAGAATGCTGAACAAAGCAACTATTAAAAATCGATACCCACTTCCTAGGATTGATGATCTGTTTGATCAGATGCGAGGAGCATCAGTTTATTCAAAAATAGATCTTCGATCAGGGTACCATCAGCTGAGAATAAAGGAAGAAGATATTCATAAAACAACTTTTAGAACGAGGTATGGGCATTATGAGTTCACGGTGTTACCTTTTGGGCTGACTAATGCACCTGCCGCCTTCATGAATCTAATGAACAATATTTTTCAAGAATACTTAGACAAGTTTGTGCTTGTATTCTTAGACGACATTCTTATATACTCTAAAAATGTCGAAGAGCACCAAGAACATCTCAGGATAGTGCTGGAAATCTTAAGAAAGAGGAAGTTGTATGGCAAACTGTCCAAATGTTCCTTTTATGATGCAGAGGTGCATTATTTGGGACACGTTATAAGCAAAAATGGGATAGCTGTTGACCCTTCAAAGATCACAGCTATAACTGAGTGGCCTGCGCCTAAGAACGTGCACGAAGTGAGGAGCTTCATGGGCTTGGCTGGATATTATCGAAAGTTCGTTAAGGACTTTTCAAAAATTGCTGCCCCAATCACTTCGCTGCAAAAGAAAGAAAAGAAATTTGTCTGGACAGACAAATGTGAATCTGCCTTTAAAAAGTTAAAGGAACAGTTAACTACAGCACCTATTTTGACTGTACCTGATCCAAATGGAGATTTTATGGTTGTAACGGACGCCTCAGGAGAAGGCCTTGGAGGTATTCTATTACAGAATAACCATGTCATCGCTTATGAAAGCAGAAAGCTTAAGTTACATGAACAGAACTATGCTCCACACGATCTTGAGCTCGCTGCCATTGTTCATGCACTTCAAATGTGGAGGCATTACCTTTTAGGCAAGCCCTTCGAGTTAAAAACAGACCATCTGGGGCTGAAGTATATTTTTACTCAGCCAAATCTGAATGCAAGGCAGCGAAGATGGTTAGAATTTCTGTCTCAGTATGATTTCGATATAAGCTACATTAAGGGCAAGGAAAATAGAGTGGCAGATGCTCTGAGTCGAAGGAAGCATATCTCTGCTCTTATAACGTTAAGAACTCAGTTTAAGGATGAGGTGAAAGATGCCTTGGAATCAGATCCTTATTTCCAGCAAGTCAAATCAGCACTTGCTGCAGACCCGAGGGATGTCAGGTATAAGGGATTCCGTTTTGATAATGAAGGAATTCTGAGGTTCGAAAACAGGGTATATATACCTGTGGCAAATGACTTAAGAGGGAAATTGTTAACTGAATTCCATAATTCACCTTTTTCTGGACACCCTGGCATTACAAAAATGCTCGCTGATCTTAAGCAGCAATATTTCTGGAAGGGAATGAAAAAGGATGTGGCAGAGTTTGTAACACACTGCTTGGAATGTCAGCGTGTTAAGGCGGAACATATGCACCCCGCTGGATTATTGTATCCCCACAGTATTCCGCAGTATAAATGGCAAGTGATAACGATGGATTTCGTTCAAGGATTGCCTATGTCAAGAAATAAGCATGACATTATCCTGGTTGTAGTCGACAAATTGACCAAAGTGGCACACTTCATTGCTGGTAATTTGAAGGACGATGCACCAGTGCTAGCAAGAAGATTTGTACATGAAATCTTCAGATTGCATGGAATACCGGAATTAATCATATCGGACAGAGATCCGAGGATGACATCAAGGTTTTGGCAAACGCTTAATGCGGCCTTGGGGACTAAATTGAACTTCAGTTCTGCATATCATCCGGAAACGGATGGACAGACTGAGAGAGTTAATCAGGTTTTAGAGGACATGTTAAGGATGTATTGCATGGACCAGCAGTATAAATGGGAGGAATACCTTCCGCTGGTAGAATTTGCTTACAATAACACCTATCATGCCTCTTTAAAAATGGCGCCCTTTGAAGCATTGTATGGAAGAAAATGCAGAACCCCTGTCAGCTGGGACAACGTTGAGGACAGAGAGGTAATTGGGCCAGAAATCCTTATGGAAATGGAACAGCAAATCAAAATGATTCGGGAACATCTAAAGGAGGCTGCCAATAGGCAAAAGAGCTATGCAGACTTGAAGCGGGTTGACAGACATTATAAACTGGGAGAGAAGGTCTTTCTTCGGGTGAAGCCGAAAAAGAGCTCAATAACTTTTGGCAAGGCTGCCAAGTTGTCGCCACGTTACGTGGGACCTTTTGAAATTGTTGAAATAATCAACCCTGTAGCTTATCGTCTAGCATTACCTCCTGCTTTGTCTCAAATGCATGATGTTTTTCATATTTCTTTGCTTAAGAAATACGTGACAGATTTATCACATGTGCTAAATTGGAATTCCTTGCAGGTCCAAGACCCAGGAATAATCGTGGTTAAGCCCATTCGAGTGCTGGGAACTCGCCAGTTGTACTTGAGAAATCGTGAAGTGAACCAATGTAAGGTCCAGTGGGACCAGTTCAGCGAAGAAAGTGCAACTTGGGAAAATCTCGAAGAAATGAGATCTACTTTTCCACACCTGTTTAATCGAATTTGAAATTCAAAGAACTGATAATTCTACCAAATTTAGACAATTATTAGTCTATTGTACAGTTGTCTTAAAACGCTGTTTTTAAGAGTGAATCTGTTTTTGGTATGAACTTATGAATGAAAGGACAATAACTGAACTTTGTCCTAGGAACTCCTTGATTTGTTTAATCTGATCATCGGGACGATGATTCTTTAAGGAGGGAAGAATGTAACGTTCTGATTTTGTATGTTATCTTGGTGGATGTTTTTCATACTGTTATAACTGCTGAAATGAAGGCAAACATGTTAAGATAAAATCTGATCTTAAAGGAATGTGTTGCTAACTTGGATTCTTGCATGCTGTGATTTATTGCATAGGACAGCAGTTATTGTACTTGCGTGTTTGCTGATGTGACGACAAATTGTCGTATACTTGCTAAACTCTCGTTGCTGATTGACAGCACACCTTGAATCAATTTCATTGATCCAAAGTATGCTGAGGGCTTCTTGTGATTTCCGTGTCGATTTACTCTGGAACCGAACCGGAGGTTGTTATGAACGTGCAGCGCCTGATTGCAGGTATGAGCAGCTGGCACGTAAATGCCAACGACAGGGGTTCGATTCTTGAACCCTGTACTGTCGAACTTGGGACCTCGTGAGGCAAGAAATGCCTGGACACGGGTGGCCTTGACATGTGATACAAAGGACTGAACGTCCTGCACAGCATAGATACGGGGTTAGTTGAGAGACTGGGTTAGGGGTTGATTAGTGTTAGTGGTTAGTATGAATTAAAACCCTAAGCTAATCCTAAGTCCTAACATGCATCCTAAACTACTACCCTAAGTGGATTTTTAAATTACAAAAAAAAAGGGGGAAAATAAATCTAAGTCCTAATAACCTAAGGCTAAACTATGACCTAGGTTGAACATTAAAATACAACCTAAACTAATCCTAATCTAAAGGGACACGCAGACCCTTGGAGGGAAAGGATAAGGATGGAGGGGAGTATTCAATAGCATTTAATGGAAAGTACATACGTGGACAGTGCCAGTTTTGGCGGGGCAGGTAAGAAACGGAGGTATCTGTTTAGAGATGGAGCTAAATTTGGTTTTGCTTGTGAATTTGAAAATTTGAGTTCGCCAACTCAAGTTGGCAGTGGCGTGGGAAGTTAGGAAAAGGCAGAGCCTTTAATGCATTGATTATCCTTGGTCCTCGCGACCAGCTCGCCTTGGAAAGTGTATGAGGGAATTTTGATTTTCATTTTGTTGATTCGGGCTTTTGCAAAGTTGCTCTGCATTTGGTTTTTCTGGTCTGGTTCAGTCGAACCAGCTCTTGGGATTTGTCACTGTTCTTGGAGATTTTGAGGCTGTTGCTGAGCCTGAAGAAGAAAGGAGTGTTGGGAAGTTTTTGCTGTTGCTGTGGAAGGAAATAACTCGGCAAACGAAGCTTTCTTCGAGTTCTGGAAAAGAGATCACAGGCATGTTAAGCCCTTCTCTTTAAAAATTCTTGCTTTGCTTAAGTGTCTCATTAAAACAACCCTGCTCTTGGGTTTGGATTCTGTGATTGTTGTCGAGTCGATTTGATTTGGATTTCGTTGATTCTTGCTTTCTTTTTTTTGGAAATGATAAGAAGAATCGCTTCTGGTTGCTAGGCTTTGATTCGTCTTTGCACGAATCGAGTTGGAACATGAATTACTGTATTGGTTGTTAACAACATGGTGGATTGAAATAGATATTTCCTTCTCTGTTCATGTGTATGAAATCGGAACAGGTTTTGTGAGATGTTCTCCCTTCTGTGAAATCGTTTCCTTGATGTTGTGTTGGAACTGTCTTTGCATGTAAAAAAAATGGAAGTTGAATACAGTCGTGTTGTGTTGCTATGATTTGGGTTTCGTCGACCCTTGCTGTCATTTTTGGAAATGATAGGAAATTTGTCCCTGGTTGCTGTGTTTAACTGTCTTTGCACTTCTTTGAATGGAATACCTCCATGTTGTGCTGGTTGTTGACGTTAGATGGAGTTTCGAACTGGTTTTTCTTGTAAAATATGATATGGAACTAGTGTGGGTTATTTTATTGCTGTGTGATATGATTGATAAGATTGATTTGTGTGAACGGCTTGAGGTCGTTTCTGTACTGAAGTTTCATTGAGGGAAATAAGATCTTTTATTTGTTTACTTCTGCTGTTTCACATGTCATTTCTTTTCGAACTTATGGAATGAGTATTTCACTGTTTAAGTATTATAAAAAGAAAATGGCAGATAGTGTGGGTTGTTTTCACTGCTATGAGAATGTTCTTTGTTATATGGTCTTTCGTGATATAATTGTACAGGATGTACGAGTTGCATGAGGTCGTTTCTATACTGAAATTTCTTTTAAAGAGGAAATAAGATTTTCTCTTCTGTTGTGTTTGATTATGAATACAACATTGGGTTTGTATGAATATACGAAGGATTGAAAAGAAATGATAACACGTTTTTGGCTGTTTCTTTCCTTTTCTTGCTGAAAGAAATAAAACTTTTCTCTTCCTTCTGCCTGAGAGATGGGTGTTTCGGAGATTATAAGGAAATGGCAATTTTGTATTTTAAAGGAATGGGCATTAGAATTTTATATGAGTGTTCGTGAAAGTTGGAAAAGAAATAGTTTTCCCTTCTGAACTCATAATGAAATATACTGTTTTCTTGCTAAGAAGGTATGATGATTAGTTGTGTTTATTGATGTTGATCGGTCTTTTAAGATCGGACTGTTTTGGTGATTACAACTTAGCCTTAGATTGCTGAACAAAAGAATAAATGCATGGAAATTTTGTCTTGCTGTGTGGGTTGTCTTGACTGTATTAGATCCATGTATTTGACACCCTGTACGGTTTACTTTGATAAAGGTAATGACATCTGATTTTTGCATTCTGGAGTTCTGCATATTATCATGAACTTGAAAATGGATTCGGGTAGAATCATTTATGGGATGGGAATTCTTCTTCTGTCTGCTGTTCTGACTTGGTGAAATCCGTAGTCAGGTGATTATTGGACTTGCTGTAGGTAACAACAATGAATAAAATGTTATTTTGAATGGGATACGTTCATAGGATTAGGAAATCATGTGATTAATTGACTGCATGATTGTATAACTGTTTATCTGTTTAACATACAGTGAAAGAAATATGGTTTCTTTAGTACGGTAAATATATGGTATGCATCCTTATACTGTTTGATCTAGGATGAACATAATGTTGTACTAACCTGTTTCGGATTTTCATATGAGCCTGATTCAAATGAAGTATGGATATGGATGATGAATTCTTCCCTGTTTTCATTTAAAGCTGATTATGAATGAAATTACTCTTACTGCCGGAAAGTGAATTCTGAATGGATTTTGTAAGTTTCACTCTGAACTGTTATCTTGATTTGTGTCTCGTTTGGATTCCATTTTTAGAACAGCCATGTGGAAAGAAATAGGGACATGGATGAATGACTTGGAAAAATGATCTGTTCTTCTTTCATTCAGTTGGAAATCTATAATTCGTTGATAACGAATCTTGTAGTGCTTAGATATGAGCGACTATATGCATTGCTGTTCGCTTTCTTGTCTGTGCTTGATTGCTTGGAATCTAATATGATGCATGAACTGAAAGGAAGGTAATGGGTTTACATTTCAGTTAGTTTCATCCTTGCATTTATTATTAATGAAAGGCGTGGAAAGGATAACAGTATGTCATATCAGCAGTAAGCTATTTGTATTTCTAACTTTGCAAATATTGTGAATTAAGACTTGTAACGGTTATGTGGAAACGGGACAGCAGTTCTTTGGCTGATTGTGATGATATTTTGATAGTTCAGTTGTTATGCTGATCTTTCTTTTGTGCCTATTTCGTGATTGATGTCTTACTGTCGTTTCATAAAAGCAGGGTTCTTTTATTGAGACAGTTAGTTGAAGCACCTCATTTTAAGGATAAGTGCTTAATATGCTCAGTTCATTGAACTGACCCGTGCAAATCATTTTGCAGATGGAATTTGATTAGAATGAAGACATGGCTTGTTTTCTGATGCTTCTTGATTAGTTGAAGATGAATTGTAATTGTTGCTTTTATTCCTCTTCGAGGAATTGTGAAAAGAAGAAAGTATATTCTTCTATCTATGAGTTGTATTGATGTTTTATGTAAACCATGTCCATTCAGTTGGATTGGCAAATGTATGGATTATGACATGAAATGATGAATACAATTACAAGTGTGATATTTTAATAATTATATCAGTTTGATATTGTTGACTAAATTGGAAATATAATGTTATTTCTTGATTTGGATTTGTTTAATTGTCCTTGGATGGATGCTAAATGGGAACTGATATCTATTCTTACCTAAATGCAACTTTTAAGTTGAAATATGCAATTAGTTCATACTTGGGTAAAGATGAATTTTTAATTGACATTAAAAAGGATTAGGAAGAATATGATTCCATAACCGACAGGTATTCAGGATTAGCTTAGGAGCTAAGGAATATCAATTAACTTCGGAGTAATCGAACTTCGCTTTCGAACTCCATTAATGATCTCGTATGCTAAATTCAGAATAAAGGATATAGGATAAGTATATCCATAACTAATGGACCTTAACTATGTAACGTTAAGGAGAACAAATGAATACATTTCTTGGGAATTAGACCTCGTTTAAATGACGTCTAATAAGTTAGAATTCTGAATTTAGTTGCAGTTGGGAAAATCTTGGCTAAGTTTAATAGGTTAAACTTATCACGTCCGTCGGTACGGACTGCTTAATCCAATGATTAAGAAGAGAACCAAGTAGGGAAATGCAGCCCTTCGACACGAAGGAGAAGATGCATAGCAAGCTAATGGACGGATTTAGTCCCTCTTAGCTATATACAACTGTAACGGAAACGAGGATCAAGGGATCAGCATGGATGCTGAAAGTTGATTCTTAATTATCAAATCGTATCCAAATCACTTGAGCAGGATGTGTATTCTCGATGGGAGGATTCTGTAGGACATTGGCATACGCCAGCTACAGCAAGGTGTCTCCATGAAGACGGGGTCTTCATGACGACACAATGTTGCAGCTGACATATTGCAATGCCCTCCCGAATTAAAACATCAAGAATACATAGGCTGAATGTGTAGCTCTTGGCAGGGGATAGGAGTATGATCTGGTATACGGAGTGACTCCGGAATACTAAAGATAACTAGACACACGGAGTCGTGGGGAAACGACACCGTATGTCTGCGTATCTTTAGTTACCAGGAGTGCCTTCCTATATTCGTTCATATTACTAGTTGGAAATTGGAAGTTTAAAACTGACCTTAAACGAAGAGGACTGGTAGGAACCAGGAAAGACCATTCTAGATAACAGGTGAAGTGAAGTGAAGGACGTATTCCGTTGATGTGTATCACATCCAGGAATATGATCATGCAAAGCATGTGAAAATCTTTGGCCAAAGTATCGCAATTGCTGGTTGCGTTGTCCTTATCACTTAATTTAAGATGCAGGATGTCAGATGAATATCAGTAACAGATATTCAGATAGGCTTCTTAAATGGATCACTTCGATAACCGGAAACGGTTATGAGAACAGGTATATATAATATACTATGCATAAACGAACATGAAGGATCGGTTGTTGCCGAGTCATGAAATGAAGGATCGTTGAAACTCCGAGCCATGAAAATGGAAGATCGGCAGTTCCTCGAGTCATTTACAGCAGCATATAGAATCTGTTATAAGATTGAATGGCATTGAATGTGTGTTCCATATTGTAAATATGCGAACAGGGAACATTAGTTTTAAAAAGAAATTGTGTGATCCAAACTGTGTTGTTTGGGCAGAGAACAATTATTAAAACTTGAACGTGTGTTTGAATTTTATAATTCATAACAGAGAACGTTATCAAAAAAAAAAAAAAAAATTCCCTTGTTCTGGTATCTTAAAATGGGGAGGATTTTCATTGATCGGAACTAGGGAATTGATTGGAAGGATCGGGAATTCACTTGGTTGAGCAGAGACAAGTGAAGGAAAGAGAAGAGTTTGTAGAGGAGGACATCAAGCCCAAGACTGCAACTAAGTAACCGGAGCCCAGTGACACTTATCTCAGCATTGGGAGAGAAGATAGCTCATCTTTGATTGTCCGATCATCCTACCTAAGCCCTGCCTTCATTATCATAGTCCTTGAACCTGTATCTTCATCAGGAACTAGTAAGTAGTGTCTTACACGTTCTTTTAATAACATTTCTTGGATTTTTGAATCACAGTAATTACAAGTCTATTCTTAGATCTACTACCCGGTAACACCCTCCATCTAACTGCCATTCCTCTACCCCTACATTGCCCCCAAGAACAGCCCCCATACTCTCTAAGTCTTCTCCATCACCCCATTACCTATCCCCAATCATTTACCAGCCTTATAAACACCATAGCCACCTTATTGCCAACCTTCACTAAAAGCCCCTAAACCACTGCCCCTACCGATATCGGTTAGCAGAAACTGGTACAGGTGACAGTGACCGGCATCGGTCACTATGATTCAAAACCAAAACTAGCCCTTTCCTCCATTGTTTTAACAAGGCAATTAAATTGTAATTTGGCAATAGCTTCTTTGTTAGAATTTGTGTTAATTCATATTAGCAGGGGAACTGACCACCTTCAAAAGGAAGTTTAATACTTCCTAGGCCCAAGGTAGTTCCCTCATTTATTGTCTAATTAGAATCTAGTGGTCTTGTATTCTTACTTGCAGGTAGTCCTTCCCAGACAAAAAGGAGTTCTTTGCAATCGATCTGATCTCTCTCTACGGTACGCACACACCCTCTCAACATTCAACATGTATTCCTCCTAGCCCTAACCCTTATCTGTTTCTCAAAGGAATGAAAGGATAGAAGCAACTCTATTCCAGGAACAGAAGCATTTCTGTAACTTCCACCGCGTGAAGGGACACAGTCATGAAAAATGCAAGATGTTGAAAAATATAGTGCAGGAAATGGTTGATGCAGGGGATATAACCCTCGATAATCCTAATGCCCCTGCTAACCAAAATTTGAAAATCTTCAACAAACCATTCCCAAACCACTCATCTAACAGTAACATAAACCAATATATCTTAGCTGAGGAGAGTGTTCATGAAATCCATGTAGTCTTCGACTCACAGCCAAAAGCCTCTATCGAGAAAATTTTGAATCAAGCCTCTTCACTAACGTAGGGACCCGAACCCCCTTCACCACCATCAAGACAAGATGAAATCCTTGCCATTCCTTTACCCATAAAGGAATTAACTGCCCAGAGTTCTCTTCTCACAGAGGAGCCTTCTTACACCACATCTCTGCAAGACTGTGAGCAGATGTTATCTAGCTTATCTATTTCCCAAACATCTCCTTCTACCACTCTTGCTGTATAAGAGGAAGACTCGCCACTTTTTTCATCATCCTTAGACGAGAAACCCCTCAAACCGACATCACCAAATTATTTAATCATGACGGATCCTCTCAAACATGCCCTCCTACCTATTAGTTCTTCATCGCCTAAATCTTTTCAGCGACCGGTTGACCTCTTAACGCCCATTGATACAATACCTCCTTTACCCCCTGTATCACACCCATAGTGGATAGGAATCACAACCCACCTTGCTTCCATACAAAAGTTCCTATTCACACGTGAGGATTGTCACCCCTCAGAAGATAGACGAGTCCTATGGGAACGTTTGAGTACACCATATTCTACTCAAATACAGATGACCAATCTAGACACCTCTACCATATACCCAAAGTGTTTACAAAAGCTTAAAATGCCTATGTCCTCATCTTCACCCCCCTCATCTCTACCAAATACCTCATCCACCTATATTGACCTAACCAAACCTTCCGCTACGCTTGGGACCTCACCAATACCCAGTCTAACACACCCACCTAAATGGCTAGATTTATCCAAAAGTAAAGCCATCCATCCACCTACGAGACAAACTTGAGCCCCTAAAACCCAAGTCCAATCTATGCCTCTGTCACAACTAAAACCCTCTCCGTCATACCTACCTTCTATATTGGGACCTCATCCCTCCACCTTGCATCAATACATCATACCTCCTACGTTTTCTTTAAAACAACCTACACCCTCCGCACCCATACAAAGATCCAAGGGTATATCAACACCATCACCCCAAGTATCCGGTCCACCTATCAACCCTAAACAAATTCCATCATCAAAGGATTTGTTTGCTGTCACTCCTCTTTCTGTGTGGTTGTTTTCTGCTACCACATCATCTGACCAACTAAACATAACTTCTGCGCCGAAGAAGTCATGTGTAGTTAAATCCAATTATCAAAACCCCTTGGCTAAGCCGCCACCCGTACGAATCAACCATACCCAATCATTACCGAAACCTACCTAGTCAATAGCCTCATCTTCCTTTGAATTTGACCTGCTCAAAGGGTCTTAAGCCAAAATCCTTGCTATGTTGGTGGAGAATGTGACCATTTCCCTACCCCCACTTAGACCCTATGATCCATATAAACCTCGACCTATAGGTTATGATGAGTCTAAAATCTGTGCTTACCACCGCACACTAGGACATGATGTAGAGGGATGCAAAAATTTGAAAGCCATACTTCGTCAGTCACGTCTCTCGGATAGAAAGGTTAAGAAAGACAACTTACAAAGGGAGAGACCTCTAGCTTCAATCCCCTCTCTTATACCACCTGTCCCCACCTCACCAAGATCTATCATTATTACAACCCCACCACTCGAAGACCATGACTTATCCCTACCGTCTTCCTCCTCTCATGTTCACGAGATCAACATGATTAGTGTTGCTACTCGAGGGCAGAAAAACAATGGGAAAGCTAAAGAAAGCACACCTGCAGCCTCTCTTTCTCTTTCCGCCATCCCAATCACACCACCACCTAAAGTGGTTATTTTTGGACCTACCTACCCCGTCTCTAATGGAGTTGCCCACTAAACCATGATCAAACAGCTTCACCAATCACCTGTAAAAATGACACTGTATGATCTCATTCAGGCCTCTGAATCTCATCGCCAAGCGCTTGTTGAAATCCTTCAAGGGATAGAGGTCTAACCTAACGAAACCTTTCCCGTTACCTCCATCTTAACACCCAACCACATTTCCTCTCTCACCAAACAATCTACCACTTCCGTCCCTGTACAGCAAACCGCTGCTGTCAGTTTCTTTGAAGATGAAATTGTTGAATTTGGTGCAGAAGATCCTGACCCCACTCTTTTCATCTCAGCTTACGTTCGGGACATCCGTGTACGTCGTGTTATGATTGACAGAGGCACTAGCCTAAACATCATCTCTTCCAAATCCTTTCAACAAATGAATATCCCCTCTAGCTGCATGTGTGCCAACCCCACCATGCTGCATTCATTCAACGATGCTATTACTTCTACCTTAGGCACATTGATCCTTAACATTCATGTAGGGCCACGTACCTTACTTGAACTCTTCTATGTCCTTGAGGGAGAATTCCAATACAACATGTTGTTAGGCCGCCCTTGGATCTGGGCTATGGGATGCGTTCCCTCTACCTTACATAGATGCATAAAATTTGAGTACGAGGGGAAGTCCTACACCGTAAAAGATGATCCTCCCCCCTTCAAAAGCTGCAATATGTTATATCGCCCTAATGATGTGCTTGTACCAGTCAAGACACCCATTCACCCAACCCAACCATCCACTTCAACTACACCTCTACCATTCACCTCAACCACACCTACACCTTCAACCGATGAAACCACCGTCGCAAATACCACTTCCTTTCCTGCAGACAACATCCCAACCTCAGACCCATTAGTAGATGTTTTTCAATGCCTTACGCTGGGGGAGTATCACCTATATAACGTTAGCTCTTTCCATACCCCACAGGAGTACAGACAGTTACATGCGCATCCTACCTACGACCGTCATGTGGGGGAGGTAATCTCCTACGGACCACCTAATTGCCGCACAAACCTAACGTATGGGGGTGTCGACGTATCCTCCGTTACCCCTAAACCTCCCCTTGGTGTGGTTCCCTTCCAATCTGATTTTCAATACCTGACAAATCGTCGTTTCACCCTCACCTTCTTGACTCACTATGCCTGGAAAGGTTTTGGTTTTGGCCTTTATGAACAAGGCCGACATACAATCATTCCCATGACTACACGCAAACAAAAAGATCGTAGTGGTCTTGGATTTCCTGAAACACTTACACCAAAGAAACCTAATGTCAGTTGTATCCTGGAAGATGACAACGTCACCCCTACCAAACCATCATCACCCATTTTGCCATCATCACCCACAGAATCGATAGACCCTGAATCTATCCCTCCTAACTTTTTTTTTTATAAACGCCATCTTCCTGGGTCCTCTCACTTATCAGCGCAATAATGAGGACCCATCTTCTCTTCCCCTTCTGTATCCAGACATGATCAAAGAAGATTCACCTTCAATTAATGTTGTTGAGTGCCAGGATGACGACTCCATCCTCACATACCTTGGTGCAGACGACTCTTATATTCAACGTGTCTTACCATCCAAAACTGAAACCATGTTGAATGAGTCGCCTATAGAAATCAACATCCACACCAAGGATGATCCTCACATTGTGAATATCGGACAATCTCTTACCACATCAGAACAAGCCGCCTTTACTACCTTTCTCCGTGCCCGCAACCAAGATTTCGTTTGGTCCTACACTAACATGCCAGGAATAGATCCTGACATTGCTGTCCATAACATTACCCTGAAACCCGATTCCAAACTAGTTAAACAAAAACTGAGAAAAATGCATCCACGCATTGCCCTCTTGGTCAAAGAAGAGCTTCAACGACTCCTTTCTGTTTCCTTCATTTTACCTATTGACTATCCTCAATGAATTTCTAACATCGTACCTGTTACTAAAGTAACTAGGGGACTTCAGATATGCACGGATTTCTGAGACCTTAACCTCGCTTGCCCGAAGGATGACTTCCCCCTCCCAATTATTGATCAACTTGTTGATCTCATTGCGGGCCATGAGATGCTTTCTCTCATGGATGGCTTCTCAGGATACAATCAAATTTTGGTAGCCCCGGCCAATCAACATAAAACTACCTTCATAACTCCTTGGGGAACCTTCTGTTATCGTGTCATGCCATTTGGCCTTAAGAATCCTGGTGCGACCTATCAGTGGGCTATGACTTACATTTTTCATGACATTATGCACACTATCCTTGAGGATTATGTCGATGATCTTCTTGGCAAATCTAAACATCGCAGTACACATCTAGATGTTTTAACCATTGTTTTCGATCACCTGTTACAATATTGTGTTCATCTTCAACCAAAGAAATGTGTCTTTGGTGTCCTTTTAGGAAAAATTCTTGGTTTTATCATCTCTTTGCGTGGCATCGAGGTTGATCCAGCTAAAGTCAAAGCTATACTGGAAATTCCCCCACCTACTAACCTCAAACAATTGCGTAGTTTGCAAGGTAAACTCCAATGTATTCGGCATTTCATCTCCAAACTCTTGGATCGATGTCAACCTTTCCATCACCTCCTTAAAAGATACATTGTCTTTCAATGGAGTGAAGAGTGCCACTAAGCCTTTGAAGCTCTTAAAGCCTATCTCTTGTAGCCACCTGTGCTTATCCCAGCTTAGGGCGATTGCCCTTTTTACCTTTACCTTTCTACCACCGACCATGCTATAGGATCCATGCTCACACATCATGACTCCAAGCATTGAGAAAAAGCCATTTATTACATAAGTCATACTCTCGTGGATTACGAGACTAGGTATACACATGTAGAAAAGTTGTGCCTAGCCTTATAATTCGTAGCCACCAAACTCCAACACTACCTCCTGAATCACAAAACTTTTGTCATCACCAACGCGGACCCCATTCAGTATATGTATGCCAAACCTCATATAAACCAACGCATCACCCGATGGCTTATGCTCCTCGCTGACCTCGACCTTGAATTTGTACACTAGAAGTCAATCAAAGGACAAACTATCACAGACCAACTCGTGGAAGCACCTTTACCTGGGGAGCAATTTACCAATTTTAATTTCCTCGATGAACTCATTACCACTCTTTCACTCAGCGAGGAGTTGTATCCAATGACCCTCTTCTTCGATGGATCCAAATGCTAGCGCGGCGGAGGATCCAGTGTTGTTCTCATTCCTCTTGATGCTGAGCCTATGCCTCTTTCATTTCGGCTTGATTTCCCCTGCACTAATAATACAGTGGAATATGAGGCCCTTGTTTTGGGTCTCCAGGTTACGTTACACTTAGGTGTCAAATCTATCAATATTTTTGGCAACTCTCAATTAGTAGTAAATCAAGTTCTGGGCATCTACCAATGTAAAAATGAGGAACTTCAAAAGTACAAACATTACGTGGATTCACTTTTGACCTTATTTACTCATTATTCTATCCAAACCATTCCCCGCTCCACTAACAAATTTGCAGATACTATGGCTTGCTTAGCCTCGGAAATTCCTACCTCACCAACTGACTCTGACATATTCGTCTTGGTCCAATAACTCTTTGCCCCATCTTTCTCTGCCCCAGATGTTTGTATGATAAATAATGTGTCTGCTAATTCATAGGATACCTAGTATCACCAATTTCACGACTATCTTACAACCTCTGTTCTCCCACCTGACCTTACTAGTAACGGAAAACGTGTTTTTATTAAAAGTGTTTCTCATTATGTTGTCATGGGGGGACTCCTCTATAAATGTGGATTTGATGGCATCCTCCTTCAATGTCTAACTGGTGCAGAGGCCACCTATACCATCCAACAAGTCCACGATGGTATTTGTGGTGGACATTTTAGTGGCCTTGCCATGGCCAAACGGATCCTTCACCTAGGATATTATTGGCCTACTCTTAATAATGACTGCTACGAATATGTTAAGCATTGTGTTATGTGTCAACAACATGCCAACCTTCAACATACTCCTAGCCATCCACTACAGGTCGCACGAGATCTTTGGCCTTTCTCACAATGGGGTTTAGACCTTATTGGTGAGATTCACCCACCCTCTTCGCAACATCACCATTAGATAATCACAGCAACCAAATATTACACTAAATGGGTGGAAGCCATTCCACTCATTTCAACCAATTTTTTTTTTTTTTCGAATTCATTAACCATTACATTATCTGTCGTTTTGGCCTTCCTCATCGCCTGATAACAGATAATGGAAAATATTTCAAAAATAAGTTGTTACAAGACCTTTGTGACAACTTTGGTATCAAACTTAGCTTCTCATCACCTTACTATCCACAAGCAAATGGTCAAGTTGAATCTTCTAATAAAACCCTAACCAAAATCCTCATGAAAGTTTGTTAACGATTCTAGAAGTAATTGGCCTGATCACATCCCCTTTGCCCTTTGGGCTTATCAGACTAGCATTCGTACCTCCACTAATGCCACCCCATTTTCTTTGGTCTATGGTACCGAGGTTGTCTTTCCTCTCGAAATACAAATACCCTCCCTAAGAATATCTCTTCAGGATATTCTCACCAATGATGATTTCCGCCAAGAGCGGTTAGCCCAATTGGAGCTTCTTGATGAGCGTCGTCTTACAACTCTTGACCACCTTCAAATATATCAAAAATGCATCAAGCGTGCTTATGATAAATGACTTCATGAGCATACCTTTAAGGTTGGTGATCTTGTCCTCAAAGAGAATCAACATGTAATCAAACTAGAAAAGAGCAAACGTGGAAAATTTTCTCCTAATTAGATTGGGTTTTACATTATCACTCATACTTACGGATCAGGCACTTACCGTTTAGCTTTGCTTAATGGTAAACCTGAGCTTGAACCCCTTAATGCCTTGCATATCTGACCATTCTACTGTTGAATTTAGTGTTACATCACTTCTTATCTACCTTGCGCTCGTCCCTTGAGCTCATTTACCACCCCATACATTTTTGTTCCATGCATCTCAAATAGAATCAAGCTCACGTGGTTTGGTCATTACCTCCTCTTAAAGATGCCTTCCCCTTTTTAGTCTGGTCCATGACTTAAAAGTATCAAAATAACATGTTCTCAATTATACACTTATGGGATATTCTTGAGTCAAACTTCTTACAAAACTAGATGCTTCATGCCAAACGGACATCTAGACCTCTAAAAGTTATAAATAGACTGCTCCCTCGAAGGATAGCTATGTGCAAAGCCACTTCTACTATTATAAATAGACTGCTCCCTTGAAGGACAGCTATACATAAAAACCACATCTGCTACTATAAATAGACTACTCCCTTGAAGGACAACTATACAAAGTCAGGCTTTATCAGAAGCTTCTCACATTGATCAACTTTGTGAAGACCTCAAGAACAACAAAATACATATCCCCTATGGACTTCCCACATTGATCAGTCTATATCCAAAAAAATAAAGGTAGTATTTCAAAGCACTTTTGAGTCATGGACTTGTCTATTTAGGTTTGGTTCTCTTTCGTCAGAATAATCACCTTATAATAAGTTCTCTACACCCCAGCTATACCAGCCACCTCACCTCACCATTCGTCAACACAACAAAACTCAAGGGACGTGACATATATCCGATATATTGTGATTATACAACTCTTTTCACCTATCAAATTCTCGCCTATGCAAGGCACCTAGGGATTCAAACCCATCCTATGTTAATATGTGGTTTGTTTAGCTCTTCTCAACTATGGGACACTTTTGTGTCTTTTACTCGACTCTAGGATTATGTGTATACCTTAATCAGGACACGATGCCCTACTACTTGGGTAAGCTAACTCTCGTTTCACCTATACCTACACCAACATCGCCAGTCCCTTACCAACACCAACAACGTTACCCTACCAATATCAATATTTTTACCAACCAGCAAATTGCCTAACTATAACCAAATTTCCTGAATTCACCTCTCCCTAGTCCTAAGGGAGAACTACATCGATCTGAGGCCCCTCCTTGCTTTGTGCAATGGGCTATGTAGGCAGCACTTCGGAGACATGGGGTCTCCCAAGGTTAGCTCGACCATCCCCTACCATAACCTATCATGTGTTGTAAATATAAATATTTTTTGTGTATTTCTATTTTGACAACATTCATCTTTATCCTTTTTTCAAAACAACATAAAACATTCAAAACACAACCATTCTTATTATTATCATAACTCAAATCAACATACATATTTAGTTTTATTTAGATGTTAAAAAAATACATATTCTCTATCATCGACGTGTAGGTCGGCATCCTTATTTATTCTTATACTCTTATGAAATTCACTTAGACCCTTGCGCCTCCTCCCAAATCAGGTGGTGATCGTGATCGTCGATGCCACTCACTTGGCCTCTCCATCCTTAAAGGTTCCACTGCTATTGGTTCCTCCCACTGATCCGCCAACATTTCCTGTAACATATGAATACGTCCTTTTGTGTGGAGGAATCTTTCCTCTAGTATCTCCACTCATGACTCTGCAACCGCTAACAATCCCGTTGTCTCATTCACCTGCGTTTGGAGCTGATGAACTAAACCCTACAGATTATCTCTCTCCACTGTAATCACAGCTATGTCAGGACAATCACGTACACCCCGCAGCTCTGCTACCCACCATAATCTATAGGTCTCTGTCACTCCTGCATCCATTACCTTGCGATCAGCTGCTATCTCCTCTGGCCCTTCTGGAGGTGTTGGCTGTGGAGGTGAGAATGCTGCCTCGGCGTCAATCCTCATGTATGGTGTATAAGCCATAGGTATATCCTGAACAAATCCAAATTGTCGCCACACGCGATCTAGAGGAATCCTCTCGTACTCACCTGGCCTATGCCCTGCGATCCACCTCAATCGCTCAACACCCCTCAACTCCTTAGCTATGTGCTCCGTCACCATATAGTTCCCGTAAGGTCTCCAACAAATATCTACAATCATCACCATCTCCCATACCTGGCTATAATACTCGATGTTATCTATCATGGCTTGGGATCTTGCGTCTTGTTCTGTCTGGACCCATCGTCTGATTCCCAACCTCTGCACTCCTATCTCTCCCTACTGGATGGGTCGACCTATAGGTCACACACAAACAATGTGCTTATAGGCCCAACAATGTAATAAGTATGAACAATCTAGTGTCATCCTGTGTTTTCACCTGCGGGCCCATAAACCCCTGTATAACTCCGCTAGATATGCGGGTGCCCATGTGAAAGTCACGCTCCTTTCTATCATTTCCCAAATAACATTCATCAATGCTCTTGGAAATCTTCCCCCCTCTGCCCTCGGTAATGCATAATACCCCACCGCTATCTGAATACCACTGCCAACCTTGTTTCCTCAGGGTGTGTTGCATACATTGTACCATAAGTGAATGTCAAACCTCGCTGTGTCAAATCTCGTGTAGCTGAACCAAATACTGCTGTTATCACTCCTTGCCCCACGCTAGGCAATGCCTGATACACTAGTATTCCTGTAATTGGGAGCCTCAAAATTCTAAACACATCTTCCAACGTCACTGTCATCTCTCCTGTTGGCAGATAGAAGGTATTCTTTTCCGGATTCCACCTCTCAATCAACACCTGCAACATAGCATGATTGCGTGTGATTCGTGAATAATATCGAATCCCACTTAACCCCACAAGGTTTATCAATGCCCATTCAGCTGGTGTTACATCCACTCGGATTCGTGACAACAAAGCTGACACACTATCATTCATCCTCAACCCTGCTTCTGCCTGCATACATCAAAATGACACACAACCATTCAATAAATTAAATCCCCAAATGTTTTTTCTCACATTTTGGAAATTCCTACAGTAACCGGTATTGGTTATAGATAACCGATAGTGGTTTACTAACCGATACCGGTTATCTCTAAATGATATCGGTCATTGTCAATCCTATACAGCCTGCTTAAAACCACCACCTACAATACTATTTTTTCTCGTTTACTCCTCTTTATACCTATAAACATACGTGAACAACATGCTTACCTACCCCATAACATTCACTCTATCCCAAACCCTTGCCTATCACCTTTTCTTTCTCATCTCTACCCTCTTCCCTTCTCTTAGCCTATCCATCAAAACATGCAAGAATTAAAATACAACCAAACAGTTTACGTCTCGGGATGCAGCAGCTTGGGGTGGAACTTGTCTTCCCTCTCGTCCCTACTTGCTGGATGTTTCTCCTCGTCTGGCCATGTTCATCACCCTCTTCAAATATAACTTGCCTTTCTACCTTCTTAATCTCAGCCCACACTCACTTTACCTGTCTCTTTCCTCCTTATCACTTAATTCTTTCATGTAATTACCTGTATCAGTCGTCAAACATCATCAAATTCATGTATTTAACTTGTTGCATGACTCTAAAAATATGAACTCTAAAAATAAGACCTTAAGTTGCCACCCAAGCTTTTCTATTTTTAGAAAATCTTGTTTTGGCATAACCGGTATCGGTTACCTAACCGATATCGGTCCACAATCTACCGACGTCGGTTAGCTAACCGATATCGGTCACATGCCTCTTTTTTTCTTAAACCTAGGCCTTTTCTTTATTTTTTGCAAATTTTTGTGGCGGCTGCCTCTTTTTCCTGCAAAACGACAGCATTATCAATATTTGTCATCAAAATCACATCAATATATCATCACAATTTCATCAACATTATCTATCTACAATAAAACAAACATCAACAAAATGCGTACGACATTGCAATATCTATATCAAACCCATCAGTATATACACCATGTGGATCTAACTCATCATCTATACACATTAAATTTTCAAAACCATCGACAAAACACATAAAACATTTTATACACAACATGTGGATCAAGATCATCATCTCTATATATATCAATATTTCAAATATACAACTTACCCTACATGGGGGCCTCTGTGATCTCAAAATAATACAAATCCGGCACGCAGGCCGTAATCATCATCAAAATCTCAACTCGGCTCACAGGTCGGTCTCTCATGTCAAAAATATACTCGGCTCACAGGCCGGTATCAACTATACAACCTGTACTCAGCTCGCAGGTCGGTATATACAACAAGAATGAATAAATGAATCATAGGTGGGCACACAGGCCTCTATATACATACCCAGTTCGTAGACCGGTGTCTATATCCAAAATAAAAAAAACCCCTCTCTGCTCCAGGGATATCTCAGCTCTCCCCACCACCCTCAGCCCCTCTCCCTGCTGGTCCCTGTGCTGGCTCTCGCCTCCTCCCTGTCACCGACCCACCGGCTGTGGCTGTGCCCCCCTGGGATCTCTGGCTTCGAGAGGTCTCGGCTTGGTGCACCGCATATGGTTGATAGTTAGCCCCGGTACCATCAAGGACATCTTGATAATACCAAGCCTCCGGTCTCGCCTCCATATAATGGGCCCGTACCACCATGGCTGCTGGGGCTGCCCCCCTGACTCCTAATAACAGTGGCCTCTACCCTACCGGTGCACCCTGTGCCTGTGGTGGCACCTGTACCTGCGCCTACGCCTGTGCCGGTACCGGTGGTTGCGCTGGTGCCTATGGCTGTACTAGTGCCTGGGCATGTGCCTGAGCCTGTGCCTAGGCTAACTGCCCCTGTAATACCCTGATCTGTGCCTGTGCAGTAGCAAGCTACCCCTGTAATAACTGCACTTATCCTAGGAAGTGGTCCCTCTCTATTATAACAGCCGCCAAATCTAGCTGTGTGGGCTGTGCTATCCTAGCTACTCTCTGACCTGCCCACCAAACCAAAAATGAACCTGTACACCCGGCGTCATCCACTGTATCGTCTACCAGCCTCTCTGCTACCCAATCTGGGTCAACGGGCTATGGAGTAGGCAGTGGGGCCTCTACATCATCCCTCCAGTACTGTGGGAAGGGAGGTGGCTCATCCTGTTGCCACCCCAACTGCCGTCATAACCTCTTTAGGGGTATCCGCTCATACTCTCTGGGCCTCCATCTAGCTATCCAGAACGTATACTGGATCCAGCGCATCTGTGCTCGGGCTCCTCCTCGAAGCTGATGGCCTCTGTAGGGCCTCCATACAATGTCCAGTGCGGTCACGCCCTCTAACATATGATGGTAGTAAGCTACATCCCGTCCTGCGAGCACCGCTCGTGGCTGGCCCACGACCCCCAACCGCCTCTGAAAGCCATACCTGTATATAACCTATGGCCCTGGCTATTGGGGCAGCCCTACTGTTCATATACATATGATGTGCTCATATGCTCAGCAGTGTAACAAAAATGTGGAGCAAATCCCAAATCGCCTCATCTGATGATAACCCCACAGCTCTCTGTATAGCTGCATGAGATATACTGGTGCCCAGGCATAACATGTATGCTCCTCCACCATCTCATGCAACACCCACATCAAAGCCCGTGGGAAGCGGCCTCCCTCTGAGTCCAGGAGGGCGAAGCATGTGATGCCTATCATCATCAACACGGCAAGCTGTGTCTCATGTCGGTGCGCGCGATACATATCACCATAGGCAATGCTCGCGCTGTGATAAGTCAATAACGTGGCTGTATCCCCAAATACTTGAAGAATGCTGTCCATAGCCATCTCCGCATCTACCTGGAATATTTCCTCCCCTACGATTGGCAGTCTCAAGATGCGATACACATCCTCCAGGGTAATAGTCATCTCTGCGGTAGGGAGATGGAAAACATTGGTCACCGGATCCCATCTCTCGATGAGGGCAACCATAAGGCTGTGGTCCCTATCGAAATCCCTATACCGCTGGACTCCGCCGAGTCCCACCTCACGCATAATAGCCCACTGTGCTGTGGACACATGTGGTCGCATCTATCTCAATAGCGGGGGCATCCGATCTGGCATCGTCAGCTGCTGAAATGCCTGCACAAACAACCCACTTCATTAGACCTACCCCTTTACCACAACAACTACCTTAACCCTGTATACCCCCTTTTTACCCACCCAACCACACCCCGACTCTATAACACCCACCTATCTTACCCTAAAACATCTACAATATCCCCTTTCCTATCAACTCTACCCCCTCCTTCTTCATCCCAAACACAACAACCAAAACCCCAAACACAACAACCAAAAACCCAAACAACAACAAACAAAAAAACACAACACACAACACAACAAGCAAACACAACAACCAAAAACCCAAAACAACAACAAAACCAAACAAAAAAATAAATAATCCTAACTAATGATTGGTACTGGTCACCCTTGACTGGTGCCGGTCGAGATACGACCGACGCCGGTCTACCCACAACCCAGTTTCCCTAAAAATTTTGTGACCGATGCCGGTCGCCTAGTGACCGACATCGGTCACTGTCCACGGCCTGAGCTAAACCCGACACGGCCCCCAAAAACCCATTTTTTCCTATTACTACCCTTTTACCCATTAAAAAACCCTAAAAACCTACCCACCCTGCCGCCTTGACCTAACTAAACTACCTACCCACTCCATTTTTCAAATCACTTCAATTTATTCATTATTTTATTCAAAAATTGGATTCCTACCCAAAACCTAAATCTAGCTTAAAAACATTAAATTCACATAATTCGAGGTTTAGAGCCTACCGGTACGATGACACGTCGTCGTGGTGGGATAGGTGGTGGTGGTTTAGCTGGTCCAGCACCTCTTACTCCTCCTGGATGTGCCATGGCTCCAAATCTCCTTAGTTGGGTTCTCCACCAATCAAATTCTGCCTCCTACTCGCTGGGGTCTACCAATCACTCACTTCTCCACTCAAATAATGCCACCTCAGCCGAAAAACTCACCAATATCACTAAAACACCTCAGACAACTAAATTTGGTTTTCAAATTGACAATGTGACAATGACAGGCCGTATTTTTCTTTTTATAGGTTTTTGACCTATAACCGATATCGGTTATATTGTGCCCTAAACCACCGGTATCGGTCATCTAACCGATATCGGTCATAGCTAACCGATATTGGTTTAATACCTTTTTCACCACAATTTTTTCCCTTATTCACCAATCTCCCTTTCTCACCACATTGCCTAAACCCTCCTTTGCTACATAGCCTTTTTTGACTTCATTGGCCACATTCACGGCCGCACCCAACCAACCAGGCCCGACCCAAGGCCGCAACCAACCATTTGGCCCAACCCCAGGCCACAACCAACCAATCAAGCCTGACCTAAGGCTGCAACTAACCATTTGGCCTGACCCAAGGCCGCAACCAACCATTTGGCCTGACCCAAGGCCGAAACCAACCAATCAGGCCCGACCCAAGGCCGCAACCACCCATTTGGCCTGACCCAAGGCCACAACCACCCATTTGGCCCGACCCAAGGCTACAACCAACCATCAGGCCCGACCCAAGGCCGCAACCAACCAATCAGGCCCGACCCAAGGCTGCAACCACCCATTTGGCCCGACCCAAGGCTGCAACCAACCATTTTTCCTGGCCCAAGGCCGCAACTAACCAATCAGGCCTGACCTAAGGCTGCACCACTTAAATACCTCGCCCAAAACCCAAAAATTACAATTTTATCCACCCATCATGTAGCTTTTTGTTCAATCGAGCTCACCTATTCATGTTTTAGCATGATTAGGGTACTTGATTTGATCAGTCGACCAACTTTGCCTAGACCAAGACCGTGATGTTTATCTCAACCAAACCAACCATTTGGTACTGCTGAACATGCCTAAATGTTCCTGTACCTTACCCGTTATATCCCCTGGAGCTACTTCCTATGCCTTGGATACCAGGATTATATCATCCTTGTTTGGATAAACTATCGACCTTTACCTATGAATTGCTTGTTTGCTCTTCAAATCATGTACCTTGGTCGCACTACTGCATTTCAACATGCGTCTGCTTCCTTGGACCTACCCCACCATCTTACCATCATCTCAACACCATTTACCCTTTATCAACCCTATCCCTGATTTCACGCTACCTCAATCTGTGATAGATTTAAGGGGGATTACCTATACCCTTAACAGGAGTAACCACTTCTTATTATTGTCAGTGCAGCTTTACAAGACAAGCTACACGACAACAAGGGGCTAATGTAGACACCAAATTTGTGTCTTACGACCCCCCGTGCCCCGCATCTTATTTCGCAACCTAGCCTCATCACCTAAACCTTACACAATTATTTATTAATTACCTTATAATTAATAAATCCACATCTTCAAACCTGCCACCTCATTTCACCACCTCATCATGACCTAGTCCTATTCCTAAACTAACCTAATTAAGACCTATAACTTGGTCTACATCCACACCCATGACTAATTACTCCTCACCCGCACCAAAATCAACCTAATAATGACTTGACCAAGCCCACAACTAATCCCTCGGGAGAAAAGGAGGGAAAGTTGGCTATTTTACTAAAAATAGCCCACTTTGACTGAACCGATATCGGTTCCTACTCAACCACCGTCGGTTACATAACTGCCATTGGTTCCCTGTAAATGACCTCCCCCAACAAAAAAAAAAGGGTTGGATTTTCATTGATCGGAACCAGGGAATTGATTGGAAGGATAAGGAATTCACTTGGCCGAGCAGAGACAAGTGAAGGAAAGAGAAGAGGTTGTAGAGGAGGACATCAAGCCCAAGATTGCAACTGAGTAACCAGAGCCCAGTGACACTCATCTCAGCATTGGGAGAGAAGATAGCTCATCTTTGATTGTCCGATCATCCTACCTGAGCCCTGCCTTCGTTATCACAGTCCTTGAACCTGTATCTTCATCAGGAACTAGTAAGTAGTGTTTTACACGTTCTTTTAATAACATTTCTTGGATTTCTGAATCACAGTAATTACAAGTCTATTCTTAGATCTACTACCCGGTAACACCCTCCATCTAACTGCCATTACTCTACCCCTACATTGCCCCCAAGAACAGCCCCCATACTCTCTAAGTCTTCTCCATCACCCCATTACCTATCCCCAATCATTTACCAACCTTATAAACACCATAGCCACCTTATTGCCAACCTTCACTAAAATCCCCTAAACCACTACCCCTACCGATATCGGTTAGCAGAAACCGGTACCGGTGACAGTGACCGACATCGGTCACTGTGATTCAAAACCAAAACTAGCCCTTTCCTCTATTGTTTTAACAAGGCAATTAAATTGTAATTTTGAAATAGCTTCTTTGTTAGAATTTGTGTTAATTCATATTAGCAGGGGAACTGACCACCTTTGAAAGGAAGTTTAATACTTCCTGGGCCCAAGGTAGTTCCCTCATTTATTGTCTAATTAGAATCTGGTGGTCTTGTATTCTTACATGCAGGTAGTCCTTCCCAGACAAAAAGGAGTTCTTTGCAATCGATCTGATCTCTCTCTATGGTACGCGCACACCCTCTCAACATTCAACAGGTATTACTCCTAGCCCTAACCCTTATCTATTTCTCAAAGGAATGAAAGGATAGAAGCAACTCTATTCCAGGAATGAAAGCAATTCTATGCGAAACACTATCCAATAGTTGGAGTCACTAATTTCATAAAGTGTTCAATAGAAAGGTAAGTATAACCATAATTCTATCAAATCAGTAAGTACATATTATATTATGAAGGAGATGGAATATAGCTCAAGGTTGGAAGCACAAAAGGTTTGGGAGCGTGGGAACATGGTGCTTGGGAAGGCATGCAATTATAGTAGAGCATGTGTAAGCCCATAAACATTCAGAATCAGGACTTAACCATTTTTGTTTAGGACATGGAGTGTGGAGCATGCAAAGATATGAAGACTTGCAGACCACACCAAGGATATTTTAGGAGTTACAATAGTTCGAGTACCATGCAGAGTTTTAGTCTATTAATAGGATCTATACTAGGAGTTAAATTTAGAAGATATATTATTATCACTTGCATGCTTTTGTATTCTCTTGTAAAGGTGCATGGGTAATATTAGCATGTAGAATATTTTTGGAAGGTGCATGGGTGGTGAAGGTAAAATATCCACCCCTATATATATGTATTTATTCGATCACTTTAGAGATCCCGTCAATAATGTTTGATTGTAGAGTTATGTTTCTAGTTTTTTTCGGACACACGACTCATGATGACATTACTATGATGTATGAAGCTTCTGTGTTTTGCAGTACTTAATATAATGGATCATATTAGCTGGATATTGGTGTTAGATATGACTGAACATGGATTTTGTATGGTAAATCTCATTATAATCATTGTTTAGTCAATATTTCCTATGGTTTAGATCTAGATTTGGTTTATGCATTATGGTTTATTTACTATCTGTTATGAAATTGGATATATGCATACTCACTCATGCTAACTTTTTGGACAAGCAACTTTAAAGAGGGACTTGGTACCATTACACGCTTTGGGTGAGTGCTTAGTCCAGGATGAGTGATGTGCTAGTGTGCCTTGGGATAATTATAGTGAATTCTAGGCTACATCATATGTCGATAAAGAAGTGTAAGTCTACTAGATCATCAAGTAAGTAATGCTATCTCAAAAAATTCACATACAGTCCAGCTATGATTATCAAGTAGAGTAAAATATCATAGTAAATGTATGCCAACCAATCAAAAAATCAAAGTACAACTAATAGAACAACAAGGGTATTACATACCTCTCCCCTTAAAAGCATCATTGTCCCGATGATTAACTTTAATCATAATTTTTTTTAAGAAAAAAGGTAATAAGTAAATTATTAAACCATCAATATACTCAAAGCACTCTAGTCTACCCAATTGTACATAGTTCAAAATTTCCAAAAAATAATAATCTCATTCATCATGGCTGTATATCTATATGCATAATTAAGTCCACAATCTTGGAAACAATAACAACGTATTGAATGTAGAGTTTTCAATATAAACATTTATCAAGTATAAGACTTAAGATTGAACAATATAAATACTAAAATCAGACCTGTCAAACAAGTACCTGAGATAATCATCAAAATTCTCTACAGTGTTGCACTTTCTTCATTAATAATTGTCTCATATAAACCTTGTACTGACTTATTACTCACGTTACCCAAGTGGAACTTGTGAGGATTCTAAGCACCATTTTTGAGTTCAACCATCAGATTATTCCCTAACAAATGAATCCCAATCCATTAAGCACATGCAAAACTACTCTGAAACGTAATTCCATTAAGCAAGGACCATATTCTATACACATAGTGCTATAGATTTCATTCCTTGCTAATACGGGATGACAATGTTTATAGTTGATACCCTACAAAATAGGGTTAATGAACTACCTTTCAACAATCTTCAACTGAGTCAAGTTTAAATATTGAGAGCCACAGTTTGGCTGACCTTCCAAAGGAAATACAACATGAATTAGGATTAAAAAATAAAAAAGACATCATTCTCCAAGTTCATAGTGATTCCTATAACACTATTTTTAGGTACTGCATAACATTTCAACAAAGAAGTATTAACTCCAAAGATAAACATTCGCGGATAGAATAATACCCATCTAGATTTAGCACCAAATTAGACCTAATCCCATTAAAAAAAATCTAGGTCGATAGGCCATTGTGCAACAGGTGTGAGAAATGCCTACACCTATTTAGTCCGTAAATAAAGAATTCGAAAATTTCAAGTATATTGGAGAGGTATGATACGTGTTATTGTCCCCCCATCAAGGCATTTGTATCTCAAGGGAATGTACTCATACAGATTTTTACTTTTGATATATATGCAGTAACACCCAAATAAACGTGTTCCATTTATTTGACTTCACAGGGTGAAAGAATACTTGTACGGGTCATTATTCAAATGGTTTTATAGAAATACATATAAGGACTATGATGATCATTTTACTAAGGAAAAAATTAAAGTTTTCACAATAAAATAACCAAGTCATAGTCAATACGATCTCAATCACACAATCCATAAGCTCGAATACACACATTATTAAATCTGTAGATTTTTCCAATGCATGAACCTCTTTGCGAGAACATGTGACACTCACATTCTTAGATTCCATGGAATCAAGGATAAGCTGAGGGTTAAGAAATATTCAGTTACCCATGTTCCAAATTTCAACATCATGTAAACCAACTACACAGACCATACATGAGTTCTATGAAAACCCCCTATGCTCATTTACTTTCCATTTATTTATATACGGAAGGTTTACTCCAGGGTACATTTATTCTCAAGATGGGTAGAAAATATTCAACCTTACCATGACATGAAATAATACGAGTAAATGTGACATATAGTAACCCATGCCTTAATCCTTCTTAAGCTCTATACTAAAAATATTGTTGTTTTACATCAACAATCATTTTTGTCACTCCGGGTCTGTCTAGAGTAAGCCTCCATTGTGAAATCCAACTCATGCAACTTTCTTTCTTCAACTCATTTTACAAGTATAGCACACACTCGATTTTCATAGGCTTAAAACACCTATGTTCATTACACCAAGTATCGACTATCACACCCCTCATCTATTTAGCAATTGGAATATACAATCAATAGATGCATGCACAATTATCTACTGTAGTGAAGCTAGGGAGGAAATAAGTTCTCATTTAGTTGAAAACTTTGTCTTTAAATAAATTTTATAAAGGTTACAAGGGTGGAAATCGATAGCTTCTCTATCGAAGCTTTGAGCATCTCCCAAACAACTGAATGTATTTTCTTTTAATGCATTTATGTTCATAAAAATCCTACCGATAAGGGATTCTGGACCATCTTCGCCACAAATTCCCTCTATTTCTCCCCATGTAAATCAGTTAGTGGAGTTATCATCCCAAGAATCGTCAACCTTCAATCTACAACAGGGCTTTATTGTTTAAGCCACGCATGTCTTCGAACTTGTAATGCACGTAGCTAATGACAATAGTAACTTTGCTCCATGTCATGGGGAGCATGGTTCGATCTAGTGACCAATTTGAGATTTTTAATTTATTAATCCCTAGTTAAAAATTGCATGGATTTTAAAGTCAATATGCCCCCTAATCCTTCTTTGATTATTATTCATCTATTGAAAAATTAGATAGGGAGATTCCATTATGGATTTAGGACTAGGTCCAAATCATTATGCCAGTATCTGTTGTTAAAGACCCCTTTAATATATCTAATAAAACATTGTTATATAAATATATCAACCTTCACAAGGGAACCAATCATGCTTTTAGAAAGTATCACCGAAAAATTACATTCGCATTAGTGCCAACTTCACAAAATATTACCATCATTAGGAAGTTATGATCATCAGTGAACAAGGTCACTACTATTTCATTAGAAGATGATCATATTAATCATTTTATGATTGTATAGGAAAATAATTGTATTTCAAATAATTGTACCATCATTTTCACATAACGAATATTGTATTTCAAGCATGAGTTAATTCAACCATACTCCGCAATTCGTGACTTTCAACCTTCACAAGGGAACCAATCATGCTTTTAGAAAGTATCACCCAAAATTAACATTCGCATTAGTGCCAACTTCGCAAAATATTACCATCATTAGGAAGTTATGATCATTTAGTGAACAATAGTGCACATATCTATTTCATTAGAAGATTGATCATATGTATATCATTCTTATGATTGTATAGGAAAATAATTGTATCCAAAATCAAGATAATCTTGGAGTATCATGCATTTTCACATAACAAATGCTGTATTTCAAGCATGAGTTACCTATTCAACCATTACTCTGCAATTTGTGAACCATTGCAGCAAGATAATACACAATCTAACGTGTATCAATGACTATGCACAATATGCATGACATCATGCGTAACCAATGTAGACACTCAGTACATACAATCCATTTGATAAGCCAAATCATGAAATACCTTAAGTTCAAATGATTTGGTACACTACGAGTGTTGAATGAAAAGGTGCCTTATTGCATTGTCGTTACATGAAACTACATGTTCAATAGTGTATATCCCTTTCAGGATATGGTGGAAGACGCATGTAGTTCTTCTGAAACATATCATAGTACTCTCGTAGCAATGGATCTTATCTTCCATCTCTTGTAGCCTAACCCTCATTTTAGGACTTAATTACTTCCAGCAAAACAGACTAAAATCGTGGGGTGTGACATACTTCCCCCCCTTAATTGAATGCATGGTTGATATTTTTCTAACTGATTTTCACTTTAGTATTCACAATCATAACATGTTAACTTGAAACTATATCTAAATCGTCTAAGGAAAATAATGTGTTTTTCCTATTAACAAAAACATGCAATTATGTTCAGACCTAGAAATCCAAATTTATTAGTTGATAATAAGACCTTTTATTTGCACCATTCAAAGTCAAATAGTTTGAAATATGAATATTTCCTTGTCAATTCCAAGGTTGCCAAATAATTAAGAATAATATCCAGTATGTAACAAATAATTGACAAAAAGAAGAATAAATGATTTTTTCATAAACCAATGCTTTTAACATTCAAAATATTAAGAAACCCTTCCATTTTAATTTATATCATACATGTCACTAGCCACCTAACTAGTAAAATCAGTCATGAAAATTTTTTAGATCCCAATCCTTTAGCTTTATCATGCATTTCTTCTTTTCCAGCCTTTCCATTCATCAACTACTGCAGCTTGAATCCTCTGTTGTGGATTGTTCTCCTTGTTTCTCAAGGGGACAATATCTAGCGTAGTGGTCACTACCACAACATTTGAAGCAACCAGTGAAAGGTCATATTCTTAGGTTCAAACCTATGACTTCCTAACTAGTAGCATTTTCCATTATTCTACCCATTATTTTTAAATTTACAGCAGTAATATTATTTCCAACATTATGAGTTTTCATTACCAGTCCCCAACTCCTTCTTTTTTCCATTCCACCTGTCTTTCCAAGTGATAATGATGAAGGTAGAATTATTATTCAGTTTATGCTTTTCATCCTTGTGAGTAGAAATGGCTTTAGAGCTTCTGATCCTTGTGAATGGCACCTTCTCGAACAACTCTATTACATTGTTGATTTCCCATGCACATCAAATTCACCACCTGTTATACCGGATTAAAACCCATAATGAATTTACTTATGCAAAAATTTCTCATTTGTTTGATACTAAGGAACATATTTAAGAAGTTTTGTAAAATTCTCCCAGTACTAAGTTATTGTCATCTTACCATGTGCTAGGGTCTAAAATTATGACATTTTTTTTCATAGTACAGTTACAATATCCAACGCTACCTAAAGTATCCCTTAAATTGATCCCAAGTGTTTCTAACTTCATCAACATTAAATTCAACCTTATGGCTATCCCAGTAAGAAGATGCTTCATGGGAAAGCTGATAAGCTCCCCACATAACTTTAATTTCCTCAGAGAAGTTCCTAATTACAAAGTACTTCTCCATTTCACTGAGCCAATTCTCAGCCTCATCCCCTAGAGTGGTACTATTAAATTTTGGTGGAATTATCATTTTTATGTCATTTTAAAGTTCAGCTACCAACTTTTCCTTCTTTTTTTTAGGATGGTTAGGTGTATTTACATTCACATTTGCAACATTTACATTGGAATTCACATCATTGTTATTTTCCCCACTATGATTTTTAGCATTCATGTTATTTTACGAAGGTGGCTCCATGTCATTAACAATGTTATCCTCCTCATTTTCCATCACTTGTTGTTCAAGTACAATAATCTAATTCCTTGTTTCATTGAGAATAACAAGGATGTCATCTGGATTTTGTGTTGTAGCTGCTTTGCCAACCAGAGGATGGTTATTTGCAGCATGTCCCCTTGTTCTAACCATTTTCCATTAATCAAAAATTAATTTTTTGTTAGTTATGGCTTCAAATAGGTCTAAGAGCTGCAACCTTTAACTTTGATACCAAAATCTAACATCCTCATTTTAAGACTACGATAAAAGGAATTTTTTTTAATCATAATGTTTCATAATTCTAAATTCACATAATTTAGAACCAACATTATCTTAGTAAATCCATCCTAAAATAGTAAACCATATGTAACTGTTATGAGCCAGTTTTAAACTGATCCCTCATATCTAATTCATTCAAATGTGTATAAAAAGTAGACTTGCAGTTACCTTATTTAATTAAGGGAATTTAAGTGTTAATCTGGGTATTTTTTATAGATAAACCATCTCATATCCTACATATTTAATCTAGATAAAATATGAAAAATTCAATCAACAACTTGCATTACTTTGGCCAAATTTATAAGACATGTTTTCCATGCTTAATTTCGTAGATGACATAATCATCGAAAAGAATATGTCTTTCACCGTACACTTAGAAACTATTATCTAGATAAAGACTAATTTTTTTTTTCATCAATCACTTCCAAGGTCTGTGCTAGGTAATAATTCAAAGCAAAAAGCATGGATAAGTATAAATAAGTCATATTAGGATGACTAAGGGAAAGTGTTCATATCCAAATTGACTTCCGTCAATTTAGGTTCGCTTCCTTTCCCATAGTCATCATAAGATGACATCAATACTTATCACTACTACTACCTAGAATGGGTATCTATCACTTACTTGAATGCATGGTATTATGATAATTATTTTTAGAGGATCTTGACAAAATATCACGCCATAGCAACTGATCCATAGTAGCCAATTAAAGAATTATATCATTAATTGGGTACTATGCAATAATGACTATGCTGCGATATTCTATTGAGTTTCACTAACTAAAATTTTGTATCTTAACAAGTTAATTAGTTAATTAATTCACAACATGTCAATCCTTATTAACATGTGTTACTCTGGTCGATAGGTGTTGTACCTAAGGATATACGAGGGTTTGGAAATGACTTTCCTTTAATTAAGGATAACATAACATGATTAAATAAAGGTTATAAATTTTAAAACTGCATAAATCCTTATCATGAAAACATACCTTGTTCATTAATTAGGTAAATACAGTTAATTATAGTTCCCCTTAGGAACAGTCATGTTTAAATATAGCTAACATTCTTGAAAAAGTAAACATAATTAAATAAAGCATTTAACACTCTAGATTAAGTTACAAGTCATGATAGAAAACCATTTTTAAACATCAAATTAATGTCCTTGCATTAGGAAATGTAGTCATATTTAGATAATTCATCTCGTTATATATAACTACATAAAGTTCCTTAATAGTTATTGACCGATGTTTTCAAATAAAGTCACCTAAATTCATATAGTCAACATCATTATGACAACCTTATGTTTTGCTAAGTATAAATTACATTCATACATAAGTTATTACATTATAATATTGCTAACTTAATTTCAATCATAATGTACTTAGGAAATGCACCACACTTCCTTTAGGATGCAAAATGATATCCAAAACATATAGGAACATCTTTTCCTTTATTCAATTTAGATACTACATAATATGCATTTATAGTAAACTAATATAAGTTTTCCCGTTTATATATAACTTATATAATGATTAAGTTTAAGAACACATTTTTCATTTACTTCAAGAAATTTATAAGTCAATGATCATAAAAAGGGGCCTTCTTTATTCATTTATCAGAACTAAAAAAATAGAATTGCTTAAGAAAACTTAAATTCAACAAATTCTCTTCATGAAATTTGATACAAATAACTAGGCCACTAGCATTTTATTTCCGAAATACACAAGTACATCATGTAATGATTAATATAATAAAGTTACACAAATCATCTTTCTTCAATCAATAGAATAAATGCAAACTTCTAAACTTCATCCTTCTTTCACCTTTCACAAATTCCATCTGAAAAATTGTTAGCATCTGTAAGTTCATATGAACTCACATGATAAGATATAAATCATGTACTAATTAATAATTTCATACAAGGAATGCTATTATAAGCTGAAATCACTTTAAGGTAAAAAAATAAACACTCATCATTTTTTTTTGAACATCCAAAATAGACATTTGATCATTACAAATACCAACCTTATGAATACATAGTAACTTAAATACATCAGTAAAGTATGATCCATATAAACAATAACTTATGTAACATTCAAGTATAAGCTATTTAACAATACTTGATCAAACATTCAATTTCCAACTATGCAGACAATAGCCTGATATAATAGTCAAGTATAGCCTATATAACTATAACTTGATAAAACGATCATGTATAACATATACAAACAATACCTTGATCTAAATCCAAGTATAATTTATACACACAATAAATTTTTCATCATTCAAGTATAATTTTATACAATGGTAACTTGGTCATACATTCAATATAAGTTATACACTCAACAACTTGATCAAACATTCAATTTTAAACTATATAAAAATAACTTGATCGGACATTAAAGTAGGGTCTATATGAACAATGAGGCCATTCACTTGATAGCACTTGCAAGAATTATTATAACTTAAGTAATATCACATCATTAAGTTAGTATGAGACAGTAACCTCATCAAATAAAGAATATGATTTCACAATACTTATCCCTGTCATCAACATATAAATTTTCAGGGAATGAGCTAACACAAGTATACAACTCCAGCTATAAGAATCAAGATAAAAAGTTATAGTCATAGAGAGGGACCGATAAACAAGTTTAGGCTTGTCATTCAACCTTCATAGAGTGGCTGAATTGGTAATACTAGGTATTTGTAAACAAATACACAAGAATATATTTATCTAGTCCTTGAATTCAATAAGAGACTAAGTCTTTGTTTACACAAGGTTATAGTAGTAATCACAAGTTGAAAACTAAGGGTTCTAATTAGTTGTAGAAGGTAAATATATTGTAAGATGAAGTGATTTGACTTTGTTATAATCATTCATACAAAAAAATCTGTATAGATTTACAAATATCTTTCAAAATGAATTGGAACCATGAATCCCTAATCCCTACTATTACCCAAATTGACACTTTAGGGTATACACACCCAATAAATGTCTAAAATGACTATCCATTAAGGGTATCGAATCAACCATGGAAAAATCATGAATATTATACAATACTAAGAGAAGCATATACTCATTTTCCCCAAACAAAATCACTATTACTTCCTCAATGTTTTCATAGCATACAAGTTCATTAAATTGGGTAGAAGGAAATAACCATAAATTTTTTAAAGGTTACAAATCCATACTAGATAAATGTATGAAACTAAAACCCAGATTTTTTCCTCTTTATAAAAATAAGATTTGAGGCATCATAAAATTTTATGAAAACAAAGAAACCAAACAAGCTCATGTCATACAATTTAACAGTGATCTTTTGAAGTCCTAGATTCATAAGCATGCAGAAAATACCATATAACAAAGGTTTGAATCCTTCCAACAAAAACCCAAAACCTTAAAATGAATCTCAAAATGAGAGCAAAGTTCCTTTCACGAGACTATTATTTAGAGCAAGATATTTAAAATAGTTAGAGTCTATCATGCCTAGTAGAGATCATCCTAACTCTTTCAAGATCTCCAAGTTTCCTTCCTACAAGATCTAATGCCAGTAGTTTCATAGAATTCTGAAACTGATTCACAAAACCCCAAATCTCTTCCATTCCTCCCATTTCCTTCCTTTAATAACCAAATTAAATAATGGAATCTACAATTTCTCCTCCATGAAACAAAAAATTAATGCAAGATTTGAAAATAGATTATGGAAATAAAAATAGGAAAATCGACATGCAATGCTCCATGAGGTCGATAGGCTAACAATAAAAATGAAACAAAAACCTTTCATTTTTCCCTCGAAAACCATTGTCACCTTCCGCAAGGTTGTTTTGGGTTAGTTCAATGCCATTCATTGCTAGGAAGGACTGTCAGTCTTGCTCCTATCTTCTCGTCAAATGACTTTACCATTTTAATTTTAGAGATAAAAAAATAGTTAACTAAACATTCCTCTATTTATTTTATCCACAGATTAGATTAGTTCACTTAATAGACTTGAGTTCTCCGCTAATAGATGTCAATAGTATTAATTAAAGAAAATTAAAAATTCCAATTATGAGTTGGGTGGAAATCCGACTAGCTTCCCATGTCACTTAACCCCATTCCATTTCCAAACAATAGTGGTGTTTAGGCTAGATGTTAGGGTTTCGAATGAGACATAGGTATTTGTATAATTTAGGTTTAATAATTCCCTTCCACATAAACATTCATAATAGGCCTCATCCATATATGAAATTAATACTTAGCTTAGAATAATGTAAGGTTTCCCCTTAAGAATATTAGGTTAGATTAATATTAGGTTCCAAGATTCATTTAATCTTGAATGAATGTTATTATCCAATGTTAGGTCTCCAAATATTTATCAATCATAAACAAGGCTTAGATTATAACACTTATAATGAACAACATAACCTTTACATAGACTTAGGTTAGATTCCATTATAAACCTTAGTCCTAAAAAAAATAAGAATCAAGAACCATAGAGATGTGAATTATTCTTGCCAACATAGTCAAAATATTATGACGATTTAGGATAATAGTGTGGATCATTGAAATTGATCTAGGGTATTATTATGAATCACAATATTGATTTTATATTTTAATATAATAAATTAAATAGAAATTACAATACATCCTACAACATAAATGTTATCACTTTTCTACTCAAGAACATGTTGGTACCCAAACTTAATCTTCTTCACAACTCAAGCTGCATCATGGATTTGCACAAGATACTCACAGGCAGATAAATGATTTTTGTGTCATTTGTAGCTGGGGAGAACACATCTATTTGACTTGTTAGGAACTCAATATTTGGAAGGAGTGGGTAGCACCTCAAAATGATTTTGATCTAATCCTCACTATACTAGGTTGTGCCTTTCAACCAAGGTAAGAGAACCTATATTGCAGCCTCTGTTTGATGAAGGAGATGGAGATATCCATATGCTTTACACATTGTATGGAGATGGCCTTGGGAAAACATGATCAATTATCCATTATTCAAACTCAAAATAGTTGTCACTACTAAATGATGGAAATGTTTTCAAAACAAGGCAGAGGCTGTTAGAGACATAATATTATCTTGATTTACTTTGTGCATTTTTGTTAATGGATTGTATACTTTTGTTGATGCACAATGCAATGCAGGGGATAGTATGGGTAGGATGAATTAGTTTGAATGAATTTTTTTTGGGAGATGTGTAGAAAATACTAGCTAGGAATTACCAACTTCTCTGAGAACCTTTGCAAGAGATTTGCAGCACCTAAACAACAGAGATGTTTTAATGGGTTTAAAACACTCCTTCAACCAGGATATGTGCACCAAATGGAGGCCTAGATCTGCACTCTTCCACACAACCTTTGATAACCTGCCATAAAATCTTGAAGAAAAAATACCAACAAAGTATCCAGGAGTTCCTATTTAATCATGACCTATGGTGCATCCAAAGGTTTACAAACAATCTCAATATTCAAGGAAAGTAAAATGATTTTAAATATTTTTATCTTCTATTAGATGAACGCTTGTTCTGAATATAAGATTGACAAATTCCATTAAACCATCAACAAGAAATGAGACCCTATGTAATCAAAGAGATCCTAAACATAAGATTGCAACATGAGTAAGAAATACAAATTGAAATCATTCTAAAACATAAGCATATGCAAATTTTGCCAAGAGATAACACCAAATAATCCAAGATTTGATCAAATACATTATTAGGGGAGTTCTATAAGAACAAAATCAGATCTTTTTGATGGCTTTACAACTGAAAACCAACTCAACATGATGAAATTTGATACAAAAATGGAATTGAAAATGGCTCTTAGGCGGTTTTTTCAGAGAAAACGGGCTTCTTCCTGTTTCTTCCATAAAAAACTTCTACGTCCATTTTTTTTCTCCTCATTTAAAAATTCTCCCAAAATACATGATATATCTCATGCCATCATGGATTATTCCTTCCCAAGCAAATAATATGATTAAGGGATCAAATTTTTTACAACAACTCTTCATGATTCCATGAAAACGACATCAAAATGGAAAGTAGTTTCGCAGGTTGCTAGGGATGCATAAATTTTATAAAATAATACACAAATTCGGATCGTTATCCATCCCAGGGTCACATTTTTATCATTCAGGCATGCCAACATGCTTTCATCTTATCATTTTTTAACTTTTCCCCTCATCAATTTCACCTCTACAACTTTTGATTTTTACTTTTCACATTTTTTACATCGGGCCCAAGGCAAAAATGTATCATTGAAAACATCATAGATCACCGAATTAGCTCATGAAAATGGTGCCATTGCAATCAAAAGGCTCAAGGTGATGAAAAATCATATAAATTTTGATGCAATTTGATGAAGAAACTGATGATTCTGAGTTTCCTGGAGCTCCTATGGCAACCTAAAATGAACAAATGCACAGAGTATCCGTTGATTTTGATCAACTTTTAATATCAGCCCTCCATGTGGACAATGTCATTAAAAATATAATCTCAGAGATACCTTTTTGACCTTTGAATGGGGTGGGGCATGTGTTAAAATGTGATTGGATCATGGGCTCCCATCCTTAAGGAATGCATTTGCAAACTTTTTTAATTTTGGAAAGTTTTGCAAAAATTCCCTGCTTCTCCTCTGGACCCACCACATGTCCACCTGTGGGTCTCCACTAAAAACCACAAGCCAATTTTATGAATTTTACCATGTTTTAAAATTTTGGAAAATTTTTACATTTTTCTCCGCATGGGCCTGCACTCTGGTTTTCCTCTTTTCCATGCATGTCCATCGTCTATTTGTTATGGGTTCAACCTTTCAAATTTTGCCTTCAATCCTCCTTGCCAAATTTGAAAAATTTCAAAATTTTCCCTCGGGCCCGCGCTTCCCCATTTTGCCATTTGGGAAATGTGCTAGCTCTGGATTGGAGTGGCACAAATTTCATAAACTTTTCCATCAGTCCCCCTGCTTTACTTTTTACATTTCCAGACACATGTCTGCTTCTCATTGGTTAGGGACCTTTTGTCGAAAACTTGACTTTATACCATTTCAAGTTAAAACTTCAAAACCATCACAAAACCTACCGACCCCTCATATTTACTTCTTCTGGCCATGTGTCACCTTGTGATTTGTTGTGGAGCTTCGGGTCAAATTTTAACTTTAAGTTTTTGAAGTTAAAAACTTCAAATTCATTAAAATCTTCACCCTCCCACACTGACCTTTGTTTGGGACATGTGCCCATCATGGATTTGGTTGAGGCCTCTCGGGAAAAAATTTCACCTTATCTACTTTGAGCCATAAAACATTTAAAAAATTTACTAATTACCTTCTTCCATCTGCATGTCACCCTCTACGCCATGTGTCCTCTTCCCATTTGCTACGAGCTTTCGGGCCTAGAATTAACTTTGAGAATTTTGCCAAAATGAAAGCCAAAATTCTTAAGGTAAATCCACCACTCCTCGATAAAATCAACATGTGCCGCGTACACACCCTTTATAAAAGGCAGAGCCACGGACCAAATTTTTCCTTTTAGCCAAAATTTCTAAAATGAAAAGTTTCGAAAACATCTCCCGACCACCCCCAGCTAATAGGAACCCGCCATGTTGCGATAATGTTATGATGATGAATTTGACTGGTCAGATGAATACGCCCGTATAACCATCAAAATGTCAAAAATACAGGGGATGCCCTAGGAATCGAGATTCTTTGACAAGGAAGGCAGATTTCTTACAATTTTAAAATCAATTGAATCATTTTTTGACATTGCTTTAAAGCCTTGGGATTGGGGAAAATACTTGCAAAAACATAGAATTCAATCAATTTCGAAGTTTTTGCATGATTTGGCGAAGGAGAAACATGACACCAGTCCATAAAAATTGAAAAAACTACGGTACGAAAAGGGGGAACACGTGAAAAATCTATTTCAGAATTAGGGTGAAAAACAATAATATTATGTGAACTTTTGCAAAGCATTTTGAAAGTACTTAACTGGAGAAAATGCATTACAGACCACCAAATCAACTAATGAAACATGTTGTGAGCAAAATTTGGACATGAAAAATTAGGGCACATTATCAAAACTCAATAATGGGGACCAACATTGGCTCTTTCCTGGGGATGGGAACTCCCAGCGAGTGCCACAAGGAACAAAATGTAGACCAAGTGACAAAAACCATTGGGAAAAGGAGTCAAAACACAAAGGCAGCCCAAAAACTAGAATTACCATTAAAGACGGGCCAAGAAAACCACCGACAAATGGTTGCCAAGGACAAAAGGGAAAACCACACACCAACCAACAGCCAAAAACAAAGAATGAATAAGGACTATACAAATATACAACTTATGCATACCTCACTTTGGGGATTTAATCCAAGAAATGTTTTAAATGTCTACCATTAATAGGAAGCTCCAACAAATCCCCATCTAGATCCTTGAGAAAAAAGGTGTGCTCACCAATTCTGATGTCAATGGCATAAGGGCCCATCCATAATGCATCAAACTTGCCATGCCTGCCCTTATCTTCATGCCTACTATCCCATAGCAAAACCAGATCTCTACACATTGAAGGCTCTAGGAGTTACCTTCATATCAAACAACCTCTTCAATTTCTCTCTAAATTTTATATGACTTTGATGAGAGGCTCTTCTTTCTTCATCCAACTCAATGATCTGATTGATTCTTGATTCATATGGGCCATGTTCTTGATCTTTCTAACTGTTGAGGAAAACTGAAAAGAGGATAATTGTAGATGTAAGGGAAGCATAATGCTTGATTTCCATACACCAATTTAAACGAGCTTTTACCAGTTGCTCTTTTAGGATTTATTCTATCAACCCAAACTACAAACTTCAATTATTCTCCCCACTTCTTCTTGTTCATTTTCCAAGGTCCTTCTAATGAATCTTGAGCAAGTTCTTGTTACTTGACTCAGCTTGTCCATTCCCTTGTGGATTATAGTTTAAAGAATAAGTTAGATTGATTCCATACTCATTACACATTTCCATCAAAGGTTTGGCTCTAAAACACATGGCATTATGAGATATAAGCTTAACTAGAACTCCAAATCTGCATATGATATGATTCAATAGGAAATCCATTACCACTTGGTGTGTTTCCTTCTCTAGATGGAATTGCTTCAACCCACTTTGTAAAATAATCAGTTGCTACAAGGATCCATTTATGACCAGCACTAGAAGGATCTGAAATCTCACCAATGAATTTCATTCCCCATTATTTGAAAGGGGCTTCAATTGATACAGGATGTAAAGGAAGGGATCTTGAAGCTTTCAATCTTCCAAAGAAACATTGGCAACTATCACACTTTCTAACCAGCTACGTTGCATCTTTAAAAAGAGTAGGCCACCAATAACCAGCTCTTAAAATATTATGTGTTATCACCCTCCCAAAAAAATGTCCTCCACAAACTCCCCATGGAAATCAGCAATCAACTTGCGAGCTTCATCTTCAGTTATGTATTTCAAGAGGACACCCTTCAAGGTTCTTCCAAGACAGCCCAAGGTTTGTTATGATATATTTTTTAGAAGCCAGCTTGAGGGCTCTTTCTCTAATTTTTATTTAAATGACTAGGAAAAAATAGGTGTCTGAGGTAGAAAATCACATCCTTGTACCATTCAAAACTCATCAATTTGTCAAGAAGATCTTACCTTTTCTTCCTCTAGCTGATTCACTTCTACATTTTACAAATTAGCTCTCATCCATGAGCTTGGCAAGACCCAAACCTCTTACTATCTTTGTTGTTTGGATATCCATCTCTTATTCTTGTAATTTTTTGACCCATATACATCTCTTGCTTGATATCTCCATGTTCTGATAAGATGTCTTTAACCATGGTATGGGGAACATATGCAACAACTTTTGAACTCAATATATAAGGCCTGAAAATCTTTGTTTCTTTCACTAAGGAAAACGCTTGTTTTTCCATGATTGTATACTTCAACCTTAGTTACTTGTAAAGCCTTTGATAAAGAAGGCAATAGGCCTCTCAGCTCCATTCTCATCCTTTTGTAACAAAACTGAAGCAATAGTAAATTTAGAGGCAAAAGAAAAGATTTGGAAAGGCTTCTTATAGTTTGGAGCTGCCAAAACAAGTGCATACTTAAGTGCATCCTTTATTCCTTCAAAATATTGAATGGCAGCCTCCTCCCACGTGATAAATTAGATTCTTTTTTAACATGCTTGTAATTGGGAGATTCAGCTCAGCAAAATTGGAAACAAACCTTCTAATAAAATTTCTTTGACCAGAGAAAAATTGGATACCTTTCTTGGTTCTTGGTATAGGTACTTTGCTAATTACTTCCACTCTCTCAAGGTCTATCATAACGCCATCCTTTAGATACAATGTGACCAAGCAGCTTGGCCTTTTACATGCCAAAATGACACTTCTTTGGATTAAGAGAAATGCCATACTCCCTACACTCTGATCAACATTTTTTCTAAGTGCTAAAAATGATCACCTCGCTACCTTGACAATACAGTCACATCATCTTGGTAAACTACAATAAACTCATTGATGTAACCAGAAAAAGAAACATTCATTACCATTTTAAAAGTGGTACCAACATTCATCAATCCAAAGGGCACCCTTTCAAAAACATAAGTTCCCCAAGGAGTAGTGAAGGTTGTCTTAAGTCTTTCTAATTTTTTGACAACTACTTGATTGTATCCAAAGAAACCATCCAAAGTAGACAGAAATTTTGACCCCGTCACAAGTTGTAACATATTTTCCATATTTGTCAAGGGATAGCTGTCCCCTTCATGGAGGCTTTAATTATAGATTTCTAAAATCCACACAAAGTCTGATATCTCTATTCTTCTTTCTGACTGGCACAAAGGTTTGCAACTCAAGATGAATATCTAGTGGGCTGAATAATACCTCCATCTCTTAACCTCTTTAACTCTTCTTGCATTTTGATGGAGAGAAGTGGATTAATAGTCCTTTGTCTCTATGTCTAAATGGATTAGTCTTGACCTCAATAGGAATCTCATGTTGGAACAAATCTTCTCTATATGCCTTTAGCTTTGAATAAGACCAAGCAAGGCAGTCTTGATATTTCTTTAAGAGTTGAGCATAGGACTACTTTTTCTCTTTGCTGAGATTGCTACCCAACCAAATCTTCCTTGGTTTATCCTTAGTTACCAAATTGTGCACTTCCACATCCCTTGAAGCAGGCATCTTTCTATTTATGATGCAATCAGTATTGCTAAAATTTGATTCAAGTGCAATAAGACCTTTAGGAATGGTATTTGTTTTTAATTGTATAATATCCTTGTCAAACAAAGTTTCTTTCCCTTCATTCATGCATACCATTGGCTCCCAATCAATGTTATGACCAGAAAATTCACCTTGGCATTGCAAGAATCTCAACACTTGTGCATCATCATCAAAAATCTGCCAATGTTTCACATTATTCGGGACAGTTGGTCTTGTTAGCACTTCAATGTTATATTCACAAAAAGGTGAAATAGTAAAATTGTCAAATCTGGAGCCAAGTACAACCAACTTATCAACAACAAAATTAAGAATTCTATCATGGTAAACAATTTTAAAGGAATCAAACATTTCAATCAAGTCCCAAACACCATGCTTGTATTGTTTCATACGCTGATTTTTTGTAGCATACAACTTTCTTATTTGTTTGACAACCAGCTCTGAGTCCCCCTTGGTAACAATATCCTTCACTCCATACTTCCATGCAATTCTTAACCCCAACAACAATGCCTCATACTCAGCAATGTTGTTAGTGCATTCAAAATTAAGTTTAAAGGAAAAAAAAACTCTTCTAAACTAGGAGACAATAGAACTATACCAGCACCATTTCCAAATTTGGAGCAAGCTCCATCAAATAGAAAGGTCCAAGGAGAACCTACCATATCAAGGCACTTTGATTTGTCCATCATGTGTTCTTTTCCATCAGCAAAGCCAATGAAATTGTTAGCATCTACATCAGCAAATAACACTTCATAGGAAGCATTGTTGGGATCTTCACTCAAGTGCAACATTTTCTTCTCACCATAGAGTTTGAAAAGGTTGCCCTCAATAGGAATAGTGGAAAAAGACATGTCCATATGAACACTACCACCAACACCTGCAGCCCATTTCCTTGATAAAAGCATACCCCATTTGGCAGGGTAGTCAACAATTGCAACATCAAGTTTTAAGTTCTTACCCAGATAGGCTGCAAGTTACACTACTAAACCCTTCACACAACCAACAACCAGCACTTCCCTTGAATCCATGTCAGTACACTTCCCATAGGCTGCTGTCACTTTGATATCCAACTCATTCATGACTTCTAGAGGCATGACATTACGTGATGCACCTGAATCAAACATGTAATTGTGAAGTAGCCTGTCATTTATGAGAAAAGTTGTAAAGAATGGATCAACATTCAATAGGGAATCAACCAAGGATGTCCCCAAATATACTTCAGGTGACTCTCCAAGGTCTTCCACTCCTGGTGGTTTTTCAAGGCTAGCAATGATTTGAAGAGGAGTCTCAACAACATTTACATTTCTACTTGGGGTGACCTTCTCTTCTTTCAATCCCAAGTACTCAAATGCTCTCTTCTTATGCTCAGGAATTCTAAGCAACTCAATAATTGTAACACTCACTTTAACTTGGCTCAATACTTGGGAAATATCATATGGAACATTCTTTGGTAAGAAAACATTGGAAGGGAAACAAGAATGTTCATTAGATGGAGAAGTATTCCCAGCAGCCTGAGCATGAAGAGGACTGATATTTTTGCATGGGACAACATGGTTCTTGGCAAGTGTTTCTTTTATAGGATTTTCTTTTGGAATGCTTGTGAGCAAGGGTGTCTTTGGCTTGGCTTGAGGACAAGCTCCTCTAACAACTTTACTTCTAGTGTTATAGTCCTTTTCTTGAGCTATAATAGCATTCATCAACAATTGTCTATCTTCCTCCAAAGGGATACCACCGTCATACTTCTTGATCATCAAAGCTCTTAGATATTCAAAGTAATTATTAGGAATTTAAATGGCTTGAACAACATCTACCTCATGAGTTTGAGAGGAGGAAAGAATTGGTACCCTCTTTATACAATCCCAAAATGTTGCAACAGTCCTTGCACTTATTACATCTATTGATGTTGCCACCTGTTGTGAGCTTGAAGAGCTTCCCATCATGAAAATATCATCATTAGTTCCATATTCATTATCAGCTTCATCAAATTATTGGTCCACTTCACATGGAGGATGAGGAAGAAGACATCTATCACATTAATCAATATCAGCAACTTCATCAACAGTAGAAACCCTGAAAGTTAGAGGATTAGGATCCAATATATTTCACATGTTTGGGGTTCTCTATTTGCAGATCCAATAGACCCTTTACCTTTGTCATCAAACCTCTAGTCATTGCTATCGTGATTTCCAAATCTATCTTGTGGCAGTGCTACCTAGGATGACCTTGTGAAGTCATCCACAATACCCTTCTCAGCTCTTTCCAACTTGTATGAGATTTCTTTGACATAGCCCCTACCAAATTCTTCACACCCTCTTCTAAATCACCACCCTTTGCTAGCCTAATGCTTTTCAGGGTTTATCAATTTTACACCTTCTCTCTTAAGAGGTTTCCCAACAGCCTTGATATTGTTCTCAATTTGAAGTGCCATGGTGAAATATTGTCTTATGTTGGTTGGGTTTTTGTCTCTTAGGTAGTAGGCTACCTTTTTGTCAATTGCATCTGTATATTTGATTAAAACAAGATTCATCACAAGGCCTCAAACCAACAAGAAGCCTTCTCAAAGTTTTGTTAAACCTTGTGTTGAAGTCATGGACTGATTCATTAGGGTTTTTCTTGATATTATCAAACTTCAGATAAAAGAAATCTAGGATCAGTTCATGTCTACCATATTGTCAACCTAAATGCATTTTTCATTTCAATCCATGAATCAATAGAGTTATCAGGTAGAGCCTTGTACCAATCCCTAGCCATCTTCTTCAAGTGTATGAATAAACAACTTAATATACACATCCTCAAACTCTATCTCAAAATCTTCCATCATATTATCAAAAAGTTTGAGGTGTTGATCACCAATGATGGCATTGTTACCTTGGAATTTTGGCAACCTATTTTTGACATCTTGTGGGATAACACTTGGGTAACCATACATTCCTCTAAAAATTTATAGGGCCAAAGGTGTTAACAACAAATGGAGGTCTAGGTTGAGCCATATTGTTTGGTGGGGGATGATCTTGGAGGTGAAATAAGATGGTGAGGAGTACAATACCCTTAGGGCTCAAGAATGTGATTCACAAGATTGGTATCTTCTAAAGCATGCTGATTTTCTAGGGAAGTTTTTGACTTGAATTAAAACACATAGGTGCAGATTAGAGATGGAACTTACCAGGTATAGTAGAAGGACCTTCACCAGCTAAGGAAAACAAGTTTATGAGAGGATTATTTCCTGAATAAGTATCACTTGAAGAAGAGTGATAGTCTTCTACCAAAGGTTGATCTCTCTCACTAATGAATGTATCTTTGTCCTGATGTCTGACCTTTAACCACTTTCCAAAATCTTCTCCCTTCCAAATCTGAATTTCTCAAGTCTGAGAACAATTTCTTAGTAGAGTCTTTAAGGAAGAGAGATCTTCCTTCCCTCCAATTTTTGTAGAGATCAATAGCACAAAAATAAATGACAGAAAGCTCAAGACAATGGTATTTCTAAAATCAAATCAGCATAGAGTCACCACTAAGGAATTTCACCTCATTTTTGTAGGAATGCACTAAAATAATCTTTTAAATGTATCTTATAACTGAAAAACATTACAGAGCCTTAAAAATAAGAACTTCTTCTTATTAAATTAATCAATCACTATGCAACCAAAGTGTCTAAATTTCTGGGAAATGGAAAAGGGGCAGGCTGAGCATTGAAAGCCTTTGCTTTAAGACTTGTAGATCTAAAACATAGGATGATATCTTGATAATGTAGCAGCTCAAATACCTAAATACACCTCAAAAACACCAAGAAATTCCGAAGAACTTCCTTAGACAATGGTGCCACTCCGGTGTTTGGTAACCAAACTTAATCTCCTTCACATAACTCAAGCAACATCATGGATCTTGCACAAGACACTCAGAGGGTAGATAAATGATTTGTGTGTCATTTTTAGCCGGGGGAACACATCTATCTAACTTATTAGGCACTCAATATTTTAAAGGAGTGGGGTAGCACCTCAAAAGGATTTTGATCTAATCCTCACTATTCTAGGTTGTGCCTTTCAACCAAGGTAAGAGAACCTATATTACAGCCTTTGTTTGATGAAGGAGGTGGAGATATCCTTATGCTTTGCACATTGTATGAAGATGGCCCTGGGATAACATGGTCAATTATCCATTATTCAAACTCAAAATATTTGTCACTACTAAATGATGGAAATGCTTTCAAAACAAGTCTAGAGGATGTTAGAGGCATAGATAAAATCCTAATATACTTTGAGAATTTTTGTGAATGGATTGTATTCTTTTGTTGACACAAAATGCAATGGAGGGGGTAGTATGGGTAGGATGAGTTAGTTTGAATGAATTTTTTTTGGGAGATGTTTAGACAAGACTAGCAAGGAATTACCAACTTCTTTGAGAACCTTTGCAAGGGATTTGTAGCACCTAAACAACAAAGATGTTTCAATGGGTTTAAAATACTCCTTCAACTAGGATATGTGCACCAAATGGAGGCCCAGATCTGCACTCTTCCACACAAACATTTGATAACCTGCCACAAAATCTTGAAGAAAAATATCTAACAAACAATCCAGGAATGCCTATTTGATCATGACCTAAGGTGCACCCAAAGGTTTACAAACAATATCAATATTCAAGGACAGTAAAATGATTTTAAATATGTTTATCTTCTATCAGATGAAGTCTCTTCTGAATATAAGATTGCAAATGCCATTAAACCATCAACAATAAATGAGAACCTATGTAATCCAATAGATCCTAAACATAAGATTGCAACATGAGTAAGAAACACAAATTGAAATCATTCTAAAACATAAGCATATGCAAATTTCTGCCAAGAGATAACACCAAATAATCCAAGATTTGATCAAATACATCAGCAGGGGATTGCTATAAGAACAAATATTTAGAGCTTTTTGATGGTATTTATAACTAAAACCAACTAAAAATGATGAAATATGATACAAAAAATGGAATTGAAAATGGCTCTCAGGCCGTTTTCTCAGAGAAAATGGGATTCTTCCTATTTTTTCCTTGAAAAATTCTATGTCCTTTTTCTCTCCCCCCTTAAAAATTCTCCCAAAATGCATGATATACCTCATGCCATCATGGATTCTTCCTTCCCAAGCAAATAATATGCTTAAGGGATCAAATTTTTTACAACAACTCTTCATGATTCCATGAAAATGACATCAAACTGGAAAACAGTTCGCAGGTTGCCAGGGATGCATAAATTTTTTAAAATATTACACAAATTTGGATCCTTATCCATCCCAGGGTCACATTTTTGTCATTCAGGCATGCCAACATGCTTTATCAATCATTTTTCACCTTTTACCTTTTCAATTTTTACCTCTGCAACTTTTAATTTTGACTTTTGACATTTTTTACATCGGGCCCGAGAAAAAATGTATAAAAAACATCATAAATCATCAAATTAGCTCATGAGAATGGTGCCATTGCACTCAAAAGGCTGAGGTGACCCAAAATCATATAAGGTTTGATGTAATTTGATGAAGAAATGATGAATCCAAGCTTCTTGGAGCTCCCATGGCAGCCAAAACAAACAAATGCACAGTATCCGTCGATTTTGATCAACTTTTAATATCAGCCCTCCACGTGGACAATGTCATTTAAAAATATAAGCTCAGAGATACCTTTTTTGACCTTTGAATGGGGTGGGACATGTGTCAAAATGTGATTGGATCGGACTCCCATCCTTTAGGAATGCATTTGCGACCTTTTTTAATTTTGGAAAATTTTGCAAAAATTCCCCGCTTCTCCCCTGGACCCGCCATGTGTCCACCTGTGGGCCCCACTAAAAACCGCGGGCTGATTTTATGAATTTTTCCATTTTTTAGATTTTGGAAATTTTTTACATTTTTCCCCACGGGCCCACACTCCAGTTTTCCTCTTTGCCACGTGTCCATCCTCTAGTTTCTATGGATTCAACCTTTCAAATTTTGCCTTCAATCCTCCCTGCCAAATTTGCAAAATTTCAAAATTTTCCCCGGGCCTGTGCTTCCCCATTTTTCCATTTGGGACACGTGTTGGCTCCTGATTGGAGTGGCATAAATTTCATAAAATTTTCCATCAGTCCCCCTACTTGAATTTTTACATTTCCAGACACATGTCCACTTCTCATTGGTCGGGGACCTTTGACCCAAAACTTGACTTTATACCATTTGAAGTTAAAACTTCAAAACCATCACAAAACCCACCGACCCCTCATATTGACTTCTTCTGGCCATGTGTTACCTCATGATTTGTTGTGGAGCTTTGGCTCAAATTTTAACTTTAAAGTTTTGAAGTTAAAAACTTCAAATTCATCAAAACCTCCGCCCTCCCATGCTGACCTTTCTTTGGACACGTGCCCACCATGGATTGGCCAAGGGATCTCGGGCCAAAATTTCACCTTAATACTTTGAGTCAAAAAAAATAAAAATTTACTAACACCTTCCGCCACCCGCATGTCCCCCAAGCCACGTGTCCTCTTCCCATTTTCTACGGGCTTTCGGGCCTAGAATTGACTTTGAGAATTTTGCAAAAATGAAAGCCAAAATTCTTAAGGTAAATCCACCACTCCTAGAAAAATCAACATGTACCACGTACGCACCCTTTATAAAAGGCAGAGGCACGGACCAAATTTTTCCTTTTAGCCAAAATTTCTAAAATGACAAGTTTCGAAAACATCTCTCGACCACCCGCGACCAATAGGAACCCACCATGTTGCGATAATGTTATGATGATGAATTTGATTGGTATAATACGCTCGTATGACTGTCAAAATGTAAAAAATACAAAGGATGGCCTAGAAATCAATTTTTTTAACAAGGAAGGCATATTTCTTTATCTTAAACCAATCAAATCATTTTTTGACATTAATTTTGACCTTGGGATTGGGAAAAATACTTGCAAAAATTTGGGATTCTATCAGGCTCAAATTTTTTCACGATTTGACAAAGGAAAAATGACACAGCCCATAAAAAATGAAGAAATTAGGGCACAAATGGGGGAAAATTTCAAAAATTATTTCAAAAAAGGGTGAAACAATAACACCATGGGCACTTTTACAACATTTTGAAAGTACTCAACTGGGTAAACTGAAGCGTAGAACACCAGCTCGAAAAATAAAATGTTTTGAGCAAAAATGGACATGAAAAATTAGGGCAAATTATGAAAACTCAATAATGGGACCAACAGAACCCAAACTACACTATCCAAGATAAGTATAACCACAATTCTATCAAATAATTAAGTACATATTTTGTCAATAAAGAAGTGTAAGTCTGAAAAATCATCAAGTAAGTCATGCTATCTCAAAAAAAATTCACATACAGTCCAACTATGATCATCACATAGAGTATAATCCCATAGTAAATGTATGCCAACAAATCAAAAAATCAAAGTAAAACTAATAGAACAACATGGGTATTACAAAACCAAGACAATCCCTTTGCCCTCAATCTTGGGGCCAAATCCATCCTCTAAGAATAAAATCACTATCAAAACATACAAACCCATCTCTAAAACAACATCTAGACATACTACTTTAGATACAAATCATGTGCCTCATACCCTTGAACCATTTGATGACACTCATAATCCTATAACTTTGACATAATATCAACAAGCTTAAATAAAGTATTACACTAAAACCCTTGAAAAAATTGTTGAGCCCTGAAATATTGGTAGAATACCAAAGGGCATGTGTGATAGGACTAGTGAGAAGAAGGGAAATCAGGGGAAATCACACATGAAAAATGGGTTTAAGAAGGGTTTAAGTAAAACCAAGGCACACACGGGAGGCAGAACACATGTTTAAAGGGAATTAGCTATATTTGGCATTCTAGAGATATTTGAGGAAAAAAGTGAGGACCTAACTAGGCGTGATAAGTAGATAAGGTTCCATCTTACAAATTTAGAGGTCAAGAAAAGGATATTCCACGTAGGGAACATTCCTATAAGACATCATTACAGAGAGTGGAGGACTTGCAAAGGGATAAGAAATCACCAATGGAGGATCACATTGACACTTGGCACATGGTCTATTCAGGGGAGAAGGTATGATGGTGGGAGCTGATCCTATAAAAAGAGATGCTCAGGCTAGAGACAGAGATGGAAAATATACATGAAAATAGAATACAAGAGATGATGGGAGATAGAGAGAATGCATACAGAATGCAGAGAAAGAGAAGGAGAATATTAAGTCTTGCAGTAATGCTAGGGTTTAGAGTACTTAGTGCTAAAGGTTGTAAGGGATTCCCTAAGCCTTTGTATGACACTAGGATATGTAACAAGGGTTAAAATGGGAAAGGAATAGTTAGGGTCTCATATCAGAGATGTTGATAGGAGTTGAGTCTCTATCATTTTAGTATGTATGGTCTGAGATAACCCTTTTGACTATAATGTGGCTACCAGACATATTTTGAATCAATATATATATATATATATATATATATATATATGGGTTCATTCTATATATCTTGATTATGGGTGTAAAACCTCATGCGATATGAGATATCATGGATCAAATCTAGTTTATTATGCTTCTTTAAATGATATTTAGCTTTTGTGATGCATTAATGTTAGATATTTTAAGTTTCATCTTCTACCTCTTTAAATAAGTGAATGTAATTCTAATTTTTCAAATCATCCTCCATTAATGGAAAAACCTCCTCAAAAATCTCACATAAAAGAGGGGTTCGGTGCCTACTCATGCCTCAAGTGAGCTCCCAGTGCCTGCTGGGTGATATGCTGATGTGCTTGGGGTTAGTAAAGGTATTAAGGGTAAGTAAATGAATACATGTTGGTTTTGTTGCCATGACCTATTTTCAAAGATGTTATGAAAATGGTGCGTGATGACAGGGCACTTGACCTTGGAAAGTTTTGAAGCATGGCTTAAAAACATGAAGGATGATTTTTCTTAGAGATTTAGTACTAGACCTGAGTTTGATGCATGTAAATAGGTAGAAGAACTTCTGTATCATGAGCTATATGAGACCTTATTTTGTTGTTTTTGAGTGGAGTTGTATGAATTTATTTCCACTTATGCATCTAGATCAAGCTAGTACTATAGACCTCACATATAGACTCAAGATGAGTATCAGAGGCTACATAATGTCGATCTAACTTGGACATGTGTTGTTTATCATTGCTGGAGTAGAGTGTTGATGAGTTACACATTGGAGTACATGATTTCTATGTATTCCTGTCCAGAGATTGCTGAGTTTGAATTTTTAAGGGAGCAAAGAGGATCGTTCTTGCATGCTATCCATTTAGCTATAAATATCCTGATCATTACATTGAGTTTGGAAGCATTTCCTATGGCTAGCTAAGCTTCTTCTAAGCATTGTGTGAGGAAGTTAGGGTGGAGGAAAATGACGGACCTTACGGCTGAAAAGGAGAGGGAAGAGAGACGACTCAAGTACAATGAAGTTTGTGATAGGGAGTTATATATACAATGAAAAGTTTTAAGAGTGATGGATTTATAGAGATAGACATTGCGGGAAGGAATTGAGGTTCATGCAGAGGACGTGAAGCCTAAGTAGTCTGTGCTACCCTATCTTAGCAAGCGCGACAGAGAGACCCCTTCAGCTTTTGATGTGAGCTCGTCACTTGTAGAAAGGAGAGACATCGGTGCACATTTGAATCCACTTGGTGACTAACCCCTAGCGCTTACCTTTCCAAATCTAAAGATAACTATTACTAACCTAATTGGTATTAGTGGAAGTAACCAATCAAAACCTAAGAGGTATAACTTTTCATTTGGCACATCTATGGCTGCATAATCATTTCTTGTGTTTAGAGGTATATTGTCTATATCGACATTTGGTTAAAGTATGGGTATACAAAGCTTAGGTATCACATCTAGAAGAGGTGTGGGACACACATCTGGTAGTGGTGTAATATCACAAAATGTTGGCACACAGTTCAACGTGACATTAGGGGCACAAGGTACAACCACTTCAGGACCTTTACCAACTACGGGAGGTGGATTTGGTGGATTATGTGGAATAGGAACTAGTGGACCTAGTGGATCTAGAGGATTTGGTGGGTTAGGAATAATAGGCACTAGTGGATCTAGTGGACTTGGTGGTAGAGGAAACATCAGAGGAAATCAAGGTTTTGGATCAAGTGGAAAAGGGCCTCAATCACCTTAGAAATTATTTTTTGAAATGTATTTACACCTACCAGATTACAAATGTGTTGAGGATGTTGTAGAAAATATACACAAATGTGAGCTGTTATGGCATGCAAAGGGGATCACTACCCTAAAACAGAAGGCAAGTCAGTTTACAAAAACATTGTAAGGATATGTGCATAGTTGGTGCCAGAAGTATGACCCCCACCAGATAGTAGTAGATTACACCACATTGCATAATGAATTCTTAGCTGAATTTCATATCCTTGAGTTTGAACAGAAGAGCATTAGTGCACTAAAGGAAATTCAATAGGGTATGGCAGAGAGTTTGTGGGAGTATGACACATGTTTTAATACTCTCTTATTAAAAATTTCTTATGATATTCATGCTTCTCAACATGCTCAATGGTTTACTGGAGGACTAATAATGCCTTTGAGGAGATCGTTGTCACATAATACTTTCATAGACGTGCGTGAGGCCTTAGAGGCTTCCCTACGCGCTGAGGCTATAGGAAGCATGGATAGTGGAGTTAGCCCTTTTCTTGAAGCTTATATTTTCTCAATGAACAAGTAGCTGGAGAAGCTATCTGTGAACTCGGCGCATGAGACTCGCAGTGGCTTGTGGTACATGAATTGGGAGGTAGAGAGGCATACAAAGGAAATTTGTCCTCGAAGATCGATACATGATATAACAGTGGACTTTGAGATTTTACATAGAGATCATGATGCAAGTAGGTGTCCTCTATTACAACATGTAATCCATAAGAATTTGTCTTGTTGTTACAAGATTTGCACCTGTACTAGTCATGACACTAAGGATTGTAGATTGATTGACCAGATACATGATGCTATTGATATTGGTGTGCACCAGTGCTATGTACCTTGGGATATAATATTATAATGTACATGGGTTGATGGAGATTTCGACATGTGGCACACATCCCCTTAGTTATATGTATGGGTTCACATGGGATTTAATGTTATGATTTATATGTATTGATGGAGATGCCGACATGTGGCACACATCCCCTTATCTTATTATATCATTGATTTATGATTTATTATGCTTAGGAGGTCGGCCTCAGTATTGTCCATAGGTTAGAATGGTATATATATGTGTTAGAAGGTTGTAGTTAAGGATCATATTGAGTATTGGAGTGTTATTGTATGGTTTGGAGGTTACCCCCTCGAAGTGGTATTGGAGGTTGCCCCCTCAAAGTGGAAAAGCTATTATATGAGAATATTGTCATCATTTATCTATATTTTGGTGTTCTCTCATGTTATTCTGCTGTATATGTTCTTATTTATACAAGTAATATCCTTACAAGTGGTATCAGAGCAGTGATTTCTGACAATTTGTGGGATGAAACCCTAATGTTGGTGATTCGTATATATCTAGAGATCGACTTGGAATTTTTCAGATATTTTTTGTGGGGAGTGGACACATAGTTCAAGTAATCTTCCCTCCAAATTTCAGATTTTTTGGATCTGGTTTTCCAAAGTTGTGTCCGTTTTAGAGTGGAAACCCTATTCTAAGCCCACAATTTAAGGAATTTTCCTGAATTTCTTACATTTTCAGAAACCTCTCAAAAATTAAATTGGGGTTTGTGTTCTATGATTTCTTATTTTTGGCTGATCTTTAGCTGAAAGGGTCAGAAAAAGTTTTGATCAAAAGGGTCTATTCCTAAAACCCTAGTTTTGTGGATCATGGGGATGGTAGCTTTTTTTGGAGATGGCAAGATTGATGCTAGAGAATGGTGGAACAAATTTAGGGATACATTCTCTAAACCATCAAATATTTGGTTATTCATGTTGTGGATTAGTGGCCCTGCACATATTTACTTTTCTGAGTTAGAAAAGGAAAAGTCTAATTGGTCTTTACGGGAACTGGTACAAGTTTTCATGGATAGATGGACAACAAAATAAGAAGAAGATGAAGCAGAAGAAGAAGAAGAAGAAGAAGAAGAAGAAAAAGAATAAGAAGTAAAAGAAGAAGAATCAGAAGTAGAAGCAACATCATAAGAAGAAGAAGAAGATGTTGATGATGAAGCTGCTACACAAGATAGGATTTCATATGGGTGGTTGGATGATCGAGCTTGGCAACAAGTGTGAAATAATTTAAAGCACACTCATTATATGGCTTCTTCTTATGTTTCGGGGATGAAACATGTCAAAGAGGGAGGCAATGCTATGTACCTTGGGATATAATATTATAATGTATATGGGTTGATGGAGATGCCGACATGTGGCACACATCCCCTTAGTTATATGTATGGGTTCACATGGGATATAATGTTATGATGTATATGTATTGATGGAGATGCCGACATGTGGCACACATCCCCTTATCTTATTATATCATTGATTTATGATTTATTATGCTTAGGAGGTCAGCCTTAGTATTGGCCATAGGTTAGAATGGTATATATAGGGGTTAGAAGGTTGTAGTTAAGGATCATATTGAGTATTGGAGTGTTATTGTACGGTTTGGAGGTTACCCCCTCAAAGTGGTATTGGAGGTTGCCCCCTCGAAGTGGAAAAGATATTATATGAGCATATTGTCATCATTTATATATATTCTAGTGTTCTCTCATGTTATTCTGCTGTATATGTTCTTATTTATACAAGTAATATCCTTACATCCAGACTAGCATTGCAAATAATTCCAAGGATGATGGTCATCACTATGAAGGACATGTGGATGGAGGAGCTCATCGAAGAGGATTTCACAGAGGATTTAGAGGCCATGGAAACAATGGAGGTGGAAGAAGTGAGTTCCCATGTGGAACTTGTTACAATTGTGGGTCTACGGAGCACTAGAAGTGTGAATGTCTTGACTTAATACAATGCTCTTGGTATGGAAATAAGTAAAAGTATGAGAATGCCTAGAGCTATTTGAACATATGAGCCAACAACATCGAAAATAAAATGGTGATGGGATGGTAAGAATTAAGAAAGATGACTCGATGTAGATTCCAAGGGTAGTGTGTGAGTCAGAATTAGAACCTGTACTAGTGACGATGCGAGTTGAGGATGTGCGTGCCAGGGAGATACAAAAGCAGAGACCATTGATTACTTAAGAAGAGGTGGCATATGGGAATTATATGGACCCTACCCATCAGAAGGAAGTCTATCAAGAGACCATGGATGTAATCAAGAGTCTTCAAGGGGAAATTCAATGTCTGAAGGAGCAATCCAAGAAGTTAGGCAAAAGAAAAGCATTGAGGTTCCTCAGTTAGATATAGATGATGTTAGAGAGGTTTATAAGATGTTGCACCAAAATAATATCACTCCTTTATTAGGATAATGGTTGAGGAATAAGATACCAAGCGTTGGAGTAGAGCACGACTGCGAGAGGCAATTTTTGCATGCTAATCTTCCTCCATATAACCTCGACTATGATAAGGAGATTACCTTGAATGTAATTGTTGATGTATGGATCTTAAGCAATATTTTGATTGACATAGGCATGGAATTCAATGTTCTCACCCTAGATGCCTAGAGTTAAATGGGAAGGCCCCCATTTCAACCATATTCAAATGTATTTTTTATATGGAAAACAAGACAAAGGTAATGTCCATTGGTGTTTTAAAGGATGTTGCTATCACTATCCAAGGGCTGAAAGTCAGTAGAGACTTCAAAGTCTTAGCACTTACTGAGGTGGAAAACTTTCCTACATTACTTGGGCACCCATGGTGCTATAAGAAAAATGTTAACTTGTGTTCTAATAAGGGTTATATAAGTTTTGAGAACAAGGAGGAACGAGTTATCATTCCTTTTACATATGGGAAGTCAACACCCTATATTGAGCCTTTAGGAGAAGAAGACCTAAATAGAATTTACGAGTGCACTATCTAGGACCCTGAATTTTTGCAACAAACAAAGGAGGGCATTATTCAGTGGGAAGACACTCAACCGAAAAGTGATACAACTAGAGTAGCATGCGAAAATTAGGTATAGGGACATATGATTTAGTTGGAAGGAAATTAAGAGGATCAATGATGAGAGTAACAAATGTGCACTCAGTCAAGCACCTAGGAGGAAAGAAGTTGCCAAGTTATTCTAGAGGAGCCAACCCTAATGTTTTCCTATGAGAAATGGAGACCTAGTGGAGAAATGAGATCAAAAGGAGAATGATGCTAAGCTATACCTTGCTCAGGACCACAACACGTTGGTGTGTGACCCATCACAATAGCCTCCTAGAGTGGTGCGAAGTGAGAATCATGATATCTCTTAGGTTTTCCTAGAGCAATGCACATACTATCATACAAGATTATTATGGGAAGGAACCCACCTCATTTCACATCTAATTATGTGAAAATGCCTAGATTGAAGGTGTACAAGTCTTATCACCTTCTTTATGGGTGCATAATTTGTATTCCACCTTACAAGGTTGTGTGTGCGTATGATACATTCACTCAAAGATGCACCGTCAAACAAGAAAATGGCATAATTTGACAGATGATATCCTTCAAGCTTGCGAATATCGGAGCACCAAGCCATTGGTGGATGAGGCATTGCAGGTTGTTAAATGACTAACAATGGGAGATAGTAACATGATAGAGGATAGAATAATGGTATTATTAGGTGATCCTAGTTTAGAAGTATGTTTTGATTAGGAAGAATCTATTGGTCTGAAAAATCTGTAGGGTGGGAATATCTATGGATATACGAGCCAACAGTGTGCAGGGCATAGCCCTTCTTTGAGACAACAAAGTGAAACTGGTTTATTGCTATTCTACTAGCAGGAATATGTGAAAGTATTACAGTATTCTACCTTTAGGGGTATGGGATCTCATCCCAATAGGGGTATTTCTGACTGTGATGAATGAAGGGAGGAACAAAGATACGATAGATCTAAAGGGGGAAAAGAAATGAATTCCAAAGAAGAAAGGTTAGAGGGTTTATGTTTTGGGATGGTAGTAAACAAATCCAAACCTACTTGCATAAACGAACAAAGCAATATTGATGAGAAAATGACAAAAACGTAGAGATAGATCTAACTTAAGAAAGATCTAATGCACATAACACATCCATTGAGCACAAAGTCTTAATTTTTGTATTAATATTTTCTGTTACAAAAAGTACAAAGCCTTTTTCATCTCACATCTATTTTTCGTCTAAAAAATGTTCACTTCTTGAATACAACAAGTATCCAAGTATTTATGGAAGGAGAAGGAGAAAGAAGGAAAAAAGGAGCCAACAACTATTTACAAAATATTTACAAAATATCTAAAAGTCAACTGTTGACTTTGGGGCAACTTGGTGGATTACAACATCCCATGGTGCAACATGGATGATGTCATCATTTATGACAACATTCTTTTAGATATTATGACAAAAATGGGATAAATCTCAAGAGGAAGAAGCCTATTCGTTTTCATCCCTTGGCTGGAAAGGAGTATCCTATTTCTGCTCAGGGGAGGAAATGTGGAATCGAGCTCGATACTCCATGAATTTTCTAACCATCGTTTGAAGTTGATTATGAGAGGGATCTTTGGTGTGATCCTCGATGACTTCACAAGTTTCCCATTCATCTCTGAGTCTTTCCAGGAGTTTTAAGTATTCATTACCTGCCTCCATCAGGTATCCAACAAAGTTGCCATAGGCCAGAAGGTTGTTGATAGATTCTATATCAAAAGTGGCTTATGAAGTTAAACCCTACGATGTGATTCCCTTGAAGATACGAATAGTGTCATCTACCTTCCTCAAGGTGTATGATGGGGTGAGAAAACCTAGAGACATCCTTAAAATGATCTGCTCCATTTTATGCATTTCATCCAAGGCTTCCTCCTTGATTTTGTCTATTTTCTCCAAGACAAATTCTATTTGGTCAACCCGATAGTCCAAAGTAGTAAGGACTTTTTTGGGTGCTCTTGGGTGACTAAAGACGTTGAATTTCATTAAGTCATCGACTGGGTAGTTGAAAATATTTTGGAATGTCTCATGTTGTAACCTGGCATGGTCCAAATCTTCAGAGAGAGGTCCTGTAATCACCTGGAGTTCTTTATTAGCTTGATCTATATTTTGATACATCTCTGTGAACATTGTGATCACTTCCACACTATCTTTGAGGATTTTCTCTCTCTAGGTAGACACTGCTACACCTTGCTTGCCAACCTTGGTGTATTCATTTATCTTCTCCTAATTAAGGGTTTCAGAAGTTTCGGTGGAAGCTACAGGAAGTGCATTGCCCATATTTTATAGGGCTTGGAGAAGATGCTTGTTTTTCTCTTTCAATATTCTCTTCTCTTTCTTTACTTCATGAAGCTTCTTGCTAACGGCATATACTGTGGATAAAGCTTCTCCTTGCAGGCTCTTTGAGGATGTTCCCATCATTACCTAAGTCACTGTAAAATCTGTAGGAGACTGATCTTCTTTCTTCTTGGTAGGATCAGGGTATGCGATCTCCATAACCCTTTCACGTGAAACACTCTGAGATAAGTGGGTTATGGCCTTTTGCTTCTTAGGTCCTTTGGTCAGAATAACAAAGAAGTCCATAGGTGTAATGGGGATCTTCCTCTTGTATTGGCTCAGGTGTCCGGAGATCCATTCTGGACTTAGGGGAGTGGGACCAGAGGGAGAGGAGGAAACATGGGTGGAAGAAGGAACAACTGTAGTGAACATGGGGAAGTGTGTCGAAACACTTGGTGGCGGCATGTAAAAAGGAGTTGACACACCAATGCTTATGGAAATAGGAGTCTCTACAGGGGAGGAAATCATGGGGGTGGAAGGGATTAGTGAGATGAGAGAAGAAATGTTGGGGGACAGATCCATGAGGGAAGAAAAGATGGAGGTAAAGGAAGGGGGAATGGTAGAAGATGGGGGAGAAGACACAGCCAAAGGAGTGGTTGGTTGAGTGACATGAGGAGGAGGAGTGGGAGAGGGGACAGTGGGAACCTCAATAGTTGTAGTAGTGGCAACATCCTGAGTGGATGTGCCCATTGGAACACTTACCGCTTCTTCTTCTTTGGGGGATATCAGGCTTACTACATGTTCTTTGGTAGTTGAAGGAGGAATTTTAGGAGCTTCCTCTTGTGTAGTACTTGTCTCTCCCTCTTTATCTTTTCCCTTTCCCTTTGGAAAGTGCTTCGGCTTAGCGAGTGCATTTCCCAAGGGAGACGTGGTGAAGTCTACTCCAAGGTAGATGAGACTATTTTTCTTACACCAATGCTCGGTGTGCTGCAGAGTGCCCTTAACCCTTTCCTCAATAGTATGAGGTGCCTTAGTTCTATCAATCTCAGTGAACAACCAATTGTCCCTGTCTGTGTCTAGATAAACCTGATCAACTTCTTGATCAGTTGCTTAGAAACCTTTCAGGATGATGGCCACACCATATTGGATGATCTCTACTAGGGCCAGTCGGGAGTGGTCATTTCTTCTGAGCTCGACTTGTGATACAAATTGATGTAGATATATTCAATCGAAGGGATGTGAATTGGATCGAGATTTTCCCTTAGAAGGTAATTACGAGGATCAAAGGTTGGCCTCACCAGAAAATTATGCTTTAAGTTGAGAAATTCAAGCTCTGCAAACATCTCATGGGCTTTACATTGTGAAGTGCAGGTGTACCCGCCCACTATTAGGGGGAATGGAATTCCACCCTTCTCTATTTTCAGACACTTCTTATGGTATGTGATAAGCTATCTAGACAGCTCCAATAGGATCAGCTTTGGTCCCGCATACCTTGACAATTTAGTGGGCTCTCCCAAGAAGTTGGTGGCTCTGAGATAGGTGAAAGTGGGGAATTGCGTAAATAACACTCCCCACTTCTCTGTGGTAGTGACCATGCTCTTGGTCGTCTGACCATGAGTCATATTGGGCCTCAAGAGGAAGATGACATCGTAGAAGAAGGCATCATTGATTTTGCTGAATTGGGCTATACTGTTTTCCAGCCTTAACTCTGGATAATACTCATATATTCTGACCTGGGGCCATACCCTGCATCGATTCAGTGCTGGGTAGTCTCTTTCAGAGGCAACAACATACACTACATAGGAGTTCATGTAGAACCTCCCAGTTGTTGAGAGTTGTTGAAGCTGCTCGGAGATTGTGTTGCTGATAATCTCTGCCCATTCAAAACATTGATCCGGGACATTTTTGCTCATTGTTTCTAAATATCTGAGCATCCACTTGTGGAAATAATGAGCATCAGGAAGCCCAAACACCCTGCTCAGGAAAGTGATGGTGTCACTCAGCTCTTCTGAGAAGTCACTGCGATGAATGACTTGTGGCCACCTGCTCACTACCTTCTTGTTTTTGAGGTATACCTCATTCATTAGCTGCATGCATTTGTCTTCATTTTCATTCCATGCCTTCATGCAGTCATCTTGGATTATGGCTATAAAATGCCAGTGGTGAGGGTCACCCAACATGATTTCAAAGTGACAGGTAGTGAGGTTGATTATTACTATGCCCTTATCATTCTCGACACATCTTGTGTCGTTATTGTAACAAGGGCCCACCACCATCATGAACTCGTTGTTGATTGTGCTCATGGGAATTCTTACAGCAAAGTGCAGACCACTGCTGACCAATTTTTCCATCCATGGACTACCTGTGACCTTCTTGGTTCTAGCCTAGAAGTCCTCCATGTCAATATGGCCGAGCTCTGAATCTCTGATATCCAGGTCACACTCTGCAAGGGATTCAGGCATCCTGACCCTTTGGTATTTATACTTCATTTCTTCTTCTGTTAGCTTGGCTTTACCCTTGGACTTGGTTGGCTTCTTACTCGATGAAGACATGTGTGAATCTGAGTTCAGCTGTTGATCTGTAAGAAGAATCAGGGAAGTCCACCGCAGAAGAGCCATGTTAGATTTTAAGTCATCCATCAAAGCTTACAGAATGAAAAGTTAGCAATTTATGAGCTTCTGGGCGCAAGGCGCAACTTTACTGCAGGCTACAGGGTCTCAGAATAGCAAGGCACACTTTTGGAAAGTGTTGCATGGAAGAAAACAACACCATAAGGGGCGCAAGGTGCGGAAAAGCTACACACAACATTCAGATGTTGGTGTCAATGGATGTGCGCCTGCGCCATATGAAGGGTTTTAACTGGGCGCAGATTCATTTGGTGTAACAAGGTCTCAGGGTGCACCTTTAGCACAGATGTGGTACATGTTGCAAAGCATTATGATGCACCAAGGGGCATAGATTCAAAGGGTGCATCATTAAGGTAAGGTGCGCCAAGAATTTAGCTTTGGCGCGGTGCGGGAAGGGCCTAGACAACATTCAAATGTTGGTGTAGATGTAGTTGCGCTTGCGCCTGTGCTATTGTTTAGGAATTTTGTAAGGCGCGGGAAAGGATAATGTTGCATGTGGGGGATAGTGTGCCCCTTTGGCGTGACTGTGTTTGATGTAACATTAATGAAACTTGCGCCAAAGAAAACACAGTGGGTTTTTTGCAAAAACTTTATAATTTTTACTCTTTTGGTAGGCTTGGTGGTTTTTGTCTTTAACTCAGATTTTGACAGTGAGGGGAATAGAGGAAAAAGGGACAGAGATCCATTCTGAGACAAAGCCTTCCAAGTTAGTAGATCTAGAAGGGAAGTAAAACTGGTTTGAAGGTGGGTTTGATTTGCAAAATGGGTTGGAGTTGCATTACCTTAAGAGGTTCATTTTTTGTTTTTAATAACAGTAACCTCTAAAAACAACAAAGATACCACAAAAAATCCACAAGAAGAGCAAGGGCCACTTACCAGGAATATATATAAGATAGAGGAAATGATGTGGGATCCACAAATGCAATGAAAAATCAACACATGGGGCTGACAGGAACGCTGACAAGTGTAGAAGAATAATTTTTCACATTTTTTGAATTGTGAAAATGATAGGTTAGATGTGCCTATTTATAGCAAAAGGTGCAATAAATGCACCACCAACTTTTTCTAAGGCACAATTAGATAGATGTCAACATGAAAATATTTGTGCCCTAGGCGTAATTTGGGATTGTCAACAACTTTTAAGCACTTTGGTGCACTATTAAGGGGCAACATTTTGAATGTTGATAAGCTAGCGCATGCACCTTGTCATTTTTCAGAGGCACAACATTCAGAGGCACAACATTCAGAATGTTGACACTCAATAGAATGCGCCAAAGGAATATAGGGGCGCAGTTTTGGTTGATGTAACATGAAAGAAAACTGCGCCCAACCTAAAAAGGTCAAAAATGACCAAGTTCCAAAAACTAGATTTTCCGGAAAGGGATTTTATGCCATTCCGAACGTTAAGGGACCTCAACGGGGAACCAAAACGGAAATTTTGGTATGGTTACCTGCAAAATTTCCCTTGTCAATTTTACAGGATAACAGCTGGCTCTTTCTGGGGACTATCTTTGAGTGAAGCTTAAGGGTAGAGAATCCCAGATCAACATGTGCCTATCCATTGGGTTACATAGTCAAAAACAAGGGCGATGAAAAAGGAAAACACACAATAAAAAACAAACACATGAAAAAAACAAACACACAACTAAAGCAAACTGTACAAAGAAGAGAGCAAGCTCTACTTCCTGAATATTTTGAGATGTTGCCCGCTATAGGGAAGTGGGAGCTCAGTTCTATCCAGATATGAGAGATAGAAGCTATTCTCTCCATTGAGCTACTTGATCTTGAAAGGCCCCCTCCAGAGAGAGTCAAATTTTCCGAGCATGCCCTTGGGATCTCTTCACTTATCCCATAAAAGGACGAGATCTCCCACCTGGAAATCCCTCTGCTTAGCCTTTTTATCAAACAATCTCTTGACTTGATTATGATGTTTGGTGATCTTGTCGACCACCCTTACTCTCCTTTCTTCAAGTTCTGTTAGATACATGATCCTCTTTTCAAGATATTTCTGGAAAGTCTCATCTTCGATCACTCATGCCAAGTGTAGAGCAGGGAGCTCGATGAAAATGGGGAGCTTAGCATCAATTCCATATAGTAATTGAACAAGTGACATACCAAGAGACCTCTTCGGAGTAATACGGTCCACCCACAATGCATCATACAATGACTTGTGCCAGGACCACTGATTTTCATCGACCAACTTCCGTATGATGGTCACTAGGTTCTTATTACTGGATTCTTCCTGACCATTTCCCTGGGGGTAATAATCTGAGGCATGAGCCAAGGTTATCCCGTATTCATAGAAAAAACTAATAACTTCCCGTGAGGAGAAGTTGGAAGCATTATCAGCAATGATCTTGTGTGGGATGCCAAACCTCATGATGATATTTTCTTTGATGAAGTTGCAAACAACTTCAGAGGTGGCATTCTTAATAGGTATGGCCTCCACCCATTTGGTGAAGTAATCTGTTGTTGTTAGGACATAACTATGTCTGGCACTTGATTGGGGATGTAGTGCTCTGATGAAGTCAATTCCCCATTTCCTGAATGGTTCGTCAATAATGACGGGCCTGAGGGGAAAAGCAGCCAATTTTGGCTTGCCAACAAACTGTTGGCAGAGTTCACATTTTGCTACCCAGGTGGCTGTATCCTGAAATAGTGTTGGCCAGTAGTACCTGGCCCGGATGATCTTATGTGCTGTTACGGATGAGGAGAAGTGACCGCCATAGGCCGAGTCATGAAAACTTTCAAGCAATTTGATCTGTTGCGGTTTGTCAACGCATCGCAAGAAGATGCCATCAATACCACGCTTGTATAAACTGTCATCCCATATGACATATCTGGCTTCCCTGAGCTTTACGGTCAGCTTCTCCTTTGAAGTTAGATGAGCTAGAAACTCACCATAAGTGAGAAAGAAATAAATGTCTAAATACCATTCATCGCTAGTCGTAATGAATAGAACCATATGTAGAGAATCAGTTTTCTCTAGCTGGCCTTGCGTTCTGTCAATGTAGTCATTTTTCTCTTTAGGGACCCCTGAATCTTTGTTTTCAGCCATAAAATGACATAGGCCCTTGCCTCTTACTAGCTTGGTTGGTTTTATGTCTAGATCATACTCTTGGACCTTTGCGATCCAATTTCCCTCGTAAGCTTCCTAACTCTTGTTGAGTTAGGATAGACTTAACTACCATGTCAGGAACCAGCACTACCGTATGAGAGTTTAGGATGTAGTACTGGAAGTTCTTGACTGCTTTGACAATGGCAAAGGCATGTTTTTCTAACTGAGACATCTTCAATTCATGAGGCTTGAGAGGAGAGCTCATGAACATGATTGGAGATTCAACATCCTCAGAGTTCTTTACATTAAGATGGCTGATACAGTATGCTCAGATGCATAACTGTACATGATAAAATCCTTGGAGAAGTCGGGACATACCAGGACGGGTGCATGGGCGATGGAGGTTTTTATGTCCTCAAATGACGCCTTTCATTTTACACTCCACCAGAAATTTTGTGACCCCTTCATCATACTTGATATGTGTTGAGTCTTTTCAGTGAAGTTAGGGACAAAGCGTTTAAGAAAATTCACCTTTACGAAGAAAGAGCGAACACCAGTTTTGCTTGTCGGTAAGGTAAGGCTCTGAATATCCTTAACCCTTTCGACATCTATTTTTGTTCCTTCCTTGCTGATAACGTGTCCCAACAACTTTCCTTCAGTGACTCCAAAAAACAGACTTCTTTGGATTTAGGGAAATCCCGTATTCTTGGCATCTAATCAATACTTCCTCCAAATGATCACAATGATCACTTCACTTTTTAGAGAACACAGTTAAGTCATCCAGATAAACTACGATGACCTTTCCCATCATACCTTTAAATGCGAAGTCCATCACTCGCTGAAAGGTGGCGCCAGCATTGGTCAATCCAAAAGGCATCTTGCTATAGGAAAATGTGCCCCAGGGAGTAGTGAATGCTATTTTGAATCGGTCTTCAGGTGAGACCTCAATATGATTATAGCCTGAAAAACCATCAAACATGGACAACATCTCTAAACTAGTTACTACCCGCAGAACTTGATCCATTATGGGCAACGGGTAGTTGTCCTTCAAGGACGCCTAATTCAAATTGTGAAAATCTATGCATATGCGTATCTCACCATTCTTCTTTCGTACTGGTACGATGTTTGTGACCCAGGTACTGTGATGGATAGGAAAGATAATACTCACATCCAGCATCTTCTGTATTTCCTCTTGGATGGTACCCGATATCTTGGGATTATAGTGCCTCTATTTCTGGCGAAAGGGTTTGACATCATCTTTTAACGGGATTTCATGCTGAACATCCTTAGGCTTGAATGACTTTAGATCGACATAGGACCATGCCAATACGTCCATATATTTCTTTAGAAATTTGACAAACTTCTTCTTTTCCTCGGGTGTACAACATTTCCTAATGTTCACAAACTACGGATGTTCCACAAAACCCAGGTTGACCGAATCAGTTTCTGGAGAGGAGTTAGGGTCATCTTGCCACTTCTTCTTGACAAAATGATCATGTTTGTCAAACAACCATTCCAGAGAGACTAAACCTTTTGGAATTTTATTTCCCTTGAGCTGAAATATGCCATCACCTTCCTTTGATTCATTTGCTTGACGAGTGACAGATTCACGGCATGCAGAAGTAGATCCTTCAAAATGAAGCTCACTGAAATTTTCTACTTTCTCCAGAAAGACAATAAGCTGATTTCCATCATTGAATACCTGTCAGAGTTGAGAATTATCTGGCACGCTTGGGCGGAAGACTACCTCAATGGTATATGTGTCTATTTTCAACCCTGGGTGAGGGAGCATAAGAGATGCTGAGATAGCCAATGAATCGGCCATGTCATTCTAAGCTCTTAGAATGAATTTTATTGAGAAGGCATCAAATTCCTTAATGCTGTCCCATACCACGTTGCGGTACTGTCTGAGCCTTTCGTTATTTACTTGGTATATTCTTTTCACTTGATTAACGATCAGCTCAGCATCACCCTATACTTTTAGGTTCTTGATTCCCCTTTCTTTTGTAGCTTGCATGCCAAGTAGAAAAGATTCATATTCAGCAGTATTATTTGTATTGAAAAACTACAACTTGAAAGAGAGAGGAAAAATCTCCTCTTTAAGAGATATTAACACAACTCCAACACCACATCTACTAGTTGCACAACTACCATCAAACTGTAGTGTCCATACCTTGTTAAGGTCCTCCTCCTAGACGAGAACATCCATTTTATCAGACTCAGTGGATAAGAAGTAGTTCCCCATCCCTGATGATTCAAAGAGAATTTGGGCTTTGGGGTCGTCAGAATTGGTGACCAGGTACTTCTTTTGTGATTCAGGCTCCAAAGTCTGCATTACACCCTTGACAGGGATTCTGGCTTTGGACCAGTCCATATGAATTTCTCCACCAACTTCTCTGCAAAAGCTTCTTCCTAGTAGAATTCCATATGCTGCTAGGATATCAGCAATGAGGATGGTCATCTTCACCCTTTTCTCTAGGAACGCTGTAAATGCAAACTGTGTGTCTTTGATCTGTCCAATCAATGAAAAATGTTTGGTTTCCATGGAGTAACATTTTCCGAAAGGCTTGGTAAGAGTAAGGCCCAAAGCATGAGCGACCTTCGCTCGCATGACATTATTGGAAGCTCCAGAATCAATTATGCAGTTTCTTAGTTTGTGACCATTGATTAGGAGGGAGAGATAAAAAGGTTCAATTTTTCCTGACATGGAAGTCGAGGTAACATTTATGCGAGATGCAGGAGGAGTGGAAAGGATTCCTTTAGGGGAGACATGAGAGGGTACGGTAGCTTGGATTTGGATATATTTGGTCAATCTTACAAGTTGCTTAGGGTTAGACTGAAGATATTCAGCTTCAGACATTTGAATCTTGGTCTTTTTAGCGTGATCGATTATGTCGAATGCAACCAAGGGTTACGTTGATAAAGGAATGAGTCCCTCACTTCACAGTGGTAGGGTAGGGTTACTGGTCTTTATGGGAATAGAAGAAGGTTGATTTGGAGGAGAGATGGGAGGAAAATATTTCTTTGTAAAAGACTTAATAGGAGGTTGAGCAGGAAGAGGATTACCTCTTTTAGCAATGGTTGGAGGCGTGTTCGACACAACCTTCTTTTTTTGTATCTTGGCAGCAACTTCTGCTTCTTTTCCATGGGAGCGGGTAAAAACATCATATGATTGTCCACTTGCATACCCTTGAGTACCCTCTTCTTCATCAGATTCCTCATCTTTAAATTCCATATACCCAATTGTAGAGTCACCAGTCGGTTCACCGACATCTTGATCATCTTCACCTGGTGATGAAGGTTCTTCATAAATTTGCTCCTCTTCTTCGATCTCGACCAGGGCATTGACCGAAGGAGCCTCAAGTGCCAACCATGGAGTAGCTGCAGGCAAACGCAGCCTTTGTGGGGCGTTGTTGGGAGTGAAGTTTCTCCGTGGGATATCCCAGTATGGAGTGTTAGGAGAAGCTTGAGATAATTGCTTCTTCAATGCAAGCAAGTCATTTTCCATCTTCTGGAATGCCGGATCTGATGAAGTGGCTTGAGAAGGATTTAAAGCCCTAGGCTTGGATGGCTCTCATTTTAACTCACTAGATATAAGTAGGTTGTCTTCTATCCAAATGGCTGCAGCTTGAGTGAGGACCAGGGTGCTGATCTATTCTCGTAAGAGGAAGAAACTTACTCTTGAGCTCATGGCATTCACAAAGAAACACTTTTGATTTTCTAGTGTTGGCAGCATGGCAAGTGGCACACGGTTAATTAGCAAATTGAAATGGGTGATAAAATCATGCATGGTTTCATTGGCCTCCTTCTTTAAGTGAGTGATCTTTGATAGTAACACAAATGCATCTTTTGAAGGCTTATACCTATCTTCAAATGCAGTTCGTAATGTGGCCCAACTGGTGATAGATCCAGCTGGCAAATGTTGGAACCACTCTGCTGCAGGTCCTTGCAAGGTCTCTAGAAAGAGGTGTACTGACATGTCTTCATGAGTTACATCCAGGATGTTGCATGACATGATGAATGCAGATATATGTGAATCCGTGCTTTGATTTCCACTCCCATCAAATCTTGGGAAATTCTTGCGATTTCCATGAGGGAGTGCATGAACTGGATGTGGCAATGCAAGAGGGCCCATAGTGTTTCCCCATGGTATTGCCATTTGAAAATATGGAAAGAGGACACGAGCCGATTGCATGGTTCTGCTGAGTAACAGAGCGCTGCAAAGGGATGTGGAGGCGCCTTGCCAAAATTGGTTCTTTCGTGGAGGTGAGGCACTTCTGGCTGACCGATTAGCTGAACTCAGCGATGGGAAGCACGCTGGTGTAATACTAAAGTTGTGTCATTGAAGTAGATCAAAAGGAGGATCAAATTCTCCATAGGATCTCCTGGTACGGGTAAATGGTTCACCCGCCAGTGTATCTTTTCGGATCTGCAACATCTTTAGAGTATATTTAAGAACTCTTTTTGTTTATACTCGCTAATTTTCTGATTTTTCTAGCAAAAATTAGCAGCATGTACTTTTCCAAATATTTAATTTTATCCCTCTTTTGAAAACTGATTGCGGTTTAATGAAAAATATTAATAAGGATAAAATGATGGTTAACTTAGTAAGCTGATTTTCGGATCTTAGATTTGACTTTTTTGACAAAGGTTTGAAAATATTTGTAAAACTATCAGAATCTCAGATCTACAGAAATATATGGGTTTTTATAAAAACTCAGTGAACTAAAGGTTTCTAACTGGTCCAGATCTATGGATCTCTGAAGAAAAATTTCAGTTTGGATCACTTTTGCAAAAATTTTGGATTTTAAGCAAAAAGTTAAGATTTGCAAACAGGTAGTGATTTCCGTAGTTTTATTTGTTTTCTTAGTTACTATAATCAGTTTTAAAAATTTTTAGTGTCATAACACTCACATAGATCTGGTTCTTTCCCTATCGGAGTTTCCAAAAACTGTTGGTCTTAAAATCTGTTGAGAGGGCAGATCTATGGATAGACGAGCCAACAGTGTGCAGGGCATAGCCCCTCTTTGAGACAACAAAGTGAAACTGGTTTATTGCTATTCTACCAGCAGGAATCTGTGTAAGTCCTACAATATTCTACCTTCAGGGGTTTGGGATCTCATTCCAGTAGGGGTATTTCTGACTGTGACTAGAAAGGAATGAAGGGAAGAACAGAGATAGGATAGATTTGAAGGGGGAAAAGAAATGAATTCTAAAGTAGAAAGGTCAGATGGTTTATGTTTTGGGCCGGTAGTAAACATAGCAAAACCTACTTGCATAAATGAACAAAGCAATACTGATGAGTTAATGACAAAAAAGTAGAGATAGATCTAACAAAAAATCAACACAGATCTAACTTAAGAAAGATCTAATGCACATAACACATCCATTGAGCGCAAATTCTTAATTTTTGTATTAATATTTTCTGTTACAAAAAGTACAAAGCCTTTTTCCTCTCACTTCTATTTTTCTTCTAAAAAATGTTCACTTCTTGAATACAACAAGTATCCAAGTATTTATAGAAGGAGAAGGAGAAAGAAGGCAAAAAGGAGCCAACAACTATTTACAAAATATCTAAAAGTCAACTGTTGACTTTAGGGAAATTTGGTGGATGACAACATCCCATGGTGCAACATGGATGATGTCATCATTTGTGCCAACATTCTTTTAGATATTATGACAAAAATGGGATAAATATCAGGAGGAAGAAGCCTATTTTTCATCGTCCCTTGGCTAGAAAGGAGTATCCTATTTCTGCTCAGGGGAGGAAATGTGGAATTGAGCTCGATACTCCATGAATTTTCTAACCATTGTTTGAAGTTGATCCTAAACGGGACCTTTGGTGTGATCCCCGATGACTTCACAAGTTTTCCGTTCATCTATGAGTCTTTCCAGGAGTTTGAAGTATTCATTACCTACCTCCATTAGGTATCCAACAAACTCGCGGCAGGCAAGAATGTTTTTGATAGATTCTATATCAAAAGTGGCTTCTAAAGTCAAACCCTATGACACGATTCCCTTGAAGAGCCAAATAGTGTCATCTTCCTTCCTCAAGGCATATGATGGGGTGAGAAAACTTAGAGACATTCTTAAAATGATCTGCTCCATTTGATGCATTGCATCCAAGGCTTCCTCCTTGATTTTTTCTATTTTCTCTAAGACAAATTCCATTTGGTCAACCTGATAGTCCAAAGAAGTAAGGACTTTGTTGGGTTCTCTTAGGTGACTGAAGACGCCAAATTTCATTAAGTCATTGAATGGGAAGTTGAGCATCTTCTGGAATGTCTCGTGTTGTAACCTGGCATGGTCCAACTCTTTAGAGATAGGTCGTGTAATCGAATGGAGTTCTTTACTAGCTTGATCTATATTTTGATACAGCTCTGTGAACTTTGTGATCACTTCCTCACTATCTTTGAGGATTTTCTCTCTCCAGGTAGACACTACCACACCTTGCTCACCAATCTTGGTGTACTCATTTATCTTTTCCTGACTAAGGGTTTTAGGAGTTTTGGTGGTAGCTACTAGAGGTGCATTTCTCATCATTTGCAGGGCTTGGAGAAGATGCTTGTTTTGTTCTTTCAATGTTCTCTTCTCTTTCTTCACTTCCTGAAGCTTCTTGCTAAGGGCATATACTATGGATAAAGCCTCTCCTTGTAGTCTCTTTGAGGATGTTCCCATCATGACTTGAGTCACTGTAAAATCTGTAGGAGAAAGATCTTCTTTCTTCATGGTGGGATCAGGGTATGCAATCTCCATAACCCTTTCACTTGAAACACTCTGAGAGAAGTGAGTTATGGAATTTTGCTTCTTAGGACCTTTGGATGGAATAACAGAGAAGTCCATAGGTGCAATGGGGACCTTCCTCTTGTATTGGCTCAGGTGTCCATAGATCCATTCTGGACTTAGGGGAGTGGGACCAGAGGGAGAGGAGGAAATAGGGGTGGAAGAAGGAGCAGCTACATTGAACACGGGGAAGTGTGTTGAAACACTTGGTGACGGCATGGAAAAAGGAGTCGAAACACCAATGCTTATGGAAATAGGAGTCACTACAGGGGAGGAAATCATGGGGGTGGAAGGGATCTCTGAGATGAGAGAAGAAATGCTGGGGGACAGATCCACGAGGGAAGAGAAGATGGAGGAAGAGGAAGTGGGAATGGTAGAAGACAGGGAGAAGACACAACCAAAGGAGTGGTTGGTTGAGTGACATGAGGAGGAGAAGGAGGAGTGGGAGAGGGGACAGTGGGAACCTTAATAGTTGTAGTAGTGGCAACATCCTGTGTGGATGTGCCCATTAGAACACTTACTGCTTCTTCTTCTTCGGGGGATATTAGGATTACTACCTGTTGTTTGGCAGTGGAAGGAGGAATTTCAGGAGCTTCCTCTTGTGTAGTACTTGTCTCTCCCTCTTTATCTTTTCCCTTGCCCTTTGGTAAGTGCTTTGGCTTGGCGGGTGCATTTCCCAAGGGAGACGTGGTGAAGTCTACTCCAAGGTAGATGAGACTATTTTTCTTACACCAATGCTTGGTGCACTGCAGAGTGCCCTTAACCATTTTGTCAATAGTATGAGGTGCCTTAGTTCTATCAATCTCATCAAATGACAAATTTTCCTCATCCGTGTCTAGATAAACCTAATCAAAGTATTGATCAGTTAATTGGAAACCTTTCGAGACGATGGCCAAACCATATTGGATGATCTCTGCTAGAGCTAGCCGGGAGTGGTCCTTTCTTCTGAGCTCAACTTCGTGATATTGATAAATGTAGATATCTTTGATTTGAGGGACGTTAATTGGATCAAGATTTTCCCTTGGAAGGTAATTACGAGGATCAAAGGTTGGCCTCACTAGGAAATTATGCTTTAAGTTGAGCAATTCAAGCTCTGCAAACATCTTCCGGGCTTTTCTTTGTGAAGCACAGGGTACCTACCCATCATGAGGGGGAATGGCATTCCACCCTTCTTTCTTTTCAGACACTTCTTGTGGTATGTGATAACCTGTCTAGACAGGTCCAATAGGTTCAGCTTCGGTCCCGCATACCTCGGTAACTTGGTGGGCTCCCCCAAGAATTTGGTGGCTCTGAGATAGGTGAAAGTGGGGAATTACGTAAATAATGCTCCCCACTTCTCTATGGTAGTGACCACACTCTTGGTCATCTGATCGTGAGTCATATTGGGCCTCAAGAGGTAGATGACGCCATAGAAGAAGGCATCATTGATTTTGCTGAATTGGGCTATACTGTTTTCCAGCCTTAACTCTGGATAATACTCATATATTTTGACCTGGGGCCATACCCCGCATCGATTCAGTGTTGGGTAGTCTCTTTCAGAGGTAGCAACATACACTACATAGGAGTTCATGTAGAACCTCCTAGTTGTTGAGAGTTGTTGAAGCTGCTCAGAGATTGTGCTGCTGATAATCTCCGCCCATTCAAAACGTTGATCTGGGACATTTTTGCTCATTGTTTCTAAATATCTGAGCATCCACTTGTGGAAATAATGGGCATCAGGAAGCCCAAACACCCTACTTAGGAAAGTGACAGTGTCACTCAGCTCTTCTGAGAAGTCACTGTGATGAATGACTTGTGGCCACCTGCTCACTACCTTCTTGTTTTTGAGGTATACCTCATTCATCAGCTACATGCATTTGTCTTCATTTTCATTCCATGCCTTCATGCAGTCGTCTTGGCTTATGGCTAAAAAATGCCAGTGGTGGGGGATACCCAACATGATTTCAAAGTGCCAGGAAGTGAGGTTGATTATTACCTCACCCTTCTCATTCTCGACACATCTTGTGTCCTTATTGTAACAATGGCCCACCACCATCATGAACTCGTTGTTGATTGCACTCACGGGAATTCCTGCAGCAAAGTGCAGACCACTACCAACCAATTTGTCCATCCATGGACTACCTATGACCTTCTTGGTTCTAGCCCAGAAGTCCTCCATGTCAATATGGCCGAGCTCTGAATCTCTGATATCCAGGTCACACTCTGCAAGGGATTCAGGCATCCTGACCCTTTGGTATTTATACTTCATTTCTTCTTCTGTTAGCTTGGCTTTACCCTTAGACTTGGTTGAGTTCTTACTCGATGAAGAAATGTGTGAATCTAGGTTTAGCTATTAATATGCAAGAAGAAGTAGGGAATTCCACTACAAAAGAGCCATGTTAGCTATTAAGTCATTCATCAAAGCTTACAAAATGAAAAGTTAGCAATTTATGAGCTTCTGGGCGCAAGGAACAACTTTACTGTAGGCTGCAGGGTCTCAGAATAGCAAGGCACACTTTTGGAAAGTGTTGCATGGGAGAAAACAGTGCCAAAAGGGGTGCAGGGCATGGAAAAGACTACACACAACATTCATATGTTGGTGTCAATGGATGTGCGCCTGCGCCATATGAAGGGTTTTAACTGGGCGCGGATTCATTTGGTGTAACAAGGTCTCAGGGTGCACCTTTAGCATAGATGTGGTACATGTTGCAAATAATTATGATGCACCAAGGGGCACAGATTCAAAGGGTGCATCATTAAGGTAAGGTGCGCCAAGAATTTAGCTTTGGCATGGTGCGGGAAGGGCCTGCACAACATTCAAATGTTGGTGTAGTTGTAGTTGTGCTTGTGCCTATGTTATTGCTTTAGAAATTTTGATTTTAAAGGTGTGAGAAAGGATAATGTTGTGTGCAAGGAAAGTGCATGCCTTTTGCGTGATTGTGTTTGATGTTACATTAATGAAACTTGCGCCAAAGAAAACACAGTGGATGTTTTGCAAAAGCTTTATAATTTTTACTCTTTTGGCAGGCTTTGTGGTTAGCAGATTTTGATAGTGAGGGGAACAGAGGAAAAAGGGATAGGGATCCATTCTGAGATAAGGCCTTCCAGGTTAGTAGATCTGGAAGGAGAGTAAAATTGGTTTGAAGGTGGGTTTGATTTGTACAACGGGCTGGAGTTGCATTACCGTCATAGGTTCATTTTTTGTTTTTAATAACACTAACCTCTAAAAACAACAAAGATACCACAACAAATCCATAAGAAGAGAAAGGGCCACTTACCAGGAATATATATAAGAAAGAGGAAATGATGTGGGATCCACGAATGCGATGAAAAAGCAACACACGGGGATGACAAGAATGCTAACAAGTGCAAAAGAATAAATTTTCATGTTTTTTGAATTGTGAAAATGACAGTTCGGATGCACCTATTTATAGAAAAAGATGCAATAAATGTGCCACCAACATTTCTATGGTACAATTAGGGAGATGTGGACATGAAATTATTTGTGCAATGGCACATCTTTTAAAGTGTCGACACATGGGTGCATGTGCCTTGTCATTTTTCAGAGGCGCAACATTCAAAGGTGCAACATTCAGAGGCGCAACATTCAGAATGTTGACACTCAATAGAATGCACTAAAGGAATATAGGGGGTGTAGTTTTGGTTGATGTAACATGAAAGAAAACTATGCCCAACCAAAAAAGGTTGAAAATGACCAAGTTCCAAAAACTAGATTTTTTGGAAAAGGTGTTTTATGCCATTCTGGATATTAAGAGACCTCAACGGGGTACCAAAATGAAAAATCTGGTATAGTTACTTGCAACATTTCCCTTTTCAATTTTATAGGATAACAGAATCAAAGGAGATACAACTTGAGTGCACATGCATGGAAAAAGAAAAAGGAAAATTGGTCTACATGATCGATGATGAAGAAGTGAAAAATTTGGCAGTTAACCATACTATAGGTATGTGCGAAGTTATGGATAGTGCTGATGAGAAAGCACACATATATCATGAACCTCTCAAAACAAAGAAGGTTAACATTAGCTTAGAAATAGAACCTAAGGAGGCTACTATTGGGGACTATTGGTCAAAAAAGGAGGTTTCAAAGATCATTTATTTGTTGTGCAAGTTTCATGACTTATTTCCGTGTGGGTACCATGAGCTTAAAGGAGTTCACCACTCTTTGGGGGAAATGAAAATCAAGTTAAAGGAAGAAGCATGCCCAATTCAGAAGAGAACTTATCAAATGAATTTGAATCTTCATGTCAAAGTCAAGGAGGAGATTAGAAAGATGATCACATCAGGCATCATTGAGGTCATCGAGGAATCATAATGGATAAGTCTAATGGTCATTAACATTAAGAAGGATGGGAGGATAAAGATCTTTGTTGATTACAGGGATTTGAATGTGGTATGTGTTATTGACCCTTTTACAACCCCCTTCATTGAGGAGATCTTGGAAGGAGTAGCCAGGCGCGAGATCTATTCTTTCACAGATGGATTCTCAGGATATCATCAAGTTAGGATTGTAAAGGAGGATCAAAAAAAGAAAAATTTTGTCACTCAATGTAGAATATTTGCCTACATTTTCATGCCTTTTGGACTAAAGAATGTACCTACTATGTTTTTGTTCCTTGTGGTGTAGGAATTTCATAATTTTATCCATAAGTTCCTTTAGGTCTACCTTGATGATTGGATGGTATATGGATTAGTGAGGGATCATTGTGACAATTTAAGGTTGACATTTGAGAGATGCCAATAGTTGTGCATATCCCTCAATGTTAAGAAATGTGTTTTTTCTACTCCATTTGGAACCCTTTTGGGGCATATCATATGTAAGGAAGGCTTATTGGTGGATCCTGCCAAAGTTTCCATTATTGTGGGATTAGGGGAACCTACCATCCAAAGTGCAATGAGTGGATTCCTTACGCATACGGGGTATTACCAGAAATTTATTAAGGGGTATGCCAAGATTTCCATGCCATTGGAAGAGTTAATAAAATAAAGAAGTCCATTCCATTGGGGAGAGGCACAACAGATGGCATTTGATACATTGAAGAATATGCTTATCTCTGAGCCCATATTATGTTTTCCTTCTTGGGATAAGCCATTCCATATGTATGTTGATGCTTTGGGGATGATGATTAGGGAAATCTTAGCACAACCTGGAGAAGGGATTATTGACCACCCCTTATGTTTTGCTAGTAGAAAGTTGACACTAGCAGAGTAAAACTATACTACTACTGAGTGTGAAGCATTTTCCATGATCTACACCTTGTAAAAATTTAGGAAGTATCTACTGGAAACACCCTTTATCTTCTACAAAGACCACATGACATTGAAGTACCTAGTAAACAAGCCCATTTTATAAGGGCACATATGTCAGTGGGTATTTTTGTTTCAAGAATTCAAGTTTACGGTAGTTATTTCAAGAGTAATTTAAGACCTGACCATTTATTGAGGATTGAATTAGAGGAGGAAGTAAAGAGAATTTAGGATACAATGCTAGATGCGTAACTGTTTAGATTGCGACGCGTGCCCTCTGACTTGGAAGATATTGTTATATTTCTAAAAATGGGTGTGGCACCAGAGGGAATGAATACCTTTGAAAGGAAGCAATTAGCCATACACGTCATGCCTTACATGTTAATTAGTTGAGACTTATACAAGCTAGGCTGCGATGCGGTTTTGCGTTGGTGTGTGTTAGAGCATGAACATGTTGCAATCATGGAGGAAGCACATGGTTGAATTATAGGAGGACACTATCTAAGGAATGTAACTATGTGTAAGATCCTTTTGGTAGGGATTTGTTGGTAAAACATCTATCAGGATTGTATTGAGTTTTGTAAGGCCTGTGACCATTTCCAGTGCCTTAAAAGACTAGGAAGAAGAGATGAGATGCCCTTGAGACTGATAGCTAGCACAAGACCATTTGAGAAGTGGGCAACTGATTTTTTAGGACCGATTTCACCTTCCACATGAAGGACTGGTTCATGCTATATAATTACATGTAAATATTATCTTACGAGGTGGGAAGAAGTGGCACCTTCAAGGGATTTCACAACAACAACAATAACTAGGTTCTTATGGAAAAATGTAATCAACAGATATAGATGTTTGCTGAGTTTAAAAAGTGATAGGGGTACTCATTTCTTGAATGAGACAATTAGAATGTTGTTGGCAGAATTCACGGTAGCTAATTACAAGACCAACCCTTATCACCCCCAAGCTAATGGAACTATTGAGGCATTTAACAAGATATTGAGTCACATGCTGACCAAATTTTGTGATGTAGGAAGAACAGATTGGGATGATTAAGTTTTAGTTGTGTTATGGTCAAACCAGATTACTTCTAACAGACTGAACAGTGCCACACCTTTTCAATTGGTGTTTGGCAAGGAAGTGGTGTTACCTATTGAATTCATGTTACCATCACTGCGTATAACATGTACATGAGGGTTAGATGATGAACAAATACTTGAGAGGATTGATAAGTTAATACAATTAGATGATAGGTAGATTATTGCTCACTGGAGTAAAAAAAGAAAAATTGAGGTAGAAGGAATGACATGATAGAAACATCAAGAAAAAAAGTTTGATGTTGGGAAGATGGTTATATTGTATGATTCCATGTTTCTGCACCATCCTAGGAAATTTAAAGTCCATTGGATGGGCCCATATATTATATCCTATATACTTGATTCAGGTGCTTTCCAGTTACAAGCGCTGGATGGAACATGGTTACTAGGACATTTTAATGGGAGTAGGTTGAAGCCTTACTATAAATAAGTCTTCCTTGTGTTTGTAAATAAGGTAGTATTTCCATTTAGCCTAAGATTTCCATTAACATATTTCCTTTTTTTGTGTTTCCCTTTCTTGTTGCTTATTCCCTTTTATTTTGTTGTTGTGTGCATATTGTATGCCGGTAGCCACTTATAATTTCAAAAAAATTCTATGTGTAGAGGAGGACCATGCATCTATTTTTGTGTGGGGTGGAGTGATGCAATAAACACTGGAAGCTAGTAGTGGAAGTTTTTCTTTCATGGCCTGGATCAAAGGATCAAAAGTGCATAGTGTGGAAGAGCACACGTGGAAAAAGTGAACATTTGGAGGTTGGTGTCGGAAGGCTTTACAAAAACCATGTACAAGGATGAGAAGTGTAGGGACAACATGATGTAGGTGATGTCAAAAATTAGGGTAAGGATAAAAGAAGTGATTTTAGCACTATAAGTGTGCGCATAAGGATCTTTAGTTAGTAAGGGGTTTTACACGCCAGAAGGTTGTAGAAGTTTTCACGTAGGATTGGCTGCGGGGGTAAAAATGATGAGGTTTGGTTTTAGAAGACAAATATTACTTTATTGTAAATGTACGTTAGTAGGTGGCATGGCATTTATTATGGAAAAAAACAAAAAGCTATAAGTAGAAGGTCATGGTACATTCTTGTTTACCTTGAATTTGTGATATCAAAGAGTTCTTGTGAACTAGGGCATTCTTGAATAAAATTTATGTGAACATTTGAGTGTATAGCTAGTTTGATTAGCGAACTGGAGTGGAAAAATAGTACACGAGTGTGAGAGAGAAGGTTGTAGAAGTTTTCAAATCTCGTAAGTGAATACACCATTTTGTGGAAAGAAGGGTTTTCCAGGTTAGGGTTCCACAACTAAGGCACATGATTGAAGGGATTTTCATGAATGGGTAGAGCCATAGAGTTGAGCAGAGCCAGGATCAAGAGAAAGAAAGAAATTTTAGTGACCCGACAGAGAAATGGCACCAAGGAAAGAAGCAAAAATTTCACCAAATAAGGGTAAGGGAAAAGGGAAACAAGTTGTTTCCATGAAAAATGGTATGCAAAGATGCAATATATAGATGGGGTATTCATTAGAAAAGAATGAATATTTCATGTTAGAAAGATGACCATGAGTGACTACAACCATCGAACAAGAACCATAGAGAATGATTTGGAGTTAGAACTGGTTCACCCTACAGATAAAAGGACACTAGATGGAATTATTATCTACGATGATGAGGTAAAGGTGAAGATGGAGAAGGCTAGGTTATTGCAACTATATGTGTTTCCCTATTTCAGAAAACCTAAGCGACTGTACCAGTGGTTAATGTTACACGTACATGAAGACTATTTCTACTTCACGGGACATAGGATGCGGATGACTCCCCAACTGATTTCTAAATTTACTGGTCTTATCTATGAGGGGAAATCTTTTGATGATGACTTGGATGATAAGGAGGCCATAAAAAATACTATTAAATCCTATGATTATAAGAAGGGGTCAGGATACTTTAACATCTTTGCGATTTCTAACCCTGTAATGAGGATGGCCGTGTGCTTGGTCATAAAACTAAATGAGCAGGAGAGATGGACATAAATCAATAAGGCTTAGTTGATCATTTTCCATAAGATCTCGTAGTGGATCATATATAACCTCTTGGTGTTCATACCATAAGAAATCATTAATGCCGCGCACGATGGAGAAAAGATCATATTTGGTAATGTCATGCTTACCATCATAAATTTAGAGATTAGAGTTCCCAATGGGCCAGATAAATTTATTTGGGAGTACCTAGATGAGAACCCTTCCCTTGCCAAAATATTTGAGAAGTAAACTTGTGACACCATGATGGCCACCCAGAAGGCACACCTAAAAATGGTATAAGAGCATACGTGATGTAATCAGCACTAAGTGGAGAATACCTGAGTAATTTCCTATTTTACTACAAGGTGAGACTGAATGCACGGTATACCAACACTTATGTATTGGTAGGTTTACCTTGGAAGATGACACCAAGGGACCTTGATACAAATTACCATTCTCCTTCACAATGCAATACTTCCAGGCTGGAGTCAATAGATTCAAAGAGGCAAATAAACTAAGGTTTGAAATCATTATAGTAGACAAGGATTAACGTAAGTTGTGTAGGACATTGATATGTCTAAAGAAGTGTGCCAATGTAGAGAAGTATGTCTCCCATGACATACATATGTTGAAGCTAGTAACATTGCCTGTTGCTGGGAGGATCACAATAAGGGTATACCTACGCATAAGGCCGCAATATGAGAAGGGTGATTATGTTGAGAATGATGTCTCTATCCTAGAAGACCCCACCATAAGAAATAAGGCCACACTAAGGAAAAGGCACAAAGAGAAGGCCCCTAAGAAAAAGGCACCAAGTAGACAAACATCACAATCTATAGGTGCGCAGGAGTCAGGTGTAAAACAAAGCACCTATGCTTGAAGGAATAAGTCCCCCACAAAATAGACAGAGAAGAAACTTGAGGAAAATATTCTAGAGTAAGAGAAGCCCCCTGTGAAAGAAGAGTCATTGGAAAGAAAGGAATCACCTAGGGAAGAAGAAAGAGAAGTCTCTTATATTGGAATCACCAGTTAGGAAGAAGCAAAGAGTAACAGAAAAGGAAGACTTTGAAGAAACATAGAGCATGGAGGCTGACAAGGCTAACAAGGATGATGGAGATCATGGTGAGGATCAAAAACATCCTATGTACGATGTACATGAGTCAGAAGAGGATGGAAATGATGAGAAGGATGAAGACAAAGGAGGTGCTCATGACAAGGGGGGAAGCGAGGAAGTCAACATGAAGGAGAAAATGAATCCAAGATTGACCAAGGAGAAGATAGAGGATACCATAGAAAGGGAGGTAGAAGGAATCATAAAAGACTTAGTGGATAAAGAGGTGGAGTGCAACACAAAATAAGTACTCAAGGAGATAGAGGGAATCAAAAGTGTAGAAAAGGAGTATGGAAGCATGGGTGGAGATCCTAGCCTAGCGGTAAAGTTCCCAAATGTAGCAGAAACAGGTGGAAAGAGTATGCTAGTGGCGCAGGAACAAGGAATGAATTACATCAATGATCTAAATAAGGTACTGTGCGTGCATTTCCAAATTATCATGCCTTCAAACCAACTCCTTGCATGGTCTTCTTTCAATGAAGAGGGTGCATACCCATGCACAAGGAAGATGCTTTGAGTCCCATATTGATGAGCTTGAATTCAAGGTTAATCGTGAGGTGTTGATGAAGATACTGGATACAAAGGGAGTAAATCCTATGGTGAATTATCAACAACTATCAGATGAGAAAGTTTGTAACACACTCAACTAAGTGTCAATGGAGGTTAAGGTAAGGTTCTTTAGGATAAATGATAGAGTAAGGGCCCTGGAGGAAGAGCTTGAAAAGAAAAATGAATAGATCGTTGAAAAGGACAAAGAGTTAAAGTAGGAGGATTTGATCAGTGAATAATTAAGGCATGAATTAAGGGAGGAGAATGGAAATGTGCATGAGATCCATAAGAAATTAGAGATGATTTCAGATAACATAATATTGAAGCACTCAGACTTGGCCCCGCCCGAGAAAAAATACGAGACAACCATGCAATGATTGGAAGACTTGACCCACATAATCACCATGGAGAGGTGGCCACTCACATTGGAATAAACATAAGAGGCATTAACACACTATAAGGAGGAAGAAAAATTGAATATCGAGGAGATAGTTACTTGGTACTTCGAGCTCCTTACCTCTGTAAAGATGGCTGTACAAATGGTTGAGGATGTTTACGAAAATTGCGTGGATAGAGACAAGGTAAAAAGCATACTGGTTGCTACACATGATGTGGATCTAAAGGAGTTTCAAGATAAGAACAAAGGAAATAGGGTGGAGTGGGATAAGATCCTAGTTGAGGTTAAGAAAAATTTGGAAGCAATCAAAACCTTGCGGGGTTTGATTAAGAATCGTCTTAAGGAGCTATATCCCCAGGTCACTCACAGAATAGACACTCCAGACAATCTTAGCAAGAGCCTAGAAGGAATTGTAGATGCACTGAATGCTAAGAGTGAAAAATTGAGTTTTGATGAGGTGAGCACTCTAATGGGTGACCTAATTCAGTAGGTGCAGGGTGAGGTGGATTGCTAGGAAAAGATTGAAGCAACGGTAAAGAAGGAATTCCCACTCCTACAATAGTAGTATATTTTTCTATTCTTTCATTCTTTATTTAGATTTTCCCCATTCCATTATTCTTTATTCTTTGAAGAAGTAGGATATTTTTGAGGATGGAGAACACACTTAGTGCGGGGTGATGTTGAACCCTAAAATATTGGATAAGTACAAAAGGGCATGTACGTGCAGGACCGGTGAGAAGAAGGGTGCTCAGGGGAAAATGCACAAGAAAAAGGGGTTTAAGAAGGGTTTAAGTGAAACAAGGGTGCATGGTGGAGGAAGAACATGAGTTTAAAGGGACTTATCCATATTTTTAATTCTAGAGACACTTGAGGAAAAATGTGAGGACGCGACTAGGCGTGATGAGTGGATAAGGTGCTAGCCTAAAACCTTGGAGGTCAAGAAAAAGATATTCCACTTAGGGAATATTCCTAGAAGGAATCATTACAGAGAGTTGGGGGTTTATAAAGGTATAAGCATTCACCAATGGAGGACCACATTGACACTTGGCACACGATCTATTCAAAGGAGATGGCATGATGGTGGGTGCTAATCCTATAAAAGAGATGCTCGGGCTAGAGATATGGATGCAAGATATACATGAAGACAAAATACAAGAGATGATGGGAGACAAAGAGAATGCATAGAGAATGCAGAGAAAGAGAAGGAGAGTATGAAGTTATGTAGTAATGCTAGGTTTTAGAGCACTTAGTGCTATAGGTTGTAAGGGATACCATAAGCCTATGTATGACACTAGGATCTGTAACAAGGGTTAAAATGGGAAAATTATAGTTTGGGTATCATATTAGAGATGCTGATCGGAGTCGAGTCTCTGTCATTTTAGTTTTTATGGTCTAAGATGACCCTTTTTACTGTAATGTGGCTACCAAAACTATTTTAAATCAATATATATGGGTTCATTCTCTATATCTTATTTATGGGTGTAAAACCTCATGCGATATGACTTATTATGGCTTAGATCTAGTTTATTATGATTTTTACAATGGTATTTATATTTTGTGATACATTAATGTTAGATATGTTAAGTTTCATCTTCTACCTCTTTATATATTTGAATTTAATTCTGATTCTTCAAATCATCCTCCATTAATGGCGGAACCTTCTCACAAATATCACATAAAGGAGGGGCTTGACACCTGCATGTGTCTCAGGTGAGCACCCAGTGCCCACCGGGTGATAGGCTGATGTGCTTGGGGTTGGTAAAGGTATTAAGGGTAATTAAATGACTACAAAAATCATGTAATTATCAACTATCATATTACCGCTTATTAAATTATCTAACCCTTGGGGATGGAAACTTTCTTAGTACAATTACCAAGTGTTTTGTGTGTACCATCTAATATTAGGGCATTACATTAAATATAGTAAATCCCTTCACATCGTCATTCAAAGAACTTATAATAAAGGCCTTCTCATAATCAATAAAGATCATCTCAGTCCACTCGTCAAATCAAAAAAATCAAAACATCATATCACACATGTTCCTAAGGTTCCTAAATCAAATAATCCAAATATATCATCTGAAATACCCTTTGAAAAAATAGTAGCTTCCTTCAGTAAAACACCACATTTTTCATATTGATGTTTTCTGCATAACCATTAGAGCCCACACACTCAACTTAAAGGCCTAAAATCAAGATAAGCCCATGGTATCTATCTTCATGTCACTTTTTGAGTCACCTAATATGTCTCTATCTAAGGATAAAGTTTCCACACTTTTAGCCCCTTATAATTAGTCAACAACATTTATTCATAATACTATTCTCATATAGCTACACTAGGCTCTAGTTAAAATGTCCCTCTACGAGCTCATTTATAACTCTCCCAAACATCGCCAAGCCATGATAAAATCCCTCTAAAAAATCTCAATTCCATATGACAGGCCCTAACAATTTTCTAACCTTTTTGGTGCCTTCAAGATTTCAAATTCCATTGCATTCGATGAATTTGAGATTCCTTTACTCCTTAACATTGACACACTGCAAGAGATGCACATTGTCCATACTGGCCAATAATTAGAATAATTTAAACTCCAATAATTCATTGCTTTACTATCCAAACATAGTCAAGCCTTTGCATGGTCCTATAGTGACATGCTAGGTATAATCCATAACATCATCGTCTAAAGTATTGTCAGCATTCTAGATGCCAAAATTGTGAAGTAGAAACTTCATAGGATGCATCCTCACATTGTGCTTCTAATCAAAGAAGAAATTCAACGTATTCTTGTATAAAACTTCATATTACCCATTGATTATCCAAAAACTTCATACCCATCACTAAAGCCATTGGAAAATTGTGTATCTACATGGAATTTCAAGACTTCAACCTCACCTACCCCAAAGACAATTTTCCTCTACCTAAAATTGACTATCTCATTGATTTAATAACATGCCATGAGATGTTATCTCTTATGGATGTATTTTATGGCTATAATAAAATCCTTATCACACTAGAGTATTAATACAACACATCCTTTAAAACCCTGGAGGGTACATTTTTCTATAGAGTAATGCCTTTTGGCCTGAAAAATGTAGGATCTACATATCAAAGTGCTATGACCTACATCTTCCAAGATCTCATCCACAAAACCATAGAATATTACTTCGACAATATTTTAGGTAAATCCAAACAGAATATACCATCTAGCTATTATGGACATAGTCTTTTTGTTTCTTCTACATTTATTCCTTTGCCTTAATATTTCCAAATATGTATCCAAATTTCTCATAGGGAAAATCCTGGGATTCATAGTTTCTATTAGGGAAATTGAATTTGAACCCACTAAATTGAAATCCATTCTTGAAATTCCTCCACCATCTAATATTAAGTAACTTCATTGTTGTCAAGGAAAAATTCAATCTATCTAACATTTCATCTCGTAATTATAAGACTAATGTTAACCTTTCCATCATATTCTAAGAAAGGATATCTAATTAAAATGGGATGATAATTGTCAATAGGACTTTGACGCCCTAAAAAAATATCTCCTATCACCACCCGTTCTCACACCTCTGCATGAGGATGAACATTTATATCTATATATATCAGCAACTGACCATGCCTTGGGAGCCATGCTTGCACACCAAGATGAACAAGGTAAGGAACATGCCATCTATTACATAAGCCACACCCTTCATGAGTATGAAAATTTTTATTCGAAAGTCAAACATTTGTGTTGTGCCTTGTAATTTGCAACTTCTAAACTTATTCACTATTTATTTAATCACAAAACATACGTAGTCATGAATTTCAATCCACTGAAACCTATACATTCCAAACCTTATCACAGTGATCATATCGCCAGATGGATCATGCTCAGAATTGAATTTAACCTTGAATTAATTTATCAAAAGTCCATTAAGGGGCATGTTATTGCTGATAATCTAGTAAAAACTCCCATTTAATCTAATCAATTACCCTATGAACACTTCCATGATGAATTAATCAACACCCTCAATAAGGAAAATGCCTCTCTCAAAATGACCTTGTTCTTTGATAGATCTAAATGTAGGTAGGGGAGGTTTTATAATAGTCATAATACTACCTTGGTAAACTCCTATTCCATTATATTTCAAGCTAAACTTTGAATATATTAATAACATGATAGAATATGAATCCCTCATTATGGGACTCCAGACCATTGCCTTTCTAGGTGTGAAAATCTTGGATATCTATGGTGACTCACAAATTTTCATCAATCAAATCAAAGGGATCTACCAATGTAAAAAGGAGTTCCTTTAGAAATACAAAACCATCATCTAAGATATCCTACAACTCTTTGACCATTATGAAATCTAAACAACCCCTCGATCATCTAATAAATTGATAGACATAATTACTTCTCTTGCTTCTCTCATTCTTCTATCACCTAACAGTTCCAAATTATTTCTATTCATACACAAAATTGACCAACCATATTACACTAGCACTAATCTCCCAACCACAAATCATATAAAATATATCTCATCTAATGTGTGGTACAATCAAACATACTACTTTTTCACCACAAAACTAGTCGTAGATCTATCAAAAAATGGAAAAATATATTTTCAAAAATACGCATCTCGATATGTCATAGAAGGAGGAATCCTTTACAAAAAAGGATTTGATGGCCTCCTCATCTAATGTCTTAAAACTTTGGAGGATCATCTATCTATCCAAGATATCCACGATGTCATATGTGGTGGACAATTCACGGGTTAAGCCATCGCTAAATGCATCTTACGTATGGGGTACTATTGGCCTAAACTTAATCAATATTATTGTGACTACATTAAGAAATGCGTTAAATGTCAATAACATGCCAATATCACACATGTTCCTAGTCACACCCTTTAGCTAGCTTAGGATATTTGGCCCTTATCACATTGGGGAATTGACCTCATTGACCTTATCAACCATAAATCATCACAATGACATAACTTCATTATTACAACAACCAAATATTTTACAAAGTGGGTAGAAGAAATCCCCCTCATTTCTACTAAAGTAGATAATTTTTTTGAATTCATCCACCATCAGATTATATATTTCTTTAGTACTCCTCATTAGCTCGTCACATATAATGGTAAATAATTTAAAAAAAAAAAATTCAAAAACTTTGTACAACATCAAACTTAGATTTTTGACACCTTACTATCCACAAGAAAATGGTCAAGAAGATGCCTCTAACAAAACACTCAAAAAAATCCTCATGAAAAATGTTGATCAAGCTGGGAGGGATTGGAATCTTCAAATTCCCTTCACATTGTGGGACTATTGGACTAACATCCGTACCAATAAAGTAACTATGCCTTTCTCTTTAGTATACCACATTGAATTTTTTCTTCCCCTTGATGTTCAGATTCCATAATTACGTGTTTCTCTCAGAGATTTGATCTTCGACGAGGAATATCGACAAGAAATTTTATCACAACTTGAACTAATAGATTAAAATAATATAAAAACACTTAAAAACATCAACATATATCAATAATGAATCAAACGTGACTATAAAAAAACCTCAAACAACTTGAATTTAACATTGGTGATCTTGTTCTCAAAGAAAATCAACATGTCATTATCATGGAAATGAGTAAACATAGAAAGTTTTCTTTGAACTAGCTTGGACCATATATTATCACTCATAAATATGGGTCTGGGGATTATCATTTATCCTCCCTTGATGGTAAAATTAAAAAGGAATTCCTTGTACTTGCGGTCGTGTGGTGGTTCTACTGTAAATGTATCAACTCATGAGATCTTAGTCAAAATACAATATCCATCCATAAACCCAAAAATCCTATCACTCTCGTCATGATTTAGAATTATGTGGTCTTCCGTCAGCATACTTATCAATACCTCAAATACAATCACCATGGCTCTTCTTGTAGCATATTCCTCATGGATAAGTTCCCTACTCACAACTAGGAAGCCCACAATCATTACTCTCACCATCCCCTATCTTATCCTATTGAATGAAATGAAAAGGACATGAGTATAGCTTGTGAACTTACTTATCCCCTTATACGTGGTTACCTTAGGGTTTCCCTCATATTAAATTAAACATATCTATGGGATGGATACAATCAAAATATATACTGATCCCTCAGAGGATGACTATAAAAAAGAAAACATGTCAAATAAAGTTGTAGACCACTCCCTCGAAGGATGGCTACTATGAAATCAAAAATCAATAAAATCATAAACCACTCCCTTGAAGGATGAATACCCAATAAATTACACAATAAGGACTTCCTGTATTGATTAGTCCCCATATCAAAAAGGGGATTCCTACATTGATCAACCTTCATACAAAAAAATAAAAAAGCAGCCATCCTAGGAAATCTTACCGTATTGATTAGTTTTCCAAAAAATGTAAGATTACCACATCAATAATCTTATATCATATACAATAAATCTCAAGAAAAACCACAGGAACTATCCGGAAGAACCCATTTCCCTATGATTTGTACAAAAATTATTTCCCATGTCGGAAGAGGATAAGATCCAACTATCTCATATTTGTCTATGATCCTATTATGACTAACCATTATGGGTTGTACTTTAACATCTAGTATAATGCCATATGTGCAATATCATATGTGTAAATAGGTTTACCATCATACATTATAAGTGTCCAAAATAGTAAATAAGTAAACATTTCACAATAAGTTCTTATCCATTGTATAAGTGCGTAAATCATAAAACAAGATTACCATTTTCCACGAAAACATATAAAATCATCAAAATCATATCATATTACATGCATCTATAATATGAATCATACATTTTGAATATTTCCACAACACATCATATCATAAAATAATTTAAAATCCCCATCAATCACATCTACATCCATCACATCACAATAATTATTAAAACACAAAACATAACTCAAAGAAAAAATCACACACACACACACACACAAAATATCTATACATCATGAAGGGTATAAAAATCCCATGTATAAAAAATATATAGATCATTAGTAATGGATTCAAAATATCCTCATACATCAAAATTAATCTAAAAAAATACTGAGAAAATTGAATTTTCATCAACTCTACACTAGGCCATACTGGGAAACTTATATAGGGCCTCCGAATCACATCTCCACCTTGTAGACTGTCTAGGAGATGTTTGTAGTAATCATCACCTCTCATAGGCCCCGTAGCTAAAAAATATGATCTCCATCTCATGAAACCAAAAGGATACTATAAATTGACCCATAAAGCCCAAGGAACACCTCGCAATTACACTACAACAATGTGTTTATAGACCCAACACTTTAACAAAAATGACACATCCACTCCAAACTTGTGCCTAGTTCTCCAAGACCATAATTCCTTGTAAACCCATGCCAATAGAGTAGGGCCCAAGAAAACAATATCCAGTGCTCAAACATATCCCCACATAACCCCTGTCAACATTCATGTGAATTATCCTCCGACTGAATTTGGTAAAATATAAAAATTAATGTCAATCATCATCATAGTCATCAAGGCTTGAACCTCTTCATCATAATTTTATAGGACCCCATATGAAAATCCCCAAGAGGTATACACTAAAACATCCACATCATCTCGATACAATATTTCCATCACAATGTCCCTACCTACCTCATCAATAGTATACACCTGCTTGCCTTGTACTAGAAGTCGTGGGATCTAGTACACATCCTATAGTGTTACGGTCATCTCTCTTATCGGTAACCAAACCTTCATGTAGCATGATATCATCACTCAAAAAATGCCAACAAAAAACCTATATCTCTATGTATGTGTCTTTAATGAAGCATCCCACCTAATCCAACACCCTCTAAATGTACCCAATCAACATATGACAATAGATCTCGAACATCTTCAAATATATTTGAGATCCTGTCCCACACAGCCAACCTCTCTCTGGCCCACATCTAAAATAAATCAATCCAAAATCAATTTAAAATCACAACGTTTTAAGAATCTTTTGTGACTCTACATGAATCAATGAGGACCCTATTTGAATCACCAACAACCCATACAAATGCTAGCTATTTAAAATGAAATCACTAGTGGTTTCTACGGAAATTACAAATTTCTTGAAAAAAAACAAAAAAATATAAAAACCATCACCTACCTCAGCACGTGTGGGCCTTTGTTACCTCTACACGCCTCCAACTATCTTCATCTCACTCAAAAAAGAAAAAAATCATAAATTAGGGGTTCATAATCTCTTAGGTTCTCAAATCACAACTGAACCAAATGACCTACAAATCACATTTTATAACATTTTTTTCTACCCTCCCAATCAACGACAATTGGGATAATCACTGACAATTTCTTTTAAATCACTAGCAATCTAAGGTAATCGATAATGATTTCTGTCAAATCTCCAATGATCTACTGTAATAGATGGATATTAGCTCCCCGTTATCTAAAAACATCATTTAATTTCCTCTAAGCCTCTTTAAACCATCATTTTCATCATTCCTTACCAAAATTGCACATTTTTCAAGTATGTGCTTCTTTTTTGGGCCCCAAGACGCTCTAAAAATAAAAATTAATGAATCAATCCTACCTTCATCAAATCCCCTTTGGATTTCACAACCTTTTAGGGAACCCTTTCCATTCCTACCATTAAGTCATACGTCTATAGGTCATGAACCCATTGGTTCCCCTATCACTTGACTTCATGGTTGCGTACAAACACCTTTGTGGAAACATCCTTTATCAACCTTTTATCTCTTAATACATAGTGTATACTATACACTTATAGGAACCTTTTCCCATAGCTACATCCTATGAGTCATACGTCTATAGGCCGAGAACACATTGGTTCATCTTTCACTTGACCCTCTGGTCTCACAAGTCGACCCTTGTGGTAATTTGTTTTCATGCCCAGTCTTGGGGCATCGTAAATGAAACATAACATCACACAAGCCTACCTCATCCAACAAGCTATTCAAACTAGTGACCAATGTATTGCAATGACCCCCAATTTGAGGGGGGGGGGTCTATCCAACACAAATCAAACCATTCCACTCATTTTTATCTAGTGGCTTGTCTATTAAAAACTACTTGACAAAAAGTGGAAAATGTATAAACGGGGTATTCGGAACCCTAGGTGACATGTCTACATACCTCACATTAATTTTTAAAATATTAATCTAATCCTATCATTTAATCATAAACTTATCCTAAGTCATACCCCCACCCCCGTAAAAACACATCTCTACCAGTGTAAAACTTAATTACCTATCCAAAAAAACCCTAGCCACCTAAAACCTATTCTAACCCATTATAACCCTAACATCCCAACCTCCCAAATACTTGAAAAAATTCTCAACCATTTCCACTTGAATACAAGCCTAAAAAACCTTATTTTGAAGTGGTTAAAATGACTTCCAAATAGGTTTTCCCCACATTTTCCAGATCACCAGTGACTCTAATAGAATTGCCAGTGATTACAAAAGTAATATCAAACCTCCTAGTTAGGGATATTCTAACATCCAAAGTGAAGCTATGTTCATGTCAAGAAAAAAACAACAACATTTCAGGAATCCTGGTATCTCCAACGCCTTTGTTACGTTCTTATAAGATTTGCAAATTACATAAGAATATCACACAATAATTTTACAACATTTATCAACAAAGATGAGTTTCTATCTTCTGTTTTCATCTTTAGTCTGTCAATACATCCTATTAGAGATCACACAAATTCTTAAATGATTCACTTTAGATCAAAATATTCATGTTATCAAAATATCAACTTTATCATAATAATATCCAATGATTCTACTTGAATCACGAGTGATCATACATAATCGCTAGCCATCCCTATATTTTTATCATTTTAATCATATTAATTCTATCTGAAATCATTTTATAATTCTATTTTCTATCTAATTTGTTTTTTCTCAATATGCGTCTTTATGTAGATGATAGTTCCAAGTAAGTCACATCCCATTACCAATATTTATGATCTTCCGAAAACTCAACAACCCTTTGTGTGGGAACAATTCAAAATTTCACACAAACTTATCCTTTGTGCCATTGCCTTAACACCTAAAATCAAAGACATTGGAGACCAACTTGAAATCATACAAGAAGAATGAGAGGATGTTGAATAGTTTTGGTTAGACTACTTTGAGGAGTGTGAGCTCATTGTATCCCTCTCCTGGGCCACATACCACACAAAACATGATCTTTCTATCCATTGGATTTCTAAATCACTCTAATTTTGTCAATTACTTCCATATCATATCACTTAATTGCGAAAATGATTTGACACCCTTCAAAGAATCCCATTTGTTTCCGAGATTGACCTTTACTGAGAAACTCATCAAATATCCATCTAATATCTATTTTATTTAGTTTTATTTTCATGGAAGTTCTCTCATCTACTGGAAGGAGGAGTCTTTCGCATCTTTGATATCCACTCATCCCGACATTGCACTATTGGTCCATGTATCATTAAACCCTAGTGTCTTTCAAATTTTAGGTGTTTATCATATCATTGAAAATTGAGATTCACCTTAAACATAGTGATTTCCAATTAATTAGCTAACATACCCCATCTTCTTGGTCAGTTAATGACATTTCATTAATTAATTGACCTTTTACATCACCTTGGATGATAGTTAGCATCACAAATGTTAGTTAAAATCCTCTTTTGATTAATTAATTAACCATAACTAATTAATTTCCCCTTTCAAAAATCTTGTATTTGGTTAATAAACCCACTTATTAATTAAATCCCCCTCTCAAACCCCTTCTAATTCGACTCATTTTTGTCCAAATCATCTCCAAATGGATTCTACAAGCTAAACATGAAATATTAATTAATCCCAAATGATTTATTAAACCTTCCCCAACTCCCATGGGTCACTAATGCCTAATTAATCTCTTCTAATCATGCTTATCCAATCCTAATTCTATATCTCATTTATCCAAAATTTACTAGGATGTATGTTTCTCTCAAATTAGAAAGCTATATAAGAAACGTAGTACCTTCTTACTAATCTACACCTTTACACACAGTGCCCTTATAATGCACATGTTTAATCTTACTCAAGAGAGCATTTCTATTATAAAAAAACTTTCTCAATTATGAGAAACCCCCTTTCATGATAAAGTTAGTAGGAGAATATTCAAATCATGGCCTTTAGGCCATTTTGATGAGATCCCTTCCACTTTAGAAATGTCATTGATCAAAGAAATCTTGTGTTCTACTTGTATAAGGAAGTATCTACATATCAGAGAGCATCTAAACTTCAAAAGGGATGTTTACATTTCATATTAGATTTATATTTTGTGAAATTTAGTTATCTTTCCCTTTTTGAGCTCAATATTGATGTATTTTATTAGAAAATTAAGCTAGGGTTTACATGGCGTTAAATCGGTTATTTATTTAGCTTAACATTTCTTTAGCATGCATACCTATGACATGCACAATGGGAGAACGCTTTGTCTAATGCACATTTATATTTTAGCTTAGTTTCATTTACCACTTTCATGTAAGTTATTTAAATTTGTTGAAAATTTGTATGTTTTTGTGCATGTTTGTTGGTATTTAGTAGTGTTGAGTCTTACTTACAGGTATAGAGGAGGCAAAGTGCTATCAAAATTAGATCTTGACATTAAAATTTTAAGATTTTTGATGTTTTTGCCTCATTTTTGTGATTTTTCACTTTCAAAGACCTCAACTTGTGGATTTTTCTAATGTTGTTTTATAGAATCATCAACCTCAACCACAAAAACAATGATCTTGACCTATTTTGGTGGCCATGGGGCATGTATCATTTACCTTGTTTCATCTAACGACCTTGTTGTGTTATCTAGCAGCCTAGAATTGTTTTGGAGACATTATTCCCTATTTTGGAAGCCTTGTGCTCTATTTCGGTGGCCTCAACATGTCAAAAAGGAGCATTCATTCTGATATCATTTTCTATCTTTTCTGATATATTTTTGGTTTTTTGATTGTTGTTCTATCCTATATCTTCATTGTTTTTTCTTTATTGATAAAGATCAAACACTTAAATATACTTATTTACATGTTTTCATCAAAATATGAGTGCTTATTATGTGTTTTGGGTTTGTAGGTACCTATTATGAGCATCTAGTAAGATGCAAATAGTTTTGAACAACATAGGAAATGTAAAAACTCCATCGAAAAAGACACCAGGAGTGAAAAAATCAACTAAATATACTCAATGTAAAGACTGATGTTCTATTTAATGACCTTGCCATGTCTTTTGGTGGCCTTTCTTGTATTCAATAACCTTGTAGTGTTTTTTGGAATCCTTGCATATAATAGCTATTTCGTCATATATTACAATGACCTCAGTTTTTTTTGGTGGTCTTGTGAAATATTTTTTTGGTCTATCCCTTCTAAACAATGACCTTGCAATAGAGAGTTGTGTTCTTCACTTCTTTTCACTTTTTCATTGTGTAGGGTTCATGTTTTTCAAAAAGTAAACTTTAAAACTACTAAATCTTGTGTGTAGGCTTCCATATTCACTTGATGAAGACAAATTTCTCAAACAAAAAAAACAATTAAACAAAAAAACCAAGTTTTTTTAACATTAGTTTTGTTATCTTACTTTACAATTTATTTGTGTTTTTCTTACAAAATCACATTTTCCCTTAGTGATTGACATAATATTATTGGATAAATCTTGTTGCTAAAAATGTAAGTTTTTTGATTAGAGATATTGGATCAATTTGTCACCTTAAACATCTAGGTTCCTTACAAAATGATGTATATTATATTAAACATTGTCTTAATCACTTTCAAGGGTGTTTGTTTCCCTTCATCATCTTTTGATTATTGATTATACCTCTTCGTAACTACATAATCTCCTTCCATGTACCAAAAGGTGATCTTGAAAGTCAAAAATAGTTTCAACATTTTTTTATTTAGTCAGGTTCAATTGTTAGGAGGTTATTACCTGATCATTTGGAAAAATCCCATATTCCAGTGGGATTTATAAATTTGTGGGGGACCAATAATTTTTGGCTAATTAGGATTTCAATTTTACATGGATCCTATGAAGTGAGGGCCACATTTTCCTCCAATACCTAAGACCTAGACTGTACCCTATAATCTAATAATTGTCATTTTTGTCCAAGCTCCACTGAAAAAACTGGAGTGAAGGGGATGGGGATTTTGTTATGAAATTACTATTGTGAACATTATATAGTTTGATAATATTTATGTAGAGCTAACTATTATTTTGTGTAAGATAGGTTGTTATAAACAACCTACATAATTAGCTTGAATATTAAACAAATTGTTAAAACAACTTGTGTATTGTTAGTGAGTAGTTAGTGGAGCTATGTTAGGCTTCCTATATTAGAGGAGCAGTATTAGCCTATATATTTGTAACCTATGATTGTGAATGTAATATGGATTCAAATAATATATTGTGTGTACCCAATCCATCTGACCACTTCATAATCTATTATCTAAAATAACTTCCATTTATGCTATCATTTAGGGTTTCCACACACCATGGCAATTGATGTCCAACTTGAGGGTTATCATGCAATTGAAGTTGAATGTTTTACTGTTCATAGGAGATCTTCCCCAACTTGTGGTATTTTTTATTATTAATCATAACCAAGAAGGAAAATTAAAACACAAGTCAACCATCACAACAGTTTAGATTACTCATGTGTAGTGGTTAGAAGTTATGGTTTTATAATTTTAATTTTCACTTTTCCAAAAATACAAGGAAACTAATAATAGTTTCAAATTCCTCAAGGTATGATCGTGTTGAAAAGTCCTTTAACCACTAGGAACTTGGAAAGCTACTATATGAAGTGAATCCTTGCAACTCATATGCGAACATGATACCTTTATAACATAATATTACATTCAGTGGCATTCCTAAGAATAATAATCTATGTGATCTCATTTTCAATATTGTATGGTGTGAGAGTAGATTCCCGACACCAAAATAATGGCACTAAATCTAACCCTCCAGTTTTCTTTAATTGGTTACAATTATGATGCATGTTTCCAAGCTAATATGAAAATTGAATAGTTGATGTTAAGATTCACTGTAAGAAAATGATATGCCAAATTTATTCCAAAAGTGGACGTGTGCTATGCTACAACAGTAAGCTTGTATGCAGGGAGGATGTTCTGTCTTGCTCGATGTAACCTCATGTTCAATGAGCAATTCACTACTTAGTTCTTTGATGCACGATGCTTAAAAACTAAGGGTAAAATAAAATAAAAATAAAATACTACACTATAGTATGCATTATACTTCTATGTTCCAGGAACCATTGAATACAAAGTGTGAGTCACTGTCAATCATGAATAGATAATATGGCAATTTCTAAAATGCACACCAATGAGTGTGTGAGGTTCTTAGTACTGTTAAGATCTATTTAGGCATGTTTGTGTAGACATAAAATCACACATCTTGGGTAGCCATCTTCTTTAGGTCCTAATTCACAAGACATTGTTAGGACTGATGAAATATGACCTAAGTATGAAGAGGTGCAGCAAGATTGGGTTTGACACGTAAGACTTAGGTATGAAGGCACACATAGGAGTATTACAGACATTGCTTGAGGGTTAGTGCGCAAGAAAAACATGTTTAAGACTTAGCCGTGTTTTAATAGAACTAAGGCTAATTATGAGACAGTTGGAGTGAAGTAGCACGTTTTGGAGATAAGAATAGATTATGAAGACTATAGTTAAAAGTAAAGTCTATTTTGTGATAGATGTCATGAGAAGTAAGACCAAGTGCAACATGCATAGTTTTAGAGCTACTAATAGAATTAGAACTACATTTGTAACTAATAGATAGATCTATTGTTAGCGAAACTTGCATGCTTTTCTGATTTATCAAGTAAGTGGCGCATGGTTATTCTTAGCATGTAGCCTATTTTTGTAGAGGTGCATGGGTAATGAAGGAAAATTCCCCACTACCTATAAATAGGTATTGATTTACATGGTTTAGGGATCATCCATGTTGTAGTTAGATGTTATGCTATTGAGTTATGTGAGCGCGTATGACTTATGATGTTAATATTATGTATGTATGCAAGCTTTTGTGTTTTACCAACAATTAATATAATGGATCTTTGTGGCTGGATATTGATTGTTGACACATCTGTATGACTAGTTCATGCATGGTAAAGTTAATCTTGATTATGGTATGAGTTAATCTTGTCATATGATTGATATCTAGATTTGGTTTATGTTACTACAATTATACTTGAATTGTCTGTTATGGATCTAGAATATTTTTATAATCATGCTAACTCCTTGAACAAGCTTCCATAAAAAAAGGACCTGGTACCCTTGCACACTTTGGATGAGCGCTTAGGTTTTCTGAAGTGATGTTCCAGTGTGCCTTGGGTTGTTTGGTAAAATAAAAGACTACATTTTGGCTCAATTTCTGGGAGCTCTTTTCAAGTTGTTTCAAGGATGTTACATGATGAAGACATACTGGTTGACTCTGTTCAGTATTGAATATTGGTACAAGAATTTAGAGGAAGAGTATGCTCATAGATTTAACATTGGACCTAAATTTTATGCAAACCCATGGGTTGAACATAATTTGTATCATGATCTCTATGATATGTTTTTCACACCTGTTTACCTATAGAGTTGTAAGAGTGGATGATATCTTATGTATCGAAGATAAATTGGAGGTTTTGGAAAAAAAATTAGACATGGGAAGAATTCTAGGCTTTACATGATGTTGTTTTGACTTGGACACATGTTGTAGATTATTGGTGGAGTGGTGCTTTGAATAGATGAATTTTGGAGTATGTAGTTTCTACTTATTCCTATCCAAAGGTTTCTGAGTTTAATTTCCTGCGTGAATCTAGAGGATCTTATCTACTCACTATCCCTTTAGCGATTAAGATATTTATTGTAACTCTAGATTTGGAAGAATGTACTATGGCTAGCTAAACCCCACTACGGGTAAGGGCAAGATAAGATGTGGTGAAATATGGTAGACCTGATGGAAGAAAGGTAGAGAGATGAAAGACGGCTTAAGTTTAATGAGTTGCACGAGAGGGATTTGAAGAAGCAATGTGAGGTTGCAGAATGAATGGAATTGTGGAGAGAGATGACTCATGAAGGATTTGGAGTTCACATAGAGGATGTGGAGCCAGAGCATCTAGAACTCCCCAATTTTGGAAATCATGGCAGAGAACCCTCCGTGGTTAACCTCATGGATGAGAGGTGCACTGGTAAAAAAATCATTAAGAACTACGGGTGTGCATCTGATTCTTACCTGTCGACCTAGCTCATTGTGCTTGGTTTTCCAGTTTCTACAATAGTTATCAGTAAGTAAAAATAGTGTGGGCATTAGAGTAATGAAAGATAGAGTTAATTTTATAGTCAAGTTCAGGAGTTAATCAACTATCTTATTCATCTATGGTGGTGCAATCTGTCGTCTGATGTTATTTGGAGGTCCAATTGGGGGTATGTTTGTCTGACGTGTCATCAACACAAAACGTGGGTGTGTAGAACATGTTAGCATCACGTCTAGAAGTAGTATACACCTTCACAGTCTGTATGAGTTCAGTTTAGCACAATTGTTGGAAGACAAGGAAGCACATCCTCTTAGTTCATTTCCTTCTACAGTAGGGGGTTCAGTAGGATCAGGTGGCTCATGATCTAGTGGATCTAGGTGGTTCTAGGGGCGGAGGAAACACATGAGGTAATACATGTTCTAGATCTAGTGGGCACGGTTCTGCACTAGCCCCAGACAAGTATATTTATGGAGATGTCTCTTCGTCTCCCAAAATATAGAGGCATAAAATATGTAGCTGAGCACATGTACATATGTGTGAGATACTATGGCATGTACTAAGGGGATTACAACTCTAGAGTTATAAGGAAATTCAGTTTGCAACTACTTTGTAAAGGCATGCATGCATAGTTGGTACAAGAAATATGATCCATGAACCAAACTTGTGTGGACTATACCATGGGTTGCGCGATGCTTTCTTAGCAGAGTTCCATATAGTTGAGTTTGAGAAAAAGAGCATCAACGTGCTGAAGGATATCAAGTAGGGCATGGCTGAGAGCGTTCAGGGAGTATGATGCCCACTGATTCAAAACCCTTATTATCGAAGTTATCTTATGACATAAACTCTGATTCAACATGCTCAATGGTTTGTTAGAGGACTGATCACGCCTTTCAGAAGGGTTCAATCTCACACAAGACTTATACAGACTCCACGAGGTGCTTGAGGCAGCTCTATGCATGTTGAAGTAGTTGGGAGCTGTAGACACTAGGAGTGAGCCCATTCTTAGAAGATCATATTGCAGGTGATGGAAAAGAATAGTTAGAGAAATTGTCAGATAATTCAACTCATGAGACTCGTGGTGGTATTTGGTGCATAGATTACGAAGTAGAAGCACATAATAAGGATAATTTCCGTCGTAAATTGGTGTACACCATGTTGTTAGACTACAAGATCTGTCACCTAGATCATGATTCAAGTAGGTTCATATTGTTGCAACATGCGACAAGGAAGAACATGTCTCACTACTATAAGATTTATAGGTCTACCACTAATGATATAGAAAATTATAGGTTGATTGATCAGATTCATGATGAAATTGATACTAGGGTACATTAGACCAGTGTTGCAAAAAATTCCAAGGAAAAAAGTGAGTATCATGATCATGGTTATAATGAAGGGAACTCTGATGGAGGTGAAAGAGGTAGAGGATAAGGATATCATGAAGGATTCAGAGGTTGTGGTCGTAGATATGGAAAAAGTGAGTTCCCTCATGGGATATGTTACACATGCATATCCCCTGATCATTATAAGTGTGAATTCCCTTAGAATGTTATTTACTCCTTTTGTAGAAAGAACCATAATTATGAAGAATGCCCAGATTTAATTTTATATATGAACACTTGAGCAAAGAAGCACAAACATGATAAGGGCATGAGAATGGTTAGAGTACAATGCGCTACAAAAGATAAGTGGATTCCAAAGGTAGCTCCTGATCTTGAGATGTTTCCTGTATTGGTCACTACACATGTTGAGGCTACGTGAACTAAGGAAATTCCAAATCAAAAGCCTATTATTAGAAAGGAGGAGGTATTACATGCAAAGTACCCAGACCATATGAAGGAAATTTATCAAGAAACCATTGAAGTTATTAGAAACTTGAAAGGTGAGATATAATGCTTGAAGGAGTAGTCACAAAATATGGATCTGGAAAAGGAAGTTGAGCTTCCTTAGAAGGATGTTGATTATTTGAAGGAGGATTGTAAAATTCCGCGACAAAAAAATATCATTCCTTTATTAGGGTAATTGCTAAGGGGGAAGATGCCATGCATTGGAGTTGAGCACAAGTGAAATATTTTACATGCTAAATTACCTCATCACAATCTATATTATGACAAGGAGATCAATCTAAATGTATTTTTTGATGGATGGATTTTGAATAAATTTTTTATTGATATAGGTACATAAGTGAATGTGCTCACTTTGGATGCATGGAATGAGATGGGGAGGCCACCATTACAATCATCTTCAAATGTGTTGTTTATGGAAAATAGGAGTAAATCCATGCCCACTGGAATCTTGAAGTATGATAATATTACTATACAAGGGGCCAAGTTTACTGGGGAATTTGAGGTCTTGGTGCTTGCAGAGGTAGAAAATTTTCCATCATTACTTGGGTTCCCTTAGTGTTGTGCGAATAATGCTGATATATGCTTTAATAAAGGATATATCAGTTTTGAGAACAAGGAAGAGTTTTTCATCACTTGGTTGACATATGGAAAATATGTATGTTATGTAGAACCCTTGAGTAAAGAATATTTGAACATAATTTATGTGCACACCATTAGAGATCCTAAAGTGCTTGAGCCATCAAAGGAAGGAGTTATTCAGTGGGATGTTGCACAGTCTATGAGTGATATGACCAACATTTATTGTGACAACTGGACACGTGGGACTTATGAAATGATTGGGTGTGAGATGAAGAGTGCAGTTACACATGCAATAAATTCGTGCTTTTTTAGGCATTTAGGTAGTAACCAAGTACCAAGGTACACTAGCGAAGGAAATCCTAAAGTATTCATGTGCGCTATAGAAGCCCAATGGACAAAACAAGTAGAAAGAAGAAATATGATAGTGTACATATTATGTGGGACATAAAAACACAGGTGGATGGTACATAGAGATGGTATTTTAGAGTGGCGAGAAGTGAGAATCACCTTCTTTGCTAGATTTCTTTTGAGAAATGCTCCAACCAAGACATGTGAATTCCATGGGAAGGATTTTGCTTTACATCACATTCAACAGTGTGAGAGACTTTGGATAGAGGGGAAGGAGGCCTTACCACCTTCACTATGGGTGCACACATTCTACATCACCTTGATTGGTTGTGTGCATGCATGGTATGTTTATGCAGAGTTGAATAGAGAAACTGGGAATTTAAAAGAATTGACTGTAGGTATGATTCAGACCTTTGATTATTTTTCTACTAAACCTCTAGTGAATGAGTCATTATAGGTTATGAAGCACTTGAATATGGGGGATAATGCAAAGTTTGAGGACCTTATTCAGGAATTACTAGGTGAGTCAGAACTGGAGGCACATTTTGAAGAAGATACAAATGTAGAAAAATGTGGGCATGCATGCCTGGAGAAAGAAAAAGGTAAAATGGTCGACATGATTGATGATGAAGAAGTGAAAAATATGGATGTTGATCATACTATTGGTACACGTGAGGTCTTAGACATTGTAGATGAGAAGGTACACACATACCATGAGCCCATGAAAATGAATAAGGTTAACATTGGGACAAATGTTGAACCTAAGGAAGCCATTATTAGAGATTATTGGTCTAACTCAGAGGTTGCAAAGATAATTGAGTTGTTGTGTGACTTCCAAGACTTATTACCTAAAGGCTATCATGAGTTGAAATGGGTACATCACTCGTTGGGTGAGACGAGGATCAAATTAAAGGAAGGTGCATGCTTGGTTAGGAAGAGGCCTTACATGATGAATCCTAATCTGCGCATCAAGGTAAAGGAAGAAATCGATAAGATGATGAATTCTAGAATCATTGAGCTCATCAAGGAGTAATAATGGGTTAGCCATATGGTGATTAGTATAAATAAATATGCAAGGATAAAAATTTGTGTAGATTATAGGGAGTTGAATGCTACATGTGTAATAGACCCCTTTCCCACACCTTTTATTGAAGAGATTCTGGAAGGCATTGTAAGTCGCGAGATCTACTCCTTCACTGATGGATTTTATAAATATCTATTAGGATAAAATATTATTATTATCATAATTAATTATGCATTATATAATTAATTATTTAATTAATGTTATTAATTAAATAATGTTGTTATTTGGTTTTATTAACCATATTATTTGTTTTATTCAAAACATCATGGATGTTGTTATAGTGTTTTAAAAATATAATTGTTTGATTGTATTTTTGTGCTTCCTGGATGTATTATGGAAGCTATTGTTATTTTGGTTGTACCTGTGTAACCTTTCTTTTGTCTGCACATGACTATACAATACCTATAAGTATTATAGTCCATCTATTGTAAATTGGTTGATTGATTTTAATAAATATTATTAGGCTTCCGCCCCTGTTTCTCAATCTAAATTTGGTACCAGAGTGAATTAAAGCTCCTGGTAAGGTTACAAAAGGTTTCAGAGGAAGAAGAATTTATGGAGAAGAAATCTAATTCATCAGAGAGCTAGTGCTGCCTCCAGCAGCTTCCCACATCTCCCTACAATCCCATAATCTCCTGTGTCAATTCCAAGTAAACGTAAAGAAAATTTTGCTTTGCCTTGGTGCCCTCTATACTAGGCAAATTTGCTATCTTGGAAGCTTTTCATTTTCAATATATTTTAATTTTTTTTTACCCCATTAGGGGTTTCATCTCTACTATTAGAGAATCCTTTTGGGATTTGCTAAAATAGTAGTCCATCAAATTTAGAGGACCAAGCTCCAATCAAGTTGCATTGGGCTTGTTTTTATGGGTTTTCACTGAGCCATTCAAGCTAAAAGCGGTGAGATGCATGCAAAATACTATGTAGAGATGAGTCTATTTGGCCGGGCTATTTTGCATAAGAAGACCTCCACATGAATCCATTCTACCTTGCCCAAGCTAGTAGTAGTTGATAAAGACAGTTGGGGAGAAGGATTGTTGGCTGAGCCCATCGAGGTGGGACATTGATGATTTGGCACTGAATGAGACCACTAAAATCAAGTCTCTCTACCTCCTTTCCTCGTCTAGACTCGTCGAGTATATTGGGAGCCATTGTTATGTTTGTGTTATCATATTAGGACCTAGGACCTGCAATTTGGAGTCATCAATTACACACGATGGAAATAGATTTGGAAGCGGTCATGTAAAATACAACGTAGGAATAAAACATTAAATAACATTTGACAAAGGCTTAGATCCAATTTTGGCAGCAATGAATCCTCCTCCTATACATGTAAAGAGCAACTGACCTCCTTCAATGAGTGTCCATGTGGATCTTCTACTCTGCCAAGTCGATTTTAAAAAAAAAAGGTTAGTTCAAAATTTGTTTACTTTATATACAAATTGCTTAAATTTATATCCCGAGTGCTCATAGAGCCTAGTTGGATAAGGAGAAAGCTCTGGAGTTGGGAGGTGCATGGATCAAATCCCACTAAAAACACAAGTTATTTAAACAATTTGAGTTTAGCGGCCAAAACAAAGAAATTTCCAAATCTGGAGGCATATTTAGCCGAAAAACCTTGACTAAACTACTTAGTCGTAACTAAACAAGCATCTAAAAATTTAGTGAGAAAAACCCTAAATTTAGGGTAATTTTTTTTTTCTATCACTAAGCCTGTTTTTTCATTTCAGGCATTTTTTACAAAAGGAAGACCATCCAAAATCTTCATCTTCTCTTTTTAACGGTTTCTGGCATTTTGGGTTGTTTTGGGCTTTGAAGGCCACCAGGGCCCGCAAAACAATTTTTTTTTTCCTGCCATTCAATTTTTCTAGATTTTTGAATGTAATTTGTATACTGCATTAGACTGTACTAATTTGCAAGCTACCATAGTAAACTGCAAACTTTTTAACTACTCAGAAAGTGGCAACATATTTTAATCACAAAAAGAAAAAAATTGGTTCTATAACATTCACGAGATCCTAGATCTCATTCACAGCGTTCGGTATATACGGTGCCTCTGGGAAGCACTTATGGGTAAATCCATCACGAATACTATTACAATTAACACCTAATATAAATGCAACAACGTCGTCTGGGCATTTACCCTTTAAATTGACGAGGAGTAATAAGGTCATAGTGCACACACTATGAGCCATCCCATCCATCTGTGAACGAATGCACGACATAAATCCAGACTGAGAAATTATCCAAGTATATAATGAAGTTACACATGCATATAAGGATATTTCTTTGAGCTGGTGTCAATAATCACATAGACCAATTTTAGTACTATCTTGGTACCACGTATTGAATTCTTTCATGTACGTTAACACCTCTTTCACATACCACCGGGTATATAGAAAGGGCGAGATTCTTCCATGTACTGATGGGTATATTGGAAGGGCACGTATATAGAAAGGTTTGGTATATTAGACTGATGGTATATAGATTGGGAGACCTTATACCTATAGTGATAAGAGCCAAACCCTATCAGTGATCTCTGTTAAATGGGCACCAATGCCCCCAAATTTTTTCTTCCAGATTCACAACTACTCAGACGAAACAACTATGCTGCATGGAAGAAAAAAATCAAGACACAACTTGAGTTTGAAGAGATATGGCCTACTGTGAATGGTACTCTGACCAGATCAACTACTGATACAACACAACAGTGGTAATTTGATAAATCATATCAGAAGGAAAAACTCATCATCTTATTTAGAGTATTCGATGATGTGCAACCCCACATTTGAGATGCCAAAATAGCCAAAGAAGCATGTGATAAGTTGAGCACAATATACGAGGCTAAGAACAAGAATGTTATATTGAATTTTTAGAGCCAGTTACACACATTGAAGTTCAAGAAGAATGAAAAAATAGAAGCTTTCCTAAGAAGAGTTGTAGAATTGAGGCTTCACTTCTAGCCCTAGGAGAATTAGTCATAGATTATTCTCTCATTCCCATTGTTCTGAGAGCACTCCCCTCTTCTTACCGCATTTTTTTCACAACAATAAATGTGTCGATACGATATTTAGTTTTGACAAGTTGGTAAACCTACTGCAATAAGAGGAAGCCATGCATAATAAGGATGATGAAGAGGAGAAGGAAATTTATTCACATCAAAAATGGAAAGGAAAAGGTAACTGAAAACCTAATTCCTATAAAAAGTCCCAAAATCAAAATCAGTATCAAGGGGATAGATAATAGAAGAAGCAATGTCCAATCTACAAAAGAGGACATAACCTACAAGATTGTTGGTATAATACTTATAAGAAAGGTTCATCAAGAAAATCTGGACCTCCAAAACAATCTAACAAGGGACATTCTAACTAAAATCAAGGGTAGATAAAGGGGAACTAGAAAAAAAGACCCCACTAGCAAGGTGCTATTGTTGAGCAACAAGAACAGTCAGACCATGAAGACTACTTATTCACTGCTCGATCAAGTGAACCATCCACGTCATCTAGTGATGTTTGGTATGTTGATTTTGGGGCCACTCAACACATGATCAGACACATAGACTAGTTTATTTTAATGAGGGACACACCATCAAAAAATCATGTTTCATTGGGAGATGATTCTTCATGTCCCTGGGTTGACTAAGAATATTCTTTCAGTTAATCAACTCCTAGATCACAAGCTAAAAATTGAATTTGATAGTCAATCTGACAAGAAAACATGTTTGATTCGAGACAAATCAAGAGGCTCAAAAATAATTGTAAAAGCCTCCAATGTGGGACACATGTTCTAACTTGATATTGTTCATAGAGATGAGCAAGCACTTGTGGCTAAGAAATCCACCTCAACATAGTTGTGGCATTAGAGATCTGGTCATGTAAGTTTCAAATATCTCAAAACACTTCACCGACATAATATGTTACATGGGCTACCATCTCTTCAGAAGGATACAGACAAGTGTCCTCACTGCCTAGTAGGAAAAAACCACAAAGCTTCATTCTAGAGGAGTACATTTGGAGCTCATGGTAAAATTGACCTAGTTCATACCGATCTTTGCGGTTCGATACAACCAAGTCATTTTGGGTTCTAGTAATTCATGCTTTGTGTTGACGACTATTCAAGAAAAATGTGGATTTTATGTCTTCACAAGAAAAATGAAGCATTTGAAACCTTCAAAAATTTCAAAGTAGTAGTTGAGAACAAAACTGGTCATCACATTAGAACTCTCCGCTCAGATCGAGGGGGGACGAATTCACTAGAGATGAGTTCAGAGAATACCTAAAAACTCACGGGATTCATCAACAAATTCCTCCTCCACACACACCACAGAAAAATGGAGTTGTTGAGAGAAGAAATTGTACTATCATGGAAATGGTGTGATGCATGATCGATGATTCCAAACTTGCAAAGATATTCTGGGAAGAAGAAACAAAGACAACAGTGTATTTGTTGAATAGAGTTCTCACTGTTGCTCTAAATGGAGTAACACCACAAGAAGCATGGTCAAAATGGAAACAATCTATTACACACCTTAGAGTATTCGGGTGCAAAGTAAGCATGCACATACCCAAACACAATATAAAGAAATTGGACATGAAGTCACAGAAACTCATCTTCATTGGGTATAGTGAAGATACTCTTGGGTGTAGATTGATGGATCGTAAGACCAGAAAAGTCTACACCATCAAAGATGTTGATTTTTTTGAGAATAAGGAAGTAGAGACTTCTCCTCCGGACTCACAAGAAGTAGATTTTTCACCAGTTGTAAAAATTGAAGTTGATGTTCCCTCTGAAGATGAAAGTGATGATGGAGATGATGGTGTTGATCAGATATAACCATGACCCATAGGAATAGTTCAACATATGCCTAAATGGTGTACAAGCACATAATGAGATGCAAGAATGGATGCTCCATCGGATACATCCACCCCTGGACCATAGACTCACAGTAAATCAAGAGAAGAAGTTAACTTTGCTTTGATGAGTAGAGTTATTGAATTAGATGAGCCCTCTACAGTCCAAGAATCCCTATAGTCAAAAGCTTGGAAAGATGCCATGGATTCTGAATATCAATTAGTGATGAAGAATAAAACTTGGCAACTTGTTGATCTTCCACTAGGGAAGAAACCCATTGGATGCAGATGGATATTTAAAACAAAGTACAAAGTAGATGGGATAGTGGACAAGTATAAAGCAAGACTTGTAGCAAAGGGGTATGCAAAAAAAGAAGGCATTCACTATGAGGAGACATTTTCTCCCACAGCTAAGATCAAAATGATCAGGATGATCTTTGCTCTAGCTACTCAGTTTGGATGGAAAGTCCACCAAATGGATGCAAAAATTGCTTTCCTAACGGAGATTTACAAGAAGAATTCTACATGACTCAACCTGAGGGATATGTAGTACCTGGTTAAGAAAAAAAGGTATGCATACTCAGGAAATATCTGTATGGCCTCAAACAGGCACCCCGGGCATGGTACATCAAGATTGATGAGCATCTTGTACAACATCGATTTGTTAGAAATCCATACAATCCTAATCTCTACCTCAAAAAATCAAGGGGGGGAGATGGTGATTGTTGTTGTCTATGTAAATGATCTAGTCATCAATGGTAATTCAGTGAAGATGATTGATGTAAAAAAGAAAGATATTAATCCATCGTTCGACATGACTGATCTCAGGATGATGCATTACTGTCTTGGATTAGAAGTATGGTAGAAAGAGAATGACATTTTTGTTTCTCAGATGAAATATACCAAGACAACACTAGAGAAGTTTAGGATGATGGATTGCACACCAATTGCTACACCTATGGAGAGAAAATCACAATTATCTCATTCAGATCCATCTCCTGAGGTAAGTGCCACTCTCTATCGACAGCTGATCGGGATTCTCATTTACTTGACCTATACTAGACTAGATATTAGCTTTGCAGTGAGCTATTTATCCAGGTTCATGCAGGAACCCAAATTTTATCATTGGAAATCAGAAAGACACATCTTAAGATATCTCAAAGGATCAATGGATCTTGGTCTAGAATACAAGAAGAACGACAATTTCTTCTTGACCGGATATTCAGATTTAGATCATGTAGGTAACATTGATGATAGAAAATCCACTTTATGATTTGTGTTCTTTATGGGATCTGAACCAATATCATGGGGAAGTAAGAAACAACACTTCATTTCTCACTCTTCCACAGAATCCAAGTATCGTTCTGTAGGAGAAGATGTCTGTGAAGCGATTTGTCTACGTTGTATACTAGAAGGACTTGGAATACCACAGGACAAATTGACCACCATGTATGTTGACAATGAAGGTGTTCTCAAAATTATTCACAATCTAGTGTTTCATGAAAGAAAAAATCATATTGAGGTACAAGTTCATTTCATACACGAACATGTGTTGAAGCACAACATCCAACTTCAATTTTGTCCAACAGCTGAATAAGGAGTAGATATCTTCACAAAGTCACTTGCATGTGACAAGTTTGAATTGTTTAGGGAGTTCCTCTCCTCATCCCTTAAGGCAATGAAAAATTAAGGGGGGGGGGAATGTTAAGATAAAATATTATTATTATCCTAATTAGTTATGCATTATATAATTTATTATTTAATTAATGTTATTAATTAAATAATGTTGTTATTTGGCTTTATTAACCATATTATTATTTTTATTCAAAACATCACAAATGCTGTTATAATGTTTTCACAATATAATATTATTTGATTGTATTTTTGTGCTTCCCGGATGTATTATGGAATATTTTGTTATTTTGGTTGTACCTATGCAACCTTTCTTTTTTCTGCACATGACTGTACAATACCTATAATTATTACAGTCCAGCTAATGTAAATTGGTTGATTGAGTTTAATAAATATTATCAGGCTTCCACCACTGTTGCTCAATCTACAATATCATCATGTGAAAATTGCTAAATAGGATCAAGAGAAGATAAATTTCACTGCTGAGTGGGGAATGTTGCATACATAGTTATGCCTTTTGGATTAAAGAATGCACCTCCAATATTTTCATGCATTGTTGTGTAAGAATTCCAAGACTTCATTCATAAGTTTTAAAAGGTTTACTTGGATGATTGGAAAATTTATGGGCTAGTTAAAGACCACTATGATAATGTAAGACTTATGTTTTAGAGGTTCTGGCAGTTGATAATCTCCTTAAACATTTAGAAGTGTGTTTTTGATACACCTTTTGGGAATTTACTGGGACATAGTATTTGCAAAGAAGGCTTATTAGTGGATCCTGCTAAGGTAGCTATTATTTTTGGCTGAGAGGAACCTACTAACTAGAGTTAGGTGCATGGATTTTTGGGGCACATAGGATATTATAGGAATTTTATCAAAGGTTATGCTAGGATTTCCACACCCTTGTGAGAATTATTAAATAGTAAAGACAAGTTCCATTGGGATGAAGCGCTACAACACGCATTTGAAAAATTGAAGGAAAGGATTACTACAATGCCTATTCTATGCTTTCCTTCATGAACCAAACCATTTCATGTGTATCTAGACAACTCTCGAATGGCTATTAGTAAGGTATTAGCCCAACCAAGAGAAGTTATTGTTGATCATCCTATTTTTTTACAAGTAGGAAGTTGACCCCAGCTGAAAAAAATTATACAACTATAGAGTTTTGACTAGACCTTAGATCCATTGATGGCCTACTGATTGCACAAGATCCAGTTAGACAGGAATTATTAGGTACATCTTTTTAATTCTATATAGATCACTTGGAACTTGGGATATTTGGTGAATTAATCCCATTTTCTAAAGGCTAATATTGCCGTTGGATTGTTGTTGTTCGTTTTTGAAAGGGGCCTCTTACAGTAGTTGCCCCATGCCATCAGTAAAAGAAAAGGGCTCAACACCGAAGAGAAAATGTAGGTGAGTCAAGGACATATTTGATGTCAGGAAAGGATCTTGAATATATCCATTTTTGGATTGAATAGTTATGATTTGTCTCTTAGGATGTTTAGAAGTTATTCTAGATTAAACCATTTGTACTCTATAAAATTAGTAATAAAATCTGCGTAGGAAGTTTTCCCTCCAAAATGTGGTATGTGAAGGAATGAAGAATTCTTAGAGGTAAGAGTGACAGGGTACAAATGAAAAGAGTAATGATTATTAATTCTTGTAAATTTCATGTAAGACCTCATCAGGGGTAAAGAGATTTTTTAAACTTTTCCAGTTTGATGTTTTCATGACTGATGATCATCTTGAACATAGGGTTGGTCAACTTGAGTATTATGGATGTAAGCTCACCTGGTGGGATTGCAGTTGGAGCATTATGTAGGAGATAGTTACCACATTGAAAAGAGTTAGTTCACTGGAATATAGAGTGAGGAATCAATTTGGAAGGATTGTAAAGAATATGTGGTGAAGAGCCCCAAGATTATTGCTCAAGGACCTCTGTAAAGCCTGTGCATAGAATAATGAATATGATAGATTTTCTTTTCTAAATGATCATGATTTGTATGTTTCTTATTTAATCTTAGAAAATCAATGTGATTCTGTATGACCTATTTCTGTAATCTAATCGCAGGAATTTATCAAATTAAATTGATTATTACTATGAATATTCAATATTTTTTTACAAGGATGGGAAAATTTAGATGCATGTAAGGGTTTTTCACATGTAAGGTACGTTTATGCAAGGGTTTCTGAACTGGGAGAACATTTTCCAGAGGTACTGAATGCCAAAATGATGATTTGACAAGTGATTTAGGGGTACTGAAATTTTTAATGAGACTATCGAGATATTATTGGTAGGGTTTATTATAGACATTCCATAAAAAAACATTGGCTCATAATATTTAGACCCATAGGAAATTGGAACTAGCAATCAGGCTTGCAACAAGATATTGGGACTGTAGCATTGACAAAGATTTCCAAATTTTGGAAGGAAAGACTGGGATGATAAATGGAGTTAGGATCCATTCCAGGGGTTAAAAATTGGCATGAACATCCGGAAGGAGGTTGAATAAAGCCATACCCTTTCAATTAGGGTTTGGTGCGGTGGCCTTAATTCCCATGGATATGTAAGTATAAAAACTCTATGAAATGACCATGTGAAAGGAGATTCTGTTGATGAGAAAGCACTAGTGGAAGAAGTGTATTGATCAAGGATTTATGTAGTTGGATAGAAAAGAACTCCATTTGCTATATGTGATTAAGAAGACATTAAACATGGGTACACATATTAAGACATGGCATAATAGGGTTATCAAGGATAATACTTTTGATATTTGGACACATGGTGTCTTGTATAGGATCTCCCAACATTCTTACTCCACCATTGGAATCTCAAAGTGCACTGGTTAAGACTATATGCCTTGACTTATAGACAGTTTTGGAGGAAGTGACTAAGTCTGAAGTTCTTGAGTGTTGATATCAAATTTGTTGATAAAAATTCATTGGTTAGATATTTTTAATAGGTTGCATCATCATTAGAATCACAATATACCTAAAATTCCACTTTTTTGCTTCTTTTGAGCCTATTTGGGCTAAGTTGTCAAGATCCTCTTGCAGAGCCTTAAGAGATATTTGGTGTTTGTCTTATACTAACTCATTGAGTTGTTTATTTTCGCATCATTTGGTATCAAAGTGGGAGAAAATGAAAAAAATTGAACTTTTTATTTGAAGGTAAAAATTGATTTTTGCTAAGAAACATTCTATATAGTTGTTTTGGTGAATGTGGTTGAGTTGACTGAGTTTTTGAAGCTGATTGTTGCATTCTTGTGAGTTATATGTGTGTGAAGTGATAGATTTCTCCTTGGGAAAGTGAAAAAAAATTAAGAGGATAGAGAAGGGATAGTGAAGAAGAGAAGAAGTCAAAAGACTAGGTAAGAGAGAAAACCTAGGTGAGGCTTGAGAACAAAGTGAAACAGACTTTTTTAGTGTGAATGGATGAAGATAGAGTGAAGTTAGTGAAAAAAATTCTTAAGTATATGAGAAATGAGAGGAAAGAGAAAGGGATGAGAGAGAGAAAGAGGAGAGAAGAGAAAAAAAAGAGTTAGAGGAAAAGAAAAGAGTTTGGATGGAGCAAGAAATCAAAGAGTTACCGAGAAGTTTGGAGAGTGAAAAATATTTTAGAAGTGACGTAAAGTTTTTGCAAACTAGGATTTCTTGTGAGGTGTGTAGAGATCCTTGTGGAGAGGTGAGTTGGAATTAGCAGAAAAACAGTGAAGGGTTGCATATGTTTATAGAAATTGGAAGTCTCCAAGATTGGGTAGATAAGAATTGAAGTAAAAAACATGTAGGGCACATAGAGAGAAGAGAAATGGCACCAAAACGAAGAAGGTTGTGCATAAAGAAGCCCAATTTTGTGGCAGAGTATCCCTTACAAGAAATATAATCCGAAATGTAATACCCTCCTGGTGTTGTGTGGGTGGAGTTGTGGAAATCAAAGATCACTTGCTGTAAAATTAATGAGTTTAACCACGACATAGAGGAAAATAAAAATAATATGAGGTAAGACCTGAAAAATACACTCTCAGGGGTAAACATGGCTGGAAACCCTAAAATTGATGAGTTTTTGCATAGAGAGTTTGGAAAAATGGGTGTTTTATAGTTATGGAAGCTTCCATTCTTCATAAAAACCACACATTTGTTTAAGTGGATGATCTTGCAGGTACATGAAGACTTACTCAACTTCATGAGGAGAAGGATGTAGCTCACAGGCCAATTCATCAAACAAGTTACATGGTTAAGAAGCACATGGGATGATGTATCCTTATATTTGAAAGCCACAAATAAATTGAGGAGCTTGCTAAGAAAATAAACTATGAGAAGGGAGGTAGGGAACATACCATTGCAGATTTATGTCACTTTCAGACTCGTGAGCTATAAGTTGGGTGTGTCAGAGAACTAAATAAATATAAACAAAATGTTTTTTTATGTAGCTTACAGAATCTTGAAGAGGACACATTACAACCTAGGATAGTATGTTACAAAAAACATCATAGAGGTGTGTTTAAAAATTGTAGAAGGAACAAAAATCACATGGGGTTCCATCCTTTTGTTGATTGTATTTTGGGAGGTAGGTGTCCCAGATAGACCTAATGGGAATGTGTTAGTTTAACCACTAGTAAATCCATTTCCTGTCGTTCAATTTATAGGATTCACTTGTGATGGAAGCATTTCAAATGCACACAAGGTGCACATTGATAGATGGTATGAAAGACTATGTGAGGTGTTTGAGAATGAATGGTGCATTCCATGTGAGATCCCTACAGTGGTTGGGGACCAATTGAAGTTTGCAATAATGCAACACTTCAGTCTTACAAAATTCAAATAGGTGAATGGATGTTACACCCTTAATTATATATCTTACATGGTATGGAGATAGCCAACTTGTGGCTATCATAACTTCTTATCATGATGTATCTCTTTCATATACGATCTATTATCATTGGTTGGTTCGTGACGGCCTTGTTATATGTAGGTTGGCCATATGACATAGGAATAGTATAAATAGGGGTTAGTAGGTAGTGGATGATCATTGATGTTGAGTATTTGAGTCTTATTATATGTTTTGGAGGTTTCCCCCTCGAAGTGGCTGAAGCTATTCTACTTTCATATTGAGAGAATTTATTATGAAATATTATGTTATTTGGTGTTCTATTGTCTGTCTGATAATCATAATTAATCAAGTAATTTCATTACAAGTGGTATCAGAGCTTGATCTTGGCCAACATGACGTCAAATCCTAATTATGAAGGTTCGGCTATATCTCAAGATTTGGTAGTGTCATTTTTATGCAATTTTTTCTGTTGTTGGTAAACTCAGTCAAGTAATACCTCTCCAAATTTCAATGCAGTTTTGACTTGTTTTGCAAAACTTTATCAATGGTTACTAAAATTTATTCATAATTTCTGACTCCCTAGGGCATCAATTTTTGGAAAATTTTCAATTTTTTTATATTTTGGGAAACCTCATCAAAAAAATAGCTAGGGATTTTGTTAATTAATTCCTATATTAGGATCAAAACTGATCGATTTGTGAAACCCCAAACCCTAAAATTACATCCCTATTATGTCTACCCTAAGCCATGAAACCCTTCATCATGGCTAGTAAATCTACCTGAGGCCAATGGAAAGGACAAGAAACTCCACGAATGACCCAAAATAAGGAAGATATTCCATTCAGAGTCTTTTAGTTACAAGATGTATCTGAGGTGGTCATCCAACTTCAGGAAATGGTATGAACAAAATGGTGAGTAAGGATGACCTTAATAATGAGCTTCATCAACTGAAAGGTAGCCTTCCTGAGTGAGACTTCAAAAGGATTTTCACTCAATACAATAGGAGTTGTTGCATGTTAGATTTAAAATACAAATCCTAATTCCAGTCATATGGGATCCACTACAATGATCACATAGATAAAAATCACTCCAATGAGGGAGGATCCTTTAATCATTCAAGTGGATCTTCTCACCAATGGTGGGGTATGATTCCAAAAGTGGAAATGTGTAAATTTGATGGAAAGGACACATTGACGTCAATTGACTTATTACCCAAATGGACCTAATTTCTTTGATCTCCATCAGATCCCACCTTAGGACAAAAGGTAACTATGGTAATCCTTATACCTAGAACCTGATTCCAATTTGTTTGGTATCAAATGGTTATGTGCTCAAAGGTAGAAGAATGGCCTAATTATGTCACATGGAACAATTTTCATCTGAAGAGCTTCAATTACACTATAGTTCTAGTGTTTTCTGAGAATTACTTCAGCCAATTAGCAAAATTACTAACAAACAAGTTTATTTAAGGAGTATGCCCAACCAATTCCAAATCTGACGTGTCCTTCATCTATGTGGAGGATATTACAGAAGATTATTTGAATTACCTATTTCTTGGGGGTCTTAAGGACCACATTGAGCATTAGGTCGTAAGCATGTTTAACCCACTTAAGGTTGACTGATTCTATTATCATGGCACATATGTCAGTAGAGGAAAAATTTCTTTCCAGCAGAAGACAATCCTTTATCTAGCATAAAAGATCGTATCACATTGTCTCCTTCTTACCCTTGGCCAGTTCACATTCACACCTCAACAAATTGAAGAAAAAAGAAATCCAAAGGGTTATGTTTTAACTGTGATAGAAAATATGGACCAAATTATAACTTTTATGAGAAAAACATGTTCTCCATTGAAGGGTCAGGTGATGAGGAATAATATGAGGAAACATCAATATGAGGACGTGGAAAAATTAGAGGAATAAACTGGAGATCCTCAGCCCACTATTTCATGTCATGCTCTATCAGGTATTCTGTACTCCACAAACCCTTCAGGTTGTGGGTTATCTTACCAAGAATAACAACGTAACAATATTGATTGATTTGAGGAGCACACATAATTTCATCAATCATAAGTAGGCATATGCAAGACTTGAATTGTTTCATCTACCCAACACATGAATTTCAAGTAATGATTGTATATGGTGACACAGTCCAATGTTAAGATAAATTCCATTAAATCAAAGTGATCATGATGAGTGACTACACATTGTCGAATCTAATCGATGTTTGATATTCCCATAGGTGAGGAGCTAATATTGTCTTAGGTGTTCACATGGCTCAACCAACTAAGTTTTGGGCACCATAGAGATAAATTTAAGGAATTGTTCATGTGCTTTCATTTTGAGGGTAAACAATTTTGAACTTTGAGGTCTATAAGCTAAAGATACTCAAGTGGTACAGTTCTCACCAAATGTAAAAGATTCTTAAAAATGGGTCTAAAGGTTTTGTAGCTCGATTGTTCTCCATCTTCAAGTCCAACCGCACAATGAAGGTAGTGCATCCTAATATTTCAGAAGGTTATTGAGCAACATGCAATTATCTTCAAAGAACCAAGAGGATTTCCTCCTGAAAGAGAGGATGATCATGCCATTTAGTTGATTCCAGGAAGCCCATCCCCCAACATCATGCCTTATAGATATCCATATGTGCAAAAGAGTGAGATCGAGAATGATGTTGGAGGAAATGAATTGGAAATGGGTATTATTTGTCAATAGTACAGAGTGCCTTTCTACTCCCATGGTGATGGTGCACTGTAAGGATGGAAGATGGTGCATGTGTCTAGATCTATACCGAGAGCTTCAACAAGTGCACTATCAAAGATAAGTTTCCTATTCTTGTCATTGATGATTTATTAGATGAGTTTCATGGTGCCATTTATTTTACAAAACTAGATCTGGCACTTCTGGGTATCACCAAATTAGAGTCAAGAAAAAAACATATTCATAAGATAAGTATTTATAACTCATCAAGGCTGCATTATGAATTCCCTAGTGATACCTGATTTTTGGACTCTTACCAATGCTCCCTCTACATTCTAGATTTGATGAATTCAGTATTTACAACCATTCCTAAGGAAGTTTGGTCTTAGTATTATTTTTTGATGATATACTCATCTACTAGAAAATCATGGGATGAAACACTTATATCATGTCAATACCTCCTCTTAGAAGTCTTAGAGAAACATCAACTTTATGCCAAGCCTTTGAAGTGTTATTTTGGGGTACAAGAAGTGGAATACTTGGGCCATATTAAACCTTTCTCACCTGAAGGTGTTAAGGTGGACCCTCACAAGATCCAATGTACATGGTGTAATGGGAATTACCCAAAAATCCCTCAAAAAATTATGAGGTTTCTTAGGTCTCACATAGGGTATTATTGCAGATTTGTCAAAAACTATAGTAGTATAACAACACCACTCACAAAATTATTAAATAAGGACTCCTTTCAGTGGAATGAGGAAGCATCTAAGGCATTTGAAAAATTTAAGGTAGCTATGTGCACCACTCTAACATTGGCAACCCCAGATTTCTCCAGAACTTTTGTAGTTGAGTGCGATGCTTCAGGAAATGGAATCGGAGTAGTACTAATGCAAGAAGGACACCCCATTTCTTTTGAGAGCCGAAAACTAAAAGGAAAGAATTTGTTAAAGCCTACCTATGAAAAGGAAATGATGGCAATACTACATGCATTCAAACAATGGAGACCATACTTAATGGGTAGACATTTTAAGGTAAAAATTGATCATGATAGTTTGAAATATTTCTTAGAGAAATGTCTATCTTTAGAAGAACAACAAAAATTGGTCACTAAGATGTTGGGATATGACTTTGAGATTGTTTATAAGAAAGGAAAGGAAAATTCGGTCGTTGATGTTCTGTTTAGGAGGGATGAGTCTGCTAAAGAATTGTTATGTGCCATATCTATACTAAATGCAGATTGGGTAGATAAAGCATGTGAATAATGGAAGAAAGATGCAACCACACATACTCTCATTCAAAATCTCCAGGTAGATCCATCCATATCAGCTCAATTTATATGGAAGGGGGATACATTATGGTACAAAGATCGGTTATATCTATGTAAGAACTCTACACTTAAACACCATGTTATTTTAGAGCTACATTCTTCTCCAATAGGTGCCCATGTTGGGGTCCTGAAAAAATATCATAGAGTTAAGAAGGATTTCTTTTGGGAGGGGTTAAAAGGAGATAATCAAAAATTTGTGGCAAAATGTTTGGTTTTCCAAAAAAATAAGGGCGAGACCATTAAGACACCTGGTCTTCTCCAACATCTGTCTATTCCTAGTGAGAGATGGGAAGAGGTATCAATGGATTTCATCACAGGATTACCTAAATCAGAAGGGAAAAGTGTCATCATGGTCATGGTAGACAGACTTACCAAATATGCTCATTTTTGTGCCATGGCTCATCCTTTCACAACTAGTATAGTTGCCATCTATTTTATGGATACAGTTCAAAAGATCCATGGCACACCAAAAATTATAGTAAGTGATCGTGATCCAATATTTAGAAGTAACTTTTGGACTGATTTTTTCTCTTGTCTAGGTACCCAACTAGCCCCGAGTTCCTCTTATCATCCCCAAAAAGATGGGGAAAATGAGGTGGTAAATAAATTTTTAGAGGGATATCTAAATTCGATGTTTTACTTCAGATAAACAAGAGTGACATTGGGTGCAATGGTTGCCACAAAAAGGAAGAATGGTGGTACAAAAATTTGCCTTATGAACGCATTTCATACCTCCTCCAAAATGTCTCCATTTTTGGAAAAAATTTATGGGTACCATCCTTACATTGGATGATCAGAGTATCTAATCTTGATGGTCAAACCAAAGGTGAGAGCAGTCAAATATCACATTCAACATCAGCATGAGGTACTCTCTAGTCTTAAAGAAAATTTGGCATGAGCACAAAACCGTATGAAGCAACATGCTGATCAACATAGAAGTGAGTGACACTTTGAAGAGGGAGAATTTTTTTTTGTAAGGTTATAGCCATATAAGTAGTTATCCTTAAAAAAACAACAAAAGGATAATAAGCTTGCTCCTAAATACTATGGTCCTGTTGTATCAAATCAGCAGCACCCCCTGGATGTTGATAAGATTTCTAGTTTGATCATACTAAGCATCCAGTGTGATTGCACAACATTGAATCCTCTTCCCAAGTGTGTGACTTGTCAAATGGAAGAGAAATCTCCAGTTGAGGGGCTGGTTCCTCAACTCCTCTGATCAGTTATATCACTTGCACAATTGTAGAGGTTTGAAATTTCCTAATTCTACTCTAAATTCCAAAGGGACAAGGATAGAAAATGCATAAAAGGATAAAACTAAAGCTAATGCTAATAGGTGATGCACCAAAGGAGTGGTGAGCATTTTTTACTTCTATAGATTGACACAGTTCATAAAAATGCAACAAAGAACATGCACAAACTGATAATTGTAATGAAGAATCAGAAATTAGTCAAACAACACTAGGCAGAGGATGAAAATTAATCACAGGGCATGTATTGTTATTTTAACATGAAAATCACTTGCATTACAACACCTGAGAGGAAAAATAAGTTGCAGTTCTTAGAAAAGGTCTGATATTCCACCAAAATCACTTCCAAGGTGAGAAAGGGGACCTGCAATACACAAAAAATGTTCCCCCTTTGAAAATAAGCCAAATCTAGCTTTTACAATGCAAGGGATGAGCCCAGGAGAGAGAAATGTAGGAAAACATGGGAGAGGTTCAATCATTGACCAAAATGCATTCAAAACAGCATGGGCATCCTTACAAACCCATTCCTTGACATTTTTAACCATGCTGGGAGAGAATGCGAGCCATTCTTCATTAAAAACGGTGGTTGAAACGTCATTTCTGCTCATCACCACGTGCCAGAGGATGTTTTTCAATTTTCTCTCTCCAAAATCCATCAAAATGCAAAATTGACCCTGGAATCTTGTAGATAATTTCACCAGCTTTTCCATTGATATAAAGAACGTGAAAAACTGAGCTCTGGATCGAAAGATATGGCGATTTGAAATTTTAGGGCAAAACAGGGCCAAATCGGGTTGGCAAGCGAAAATTTGAAATGTTTTACCTTTTTGGTCATTTGGAAAATTTTCCAAAATTTCCCCACACTCCACCTTTCCAGGTGCCACATGGCATGATTCTATTGGGTGCGAGCCCATCCTGCTTCATTTTCCTTTGTTTTCGCCTTTGGAAAAATTTTCCAAAATTCCCCGCCGGGCCGGTGAGCTGAGGGACACGTGGCGGGCTGCTGATTGGACACGGGCCTATCTTTCCTAAATTTTCCATGGGTCTCTTTGATAATTTTCACCTGGACACGTGTCAAAACCCCATTCGATGTGGGTTTGACCTTCCAAAATTTCCTCGCGGGCTTTCCTTGGTTTTTTGCCATTAGCTGGACACGTGGCAAGATTCTATTGGCTCGCAATAAAGGGGGCAGGCTTGCCGCTTCTGAATTTTCCTTTATTTTCTCCTTGGGAAAATTTCCCAAATTCCTCCCCTTGCTCCGCCACTCCAGGACACGTGGCGACATATAATTGGGCGGGCTCCTCCACAAGCATTTTTTACTTCTGCGCTAATACATGGGAAAAATTCCCAAATTTATCCCATGCCTCGCCAGTGTGGGCTTTGGTGACACGTGGCTTGAATTGATTCGTTGGTGGGCGCAGTGGGCCGAAACTTACCTTTTGTATTTTTGGCAAAAAACTTCACCAAATTTTCTAACTCTTCCCCGCGCTCCGCCGGTTTAGGCTCCTTAGGACGCGTGGCATGTTTTTATTGGCCGCGGGGCCATCCCTCCAAAATTTCCATGCGCCAACACTTAGCCAAATTTTCCAAATTCCACCCCTTGACACGTGGCAGCTTCTGATTCATCGGCGGGCCTTTCAGGGGAAAATTTCCTTTTGAAAATTTTGCCAAAACACTTGGTAAAAAACCAAGTTCTCCTCTGACCCCTGCCACTTCCATGACACGTGGCGGCATCTCATTGGCTGCGGGCCTTGAAGGGGAAAATTTCCCACCAAAACTCTTCCGAGCCATAACTTCAAAAATACATGGAGTTAGGAGGAAAACTTTACCTTTCTGGAAAGCTGAGAAAGAGCTCTATCTAATGGTGTCATTTCTAGAAGGTTTTGAGTGCCTGAAAAGAAAAAAATTATGTCTGAGGCACAAGAGAAGGAAGAATGAGAGGGGTTAGCCACAAAATGAGCAGGGGGCACATTTTGGATAACAATTTTGGTGACTCAGAGGGGTCATCTACCTGCTGGATGAAGTTACCAGTTTCCTGAAGCAATCCATTGGGCATGGAGTCACCTGATTTTCTGTCTGATACCCCAACTGACTAGAACATTGCAAAGAGGAACATGGAATAACACCTGATGGAGCAAGGCCTGCAAACACATTCCCAGGAACAGCAAGCCTGTGCCAAAGCACTTAGGGAAAGCAAAACTAACCTGCAGCAAAACAATGTGCACAAGAACTTGGAGGAATGAAAACCTAAGATAATATTTACAAGGTGGAGAATTTTCCTTTAGTAGCAATGCTTTAGATGGATCCCATTGACTGGAATCTGCAGTTCTTCGCCATCCAATGAAGACAATTGGAAGGCATTGCTGTCCTTACACTTTGTGACCATGTATGGGCCACTCCAAATGGCATCAAATTTTGAATGCCTTCCCAGTTTTGCTCTATCTGCATCCCATTTTAACACTAGATCTCCAACTTGGAAGGATCTATTCTTGGCCTTTCTATCAAAGGTCTTCTTTATCAAAGCTTGATCCTTCTCCATTGCTTGGGATGCCTGATTTCTGATTTCTTGGAGCTCCATCAATTCTGCATATCTAACCTCCATGGGCTCAAACTCCAACAACTCCAACTGTTTCATGAGTTCCAATGTTGGCAACTCAAGTGACATGGGCAAAATTGCCTCTCTCCCATAAACAAGCTTAAATGGAGAGTTACCTGTAGATCTCTTGGGAGTTATCCTATCAGCCCATAAAGCTGATTTCAATTTAGTATGCCAAGACCTCTGATTTTCATCAAGAGTTCCTCCTAATGATCCTCAACAAGTTCTTGTTTGTAGACTCAGCCTGGCCATTACCTGAGGGTAATAGTTTGATGAAGTACTTAGGTAGATCCCATTCTTGACAGCCCATTCAGTCACCTTAGACCCAATGAATGCCAATGCATTATCTGATATTATTGTAGCTGGTATGCCAAATCTGGTTGTTATTCCCTCATAGAAATCTAGGATGCTAGATTCATTTGCTTCCTTGAGTGCTACTGCTTCAGTCCACTTGGTGAAGTAATCTGTGGCTGTTAAAATCCACTTGTGCCCTTGGCTTGAATTGGGATTAATGACTCCAATGAAGTCTAAACCCCATTGCATGAATGGCTGGTCAACTGAAATTGGATGCAATGGAAGGGCAGCTAGTCTCTCTTTACCTGTGAAGAATGCACAATTCTTGCACCTCTTGATCCATGCGTAGCAATCATTGAAAATTTTGGGCCAATAATAACCAGCCCTCATGATCTTTAGAGCTGTCACTCTTGGTGCAAAATGACCACCAGCTGGTCCACCATGGAACTCTTCCAACATCCTATGAATCTGATTTGTACCAATGCATCTCAGCAGTACTCCATTCACATCTCTTTTGAACAAGACACCATCAACAAGGGCATATGGGACAGCCTGCAATCTGAAGTGTCTTCTTTGGGTCTTGTTCATTTCTGGAGGGCATAGGCCTGTGCTTAGGAAGTGCATTATGTCTTGGGTCCAGCAAGGAATGGGGACACCATTATTTTCTTCTTGAGTGCTTCCTTGCTCATGGCTGTCGTGCAATGCCAAAACATCCTCCTTCTCATTGCATGCTTCCTTTTGTTTGCTCAAAATCAGCTGCTCGCACAATCCTTTTCCTCTTACCAACTTGGTGACCTTGATCTCTATGTCATACTCCATGACACGAGTAATCCAACCTGCTCTCTTTTCATTCAAGTCTTTATTGAGGAGGAAGTCTTTAACTCCCGCATGAGAAACCAACAATTGAACCTTATTGTTTGAAACTAGATGCTTGAATTTCTTCAAGCTCCTGATTACTGCAAGAACATGCTTCTCAATGAAAGAATATCTCACCTCATAGTCCTCCAGGATTTGGCTGAAGAAAGCAATTGGCTGCTCATCATTGTCCTTATTATGCTGTACCAAAATTGCAGAAATAGTGTCATCACCCCCAAATGCATAGAGGGTGAAATCCTTGGAGAAATCCGGGTTGATGAGAGTTGGTGCTTGAGAGATGGCTTCTTTGATTGCTTCAAAACTCTCCTTGCCTTCTGCTGTCCATTTGAAAGCCATGCTTTTCTTTAACATCTTGGTGATAGGTTTGACAAGGGCTACAAAATCTGGGACAAACCTCCGAACAAAATTTATTCTCCCCAAGAAACTTTGAAGGGCCTTCTTGTGGCTTGGCAATGGTAGTGCTCTTATGGCTTCAACTCTTTCTAGATCAATTGCTAATCCTTCTTTGGAGACAATGTGACCAAGGAGCTTTCCTTCATGAGCTAAGAAAATACATTTTTTAGGATTCAAGGAGACTCCAAATCTTCTGCACCTTTGGAACACTTGTCTCAAATGAGAGAGGTGGTCTGCTGTATTTTTTGAAAAAACAGTGATATCATCAAGATATATCAGCACTATGTTGTTAATCAAACCTTTGAACGCCATGTCCATTGCTCTTTGGAAGGTAGCTCCAGCGTTGGACAGCCCAAATGGCATTTTCCTGTATGCATAAGTTCCCCATTTGGTTGTAAAGGCTGTCTTGAACTGATCCTCTTCCTTCACCATAATCTGATTGTACCCTGAATAGCCATCAAGTAGTGAAAACCTTTCGGAGCCAGCAACAACTTGCAAAATCTGCTCCATGGAAGGTAGTGGGTAATGATCCTTGAGAGATGCTCTATTCAAATCTCTGAAGTCAACACACAATCTGATTTCCCCACTCTTCTTTCTGACTGGAACCAAGTTGGCAACCCAACTAGAATGCTTGATAGGGAATATGATTCTTGATTCTATCAACTTATTCAATTCTTTTCTCATGAGGGGCTCCATGTGTGGATTGACTGGTCTTTGTTTTTACCTGATGGGCTTAGTATTTGGATCCAATTCAATGGTGTGTTGAGCTAACTCAGGATTGAAACCTTTCAGATCTTCATAGCTCCAAGCAAACACATCAGGGAATTCTTGACAAAGTTGTATAAACTCATACCTTTCTTGCTCAGTTGTCATCTTGCCAACTTGGAGTGATTTGCCTTCTTCCACCGAGATGGACACTGAATCTTCTCTCTTCACTTGGATGTTTGCTTTCTCCTTCCTAAACTGATCATTAGGATTGAAAATGGACTCCAAAGTAATAAGCCCTTTTGGTAGTTTATTGGTTCTCAGCTGTACCACTTGGTCACCATACTGTTGTTCCAACTTTTCCTGATTTTTAGCTGAGAACTCAGCCTCTTCTTGCAAGAAATGGATGATTTGCTGATCATTTTCAAACACTTGCCAACTTACATTGTTGTCCGGCACTGAAGGCCTTACAATCACATGGATGTTTGGCTGTACCTTGTCCTTTTGAATGCTCTCCACAACGTCAAAGGCTGCCCCAACTGCTGCAAGCCTGTCAGCAGCTTGGTTCTCTTTCCTAGGAATGGATTTGATGCCAAAACCCTCAAAATATTCAATGAGGTCCCACACCCTGTTCTTGTAGCACTTGAGTAGATCATTCTTGACAGCATGCTGCCCCTTGACTTGGTTGACAATCAACTCACTATCACCAAAGACTTGCAAGTTCTTTATTCCTCTCTTGATTGCCCAATGCAGTCCTTGCACCAAGGCTTCATATTCAGCAGTGTTATTAGAGCATGCAAACTGAAATCTAAAAGCTGAATAATACTTAACTCCTTGAGGTGAAACCAGCATGGCTCCCCCTCCTGCACCTTGTCTACTCCTTGATCCATCAAAAAACAACTGCCATACCTCATTGTCATCCTTGTGATCTGGCTTGGTGATGCTAGGGATAGGCTGATTTTCTTCATGCATGCAATAGACTCCTAATTCAGATTCTTCTATTTCTTGATAAGGATCAAAAGCATGCACCTTGTTTGCCCATTCATCAAGAGTTAGATCTGGGATACTTCCGACCTTGGTGTCAGCTTCATCAGTGCTTGGGTGATCTTCTTGGTCAAATGCTGAACAATTGGCATTTATCTGACTTGGGGTGTAAGGCTCAATGTGAAAGTTTGCAATAGGTTCAGACCTGATTGTGGCTTTGGTTCCATATCTTGTTCTGAACAACATGTGTGACCAATCAGCAGACAAGTAACCTCCAATCTTGGCCGTGAAATCCCTTGACAAACATAGGGCAAAGAGTGGTGGAAGGTCTATTACTGAGACATCTTGCAAAACAACCACGTTGGGACAGGCATGCAAAGTAAGACTCAGGTTTTTAATCACTCCAACTGTTGTTACTACCGTCCCATCCAATTGTACCACCCCTTTGGATATGGTTTCATACTGAATTCCCAACTGATCAGCTATTTTCTTGGGCATTACTGAACTACTTGCCCCGGAATCAATCATGCAATTGTGTACTAACTGATTTCCAATGATCAATGAAACATAGAATGGAGGGGGTTTCAACATTTTACCTTGCTAATCCTCCATGATTCCCCTCAGGCTGGGCAGCATTTGTGAGCACCTTCTCTTGCATTTGGACTTGCTGATTTGAAGTTGACCAGTCCTTCATAGCAGCTTGTAGCAAATCTCTTTGGCCTGGGATAGATAGTGATTCCCACATTGATATGTTTACATTTGTCTTCTTCATCTGATCAATGATATTGAATGGAGATGAAGTATCCTTTTGCTGTCCCTTGGCCTGCACATTCATTCCTTGTGCATGGGCAGCAGCAACTGGCATTTGGGCTGGCCTAGGAACTATTTTAGGCAATCCTTGTGTGCTTGAGATTGCATTTTGCTTGCCAATAGTTTGTGGAATGACAAGAGGTTGTGAATTTCCTGGAGCTAATGGTTGTTCTTCACCTAAATTTCTCCTCTTTGACCTTGTGTTGGCTGCAACACTTTGGGAAACCATTTGATTCATGCCACAAAAATCTTTTGCCTGCCAGTTTACAAGTGTGGTGTCATTTGGAGCTGATTGCTGCTGGAATGTTTCTTGTTGCTGGCCATTTCTTTGACTACCTTCACCCTCCACACCAGTTGTTGTCACCATTAATGCTTGATTCAAGGCACCGTTGAAGCACATGGACTGGTTGTGAGGTTCATTGCATGGGAAACACCAATCATACTCTTGAGCCATATTGTTTTGTACTGGCACTAATGCTTTAGATGCAGATGTAGCATTGGGATTATAGGGCTGAAATGGTCTGTTGGCAGGAGGCTTTGCTTGATTTAGATTTGCAGCTGGATTGGGTGGTCTTTGGGGTTGATATGGCTGCCTGTTAGGCTGAGCTTGGGGCTGGAAGGAAGGTCTAAAACCTTGAGCTTGCTGCCTTTTGAGTGTAACCAGCTCATTACCTAGATTTTGCAATTGCTTCATGACTTCTTGAAGTTCATTCGAGGCACTAGAAGATGAAGTGGAAGCTTCACTTGAATTCTAATTTCTAGGAGTGGGAATAGAAGCTAAATTAGGCACTTGGCTAGTACTTTGGTTCTCTAAACTTGGAAATAATGGCATTGGAGGCCTAGGAGCTAGCTTGCCAGCTTGAATCAAACAATTTTCAGCTCTAATGGCAATGCTATAAGCAATGGGGATAGTTGTGCCTCCCATGGACTGAATTAACATAGAAATATCAGAATTTAAAGCTTTAAGGTAATAAAGAAAAGCACCTTCTGCTGTTGGCCTGACTGCCACTGGAATTCTCTCCCAAGTCCTTTGAAATCTGAAATTAAAATCAGTCAGCTGCTCATTGGGAGCTCTTTTGATAGTTGTCAGCTGCTCCAAAAGGGACAAGTTGTCTCCCTTTTCCCCAAACTGCTCATGGAGGGCTATACATAGCTGATTCCAATTTTGAATAGAACCTGAGGCAAGGCTCCTGAACCATTGTAAAGCTTTCCCTTTGAATGAAGATGCCAGCAATTTGACAGCAACTTGCATCTCATTGATCTCATGGATTGCACAAATGTTAGCAATATCCTTGACATGATCACCAGGTGAGGTCTGATTTTCTCCAGTGAAGTATGGAATGTTCTTCAATGCTGCAACTAGAATTGGATTTTGTGCATTGAGGGCAAGTGGGCTGCTGCCAGTGAAATTGACATAGGGGTTGTTTTGTGCCATTCTGATTGGCCTTAGAACCCTTGTTGATTGAATGAAAGGCCTACCAGGTGGAGGAGTTGAGAGAGTTCTGTTTGGTGGAGATGGAGACCTTTGGATTCTCCTCCCACTTTGCCTTATTCTTGGAGATAATTGTAGATATTCAAACAACACCTCTTCTTCTCCAGCTCTTGACCTTGTAGTGATTCTTCTCATGAGTTTTCAGGTCTGCACTGCTAAAACTAGCTGATTCTTCTTCCTTGGAGTCACCAGATGTGCAATTTATAGCTCTTTTAAGCAAGAAACTTGCAACAAATGCACATCAATTTTGTTGCAATGAAGATGAAGACCTCTAAGGTCCCACCGGGCATGCCAAAACTGTTGTTGCAAATCAGCAGCACCCCCTGGATGTTGATCATATTTCTAGTTTGATCATACTAAGCATCCAGTGTGATTGCACAACATTGAATCCTCTTCCCAAGTGTGGGACTTGTCAAATGGAAGAGAAATCTCCAGTTGAGAGGCTGGTTCCTCAACTCCTCTGATCAGTTATATCACTTGCACAATTGCAGAGGTTTGAAATTTCCTAATTCTACTCTAAATTCCAAAGGGACAAGGATAGAAAATGCATAAAAGGAAATAAAACTAAAGCTAATGCTAATAGGTGATGCACCAAAGGAGTGGTGAGCATTTTTTACTTCTGAAGATTGACACAGTCCATAAAAATGCAACAAAGAACCTCATGCAAAAACTGATAATTGTAATGAAGGATCAGAAATTAACCAAACAACACAGGCAGAGGATGAAAACTAATCACAGAGGCTGTATTGTTATTTTAATCATCAAAATCACTTGCATTACAACACCTGAGAGGCAAAATACAGTTGTAAGCTCTTAGAAAAGGTCTGATATTCCACCAAAATCACTTCCAAGGTGAGAAAGGGGACCTGCAATACAAAAAAATGTTCCCCCTTTGAAAATGAGCCAAATCTGGCTTTTACAGTGCAAGGGACGAGCCCAGGAGAGAGAAACATGGGAAAACATGGGAGAGGTTCAATCATTGACCAAAATGCATTCAAAACAGCATGGGCATCCTTACAGACCCATTCCCTAACATTTTTAACCATGCTGGGAGAGAATGCGAGCCATTCTTCATTAAAAACGGTGGTTGAAACGTCATTTCTGCTCATCACCACGTGCCAGAGGTGTTTTTCAATTTTCTCTCTCCAAACTCCATCAAAATGAAAAATTGACCCTGGAATCTTGTAGATAATTTCACCATATTTCCATTGATATAAAGAACGTGAAAAACTGAGCTCTGGATCGAAAGATATGGTGATTTGAAGTTTTAGGGCAAAACAGGGCCAAATCGGGCGGCGGGCAAAAATTTGAATTTTTTTACCTTTTTGGTCATTTTGGAAAATTTTCCAAAATTTCCCCTCTACCTTTCCAGGTGCCATGTGGCATGCTTTTATTCATTGCGGGCCCATCTTGCTCCATTTTCCTTTATTTTCACCTTTGGAAAAATTTCCCAAAATTCCCCTCCGGGCCGGTGAGTTGAGGACTCGTGGCGAGCACTGATTGGATGCGGGCCTTTCCTTCCTAAATTTTCTGTGGGTCTCTCTGATAATTTTCGACCTAGACACGTGTCAAAACCCCATTCAATGCGGGTTTGACCTTCCAAAATTTCCTCATGGGCTTGACCTTAGTTTTTTACCGTTAGCTAACACGTGGCGAGATTCTATTGGCTCGCAATAAGGGGGGTGGACCTTCCGCTTCTGAATTTTCCTTTATTTTCTCCTTGGGAAAATTTCCCAAATTCTCCCCTCTGCTCTGCCACTTCTGCGCCAGGACACGTGGCGAGATATAATTGGTTAGCGGGGGCAGCGGGCCAAAACTTACCTTTTGGATTTTTAGCAAAACACTTTGCCAAATTTTCTAACTCTTCCCTGCACTTCGCTGGTTTAGGCTCCTTAGGACGCGTGGCGTGTTTTTATTGGCTGCGGGGCCATCCCTCCAAAATTTCTATGCACTAACACTTAGCCAAATTTTCAAATTCCACCCCTTGACATGTGGCAGCTTCTAATTCATCGGCGGGCCTTTCAGGGGAAAATTTCCTTTTGAAATTTTTTCCAAAACACTTGGTAAAAAAAACCAAGTTCTCCTCCGACACCCGCCACTTCCATGACATGTGGTGGCATCTCATTGGCTGCTGGCTTTGAAGGGGAAAATTTCCCACCAAAACTCCGTCGAGCCATAACTTCAAAAATACATGGAGTTAGGAGGAAAACTTTACCTTTCTGGAAAGCTGAGAAAGAGCTCTATCCAATGGTGCCATTTCCAAAAGGTTTTGAGTACCTAAAAAGAAAAAAAATTATGTCTAAGGCACAAGAGAAGGAAGAATGAGAGGGGTTAGCCACAAAATGAGCAGGGGGCACATTTTGGATAATAGGTCCTTACCGAGTTTTGCAGAAAATTGGTAGTGTGGCATATAAGCTAGAGATCCCTCCAAGAAGTAGAATACATCCAGTCTTTCATGTTTCTTTCTTAAAGAAAGTTATTGGGCAACACATTTCCACCTAATCAGTGGTTCTGGAACTGGACAAGGAAGGAAGGATCATATTGGAACCTGAAGGCATTCTTTAGACACACACCAAAATATTGAGGACCAAAGTCATTACCAAGTACCTGATCAAGTGGAAGAATATGGATATTGAGGATGCATCACGGGAAGATGAAGCATTCATGCAGCAACATCCAGGGCTTCCCAACATTGGGGACAATGTTTCTTTGAAGGGGAGGGGCATGTTACACCCTTAATTATATATGTTTCGCACAGAATGTTTCCATTTCTGGAATAGAGTTGCTTCTATCCTTTCATTCTTTTGAGAAATAGATAAGGGTTAGTGCTAAGAGGAATACCTATTGAATGTTGAGAGGGTGTGCGCGTACCGTAGAGAGAGATCAGATCGATTGCGAAGAAATCCTTTTTGTCTGGGAAGGACTACCTGCAAGTAAGAATACAAGACCACCAATTTTAGTTAGACAATAAATGAGGGAACTACCTTGGGCCCAGGAAATATTAGACTTCCTTTCGAAGGTGGTCAGTTCCCCTTTTAATACGAATTAACACTAATGATAATAAAGAAGCTATTGCGAAATCACGATTTAGGTACCTCGTTACAAAGCAATAGAGACTAAACTACCAATAATAAAACATCACGTTGTTTGTTTGGTCAATGGTCGTTGATACGTTGAGTTCAAGTTACAGGGATAAACCAGACTGGATCCGAGGTTGTTAGGAGACAAATAGGTGAGAGGAAGGTTTTGGGTATAAGTCACAGTGACCGATGCCGGTCACTGGATAACCGACCGCGGTTAGAGAACCACTGCCGGTAGGGGATAACCGACACCGGTGGGGTCAGTAATCTAGGTGCTTCTGGATGGAGGTTAGTGGCAGGGTGATTGTGGGGTTTTTAAGACTGGTGGATGGCTGAAGGGAATAGTGAGATGATGGGGAAGACTCAGAGTGTGATAAAACTGTCTTCTGGGCAATACAAGGATGTATGGATGAAGGTTAAGTGCAGGGTGCTGGCAGGTGGTAGATCTAGGAGTGAGCTTATAATTACTATCAATCAAAAGACTCAGGAAAATGGTGCTTAGAAACATACAAGACACTACTTACTCGTTCTTGATGAAGATTCAGGTCCAAGGAATGTGGTAGTGACAGTAAGACTCAGTTGGGATGATCTGGTATTGGAAAATGAGCTGATGAAGCTATCCTCAGTCTTTTCCAATGCTTGAATGGGGGTGACAGCAATCCAATGGCTCAGTTGCAGTCTTCGGCTCGATGCTCTTCTCTTTTCTTCACTTGTCTCTGCTCTGCCAAGTGAATTTCCAGATCCTTTAAATGAATTCCGATCCTTTGTTTTCGGTTGGGGGAGGTCATTTACAGGGAACCGATGGCGGTTACGTAACCGACGGCGGTCGAGTAGGAACCGATGTCGGTTAAGTCAAAGTGGGCTATTTTTAGTAAAATAGCCAACTTTCCCTCCTTTTCTCCCGAGGGATTAGTTGTGGGCTTGGTCAAGTCATTATTAGGTTGGTTTTGGTGTGGGTAAGGAGTAATTAGTCATGGGTGTGGATGTAGACCAAGTTATAGGTTTTAATTAGGTTAGTTTAGGGTTAGGGCTAGGTCATGATGAGGTGGCGAAATGAGGTGGCAGGTTTGGAGATGTGGATTTATTAATTATAAGGTAATTAATTAATAAGTGTGTAGGGTTTAGGTGGTGAGGTTAGGTTGTGAAATGAGATGTGGGGCACAGGGTGTCGTAAGACATAAATTTGGTGTCTACATTAGCCCCTTGTTGTCGTGTAGCTTGTCTTGTAAAGCTGCACTGACAATAATAAGAAGTGGTTACTCCCGTTAAGGGTATAGGTAATCCCCCTCAAATCTATCACAGATTGAGGTGACGTGAAATCAGGGATAGGGTTGATAAAGGGTGAATGGTGTGGAGATGATGGGAAGATGGTGGGGTAAGTTCAAGGAAGCAGACGCACGTTGAAATGCAGTAGTGCGACCAGGGTACATGATTTGAAGAGCAAACAAGCAATTCATAGGCAAAGGTCGATAGTTTATCCAAACAAGGGTGATATAATCCTGGTATCCAAGGCATAGGAAGTAGCTCCAGGGGATATAACGGGTAAGGTACAGGAACGTTTAGGCATGTTCGGCAGTACCAAATGGTTGGTTTGGTTGAGATAAACGTCACGGTCTTGGTCTAGGCAAAGTTGGTCGACTGATCAAGTCAAGTACCCTAATCATGCTAAAACACAAACAGGTGAGCTCGATTGAACAAAAAGCTACATGATGGGTGGATAAAATTGTAATTTGTGGGTTTTGGGTGAGGTATTTAATTGGTGCAGCTTTGGGTTGGGTCGATTGATTAGTGAGGGCCATGGGTCGGGCCTGATTGGTTGGGTGCGGCCTTGGGTCGGGCCTGATTGGTTGGTTGTGGCCTTGGGTCGGGCCTGATTGGTTGGTGAGGGCCGTGGGTCGGGCCTGATTGGTTGGGTGCGGCCTTGGGTCGGGCCTGATTGGTTGGTTGCGGCCTTGGGTCGGGCCTGATTGGTGAGGGCCTGGGTCGGGCCTGATTGGTTGGGTGCGGCCTTGGGTCGGGCCTGATTGGTTGGGTGCGGCCTTGGGTCGGGCCTGATTGGTTGGTTGCGGCCTTGGGTCGGGCCTGATTGGTTGGGTGCGGCCTTGGGTCAGGCCTGATTGGTTGGGTGCGGCCTTGGGTCGGGCCTGATTGGTTGGTTGTGGCCTTGGGTCGGGCCTGATTGGTTGGGTGCGGCCTTGGGTCGGGCCTGATTGAGTGGTTGTGGCCTTGGGTCGGGCCTGATTGGTTGGGTGTGGCCTTGGGTCGGGCCTGATTGAGTTGGTTACGTTGGGTCAAGGGCTAGTCAGCAAAGCCAGGGTTAGGTGATGGGGAAAAAGTTGAGATTGGTGGATAAGGGCGGGAGTTAGGTGAAGGAAGTAGGTAACCGATATCGGTTACGTGTAACCGATATCGGTTAGAAGACCGATACCGGTTTTCTAGGGCGCAAAATAACCGGTATCGGTTATAGGTCAAAACCTATAAAAAGAAAAATACGGCCTGTCATTGTCACTTTGTGAATTTGAGCACCCAAATTTAGCTGTCTGAGGTGTGAAGTGATTTTGTGGAGTTTGTGGGCTGAGGTGGCATTATTTGAGTGGAGGAGTGAGTGATTGGTAGACCCCAGCGAGCAGGAGGCAGAGTTTGATTGGTTGAGGACCCAGCTGAGGAGATTTGGAGCCATGGCTCAGCCAGGAGGAGCAGGAGGTGCTGGACCAGCTGGACCACCGCCACCTATCCCACCACGATGACGTGTAGTCGTACCGGTAGGCTCTGAACTCCTACCTATGTGAATTTAATGAGTTTAACTTAGATGTGGGTTTTGGGTAGGAATTTTTAAATTTAATAAAATAATGAATGAATGGAAGGAATTTGTAAAATGGAGTGGGTAGGTAGGCTAGTTAGGTCAAAGCGGCAGGGTGGGTAGGTTTTTAGGGTTTTCTTGGGTGGGTAAATGGGGAGAAATAGGTGAAAAAATGTTTTGCGGGCCATTTTGGGTTCGGCCCGGATTGGGACAGTGACCGATGTCGGTCACTAAGTGACCGGCATCAGTCACAGAATGTTTGGGATAATTTGTTTGCCGAGAGACCGGCGTCGGTCATATGTCGACCGGCGGTACCTTTTATTTATTTATTTTTTTATTGTTTTTTTTTTTTTTAGAATTGTATTGTTGGTTTGTTTTTGTGTTTGGGGGTGAAGGGGGAGGGGGTAGAGTTGATAGGAAAGGTGATTGGGGTGGGGGGGAAATGGGGTGGTTGTGTGGTTGGTCGGGGAGGATAGATTAGGTGTTAGGTATGAAGTAGGAGGTGTTAAATTGGCGGGGGTATAGTCAGATGACTAGAGTAGATTGGGGTGGTTGGTAGGTTGAGTGGGTAGAGAGAGTTAAAGTAGTTGTTATTGTAAAGGGTAGGCCTGATGAAGTGGGTTGTTTTTACAGGCACGCCAGCAGCTTACGATGCGGGATCGGATGCCCCCTTTATTGAGACGGATGCGGCCACATGTGTCCGCAGCGCATTGGGCCATTATGCGAGAGGTGGGACTCGGCGGAGTCCAGCGGTATAGGGCTGTGGATAGGGACCACAGCCTGATGGTTGCCCTCATCGAGAGATGGGATCCGGCAACCAATGTTTTCCATCTCCCTACTGGAGAGATGACGATTACATTAGAGGATGTGTATCGCATCCTGAGACTGTCGATCGTAGGGGAGGCAGTGTTCCAGGTGGATGTGGAGATGGCGATGGACAGCATCCTGCATGTATTTGGGGATGCAGCCGCATTGTTGACCTATCACAGCGCGAGCATTGCCTATGGCGACATGTATCATGCACACCGACAGGAGACACGGCTTGCCGTGTTGATGATGATAGGTATCACCTGCTTCACCCTCCCGGACTCAGAGGGAGGCCGCTTCCCACGGGCTTTGATGGGAGTGTTGCACGAGATGGTAGAGGAGCATACATGCTATGCCTGGGCACCCGTGTATCTGGTGCAGCTATACAGAGAGCTATGGGGCTATCACCGGATGAGGTGATTTGGTATTTGCTCGACATTTTTGTTACACTGCTGGGCGTACGAGCACATCATCTGTATATGACCAGTAGGGCTGCCCCAGTAGCCAGGGCCACAGATTGTCTACAGATATGGATTTCAGAGGTGGTTGGGGGTCATGGGCCAGCCACGAGCGGTGCTCGCAGGATGGGATGTGGCCTACTACCGTCATATGCTAGAGGGCTTGACCGCCCTGGACATTATATGGAGGCCCTACAGAGGCCATCAGCCCCGAGGAGGAGCCCGAGCACAGATGCGCTGGATCCAGTATAGTTTCTGGATAGCTGGACGGAGGCCCGGAGAGTATGAGCAGATACCCCTAGAGAGGGTACGATGGCAGTTGGGCTTGCGACAGGATGAGCCACCTCCCTTCCCACAGTACCGGAGGGATGATGTAGAGGCGCCACTACCTGCACCGCAGCCCGTTGACCCAGATTGGGTAGCAGAGAGGCCGGCGGATGATACAGTGGATGATGCTGGAGTGACAGGGGCCTTTTTGGTTTGGTGGGCAGGGGAGAGAGCAGCTAGGAGAGCACAGCCCGCATAGCTAGATTTGGTGGCTGTTATAGCAGAGAGGGACCGGCTCGTAGGACAGGTGCAGTTGTTACAAGGGCAGCTTGCTGCTGCGCAGGCACAGATTGGGGTGCTACAGGGGCAGTTAGTCCAGGCATAGGCTCAGGTATAGCCGCAGGCATCGGTATAGCCACAGACACAGGCACCACTGCAGGTACAGGCTCCAGTACAACCACAGGCACAGGCACCGCCACAGGCACAGGCGCAGGTACAGGTACCACCACAGGCACCGGGTGTACCGGCAGGACAGGGGCCACTACTATTAGGAGTCGGGGGACCAGCCCCAGCAGCCATGGTGGCACGGGCCCGCTATATGGAGGCGAGAGCGGAGGCCCGGTATTATCAGGACGTCCTTGATGGTACCGGGGCTGACTATCAGCCATATGCAGCACACAGAGCCGAGACATCTCGGAGCCAGAGATCCCAGGGAGGTGCAGCCACAGCCGGTGGGTCTGTTACAGGGAGGAGGCGAGAGCCAGCACAGGGACCAGCAGGGAGACAGGCCGAGGGTGGTGGAGAGAGCTGAGACATCCTGGGAGCGGTGATGGGTTTTTGATATTGGATATAGACACCGGTCTGCGAACCGGATATGTATATAGAGGCCTGCGTGCCCACATATGATTTATTTATTTATTCATTTTTGTTGTATATACCGGCCTGCGAGCCGAGTACATGTTGTATAGTTGATACCGGCCTGCGAGCCGAGTATATTTTTGACATGAGAGACCGGCCTACGAGCCGAGTCAAGATTTTGACAGGGATAGCGGCCTGCGTGCCAGCTTTGTATTATTTTTAGATCACAGAGGCCCCCATGCAGGGCAAGTTGTATATTTTGACATTGATATATATAGATGATGATTTTGATCCACATGGTGTGTAAAAAAATGTCTTATGTGTTTTGTCGATGGTTTTTGAAATTTAATGTATATAGATGATGAGTTTGATCCACATGGTGTGTATAATGATGGGTTTGATGTATATATTAAAATGTCGCATGTATTTTGTCGATGGTTTTTGAAATTTAATGTAGATAGATGACGTTGATGAAATTGTGATGATATGTATATGTGTTGATGGGATTTTGATGACAAATATTGATAATGATGTCATTATGCAGGAAAAAGAGGCGGGCGCCACCAAAAATTTGCAAAAAATGAAGAAAAGGCCTAGGTTTAAGCAAAGGGAGACATATGACCGATATCGGTTAGCTAACCGATGCCGGTAGATATATGACCGATACCGGTTAGGTAACCGATATCGGTTATGCTAAAACAAGCTTTTCTAAAAATAGAAAAGCTTGGGAAACAACTTGAGTTCTTATTTTTAGAGGCATGCAATAAGTTAAATACGAGGATGCGACGTTGTTTGACGACTGATACAGATAATTGCATGGGAGAATTGAGTGATAAGGAGGAAAGAGACAGGTAAAGTGATTGTGGGCTGAGATTAAGAAGGTAGAAAGGCAAGTTATATTGAAGAGGGTGGTGAACATGGCTGGACAAGGAGAAGCATCCAGCAGGTAGAGACGAGAGGGAAGACAGGTTCCACCGCAAGCTGCTGCGTCCCAAGAGGTAAACTGTTTGGTTGTAATTTAATTCTTGCATGTTTTATGAATAGGATGAGAGAAGGTAAGTGGATAGAGACGAGAAAGAAAAGGTGATAGGTAAGGGTTTGGGATGGGGTGAGTGTTATGGGGTAGGTAAGCAGGGGTTTCGCGTATGTTTGTAGGTGGAGAGAGGAGTAAACGAGCAAAATAATTATCGTAGGGGATGTTTTTAAGCAGGCTGGATAGGATTGACAGTGACCGGTATCGTTTAGAGATAACCGGTATCGGTTAGGCAACCGGTATCGGTTATCTATAACCGATATCGGTTACTGTATGAAATTCCAGAATGTGAGAAAAAAACACTTGGGGATTTGAGTTATTGAATGGTTTGTTTGTTGATTTGATGTATGCAGGCAGAGGCAGGGTTGAGGATGAATGATAGTGTACCAGCTTTGTTGTCACGAGTCCGAGCGGATGTAACACCAGCTGAATGGGTATTGATAAACCGTGTGGGGTTAAGTGGAATCCGCTATTATTCACGAATCACACGCAATCATGCTATGTTGCAGGCATTGATTGAGAGGTGGAATCCGGAAAAGAATACCTTCTATCTGCCAACAGGGGAGATGACAGTGACGTTGGAAGATGTGTTTAGAATTTTGAGGCTCCCAATTACAGGAAGACCAGTGTATCAGGTAGGGCCTAGCGTGGCGTGGGGAGCGATAACAGCAGTATTTGGTTCAGCTGCATGAGATTTGACACAGCGAGGTTTGACATTCACTTATGGTACAATGTATGCAACACACCCTGAGGAAACAAGGTTGGCAGTGGTATTAATGATAGCGGTGGGGTATTATGCATTACCGAGGGCGGATGGGGGAAGATTTCCGAAAGCATTGATGTGTATTATTTGGGAAATGATAGAAAGGAGCGTGACTTTCGCATGGGCACCCGCATATCTGGCGGAGCTATACAGGGGTTTATGGGCCTGCAGGTGAAATCACAGGACGACACTGGATTGTGCATACTTATTACATTGTTGGGCCTATGAGCACATTGTGTGTGTGTGACCAATAGGCCGACCAATCCAGGAAAGAGAGACAGGAGTGCAGAGGTTGGGATTCAGACGATGGGTCCAGACAGAACAAGAGGCGAGATCCCAGGCCGTGATAGATGACATCGAATATTATAGGTAGGTATGGGAGATGGTGACGATTGCGGATATTCATTGGAGGCCTTACGGGAACTATATGGTGACAGAGAACATAGCTGAGGAGTTGAGGGGTGTAGAGTGATTGAGGTGGATCGCAGGGCACAGGCCAGGTGAGTACGAGAGGATTCCTCTAGATCGCGTGCGGCGACAATTTGGATTTGTTCAGGATATACCCATGGCTTATAGACCATACATGAGGATCGACGCCGAGGCAACATTCTCACCTCCCTAGCCGACACCTCCAGAAGGGCCAGAAGAGATAGCAGCCGATCGCAGGGTAATGGATGCAGGAGTGACAGAGGCTTATAGATTATGGTGGGTAGCAGAGCTGCGAGGTATACGTGAGAGGGCCGATCATCCTGACATAGCTGTGATTATAGCGGAGAGAGACTGCCTGCAGGATTTAGTGCACCAGCTTCAAATGCAGGTGAATGAGACAACGGGATTGTTAGAGGTTTCGCAGTTACGAGTGGAGAGACTAGAGGCAAGATTCCTCCACGCGAGAGGGCATATTCGTATGTTACAGGAGATGTTGGTGGATCAGTGGGAGGAACCAATAGCAGTGGCACCTTTGAGGATGGAGAGGCCAGATGAGTGGCATCGACGATCGCGATCACCACCTGATTCAGGAGGAGGCGCAAGGGTCTAAGTGAATTTCATAGGGGTATAAGAATAAATAAGGATGCTGACCTGTGCGTCGATGATAGAGAAGATGTATTTGTTTAACATCTAAATAAAACTGAATATGTATGTTGATTTGAGTTATGATAATAATAAGAATGGTTGTGTTTTGAATGTTTGTTTGGAAAAAAAAGGATAAATGATGAATGTTATCAAATAGAAATACACAAAAATATTTATATTTACAACACATGATAGGTTATGGTAGGGGATGGTCGAGCTAACCTTGGGAGACCCCATGTCTCCTAAGTGCTTCCTACATAGCCCATTGCACAAAGCAAGGAGGGGCCTCAGACCGATGTAGTTCTCCCTTAGGACCAGGGAGAGGTGAATTCGGGCAATTTGGTTGTGATTAGTAAAAATGTTGATATTGGTAGGGTAATGTTGTTGGTGGTGGTGCGGGTATAGGTGGAGCGAAAGTTAGCTTACCCCAGTAGTAGGAAACCGTGTCCTGATTAAGGTCAACACATAATCCTAGATTCGAGTAAAAGAGGCAAAAGTGTCCCGTAGTTGAGAAGAGCTAAACAAACCACATATTAACGTAGGATAAGCTTGAATCCCTAGGTACCTTGCATATGCGAGAAGTTAATAGGTGAAAAGAGTTGTATAATCACAATATATCAGATATACGTCACGTCCCTTGAGTTTTGTTGCTTTGACGAATGGTGAGGTGAGGTGGTTGGTATAGCTGGGATGCAGAGAACTTGTTATAAGGTGATTATTCTAATGAAAGAGAACCAAACCTAAATAGACAAGTCCATGACTCAAAAGTGCTTTGGAATACTACTTTTTACTTTTCTGGATATAGACTGATCGATGCGGGAAGTCTACATGGGATATGTATTTTGTTGTTCTTGAGGTCTTCACGAAGCTGATCAATGTGAGAAGCTTTTGATAAAGGCTGACTTTGTATAACGGTCCTTCAAGGGAGCAGGATATTTATAGTAGCAGATGCGGCTTTTGTGTATAGCTGTCCTTCGGGGGAGCAGTCTATTTATAATAGCAAAAGTGGTTTTGCACATAGCTGTCCTTCGAGGGAGCAGTCTATGTATAACTTAGAGGTCTAGATGTCTGTTTGGCATGAAGCATCTAGTTTTGTAGGAAGTTTGACTCAAGAATATCCCATAAGTGTATAATTGAGAACATGTTATTTTGATACTTTTAAGTCATGGACCAGACTAAAAAGGGGAAGGCATCTTTAAGAGGAGGTGATGACCAAACCACGTGAGCTTGATTCTATTTTGAGATGCATGAAACAAAGTGTATGAGGTGGTAAATGAGCTCAAGGGACGAGCGCAAGGTAGATAAGAAGTGATATAACACTAAATTCAATAGTAGAATGGTCGAAGATGCAAGGCATTAAGGGGTTCAGGCTCAGGTTTACCATTGAAGCGAAGCTAAACGGTAAGTTCCTGATCCGTAAGTATGAGTGATAATGTAAGGCCCAATCCAATTAGGAGCAAATTTTCCACGTTTTCTCTTTTCTAGTTTGGTTACATGTTGATTCTCTTTGAGGACAAGATCACCAACCTTAAAGGTACGCTCATGAAGTCACTTATCATAAGCACGCTTGATGCACTTTTGATAGATTTGAAGGTGGTCAAGAGCTGTAAGATGACGCTCGTCAAGAAGCTCCAATTGGGCTAACCGCTCTTGGCGGAAATCATCATTGGTGAGAATATCCTGAAGAGATATTCTTAGGGAGGGTATTTGTATTTCGAGAGGTAAGACAGCCTCGGTACCATATACCAAAGAAAATGGTGTGGCATTAGTGGAGGTATGAATGCTGGTACGATAAGCCCAAAGGGCAAAGGGGATGTGATCATGCCAATTTTTTCCAGAATCGTTAACGACTTTCATGAGAATTTTGGTCAGGGTTTTGTTAGAAGATTTGGCTTGACCATTTGCTTGTGGATAGTAAGGTGATGAGAAGCTAAGTTTGATACCAAAGTTGTCACAAAGGTCTTGTAATAACTTGTTTTTGAAAGATTTGCCATTATCTGTTATCAGGCGATGAGGAACACCAAAACGACAGATAATGTGATGGTTAATGAATTCTACAATTTTTTCTTTTTTGGTTGAAATGAGTGGAATGGCCTCCACCCATTTAGTATAATATTCTATTGCTGTGATTATCCAACGGTGATGTTGCGAAGAGGGCGGGTGAATCTCACCAATAAGGTCTAAACCCCATTGTGAGAAAGGCCAAAGATCTCGTGCGACCTGTAGCGGATGGCTAGGAGTATGTTGAAGGTTGGCATGTTGTTGACACATAACACAACGCTTAACATATTCGTAGCAGTCGTTATTAAGCGTAGGCCAATAATATCCTAGGCGAAGGATCCGTTTGGCCACGGCAAGGCCACTAAAATGTCCACCACAAATACCGTCATGGACTTGTTGGATGGTATAGGTAACCTCCGCGCCGGTTAGACATCGAAGGAGGATGCCATCAAAGCCACGTTTATAGAGGAGTCCCCCCATGACTACATAACGAGAAACACTTTTAAGAAAAGCACGTTTTCCGTTACGAGTAAGGTCAGGTGGGAGAACAGAGGTTGTAAGGTAGTCGTGAAATTGGTGATACCAAGTATCCTGCGAGTCAGCAGACACATTATTTACCATACAAACATCCGGGGCTGAGTAAGATGGGGCAAAGAGTTGTTGGACCAAGACAAATATGTCAGAGTCGGTTGGTGAGGTAGGAATTTGCGAGGCTAAGCAAGCCATAGTATCCACAAATTTATTAGTAGAGCGGGGAATGGTTTGGATAGAATAATGAGTAAATAAGGTCAAAAGTGAATCCACGTAATGTTTATACTTTTGAAGTTCCTCATTTTTACATTGGTAGATGCCCATAACTTGATTGACAACCAGTTGAGAGTCACCGAAAATGTTAATAGATTTTACACCTAAGTGTAACGCAACCTGGAGACCCAAAACAAGGGCCTCGTATTCCGCTGTATTATTAGTGCAGGGGAAATCGAGCTGGAATGAAAGAGGCATAGGTTCAGCATCCAGAGGAATGAGAACAACACCGGCCCCTCCGCCGCGCTGGCATTTGGATCCATCGAAGAAGAGGGTCATTGAATACGACTCATCACTGAGTGAAAGAGTGGCAATGAGTTTGTCAGGGAAAGTAAAATTGGTAAATTGTTCCCCAGGTAAAGGGGCTTCCGTGAGTTGGTCTGCGATAGTTTGTCCTTTGATTGATTTCTGGTGTACAAATTCAAGGTCAAGGTCGGCAAGGAGCATAAGCCATCGGGCGATGCGTTGGTTTAGATGAGGTTTGGCGTACATATAATGGATGGGGTCCGCGTTGGTGATGACAAAAGTTTTGTGATTCAGGAGGTAATGTCAGAGTTTGGTGGCCACGAATGATAGGGCTAAGCACAACTTTTCTACATGTGTATACCTAGTCTCATAATCCACCAGAGTACGACTTATATAATAAATGGCTTGTTCTCGATGCTCGGAGTCACGATGTGCGAGCATGGCTCCTACAACATGGTCGGTGGCGGAAAGGTAAAGGTAGAAAGGGCGATCGTCCTGAGGTGGGATAAGCACGGGTGGCTGCAAGAGATAGGCTTTAAGAGCCTCAAAGGCTTGGTGGCACTCTTCGCTCCATTGAAAGACAATGTCCTTTTTAAGGAGATGATGGAAAGGTTGACATCGATCTGAGAGTTGGGAGATGAAACGCCGAATAGATTGGAGTTTTCCCTGCAAACTACGTAATTGTTTGAGGTTAGTGGGTGGGGGCATTTCTAGGATAGCTTTGACTTTAGCTGGATCGACCTCGATGCCACGCAAAGAGACAATGAAACCAAGGAGTTTTCCCGAAAGGACACCAAAGACACATTTCTTTGGTTGAAGACGAACACAGTATTGTAACAGGTGATCGAAAATAATGGTTAAAACATCGAGATGTTCACTGCGATGTTTAGATTTGCCAAGAAGATCATCGACATAATCCTCAAGGATAGTGTGCATAATGTCATGAAAAATGTAAGTCATAGCCCGCTGATAGGTCGCACCAGCATTCTTAAGGCCGAACGGCATGACACGATAGCAGAAGGTTCCCCAAGGAGTTATGAATGCGGTTTTATGTTGATCGGCCGGGGCTACCAAAATTTGATTGTATCCTGAGAAGCCATCCATGAGAGAAAGCATCTCATGGCCCGCAGTGAGATCAACAAGTTGATCAATACTTGGTAGGGGGAAGTCATCCTTTGGGCAAGCGAGGTTAAGGTCCCGGAAATCCGTACATATCCGAAGTCCCCCCATTGCTTTAGTAACAGGTACGATGTTAGAAATCCATTGAGGATAGTCAATAGGTAAGATGAAGGAAACAGAAAGGAGTCGTTGAAGCTCTTCTTTGACCAAGAGGGCAATGCGTGGATGCATTTTTCTCAGTTTCTGTTTAACTGGTTTGGAATCGGGTTTCAGGGTAATGTTATGGACCACAATGTCAGGATCAATTCCTGGCATGTCAGCGTAGGACCAAGCGAAAGCTTGGTTGCGGGCACGGAGAAAGGTAGTAAAGGCAGTTTGTTCTGATGCGTTAAGAGATTGTCTGATCTTCACAATGTGAGGATCATCCTCTGTGTGGATGTTGATTTCTATAGTCGACTCATTCAACATGGTTTGAGTTTCAGATGGTAAGGCGCGTTGAATATAAGAGTCGTCCGCACCAAGGTAAGTGAGGATGGAGTCGTCATCCTGGCACTCAACAACATTAATTGAAGGTGAATCCTCTTCGATCATGTCTGGATACAGAAGGGGAAGAGAAGATGGGTCCTCATTATCACGTTGATAAGTGAGAGGACCCAAAAAGATAGCGTTTATGAAAAAAAAAAGTTAGGAGGGATAGATTCAGGGTCTATCGACTCTGTTGGTGATGATGGCAAAATGGGTGATGATGGTTCCGAAGGGGTGACTTCGTCGTCCTCCTGGATACAACTGACATGAGGTTTCTTTGGTGTAAGTGTTTCAGAAAATCCAAGACCACTACGATCTTGGTGTTTGCGTGTAGTCACGGGAATGATTGTATGTCGGCCTTGTTCATAAAGACCGAAACCAAAGCCCTTCCAAGCACAGCGCGTCAGGAAGGTGAGAGTGAAACGACGATTAGTTAGATATTGAAAATCAGATTGGAAGGGAACCACGCCAAGGGGAGGTTCAGGGGTGACAGAGGATGTATCGACACCCCCATACGTTAGGTTGGTGTGACAATTAGGTGGTCCATAGGAGATTACTTCCCCCACACGACGGTCGTAGGTAGGATGCGCATGTAACTGTCCATACTCCTGTGGGGTATGGAAAGTGCTAACGTTATATAGGTGATACTCCCCCAGCGTAAGGCATTGAAAAACATCTACTAAGGGATCTGAGGTTGGGATGTTGTCCACGGGAAAGGAAGTGGTATTTGCGGTGGCGGTTTCATTGGTTGAAGGTGTAGGTGCGGTTGAGGTGGATGGTTGAGGTGTGGTCGAAATAGATGGTTGGGTTGGATGAATGGGTGTCTTGACTGGTACAAGCACATCATTAGGGTGATATAACATATTGCAGGTTTTGAAGGGGGGAGCATCAGCTTTTACGGTGTAGGACTTCCCCTCATACTCGAATTTTATGCATCTATGTAAGGTGGAGGGAACGCATCCCATAGCCCGGATCTAAGGGCGGCCTAACAACATGTTGTATTGGAATTCTCCCTCAAGGACATAGAAGAGTTCGGGTAAGGTCCGTGGCCCTACACGAATGTTAAGGATCACGGTGCCTAAGGTAGAAGTAATAGCATCGTTGAATGAACGCAACATGGTGGGGTTGGCACACATGCAGCTAGAAGGGATATTCATTTGTTGGAAGGCTTTGGAAGAGATGATATTTAGGCTGGCACCCCCATCAATCATAACACGACGTACTCAGATGTCCCGGATGTAAGCTGAGATGAAAAGAGCGGGGTCAAGATCTTCTGCACCAAAGTCAACAATTTCTTCTTTGGAGAAACTGATAGCAGCGGTTTGCTGTACAGGGACGGAAGTGGTAGATTGTTTGGTGAGAGAAGCAACATGGTTGGGTGTTAAGATGGAGGTAACAGGAAAGGTTTCATTAGGTAAGACCTCTATCCCTTGAAGGATTTCAACAAGAGCTTGGCGATGAGATTCAGAGGTTTGAATGAGATCATACAGTGTCATTTTTACAGGTGATTGGTGAAGTTGTTTGATCATGGTTCGGTGGGCAACTCCATCAGAGACGGGGTAGGCAGGTCCACAAATAACCACTTTAGGTGGTGGTGCGATCGGGATGGTGGACGGAGAAAGAGAGGCCGCAGGTGTGCTTTCTTTAGCTTTCCCATTGTTTTTCTGCCCTCGAGTAGCAACACAAATCATGTTAATCTCGTGAACATGAGAAGAGGAAGACGGTAGGGATAAGTCATTGTCTTCGAGAGGTGGGGTTGTAATAATGATAGATCTTGGTGAGGTGGGGACAGGTGGTACAGGAGAGGGGATTGAAGCTAAAGGTTTCTCCCTTCGTAAGTTGTCTTTCTTAACCTTTCTATCCGAGAGAGGTGACTGATGAAGTATGGCTTTTAAAGCTTTGCATCCCTCTACATCATGTCCTGGTGTGCGGTGGTAAGCGCAGATTTTAGACTCATCATAACCTATAGGTCGAGGTTTAGATGGATCATAGGGTCTAAGTGGGGGTAGGGAAATGGTCGCATTCTCCACCAACATATCAAGGATCTTGGCGTAAGATCCTTTGAGCGGGTCAAAGTCAGAGGAAGATGAGGCTATTGATTGGGTGAGTTTTGGTAATGTTTGGGTATGGTTGGTTTGTACGGGTGGTGGCTTAGACAAGGGGTTTTGATAATTGGATTTAACTAAACGTGGCTTCTTCGGTGCAGAAGTTATGTTTAGCTGGTCAGATGACATGGTAGCAGAAAACAACCACAGAGAAAGAGGAGTGACAGTAAAAAAATCCTTTGATGATGGAGTTTGTTTAGGGTTGATAGGTGGACAGGATACTTGGGGTGACGGTGTTGATACACCCATGGATCTCTGTATGGGTGTAGAAGATGCAGGTCATTTTAAAGAAAACGTAGGAGGTATGATGTATTGAGGCAAGGTGGATGAGTGAGGTCCTAATATAGAAGGTAGGTGTGATGGCGAGGGTTTTAGTTGTGACAGAGGCATAGATTGGACTTGAGGAGATTGGGTTTGTCTCCTAGGTGGATGGAGGGCTTTATTTTCTGATAAATCTAACCATTTAGGTGGGTGTGTCAGGCTAGGTATTGGTGATGTCCCAAGCGTAGGGGAAGGTTTGGTTAGGTTAATAGAGGTGGATGAGGTATTTGGTAGAGATGAGGAGGGTGAAGATGAGGCCATAGGCATTTTGAGCTTTTGTAAACACTTCGGGTATATGGTAGAGGTGTCTGGATCGGTCATCTGCATTTGAGTAGAGTATGGTGTACTCAAACACTCCCATAGGACTCGTCTATCTTCTGAGGGATGACAATCTTCACGTGTGAATAGGAAATTTTGTATGGAAGAAAGGTGGGTTGTGATTCCGGTCCACTGTGGGTGTGATACAGGGGGTAAATGAGGCACTGTATCAATGGGCGTTAAGAGGTCAACCGGTTGCTGAAAAGATTTAGGCGATGAAGAACTAATAGGTAGGAGGGCATGTTTGAGAGGATCCGTCATGATTAAAGAATTTGGTGATGTTGGTTCGAGGGGTTTCTCATCTAAGGATGACAGAAAAAGTGGCGAGCCTTCCTCTTATACAACAAGAGTGGTAGAAGGAGATGTTTGGGAAATAGATAAGTTAGATAACATCCGCTCACAGTCTTGCAAGGATGTGGTGTAAGAAGGCTCATCTGTGAGAAGAGAACTCTGGGTGGTTAATTCCTTTATGGGTAAAGGAATGGTAAGATTATCATTTTGTCTTGATGAGGGTGAGGGGGTTCAGATCCCTGCGTTAGTGAAGAGGCTTGATTCAGAATTTCCTCGATGGGAGCTTTTGGTTGGGAGTCGAAGACCGCATGGATTTCATGAACACTCTCCTCGGCTAAGATATCTTGGTTTATGTTACTGTTAGATGAGTGGTTTGGGAATGGTTTGTTGAAGATTTTCAAATTTCGGTTAGCAGGGGCGTTAGGATTATCGAGGGTTATATCCCCTGCATCAACCATTTCCTGCACTATGTTTTTCAACATCTTGCAGTTTTCATGACTGTGTCCCTTCACGTGGTGGAAGTTACAGAAGTCATTTTCTTTGTACCAAGAAGGTATAGCGCGGGTGGAATCAAACCCGGAGTGAGTTTTAACAGGAGGTAAGGTGATAGCTCCTGCTTTGAGCAATTTTTCCAAAATGACACCATAAGTTTCTCCCAAGGGAGTGTAATTGATGGGCTCGGCTTTATACTTATAGGTGGTTTTTGGCGGGGTATTAGATGGTGCTTGGGATTTGACCATCACCGCGTGTACAACTCCTTTTGATTTCGAAGTAGTCGATGCATGAGAATTGGTGGTGTTGGGTTTGTTGGTGGTGTCTTGGGTTCAGAAATTAGGGTTTTTGTTGCGCAACCGCAATTTCTCTTCCTCTAAGGCTCGAATCTCTAGTTTTCGAGCCATAGTAAAGGCCTCATCAAAGGTGCGGAAAGTTTGAATTTGGAGGGTAGGAGAAATGTGCTTAGCGCAGGCCCGCGTAAAGAGTTCGATAAGTTCGGCCTGAGGCAAGGCATAAGTAAGTTGGTTGATAAGGCCCCGCCATCGTCCAACGAAATCTATGATAGATTCATCTTCAAATTGTCAGATGGCATAGAGGTCAGTGATAGATACTTTCTTGGCAATGTTAATGGAGAAATGATCCAAGAAAGATTGGGCTAATTGGTTAAAAGAGAAGATTGAGTGCTGGGTTAAAGCACTGTACCACTCCAAGGCGGGTCCTGATAAGGACATGGGAAAGGTGCGGAGTAGTAAGGCATCATCATGAGCAATCAGATAGCAGGCATGTCTAAATGATCACAAGTGTTGTTGAGGATCCTCCTTACTATTAAAACGAGTAAATTTTGGTAATTCCCATTGAGGAGGATATGAATGAAGGGGGACAGAAGGATGAATAGGCTCCCGACAAACTTGCTCGTATGTCAGGGTGCTACGGCTTCCTGAAACAGAAGCCTCTAGATTTTGCATCTTGTCCATCATTTGTTTGATTAAATCAGTGGTTGGATGAGATGATGGTGAGGTTGCCGTAAACGAAGGAGGATTGGGCCAAGGGCCACCACTGGACAATGGTGGGGTTAAATGTTGATAAGGTATTGAGGACGAATATGTTGAGGCGACCGAATAGGGATGTCCTATATAAGATGTTGAAGTCACCGGATACGTGTGTGGAAATGAAAAGGTGGGCGGAGCTTGAGAAGGAAAGCTTGTGTGGATAGGTGGTAGAGAGCAAGTTATGAAAGGAGCAGTCTACGAGAGAGACGAGGTAGGAGCAGTCGGCGGTAATGATATGTGGGGCCCCAGGTTAACCAAAGGAAAGCCAATCTATGCCGTATGAACCCCTGAAGCCGCTGAGTTGGGAGACGGGGCTAAGGATGAAGAAGGCAAGGTGGAGTTATCAGGTGGGGAAGGAGCTAAGTGAGTAGCTATACTAATAGGCATGCCAACAAGGAGTTGACCATCGGGTGTACGGTCAGGGGCATGAGACAAATAGTACTGTACAGTGCTAGGATTAGTGTCCAAAAATTTTACAAATTCCTTATCTCCTACAGGGATTTTGGGAACCTCGCTGGTGTCCGTAGGATTCCCCACAGGATGTGAAGGGGGTGATTCAGGCAAAGGCACGGAGCAGGCATGTGAAACCATGGCTGCAGCTTGTTTCCAAGTGATAACAACCATGGACAAGGGTACACAGTAGGGATGCAATCTATCAGGAACAGAAGCAGCAACAAAATGTTGGAATTGGTAGGTTGCTGGTTTTGGGAACTGTGAAAGACAGTAACCGATATCGGTCAGGTAACCGATGTCGGTCAGACTGTAGCCGGCGTCGGTAAGTTAACCGATGTCGGTAGAATAGGACCGGTGTAAGAAGCTGTAAGAAGTTGCTGATTTGGGGTTAACGATGCTTAGTATACCTACCAAACTGTTCTGAAGTGATCACAGAAACAGTGTATGACAGAGAAACAGAACTAAAAACAAGCAAGATGCACAAGCAAATCAAGAGACTAACCCTAGGATTAGTTTTAATTATTGTGGGCTTATGCCTTAGACGCAAGATGATGTCAATCCTAAACAAAAGACCTAGGGGAAATGTCAAGTTTGTTTTGGCTTATAAGGTTACCTCAATCGGGCGGAGGAATACCGCGGAAAAGGGGGATGTTTGAGCTGTTGTGTTAATTATGATGTGATTTGGCATGTGTTGTGTAGTGAAAGTAAGATTAATTTCTTTTCAATACCATGGATATCACCCCCACGTGTATGACCTGTTACTTAATCTACGTTCACTAGAATTGAAAACAGCAAGCAAGGATGTGATGCGCGTGTTTTAAACCCAAATCGAAAATGATATTCAATGAAGCAAAGAAGATGACTTTCACTAATGCAAAGATGTGAAAGCAAGACAAATTCTTTTACCAAAATAACAAGATATCTTGTGAATACTTTAGAAGAAGAAAATAGCAAGTGTGCTCCCTATATGAAAGCAAGCAAGAAAGAAAGAAACCCAAAATGGGTCCCACCGGGCGTGCCAAAATGTTTCGCACAGAATGTTTCCATTCCTGGAATAGAGTTGCTTCTATCCTTTCATTCTTTTGAGAAACAGATAAGGGTTAGGGCTAGGAGGAATACCTGTTGAATGTTGAGAGGGTGTGCGCGTACCGTAGAGAGAGATCAGATCGATTGTGAAGAACTCCTTTTTTTCTGGGAAGGACTACCTGCAAGTAAGAATACAAGACCACCAGATTTTAGTTAGACAATAAATGAGGGAACTGCCTTGGGCCCAGGAAATATTAGACTTCCTTTCGAAGGTGGTCAGTTCCCCTTTTAATACGAATTAACACTAATGATAATAAAGAAGCTATTGTGAAATCATGATTTAGGTACCTCGTTACAAAGCAATAGAGACTAAACTACCAATAATAAAACGTCACGTTGTTTGTTTGGTCAATGGTCATTGATACGTTCAGCTCGAGTTACAGGGATAAACCAGACTGGATCCGAGGTTGTTAGGAGACAAATAGGTGAGAGGAAGGTTTTGGGTATAAGTCACAGTGACCGATGCTGGTCACTAGATAACCGACCGCGGTTAGAGAACCACTGCCGGTAGGGGATAACCGACACCGGTGGGGTCAGTAATCTAGGTGCTTCTGGATGGAGGTTAGTGGCAGGGTGATTGTGGGGTTTTTAAGACTGGTGGATGGCTGAAGGGAATAGTGAGACGACAGGGAAGACTCAGAGTGTGATAAAACTATCTTCTAGGCAATACAAGGATGTATGGATGAAGGTTAAGTGCAGGGTGCTGGCAGGTGGTAGATCTAGGAGTGAGCTTATAATTACTATCAATCAAAAGACTCAGGAAAATGGTGCTTAGAAACATACAAGACACTACTTACTCATTCTTGATGAAGATTCAGGTCCAAGGAATGTGGTAGTGACAGTAAGACTCAGTTGGGATGATCTGGTATTGGAAAATGAGCTGATGAAGCTATCCTCAGTCTTTTCCAATGCTTGAACGGGGGTGACAACAATCCAATGGCTCAGTTTCAGTCTTCGGCTTGATGCTCTTCTCTTTTCTTCACTTGTCTCTGCTCTGCCAAGTGAATTTCAGGATCCTTCAAATGAATTCCGATCCTTTTTTTTGGTTGGGGGAGGTCATTTACAGGGAACCGATGGCGGTTACGTAACCGACGGCGGTCAAGTAGGAACCGATGTCGGTTAAGTCAAAGTGGGCTATTTTTAGTAAAATAGCCAACTTTCCCTCCTTTTCTCCCGAGGGATTAGTTGTGGGCTTGGTCAAGTCATTATTAGGTTGGTTTTGGTGTGGGTAAGGAGTAATTAGTCATGGGTGTGGATGTAGACCAAGTTATAGGTTTTAATTAGGTTAGTTTAGGGTTAGGGCTAGGTCATGATGAGGTGGCAAAATGAGGGTGGCAGGTTTGGAGATGTGGATTTATTAATTATAAGGTAATTAATTAATAAGTGTGTAGGGTTTAGGTGGTGAGGTTAGGTTGTGAAATGAGATGTGGGGCACAGGGTGTCGTAAGACATAAATTTGGTGTCTACAATATATCTTACATGGGATGGATATATCTGACTTGTGGCTCTCATAACTTCTTATCATGATGTATCTCTTTCATATATGATCTATTATCATTGGTTGGTCGGCCTTGTTGATGGCCATATCATAGGAATAGTATAAATATGGGTTAAAGGTAGTGGATGATTATGATGTTGAGTATTTGAGTCTTATTATATGATTGGAGGTTGCCCCCTCCAAGTGGCCAAGCTATTCTACGTTCATATTGAGAGAAATTATCTACAATATTGTGTTATTTGGTGTTCTATTTCTTGTGATAATCATAATTAATCAAGTAATTTCATTACAATGGAGAGATGGGGCCATGGTGCAAAATCCCATTTGCATTCACCAAAAAGTATCTAAAGTGCTCCATCAATAGGATAAAGGATGCACATAAATTGACTTATGATGCGGATAAATTAGATTCTAATGTACACACTCTTTGTGTCACTTACAAGTATGACACCAATCCTTCATACCTTAAAGGATTGGATCCCAACTTCTTGGATCTTAACCCATAGATCAATGCGATCATTAAGGGATTTATCTATAGAGTATTTATATAGATGCACCCCAAGACACAAGGGGGAGTTGAGGTGGAAGTCATGGATTCCACTTTCCCTAAGCCTAGAGAAGCATTGATACCTCCCATAAAGGTGGTATAGCTAGAAGTAGCAAATAAAGAGGAGGAAGAAGAAGGTGAAGGGAAATTGGATACTTCTCATAAGAGAAAGTATTACACGCAAATAGGTAGTAGTGAGAGCACATGAACCTCACAAAAAGGTGACACTGAATAAAAAAATAGAAGCACCCAAAGGTGCAGGAAGTCTCTAACATAGAGACAGAGGCTGAGACTGAAGAAGCAGAGAAAAAATATTAAGGCACAAAAGAAGTGGTGGAATCCAAAGTCGTGGTATATGGATTTTATAGATGAACCTACAAAAGTGTTACACATGTGCTTCCAGAGAACCTTGTATACAGATAAATTACATGCTTGGGAGCTACTAGACCTAGAGGGAGGAGTGTCTAAAATAAACAAGATGCCGAGTTAGAATCTGAACTCACATATAGAAGAGCTAGAGTTTGAGTTCAATGACCATGTAATAGAAACATTGATTTATAGAAGAAGCCCAGACAAAAGTATAAGATCATCAATCCTAACCACTTGACAGATGAGCATGAGTGCAAATCCTTGAAAAAATTAGCTTTAGAAGTTGTGAAGAGGAATTTGGACTCAAGTGCTATGGTATATTCCCTTGTGGCTTAAAATAAAGAGAAGGAACAAGAAGTAGACCATCTGCACAAGGGCTTGTAGGGTGAAAATGACCAAACTAAGGAGGCATATGATATATCCGACGTGCTAGTAAAGAAAATATTAGGACAATGTCATTTAATAGTGAGCTAGGCCAACATAGACTATGGGGATGAGATGGAATACCGTGAGGAACTGGTTGGTATGCTCTTGGTTAACATCAAATGCATGAGGCCTATGGAAGAGTAGATTGCAGAAGAATATAAGAATAACAAATTGTAGTGGAAGAAATAATCATTGAGCTAGAGGAATTGCTCACCCAGCTCAAGGAAGTGAATACAAAAGTAGATTTGGGTTTAATAGGTGTAGGAAGTGCAAGCCAGATATTGATGTGAGGTTGGTGTATGAGGAAGAAAATATGAATTCTATAAAGGAAAAGAACCCAACAAATAAAATAGAGCACACTTAGCTTATATTGGATACCACAGTGCAAAAAGATAAGGTTAAGAAAAAGCACGTGAATCTTGAGTAGAGAATTAGTGAGTTCCAGAACTCTATACTAGAACACATGAACACTATTGATGGCACTTGCACAAATATATAGGTGGTGATGAAGGCGCCAAAAATAAGGATGGATGAAATAAATCCTGACCAAGTACCAAAGATTATGGAGGCTACATTGGCGAAAGCCTTGAAGGAGTTGGAGGAGAGGAATAAGCTAGTAAGTGAAGTCGATGCATAATTTCCTAAGGTATTCCAAGCACCTTATATCTTTCTAGTGTGATGCTCATTTTACAAATTTTCCATTTTACAATTTTATTTTCCATCTCAAAGTGTTATACCTATAAATGAAAAATTGTTGAGGGCGGTAATCCAGCTAGTGTGGGGTAGTGTTGGACCCCTGAAAGATACCAAGTATAAGAAACAAAAATGGGTTTGATGCTTGATATTTAGGTGTAAAGGCACACGTAGGAGTACTACAGAAATTGCGTGAGGATTTGTTCCTGGGCCAAACATGTTTAAGACTTAGCTGCATTTTAATAGAACTGGGAGATGAATAGTTAGAGTGGCAGCCAAGTAAGGTTTAGGAGATAAGAATAGAGTATGAATACTACAGTTAAAATTAAAGTCTATTTTTGGATAGATCTCATGAGAAGGAAGAACAAATGACATCCATAGTTCTAGAGATAATAATAGGATCTGAACTAGAAGTTAACTAAAGAAGATCTATTATTAGGAAAGCTTGCATGCCTTTGTGATTATCTTGTAAGTGGTACATGGCTATTATTATCATGTAGCCTATTTTGGAGAGTGCATTAGTAGTGAAGGGATGACCCCCACTATATGTGTGTGTGTGTGTGTGTGTGTGTGTGTGTGTGTGTGTGTGTGTGTGTGTGTGTGTGTGTGTGTGTGTGTGTTTACATGGATTAGGGATCATCCATGTTTTGTTAGATTTATGCTACTGTTTATGGGAGCCAATGAATTATGGTGATATTACTATATATGTATACAAATTTTGCATTTTACAACAATTAATATAATGGATCTTTGTGGTTGGATATTGGTTTTTGACATATTTGTGAGTGGTTCTTACATGGTAAAGTTAATCTTGATTCTTGTATAATTTAATATTCTATATGGTTAAGATATAGATCTAGTTCATATTATGATTTATTCATGAATGGATATTATGGATCTGGAATATTTGTATAATCAAGATAACTCCTTGAAGAATCTGCCATAAAATAGGAACCTAGTACCCTTGCGTGCTTTGGGTGAGCGCTTAGGTTTTTCTGAGTGATGTGTCAGCACACCTTGGGATATTTGGTAAAATAAAATACTACATGAATATATATAAAGCATTGGAAAATTCACAGGTATTCTTGGGGTTATCTCATTCGAGCCTTAATCATTGGTTCTATACCTTTTTGATCTCCACACAGGGAAAACACTACATCCACATTTTTTTATTAGCCGATGGTCAATGTGAGTTGAATTTAAGCAAACCCAACATATTTCATTCCCAAGTACAGTAACTATGCTGCCCTTGTTGTAGTCATTGGTTTCTAATTTGGAAATTTTCACTTGTCCTGACCCATGCAATTGTCGTATTAGTTAAGTATTTGTTTGAGTCTCTATTTACTGTCAATTTTATTTTAAATATAAGGTTTTGATAGTTTGGTCAAATCCAATCTTTAATTGGATTCTCTTAAAATATTAAGTCTATTATGAGTCATTATAATAATAGGTGTGCTAGTGTTAATGCATTGTGGTTATGATCAATATAAATATTTGCTATTCAAAATCTAAAAGTATCATTGTGTTAAAATTGTAAAAGTGTCATATTTTGTTAGTCGTCAAAATTCTATATGATGTTAATAGAGTCAAAACTCTATTTATAAATAATTATAAATGTGGAGTCAAATATTTGTTGTTTTCATTGTATCATCATTTTGTGTGTTGTTAAATGTCATTTTGTAATTCAAGTGTCTTGTAAATTCAAAAATTGTAAAAATAAATATTGTGTTATGGACACATTTTCGGTAGAATTCGGCATCCAATTGAGGTTTAAAAAATTGAGTTCCATGATCACAAGTAGATAGGGTAGTAGTGTGATGGCAAGAATTTTTTTTGGGTGGACAAAATTGTGGATTTCTTGCCAACGCTCTAGGAATCTAAGTCCCTCTACTTAACTGGTGTAACTCTCATATATACATGCATGAGTAAAGGTGGACTTTCCTAGTGTCCTTGTGGCTGGGGATCCAACAATGGAAATCCATTGACCATGTGAAAAATCTAAAAAAATATCTTGCTAGGGGATACTTTTTATGAAGAGAGGGAAAGCAGAGTGAGAAAAGAGGTAGGAGAACTAATGTTGTAGGTAAAAAATCATATTCCTGCACACACTTGTTAGAAGTTTCATCACATGCACTAAAGTGAGGAAGAAACAATACTACAAGTAGCAACAAGACCAATCAGAATGTAATAAACACAAAGTATCAGTAAACCCCTTAGTCACAAAAGGCTTGAAACGCCTTCTTGTATTGATGCTCAAGAAAAAATTATACATGGTTTGAGAATGGAAGAAATTGAGAATAGGGGAGAAGTGGCTAAATATTTTCAATCACAAGGGAGAAAAATCTCTCTCATGAACTTACAAGAATATAACCAGCTAGAAGAATTTGAGAATTAGAAGAACCCCTTCAAATGAATAGCTCATTAAAATTTATAGCAATCTGAATTGACCTTTCACCTCCCTCACATGACTCTTCATTTCCATATTCCACTCGTCACCTTTCATTTTCCATGAATTAAGTATTTATCTTATAATTTTGAGAAGATACTTTTTACAATTAAAACGGGTCACTTGAGTGAATAGGATGAAATACAATGATGACATATAACGAAGAATTATAATGAAGAGAGAAAGTAGAGATGGAATGAGAGGTAGAGGGAAGGGATGGAGGGGAAAACACTCCTCATGATGAAATGATTTTAATGCCTTGATGGAACCATGAAATTTGAGCAGGGATTATTCCACTGGTGATATTCTACACTAATTAATATTTCTCACTTGAATAAGTTTGAATCATTTTCCCAATCTAGTGATGACCGCAAACTCTATGATGCATGGACATCCTGGACCATAAAATGAGTGTCTAGAAACACTGTTATGATGTTTACCACTCCAAAATTGAGATGAACACATATGATTCCCATGACGAAACTCCTTGAAACATGGTTGATGAAACCTTTGACTCATTCAAATCATTCTAACCAATTCACTTTGGATCACTCGGTTCCTTAAGTGATGAAGATGGATGTGCCTTGCGATGCCTTAATTTGCTTCTGTAAACCATCGCTCTCAAGATGATGCTTCCAGAACCTATGTGAAGTTTTCATCCCTACTTTTCAACTCATTAAACCATCTCATTATCCAAAAGGGACTCCAAAATTAGTAAGGTGAGTGAAAACGAAGTCATATGCAACTTTCCACTTTGAAATGAAAAATTTCTATTTTTAGAATATGAGCTTGTGCTCTACTATTCTGAGACATATCACATGTCTTGTTCCAGTTTCACCTTTTGAACTATCTACCATATTACAACCTCTTATATTACTGAGATATTGTTATTTTTAGCACATTTCTATTTTCTGTAGATTGTTATTTGGGGACCTCCTATTCTGGGAAGAAGTCGTTTTCTGTCTTACTTTTCATTTTACCCATTTTCCAATTGTCTTGAGTGACAAAACTTGCAATTCAGTGGGACTATTCATTTATAGCATGTGAGGAAAAATAACATATGATATTTTTATTAAGTGGTGAAAACGACATCTATTTGCGATGGGAAATTGTTTTTTGGATTCGAATATTCATCACATACACGTGCTCCAATTTTCATCATGATTCGCTTTGCAAAAAGATTAGAAATGAAAAATAGAAATTAATGTCTTGTAAGAGCTTCAGTCATAAAGCCACTAGGGAAGTATACTGATAAAATTCAGTCCATATCTTGAGAAACTGGCAACTTCGTCATGCAAAAACTAGTTTGAGAGAAACTAGATTTTTTGGAGAACCTTCCCTCTAAATTTTGGAAGATTTCACCTACAAGATCTTTGGAAATTTGAAAATTTAGTTAAAGAGGTAAGTATGATGATAAAAAAAACATCCCTATATATCCCTAAAAATCAGGACTTCATGGCGCGAAAACTAGTTCACACAAAACTAGATTTTTCAACGATCAATTCCTCCAATTTTCGGGTGATTTCACCCACTAGAACCCTGAGAAGTGGGGAAGTAGCTCACTAATTTTTTCCATTATTGTGTCATGGCGGAATTAATGGAGATTAAAATTTTAAGGTCTGGTTTTTTTTTCCATTTACGATGCAATAAATTCCATTGCGATAATGTTTTGCTTCTGGTGCTTCACGCAAAAATTTTACTTCAATATGACAACCGGTTTGATGGCAAATTAAACTTTGTTCTTTGTGGAGCCAGAAGTGAAATTTATTGCTATGAGAATTCCTTTCTAAAAATTTGAGGTTTGAATATGAGTTTTTAATGGTCTTCAAGAGAGAATAATTCAACAAAAAATGGTTTATCAATCTGTGCAACAATTTGCAAGATATGTTCGATTCTTGGTTTTATGGCAATGGAATTTTTAGACTTCTTTTCCTCTATTCTTCATTCTTTCTTCTTGGTTTGATCAATCTTCCTTCTATGACTTGTGTGACATCATGGATTTAAGTATAGTGTGCTGTGATGGAGCTGTTTTGAGCTTTGGAAATGGTGGAGTGGTGGACTAGTGTTCTTTGCAACTTTTCTTCTAGCAGTGAGAAACAGTTGGAAGCAACAAGAAACACCAAACGATCATAAATTTTGTCAAATTTTTGGTTTGTACTTTGGTGATTTTTTTCCTTAATTTCCTTGACATCAGGGATGTGAGGGACATCAAATTCCATGGTGAGAAAGAGGACAACATGTGTACTCGATTCGACGACAGGGAATTTGAGCTCTAAAAATGCACTCTGGGGCTAAACTATCAAATCTGAAGGTCACATGAGGGTCCCAAAGGTCACATGGGGGATGGGAAAATTTTTCCAAGGTTGATGTACCTAACCTCAGGAATTTTGGGGGCATAAAATCCTGCCAGGCTCCTGGTGCTGACACGTGTCCTCCCGAAAATTGACTAAGTCCCAAACTGTCTCAAAGACGGTAACTTGGAACGATGATAACTTGAGATCCTAGTAGAATATTTTTGTGAAATTGTATATGATCCTAACTAGAAATGTAATTTTGAATCCAATTTTGGGGTTATCATGTCTTGATTCTTCCATATTATCTTTGAAAAACATAGTTTTTTTATTTCGTACCCTACTTGTGCCTGAGAAAAATAGCCTGCAAACCCTATGCGCCAAGGTGTTTTGAAAAATATGATTTCATCATGTTTTAGGTATTAGAATTATATTTTTGGAAATTAATTTTTTTCCTCCTAATTCCATCTGAAGCTCCTAGAATCTTCTTCAGAAGCTCAGCAGCTATTTTAGGCCTGTGTACTGCCTAGGCTTGTGAACCCTATTTTTTATTCAGACTACTCCAAGTCTTTCAAAAATTCCCCAAACCTTCCAAAATAATTTCCATAATGTTCTAAGGTCTTGAATTCACGTCCATGTTTAATTTTTCCCTTTCGTTCTGCTCCGGGGGTTGATCCGGTCCTGGGAAGTCCAACAATAGCCCTTCCAGTGACTACCCGAAATTTGCAATTTTTAAAGAAATCCTAAAATCACCTAGGGGGAATGAATGAAATTTCATAAATCACCTAGGGGAAAAATTTAAAATCAACTAGGTGGTGACTAGACTGATATATTGGACCTAAGGTGCCTAGGAATGATAAAACATGAAAATTTTGGCATAGGGTTATAGTTGTTATGCTTGGAAACTTCAAATTTCCCTGTCACACATTTGCATGTTAACATGGTGTCATTATAGATGATGGAGGAAAATGGAGGTTTGAGGTTAATCAATGAACTCTTGTCAGTCACCAATGATAGGGTCACACAGATAATTAGGTGATATTGTAGTAGTGTGTGATATATGTTCATTTAAGAGTTCCTATTTGCATTGTGTTGGTTTGCTGAATAAACCCCTTTCCAGAATTTTGGGGAAGATTCATATATTTAGAATACTCAATTTTGGGGAGAAGGATAATATTTCGAGGTAGAATCAAGGGATGGTTATAAAACTAGTTCCAAGCTTGTGGATCTCAGAGATTCAGAATTCAAGCATCTAGGGAGGAAGAGAAAGTCCCACAAGAACCCAAAGAGGTAGGGAGTATTCCTACATAATTCGGCTCGTCACTATGCCTTTATGAGGGTAAAGATATAATCTATGGATTTTTTACCTGGTCCAAGTAGTGCTTTTAGGAGGTGGTTTAACTTCTTCAAATATTGGTTTTTCCCCATGTTCACATTAAGGGGGTGAAAGGCATACCGATCTACATCATATTCATTTTCATTCTCCCAAACAGAGTTAAGAAAGCCATTGAAGGTATCTAGAAATGTTTCCTTTAGACTGGATCAGAGGATAAAAACATAATACCTTTGGTTTCCTAGGAAAAGGTTACTCAACCCAAAGACATGGGTGACATGGGGTGAAAGAGCATTCAGTTTATGAACCATGCCCTAATTTCTAAGTTGGGATGGAGACTTCACAAAGAGGAAGGAATATGGGTAAAAAATTTGTAGGAGAAATATTTACTGCCCTTTGGTGTAACTTTGGTTTTTTTGAGTGATTTGTAGCTTCCTAGAGGTTCTATTTTTTGGAACAACCTGTGTCAAACCAAGAACTTGTTTATCAAAGGGTGTAAATGGAACCTTGGAGATGGGTCTTAGATAAAATTCTGGGAGGATCCTTGGATATAGGATGTTGCTCTCAAATTTTTAGGACCATGGAGTGAGCTCTAGAAATTCCTTTCTATTGAGCAGGGAGCTCTGGTTTATAATTATTGGGACAATGACCGGAGATGGATTCATATTCTCCTTGTCTCTTTTTATTAAGGTGATATCCAATATTTTCATGATTTATATAGGAAACTTACAAACATCTACATTCCACTAGACAGTTTCTAAGATGAGCTCATATGGAGAAGCATGGATACTGGGGATTACAAATTAAAATCAAGTTCTTTGTCAAATTTTGAAGAATTTGAACCAAGTAATTTTTAGAGGAAGTTTTGGAACAAGTTTCTCATCTCCAAGATCAATATATTTTTCTATAAAGTTATAAAAGTTAATATCCTTACTATGGATAGAATTAGATGTAGAGGAATGATAATCATAAATAGATGTGTTTAATGTAATGACAAAGAAGAATCCATCAGTCACCTATTCCTAAAATTCCCTTTCTCGTATCAAGTTTTTACAGAGATCCTCTACATTTTCAAAATTCAATTGATCCTTTCGGGAGATGTGGCCCTCCTACCCAAGTAGTGGAGCTTTAACTTTATGAATGATATGGTCAATAAAATTTGGAAATTGGCTCTGCCACATGTCTTGTGGGGTATATGGATTGAACACAATAATAGGATCTTTAGGAACAAATCGGTGTGGTTGTTTAAGGTTGTTGATAAAATAACACAGGATTTGAAAGACGACACACAACTTATTAAACCCAAATAGGTTTGTGCTAGCCTTGAGTGGGAGGAGGAAATTCTCATAAGGATGCACATTGAAGTCTCTAGCACCAGTAAGAGTAGGTTGAAAAAAGATGTTAAATGGAATAAACCACCTGAAAAAAGTTTCAAGATCAACTTTTATGGCTCGACCAATGTTTAGGATAAAGTGGTTGGTGACAGTGGTCTTATTTTTGACCATAGAGGGAGATTCTTAGGAGCCTACATGGGACCCATTGGAAATCATTCTAACAACGTATCTAAAGCTAGAGCTATGCTATGGGGTGTTAAGATGGGTAAAGACTTAGGGATTAAAAATATAATCATTGAAGGTGATTTGATGTGCATTATAAATTCCCTTAATGATAGCATTAAATGTGGATGAAAACTAATTCATTTGATAATGGAGGAATGTGTCATGTTCACATCATTTAAACAAGTGGTCATTCAACACACGTACCATGATGGGAAAAATCCAACGGATGTATTGGCCAAGAAAGGTACTATCATAGTGGAGTTGGTGACATGGATTGATACACGTATCCCTTGGGGGCATGTTAATAAACTCATAAATGAAGAATCAAAGTGGGAGGCTGCGTTATGATGAAAACCTTAGCTCACACGCTTGGGGTTGTGAAAGGAATTTTCCTTTTTGGAAAACTTCCCTTTCTTATTTCACTTGTTTTTTCTCCATTTTATATCAATCGAGTTATGGTGTTTGTGCGAAAAATTTCAACTTATTTTCTCACTTCATGGGAGGTGACAGGGTATGTACTGAACCATATACCTTTCTTCACCTCAAGAATGATGTGGCTCTATGGAAATTATTGCACAAAGGTGGTCACACTAGGTATCTTTGTTGACTCAAAGGTAATGATCCCGCCATTTCTATATATTTTATGATTTCCTATAAGGATGGTGGTTTTGTTTTTAGAGGGGTTCATATTGATGTCTCTGAGAATGCCATAACTTGGATCACTGGGTTAAAAACTAGTGACCTAAATATTTTTTAAGACGAATCTTGAAAGAAACATGAAATTTCTAATTTATTTGAAGCTAGGGAAAACATTATTACCTATGACGATGGTATTTCTTACACCTAAATTTTGGATAGATGGGCTGATATCTTCCTAGTTATTATGATATATCTGACTCTTGAAGGAAAATTTTGAAAAATCTTTACTCACCACCTATCCATCCTCAATTTTCTCCACCATGACCAAACTATGAGATTAGTGTTTTTCCACCATAGGTCACTCCTCTCAACTATTGAGGATTTCAAGAAGAAGAAGGTGGATATCCCCCTTCACCAAGGCCTCAGTTTTCTTCTGGTCCAAAGAAGCAAACCAACTACCCCTAATCAAGTCAAGGATCAAGATTCTGACTAGGAAACCCTTGCTTGATGCCTTAATAAAATCAAGAGGAATAAAAAATGTATTGATCATGATGAGGGTACTGCGGATGCCTTGTGTAATCTCAAGAAGGGGATTAGGAATTTGGGGGAATGTTCTAGCAAGAGGGACTAGGAGTTTACTGACTGGGAGGCCATATTGATGAGGGACCAATCCATAACTAATACCATTCTCATTGTAAAAAAACCTCATACATGAGATGAAATATTGTCATCAAAGAATTGAAACCCAGAAGATAACCATCAGGGGAATAAATCAGATTATGTTAGGAAAGAGTAACTAATTTCTCTACTTCAAAAACAAGTTGATTCTGAGGAGGCCAAAAAAAATGAAACTAAGTTTGAGTTCTTTTGAAAGTGATGTGACTGATACTGGTGATAGCTTGGGTATGGTCACGAATGATAATTAGGGTTATTTTTAGGAGGAGGATACTGTTGGTACTTAGACTGAGGAATAAGAGGTCAAACTCCCAAAGAGAGTCATTGTCAAAGTGGCTGGTTCAAAAGATGGTGGTTTGATCTCTAGGACCTGGAGTAGGGATACTGAGAACTGATTATGGGATTTTTGTAACTCTTATCTTTTCTATTGTTTTTCCTTGTTTCTGGTCTTGGTTTATTTACTTTCAAAAAACTGTGGTTAATATGAAAACTATTTATTTTGCCTCTATTTTTTGGGGGACTAGTTTTCAAGATTCTTTGACTTTGCCTCCTTCATTTCATTGGTGTTTTTTACTTAAAAACTTTCTTCTCTTTTGTATAGGGTTTTTTGGTCCCTATTTAAAACCAAACCTTTTTATCTTATCTAAAAAAATTTAAGGGGGTGAATATTAGCTATTAATAATGTTCACACTAAGTGGGTGAAGTGTAGGAAATTACTATTGTGAACATTATATAGCTTGATAATATTTACTTAGAGGTAAATATTATTGGGTGTAAGCTAGGTTGTTGTAAAAAACCTACATAATTAGCTTGAATATTAAACGAGTTGTTAAAACAACTTGTGTATTTTTAGTGAGTAGTTAGTGGAACTATGTTAGGCTTCCTATATTAAAGGATCAATATTATCCTATATATTTGTAACCTATGATTGTGAATGTAATACGAAGTGAAATAATATATTGTGTATTTGAATCCATTGATCAAGTTAAAATATGGGTTAAATATCCTGAAATTATTGTCATATTTTACCCTTTAAACCATATCTTAGTAAACATTTACTAATTTCATGGAATCGTGCCTCACTTATTGAAATGTATATTAAGGCATCCTTAAAAAAATTTATTCTAGCTAGATGGCCATAACTTAGGGAATAGGTTTTGATTTTTTTGTTTCACCCAAAAACTGTGTTTGTAAAAAAATTTAAACCAAACAGTGGTACTTATTCCAAAAGCCTTGATTCATAAAAACTCACAAGGAAATATTTTGACTGATCTAGGGACCTAATTCTGATAAAAGAAGAGGGTGATACTTCATTCAAGTTAGACCAAAGGTGTTTTATGAATTAACCTTTGACTTCATAAAAACTCATGAGGCAATACTTTGACCAGGATAGGGACCTAATTGTGATAAGAGAAGAGGGTGATGCTCCATATGAGTTATACCAAATGTGTTTTCTGAATCATCCTTTGACTCATCAAAAACTCATGAGGTGAGACTTTAACCAATCTAGGGACCTAATTACGATAAGAGAAGAGGTGATGATTTGGTCAAGTTAAGCCAAGTGTGTTCTTATTATAGTCACAAACTTAGTCCATATTTTAAACTACACATATCAAAACAACAAAATGCATTATTATGCCAATTTCAAAACTTATTTGTATACACCAAAACTCTTCACATTGCAACACTTTGTTTGAGTTAAAACCTTTTCTTAGTGACAAAACAAGGTAAAAATTTGTCCAAGTTATGCCATGTATTTTTCAAAAAATAATAATCATACCTCTCTCACTTCTTGGATTCATTTATCAAAGTTGAAAACCCAAAACTCTATCAAAATTTCATCAACAATTTTTGCACTCACATTTTTAACTTGTTTTCAAAACTTGATTAATTTTTAGAATTGCATTGTTATGATGTCATAGTTTTCCTAGTTTCCTTAGATAAATTTAGACATCCAAATCTAGGAAAATGACCATTTTCATCTGTTACGCTACCAAAATTTCATATTTTTCCTTAGAAAAATTTACAACATCCAAATCTAGGAAAATGACCATTCACAGCCATTACACTACCAAAATTTTGTATTTTTCCTTAGAAACATTTACAACACATGAATATTGGAAAAAAACAATTTGTAGATGTTAAACTGTTGAAATTTCATAGTTTTCCTTAAAAACATTTGCAACACCTAAATCTTGGAAAACAACCTTTTGTAGTTTTTATGCCATTAGAATTTCTTATATTTCCTTAGTGAATCCTTGTCAAAACATCGTAAATTAGGAAAATATTCTCTTGCAGTTGTTACGTTACCCATTTTTCTTAGATTACTTTTTAAAAATTCACACAAACATTAAAAATATTTGCAAATATTTGATTTATAGCCATTACGTTGTCCAAGTTAACCCACAAAGCCTTCACAAAACACACACTCAATCCATAAACATCATTCTATACACGTATGTATGACACCTATAACATGATAAATACATAAAAGGTGTGTGTCTTATCATTTCATCTAGAACCATTTTTGATGAGGAACATAGAATTGTTGATCATAGTGGACATGAAGAATAAATACCATGTAAAGTATTTGAACATGATCTCACCCATGTAGAAAAAATCTTATTTCAGAAAAAACATCAAGTTTTATTAAGTTTGTACAAATTAGGGGCTAAACTACCCTCTGATTTTGATCCAAAATTTCACACTAGTATGAATTGAGGATACACACAAAAAATCCTCCTCCCTTTAGGATTGTTGAAGATATATTAAACCTTGAATGTGCCTCTACATCAGCATAACCCGAGGGTCACAATGATAAAGCAACGAAATTCAAAACTAAAATAGAGAACTGTTTACCATTTGTTAGAATCAATCTTGAAAATAGAGCAAAGGGTGAAGAACCCCAACCTACACCACATAAAAAATATTTCACAATACAAACACTTCAAGAACTTAGTCATCAATTGGAAAATATGGCTTCCCATGTCAATAGAGACATACATAAATCTACTCACTAAGGTGGCATATACTATGTACTATACGCAAAACCATGCCATTGAAGCATCCAAATCCAACCACACTCATATACCCTCCACGCCATCGTACGAATAAATATTTGACCAAGAATGAAATTCTATGAAAGACATGTTTGTTGGCTTACAAGAAAAAAAACATTAAACACAATAAGAAGTAATGGTTTGAAGAATTGTTTCCCTATTCCCTTGATTTGAAGATATTGCGTAAGATATTTCCACCTATCTTTGATTGCCTAAAATTTGATAAAAACCATGACAAAGGCGACTCTCACAATCACGTAAAGGAATTCTTCATGACATCTTAGGAATTTTCTTATAGCATTAATTATCTTAGTCACTTATTTCCATGAAGTCTTGGGGGTAGGCACTTGATTGGCTTATCTATATCCCAAAAGGGTCTTATCATCAAAATATATTTTCACAAGGGAAAAAATAGGGGTTTCGACCAACACTATGGGACTAGGTCCCTCTTCTTAGGAATGAGGCAACTCCATTTATTGAAAACAATAAATATACACATAATCTAACCATCGTGGGTGGCCTTTCGACCCAAGATCACACATGAATACTCCATTAAACCTATGTGTAAAAGAAAGGTAGAGGAAAGGTGTGCGTATGAAGGGAGGGTAGCAAATGAGAAGGGTGTTTTACTCAATAAATAACAAGATGAGTTTATTAACATAAAATCAAAATATTTCCAAGTTAATAATGATAAGACACTAGGTCAAGGAAAGATGAACAAAACAAAATTAAATCCAAATTTATTTTCATAATATTACACAAGTAACCATGATCATGGAGTAAAGTTGAGATGGAGAGGAAAACATAAGATAAGGAGATAGAATAATTGTATTTTATTGATTATAGTAAGATAATGGGAGCTATCAACCAAGAAATACTAACCTTTTGGAATGGAGAAGAAATTCCAATTTATAACTTTACAATCCATCTCTTCATCTATCCCCCACATGAACTTTCATAGTCCCACCACCTACGACCTTTCACATTCCTATAGGAAAGAAAAATAAGCCCATTTCTTATTAAGGAAAAGGGGAATTTTATAATAAAAATTATAATGGTAACTTAAGTGAATAGGATGAAAGAGCCATAAATTAAAATTTATAATGTAGAATGAGAAAGTAGATAGAGAGAACAAATAAATAGAAAATAGGTTGAATGAAGAAGGATGAAAAAGCTCTGAGTTACTTTGTAGAGATGTACTCTAGTGAACTCCTGATCCTTTCACCACTTCTTGAAATTTATGAAGCCTCCTAGTGCACTAAGTATTTCACAGTCCTCCACTTGGGGGACTCCTTTGAATGATCAAATTCTATATCTTGATAAGCTACCTTAAAAGGAGTGAGAATCCCATGATCAGTAGACAATTAAAACTAAGAGAAAATCCTTCTTCCTCTTTAAACAACCTTCCAATCTCTAAAATGCAACCAAGTCCTTTTGATATTTCTTACATTTGATGCACTTGGTGTACACAATGATATAACTTACTTGCAAGGGGTGATCTTAGTAATACTGTTACAAAATGACCATGGTGACCCATGATAAATAATGAAGTATAAGACCAAATCCTTTGATGTAAGATGGGTGAAGGAGAGGGACTGAATGAATAATGTTTTCAACTTTTGATCAATCCATTTGATGAGATTGGAATCAATCTAAGACCAATTTCAGGGAACCAAGAGGGATTCCCTTCCACTTGAGCCACAATTCAACTATCAATCCTTTGCAGGTATGAAATTTTCCTTGTTCATTTCTATAAGGCAAGCTCTTGAGAGGTGATCACCACATTGTTACAGGTGGATATTTGTAAGCATTGAGAAAGGCTATTCAGAATGAGGATTTCTAAAATTGGACTCTCGTTCACTAGAGATGTTTTTGAAACTATTACAAACATATCTTGGTTCTCTTTCTTCAACATGAGAGGAATAACATCCTTGTTTCTTAAATAATATCTTGAAACTTACTATTTTTAATAAGCCTTATTTTGAGAAGTCTATTTTAGTTATCAATTGCATGATTTGGAACTTTTAAATTTCCATGATGTTTAAAGGGAAATGAATACTCTAAAAATTAACTATTTACAACACTTACTATTAATGGGAAGTGAGGCATAGGAAGGTGTACTATTTTATAAACGGGTCTTCCTAGTCCCAAAATGGAACGAAAGAAGTCTATTTTTTTTGTTATTTCAAAAGGATGTTTTACTCTAAATTTTGGAGGATTTCAATAGTAGGAACTTCGTAGATATGAAAAATGATTTTTTTATTTTTAGGAAAAAATTTCTAGTCATTAAAAATTGTAGAGGACCCTTGGATGCAAGGTTGGATTCATTTGAAATACGTTTTTGAGGAGGAGTTGTTAAAATATCATGGTAAACAAACATGGGGTTTGGGAGGTATGAACAACAAGGGTTTTGGCATGGAGGATGTCTAAAGAATTTTTGGAAGCATAAAAAAAACTAATGAATAAATAAGGGAAGATAAAATCATACTGAAACACAAAAAATTTCTAAGTATCAAGTTATACCTCTTTCAATTTTTTTTTCCCTCTCACTAGCTTCATTTAACTCACCTTAAACTCAAACTAGGTAACCTAAGTTTGGTAGAGGTTGGAGGTGTGGTTACACCCTAAAAATAGGGGAAAAGGGAAAAATTTACAAAGGTAAAAAGGGAAATCAACCTATCTAAAATGTGTTATGGGTTAGTCTCTCATGACGACGGGATCATATTTTGTGAAAATGGTGAGTTGATAACATTTTTCTAATACCCCAAGTCATCATTTTAAGTGATGAAAAGATTCCTCCATATGGGAACACATTTTTATGTCCCCCTATATGATGGGAAAATGGGGAAAATGGAAAAAGAGACATCAATCCCCTAAAAGGATGTCATATGTCTATATGTCATGAAAAAGTGGTCAAACATCAAGTTAGGTGATTTTATAACATCTTCTATCACTTAAGTTGTCACTTTTAAGTGACACAAACAAATCCTCCATATGGGGAGTGAATTTTTGTGTCCCCATGTCCCCTTTCACCAAGGGATGAAGGGAAAAGGGAAATAGATGGTCCAAAACTCCGCTCAAAGCCGATTAGCTATGTTGATGTCATCAAACTCAATGTGAAAATAAACTAAGGAGTTGATTTTCAAGACTGAGAGAATGAAATGGAGTTTAGAGGAAATTTTTTATATTATTTTGACTCCAAAATACCAAAATAGTTCATTAAAAACAATTTCAATACCTGATTCATCTTGAAATTTGAATTTTTGGTCCATTTTCCACTTTTTCCTATGCATGTGTGCCAGTAAGCGGAATTACCATAGGAGTCCATAATGGGTATGAAAAAATCAAACAAATTTACCTTGATTAGTGTAAATTTTTCTCCATTTTTACCTTTGGTTAGGATATTTACTCTTTTTTAGGTTTCCAAAACATGTTGAGTAAGTTACACCTTGTAAAAAGACTCTCGTGCTATCTTGATGAACATGTTTCCACATCTTAATAATCTCATAGTTATATTTTTATTATTACACCATGATTAGGATCTTTCATATTTCAAATACCTATGATATAGATTCCCAAGACCTTGTGAGGCTTCTGAAACCTTTTGAACAAGGTGACTAGCTCTTTTGAAACATACTTTTCCCAGTGCCTTGCCCAAAAGACCTAGTTTTGTTTGAAAGTTTCTTGACCTCTCATGGCTCCACAAAAACTTCATAAAATACCTTTGATAATATTAGTACTCTCTCAAAACACCTTTATATGGGTTGTTCCCTTGCAATTATCTTCTAAATGATGTCCTCATGTGACAAGAAGACCAAAAATAGCCTTTTCAAAGCCTTTGGGAGCATTCTTCTTTATTAGATCTCAATAACCTCATGAATCAAGATAGGTAAAATTATATACACATGAAACACACTTTAAAATAATGTTATCATAATCTTCTAAGCTAGTATGAGGATGGTACAGTTGAAATGCCAACCAGAGGAAAGGTTTACATTGACCAGGAAAGGGGATTTCAAGTGTGGGTTTGGTTGTCATGTATAAAATTTAAGTTTTGCATGCTATAAATTTAGCATGAAAATATGTCTATCCTCAATTTTACATACATATTTGAGAAATTTGTTTTCCACTTTTTGTTTAATATGGAGAGTGATATCACGATGTTAGACTTGTGTAACACAAAACAATGTAACAATGAGAACTTATTTATTTTCCTACAACGATGGTGAGGGTTGGCTAGTACCTTCCATTTTTCCATCCTTGAGAAAAAAATGATGAGTATATTTGTGCCAAACTTACATCCTAATATTTCCTTCCATTTACAAATGCATTATGCAGGAACCTTTGAAGAGGTTATCAAAAAAGGTAGTCAAATTACAAATGTCTTGTTGGCTAAAGGGGTCATAAAATTTTTTAAAATATATTATGACATGAAACCTATAGAAAAAAAAAAATTCAATAAAATTAATAATTTTGTACGTGATGGGATCACTGATTTGAATAATGCTTCAAGTGGTCCATAACAACCCACATTTAAAACTTGTGTATAGGCCACTTAAACTAGAAATTAAACATAGAGAATACATTCCTCTCATGGAGTCCTTTTCATCGATCCATAAACAACTTGATTTAACCAATATGGTCAAATTTACAAAAATCAAACCTTTCAAGGATGATACACCTAAATGGGTATATTACAAAGACCACAAATATTGTGAATATTATCATCTCAAATGTCACGACATGGATTAGTGTATGAAATTAAATAACTTCGTTTATGATCTCATAGATAGAAGATATATTAAAATTGATGCATAAAAGACCAATAAATCTAGTTGGGAATCTACAAAGAAACTTTCCCAAAATATAAACAAGTGAAAGAAAATCTAGATCGAGGTCAATCCTCTTAGGGTAAAAGTACCATCCATGTTGTTTCTGAAACATCCCATCCATTTGATTGTCTTATTAGCTATATTCATCCTATCACCAACCATGTTTACACAATCCAAATCAAACCTCAAGAGTTTTTCATTACAATGTGATGCACTTACGTTAATTTTCCAAGACCCCTTTTTCTACTCATTTAGATAGTCATTATGATCTCCTAAAATAACTTGAGAAGAAAACCACCAAGATTTCTATCTTGGATCTTCGTAAGATATCTATTGTTTACAAGGAAATCCTCTATAATATTCTCTAGGAGTCAAGATTTCCCATGGACATTGATGCTTGATGATTCTAAGCCTTGGTTGTGCAAATCAACCCATCTGACCAAATAATTTTTAGCCGAACTAAGATTCCAATGGATACTTACATGAAAAATATTCCCTTATATATAAAAGTGAGCATTACCTGTACAAAGGTTAAAAGGGTGCTTATGGACAATGGATCTGGTCTTTACATATGTACTCTAAAGATTGTTAAACAACTAGGAGATACATATGTAGAACTAGAGCATAATATGATCACCATTAAAGCTTATGACAAGGTGGAATGCCAGTCGGTGGGAACAATGATATTACCTAAGAAATTTTTGTCTTTCATTCACAAAACAAGATTCCATGTCATTGAGTTGAAATTCCCTATAATATTATTCTCATTCACCCATGGAATCATGCCATGTAGGTGGTTCCATCCACCTTTCACCAAGGTAATAAACTCTACTACCAAGGATAAGAGCTCAAAATTCTTGGTGACTCACAATCCTTTCCCCATTATAGAGTGTTGATTTATCATTACAAAATAACTTATGAGTTTCCTTCTATAGAATTGGATATGGATCTTGAGTCAAAGGCCCTCAGCTCTTATATCAATCTTCATACACTTAATCCTTATGAAATTGGCACTTCTACCTCCACATCCTCTTTTTCTGTATGTGAATCCAAATTAAAAAATCCTTAATACTGGATGTGGAGAGTATACCCTCTAACATGACCTCCTTGTATCCAACCTCCCCTTGTCACCAAAAACATGTGGTAGGTATAAATTTTGTTCGTAAAGAACTTAGAAGACTTACAAGTTACAGTATAGACATGTTCTTCCCTCATGGCTTCTTGGCATATGAACACTTGGATGTACCTATACATCCTAGTCCCCTAATGATAAGATGGTATCTTGTTATCAATCCCAAAAATATGTTATCCCTCACAAGATGATGTATGCTATGGGATAAAAAAAATATGGATGTGGAATACATGAACAAGGTGTGTGGGAACCTCTTCTGACACATGAAAAGATGTTTATATACGGTGTTGATATTGATCCTTACAGGGCATCACTTATAGAATTTTATGCCACCTCTTATGAATTTGAAGATAGCTCTTTTAAATACGACACTGACCTAGGGTCCCCTCGTAGTCTCTACGAAGATATTGCCTCAAAAAACCTATTTTTTGATACTTCTATTTTGACCATATCCCCATTCAATACTGAATTATATCTTGTACACCCATCTCTTATTGATTAAGACCAATGACACATACCGATTAATTTATTTAAAAATGAGGAGGATATTTTATATTTCATGAGGTTACGTAATGATATTCCCATTGGGGATCATAAGAAATGATTCACCATTGAATGTAGACACTAAATCATGAACTTGAGTACATTTTTAGGTCCTAATCACATATTACTATTCATATTATTTCTAAGAAATAAAACTAGCAATTGAAATATATCTTTGGCCTCTTTTATATATTTCTTATTTCCTCTTTGGTATTTCACACCCCACATCCCAGTCTGATCTTTATTACTTTATCTTTCTTGACTTCAGACACTAACACCTAACTAGGACACTAGCTTCACAAAGTCCTTGTCCCATCTGGGTGCCCCCAACCTCTTTGTAACTTACTCGCCTCTTTTATATTTTGGGAATATTGTTTTCTTATGGCTCAAAATTTTAGCTATAAATTTAAAAATTCAAACAAGGGAATCGTATAAATATAAATCTATGTGACCATAATAAAAGACCAAGCTCTAAGCATCTACTACTATCACCTAAGGTTGCATCTAAACACATTCTAAGAGAATAAAAACATCCATCTAGATATCATTCAAGGGAAAAGGGACTACATATTTTACATACCCGCATAGGAGAGGAAGTTCATTTTTCCATCCACACATCTATTTATATTGCTACATCTAGCTATTTGCTTACTATCAGGTGTATTTTTCACAAGAGATTACTAGGGCATGATTCTACATACACACATAAAACTACATGGAGTTTGATATGTAGTTTAAAACTTGGTCTTAATTTTACAATGTTAGGTGCCCATCGGGATTAGTTTGACTCCCCATTTACATATTTTTCTTTTTCAGATTTGGTATGTTTTAGGGTTTTACAGGTTATCCTTCTCTTTATAGGTTATAGGTGAATTATGGGGACATAGTACGAAACACAAGAGACCAACAATGACTATAAATGAAAACCTCATGATACAATAAAATACAGGTTCCAACCATTCTTGTAGTCACAGGTGCACATCAGAGGTCTCCAGCACCTAGGTTCCCCTGACCCATTCTAGGTGCTCTGTTCCAGTTTACTTCGACATTACCAAATTTTATATGCTCAATTGCCATAATTCCCTCCTATTCAATAATTATCTAGTCCAGGACACTTTTGGGTTAATTTCAAAATGAGCTAAGTCTTCTATTCCCTCTCTTGCACCTAGGGTTTCAATTTTAATTAGCTTATTGCTTGCATCAAATACATGCTTTATTGATTATATATTATATGTGACTCTGCAATATCTAGCATTTACAATAATATCTAGATATCATTCAAGGGTAAAGGGAATGAAATTCTTGCATGTACATGTAGGAGGGGAAGTTCATTTTTCCATCCACACATCTATTGAAATTCCTACATCTAGCTATTACTCCCTATCAAGTGAATTTTACACAAGAACTTCCTGGGGCCCAATTCTACACACACACACAGAACTACGTGGATTTTAGGATGTAGTGTCATGCTCAGTCATAAGTTCACTCTATCAGGTGACCACCAGGGTTAGTCTGAATCCCCATTTACATATTTTTCTTTGTAGGATTTGATGTGTTTTGGGGTTTTGCAGGTTATCTTTTTCTTTGCAGGTTACAAGAAAATTTTGTAGACATAGTATGAAAATCAGGAGAAAAATGACTATCAAAAACAACCTTGCGACATAGAAAAAATTTATATTCTAACCATTATCATAGTCACGGGTGCCCAATAGAGGTATCTAGTGCCTATGCACCCCTGATCCATTCCAGGTGCCTTGGTCCAGCATACTCCGACAGTTCTAAATTTTTTCTATGCTTTATTGTGACAGTTTCCTCCTCCTGTTCAATAGTTCTCTAGTCCAAAACACTTGAGGTTTAATTATGAAATCATCTAAGTATTATATTCCCTCTCTTGCACTAGGGTTTTAATTTTTATTAGATTTTTTCTTGCGACAAATATGTGCTTTATTGATTATATATTATATGTGAATCTGTAATAAATAGGTTTTAACATAAAATCCTATTTTTTTAAAAATCATTTGGTGAATCCATCACTCGAACCCAACCTTGCTTCTAGGTATTTTGTCATATTTTTATCATATCCCAATCTTATGGATCATTTACTAAAGCATGAATTTAAGAGCTCAATGATCATCTTACTGAACATCCCCAAGATATAGATCTTCTCTTATTCGCTGGTCAAGAGGAATCCACCAATATCAATGAGTTTAATGTTCCTACATCCATACCTTATTCTAGTCCTATTGCTACTAAACCCCATACTTCCACTCTTCCACCTACTTCTAATATTCATGTATCTGTTCCTATCTCCTGATTAAGCTAAAATTCAAATATGATCATTATTTGAATGCAGGATTTTAGTAGAATGGATAACAATGAAATATAACAATGAATACCCAAGGAAAATAAAAAATAAAGTGAAAACCCTAAGTGGAAACAAAGGGTAATAAGCCTTAGCTGATTTGAAGAGTTCTAGGGAACACACAGAGTTGAACAACTGGTAAAGAAAATGCACTAAAAATTACACTAGAGATTGTAAAAATGTAGATCTGGAGGAGTAAGCTAGACTGGGGTGCCTAGAGAGGGATAGGGGAACCCGTGGGTGCCCTAGACATATTTATAGGCACCTGGGTCTATGTAAATGCTCAGAAAACCTCATATGAGGTGTCACAAGGTGTTCACCTTTAGTTTCCTTTGATCACTACGAGGTCACTAGAAACCTGAATTGAAGAATGGACCTATAAAACCCTCAAATCGACATCAAATCCCAAAAAATAAATATGTAGAATGAGGTGCATATTGTCCTTAGTTGTCACAATGGTGAACTTACAACTGAGCACTACACTACATCTCAGACCCAATGTATTTGTGTGTGTGTGTGTGTGGAATTGTGCCCTAGGTTTATCTTGTGTGTGTTACACTTGATAACAAGTAAGTAACAATATGTAGAATGTAGTAAATATGTACATGAAATAGAATGAACTTCCCTTCTATGAAGTGTGATGCAGAAAACCAGCCCTTGTGTCCCTTGTGATGGATCTAGATGGATGCACTGGAGCTCTTAGATGCCTTGATGGATGCAAGCTTAGGTGGTGATAGCTAATTCTTAGTGCTTGGTCCTTTATTATGATCACATAACTTTATATTTATATGTTTCCTTTTCTTAAATTTTTTAATAAACCATGAAAAGGTGGACTAACAAAAAGATAAGATGCTCTAATGATAGAAATGAACCAATGAGTGTGAGTAAAGTAAAAAGGAGACATAAGCATCTAGAGGGGACGAGGACACCTGACGTTGGCATCCTGGCTAAGTGCTAGTGTCTAGGATGAAAAAATCCAAAGAGTAAAAATGTGGAATGAGAAAGTAATGGTGTAAGCCGAAAAGTAACAATAGAAAGAAAAGAAAGGTAGCCAAAGATATGGGTTGATTAGTACTTTTCTTACTTTGGAATCACATGTTTATTAGTATGTAATCAGGACTAGATAATTACCGAAAGTGAGTGATTTTGAGTCTATATTTTCCCCCACTTTATGTTGGTGAGGGAAAAGGTCGGTAACATAAATTAAATAGAAATGTGTAGGTCTAATAACCATGTAGATTGATGATGAATGTAGACACAAAATCATGCACTTTAGACATTATTTAATCCTTGTCTTATATTATTATTCATATGGTTTTTGAGTGAAGAATGGACTAATTAACCCATGCCCTTTGGCCATTATACGTTTCTTTTTATCGTCACTTCTGACCTCTCGCACATACATGCCCAATATGTTTAGTCATTTTGCATCATTTTAGTGTTGATTGGGACACCCAGGCTTGAACTAGGTACCCACATACGCCTTGGTCCTAATTAGGGTGCCCTGATCCTTTTTACACTTTCCCACCACTTTTTTAGCTTTATATATTTTTAGTGGTCGACCTTTTTAGGGTTAATTACAAAATTAGAACAAGAGAACTATATAAATATAAAGTTATGAGACTAAAATGAGAGACCAAACACTAAGCACTAATATCACCACCCAAGGCTGTATCCATAAAAGGATCCATTTGCATCCATCTAGCTCTATCACAAGGTACAAGGATGGTTCATCCACATCACACTACATAGGAGGGAAGTTTATTATAGTCCATCCACCATTCTATTAAATTTTCTAGACATAGTTATTGCTCGCTACTTTCATAAAGTGCAATTGGAATAAGATCACCTAGGGCATGATTGCGCACACAAGCACATATAACTACATTGGGCCTGAGATGTAGTGCAGTGCTCAATTAGTAAACCCACCATCATGGCAGCTGAGGATAGTCTAACCCCTTCATATGCATCTTTCTTTTTTAGGGGTTTGATGCTTGTCTTGGGGTTCTACAGGTATATTCTTCATCACTGATTGCTAGTGAGATACAACTGAGTACAATGAATTTAGTGCAATAAGAAGCAAAGGTAGGCCATCATCCAGTGACATCTTGGAGGAGGTTTGTAGAGATTTTTCATAGACCAGGGCACCCATATTTTAGACTAGGGTGCCCACAAGTGGCCATGTACCTCTCCAGATGCCCCAGTCCAATCACATTTCTCATATCTACATTTTTCTAGATTTTTGCATAGTTGTTTCCTCATCTGGTTTCTCTAACCATCTCCGCAACACAATCCAAAAATCTCATCAAATTAACTGAGTTCCTTATAACTCTCCTTACACTCTAGGTTTTTACATTTCTACTTTTTTAGTTACTTGGGTCACTTTCCTTTATACATTTATCTATTATTTACTGTTGTTCTTAGCATCATATTAGCTTAGAATATAGAACATTTTCATATTTTAGTTTATCATTTTGGTGAACCCCACGTTTGACACTACCTTCCACTTAGGTCCCTCTTCCACTTATTTACCATGGCTCATTCTTCTGATGATTTTACTGAGGCTCATCTTAAATCCATCAATGACCATATCGCTAAGAATCTTGAAGATCTAGACTTTCTTTTACGTGCTTCTCGTGAGGAAGCTACCAATCTAGTGTAGCTTAACGATTCCACAAAAATATCTACTTCACTGGTTTCTAAATAATTTGTTCCCACTCTTACGACCATTTATACCATTCCCATTTCTATCAATACTCATAAAACTAATTTCACACCACCTCTTATCTCTCATACATGACAGGTTTCCTCCATTGGTACTCAAGACCTAACATCTCTCTACCAAGACATTCAAGTGAAGATTATTCATTTGCAACATACTTCTCACACATCTCCATCTTTAGATTCCACCTTATTATTTCATACACCATTTGCACCTACTTTATCCACTTATCCACTTTCTCCTAGATTTATCACCCCTAAGAATCCCATTTTCAATGGGCATGGTGAACCACCAGAGCATCTTAGAGAATTCCATGTAGTTTGTCTTGAATTTACAGATGATCATATTATTTTCACTAAAATATTTCCCCATAGTCTCCATGATTATGTGGTGATTTTGTTTTATGACCTGCCTATTAATTCGGTAACTTCATTTAAACATATGGATGATGCTTTTCTCACTCATTTTTCTACCAATATCAGCTCAAATATCTCTTATCCTCAATTAGCACAACTTAAATGATGATCATATGAACATCTCAACAATTACGTTTTGAGATATAAACAAAATCTAGCTAAGATGTCAAATGTGCTAGTGGACTCTGAGCTTCAGGAAATGTTCATTCACAATATTTTACCACTACTTCAGGAAAGTGTTCTCTTTGATACCTCTCCTTCATTCAACCAACTTTTCCATACTCTTAAGATTCGTGAAACCAGACTTCTATCCATAGGAGATATTAAATATCAAGAGAAATCATCATCTTTTGCTCGTTTCCCAAATAAAACACCATCCAAGCCATCTAGAACTAAACCAATTGACACCAAAATTACTGTCAATGCAGTCACTACTCTTAATGAGGCTCAGTCACCACCACCTAGGTGTGCATTTAATAACTTTCCTATGGCCCCACATCTCATATTACAAGAAATTCTTAAGAGAAATCTTATGACAGTTCCACCACCACTCAAAGTAGACCAACTGTAAGAAAAAGGTAGGAATTACAATGATAAGTTTCAATGTGATTATCACATATGTGTGGGACACTCAAAAAATTGATGTTTCAAGCTCTGCAAAATAATCTAAAACCTTGTTAATAACAAAAATCTTGAGTTTCCAGAACCTACCAACTCTCAACCTAACACTGATAAGGGTAAACTCAAACTCTCTAATAAGCACTCCCAACAATGTGACAAGAAAGTAACTGAATATTCAGCTAATCATGAATATCACACAATGTCTCCTCCTTCTTCAAGGGCTCTTGATTTTTTAGTGGTGCATATTGACGCTTCATTACACGCCATCTCTTTTTCCAACCATGACTATCATGCAACTTTTGCATCTAATCACCTACATATCAAAGCCTCTATTGGCTTGATCCCCATCAATAATACTAATGTTGACCCATATTGGCCTATTAGTGCATGTTATATTCTATTTCTTTGGGCCATCAATTACCCTCAATCAAAAATAGAATACCCTCTAAAAAACCATATGGTCTCATCAAACTACACGTTACGGTTAGTCCTCTCAATTTTCTTGTCCCTTTACTTGTTGGGTAAGCAGTCGATGGAGGTGACATGCTTCTCAGAATCAATTAGATTCATATGTCTCAATCCATTATATCTATCAATTATTTATGACTCAAATTCATTCATAAAAATTAGGCTATCTCTATTGAAGGTGTACCCCCATCTAATCCATAGCCATCATATTCTCGAGCATCGAATCACACATCTTTCACTTCATCTAGAGAATCCCATTATATGTTACTAAAAGCACAATATACTCCTAGTTCACCTACTTGTGCATTATCTACACAGCCTCACCGTTCCACTAGTCCTACACATAGGTATAGGACCACCCCTAGTATGGTTACTACATCTAGACGTAGGTCACCACCTTGTTTATTCCACATGGGAGTCTTTCATCCCCGCACTTAGCTCCATATAGAACTCCATCACCTACACATTTTGGTGCACCTTTTCATTCATCATATACCCGTCCATCACATGCATATACACTTTACTCACATATGTAGTGTTTATCTAACATACCACCACTTTTATAGCATGGCCATATGCTTCCATCAACACATTCATCAGATGGAGGACCTTCACCCTTGACTATCATTGGATAGTTCATTCACTCATGCAAACCTGGGGGACATCAGATTCACAAAAATCCCCCTACCCTACCATCATCATACATCATAACATCACATACTTCTAACATGCACATATCACATCCTCATCACAGTGCATGCTCATCACACCTTTTCTAGTATCGACCATTCCCCAATGACACACTCTTGTTCTTTGGTTCACACTTGAATATTGAGGGCATATTATACATGAACCCCACACACTACATAATAGGTACTACACATTGCATTTCTTCACATATCTTACATCATATGTCTTACATATTACATCATACACTTTGCATTTAGTCTAACCCATTTCATCATTGTGAAATTTATACATCTTATTCATCACACAACTTTCAGATCCATATTGTCTATGAGTCTAACACTACATCTTACTCATTCTACATTCTTCATAACACGCATCTCACATTATTAGACTATCTACACATCTTGCATTACATCACACATCATATGGTCATCTATCATCATCATTACATATATTACATCTTCTTCTACACCATGCACTCACAACCATAGATGCACTTTAGTTCCCTAGTTCATATTCGACCTCCAATGGTTTATAAATAAAATGGGCCTCATCATACTTACCCATTCATCATTAATCCTTCTATCATGTGACATTCCTAGGTTAGTGACATACACTTTGGGCTAAATTTCCACCTATTCCTTCATATTGTAGTGGTATATGCTTTAGGATATATCACCACTCCCTCTATTAATATAGTATTGATATAATATTTAAGCTACATCATTAGTATTTCGATCATATTATCGTGATATATGCTTCAGATATAAGGGTCATGCACAAATCATCTCTAGGTCACACTCACCACAACACATTAGACATAACACACACTTTGACCATTTCCCGATGACACACTCTCATTTACAGTTCATTCTTGACTGTTGAGGGGGAATAATAAATGAAATTCACTGCATACACTTCCATTCACTTGGGGGGACACACGGATCCTACCATCCATCCACAACATACTGCATTCTATGGTTTCATTTAATTTTTCTTACACTTTCCTATTTATGTTCACTTTAGTACACATGCTAGTTAGATCTCTCATATTTCATTTATTTATACCATACAAACATTCGGGCTCACATTATTTTCTAGTTATGATCATGGATATAGGTATCTCACATGCAATAGGGATGCTCGCCTCCTACATCTCCTACAATGGTCACTAGGGACATCCAAATTTTTCTCTTATAGGTGTTATTGTTTCATTTTTTACTTAGAACTCTACATTATTAGCTTATACAAGCTCTTGACATATGATTTATTTTTCTAACATGATAATGGGTGCTTCATGTGCAACATTTATTTGTAGGATCACTTACTTCCATGGCTATCTGTTGTTTTTACTCACTTGTTTTTTTTGTTATTGTATATGGGCCTTTCCCTTTGTTTGGTGTGCATACTTGTTTGTTTATATGTGGCCATTATGGCCTTGCGTGTCTTGCAACATCATGATTTGTGTCCCATATTTGAAACCTAATTTGGATGTCTGTGATTGTCTTCTTGCATGTTTACTTTCTTTGTAGCTTTTACATTGTCTGCATAACATACACTTGTCTTTTACATGTATGCTTTTTGTACTAACACTTGTTTTCTAGCCACTTATTTATGTGTGCCTTGGTTTATAACAAGCGTATTCCCCTCCCCTTATAGGGCACAATTTATGCAGTTGGTCCTCATTTGGGGCCACATTATTCTATTAGTGATATCACATGCACCCTTAAAGAGGGGGCATCATTTAGGGTTTTACATACTACATATGGCTTCTAAACCAGTTTAATTTTGTTCAGTTTCTTCCCTTGGCATTGTGGGTTATACAACGAGTGGGTTTAGACTAGTCTATGAATCCCATACACAATGGATTTTACAAGACATGGTTTTCCTTAGCATTCTAGGGAGTAGTTACATGTTAAAGGATACAATGAATTTACTCTCTACACTACTTCAACCATTGGCATCAGATCACCTAGAAAACTAGTTATTACAAATATATCTTCATACATTCATCAGGGAAGTAGTTACAGGTTGGAGAATAATGCAACTTTATCCCTACACTTCTTTGGCTAGGGCGGCGTGAGATTTCCCAAAAAAACTCGTAGTACAGGGTATCCTTTCTACACTCTTTCTCTCATAGGGGATCAGGTGCACATTTTCCTTTTATATTTTTCATTTCTAGTACATACTTTTTACTATATACATGTGTCTTTACATGTGTATTTGACTACTTGATCATATTATCCTTATAGGTATGACCATATGAGAATAAAGCAGTTTACAAAAAACAACAACAATGACATCTATAAAAGAACTACATTTTTCAGCAACACACACCTCATACTAACATTTAGGTACATCACACACATAAGAAACATACACACATGTTTCCACCTTAGGTTCATTCTCACCACTTTTTGCACTTTTACATCTTTAGTTTATATGCTCCACTATTTTCTCATTACATGCTCTATCTAGTCCATCTGCACACTTTCTACATCACTCTATATAGACATCAGGTACACATATCTATCTAATTTATGTTACCAAGAGTTGCACTCACCAACATAAAGTGGGGGAAAATTTAGACACAGAATCACACACATTAGAAATTATTTAGTCCTGGTCTCATATTACTATTCATATGGTTTTTGAGTGAAGAACGTAAAAATTAACCCATATCCTTTAGCCATTTTACTTTGAATTTTGTCATCATTTCTGACCTCTTAGACATACACGTCCATTCTATTTTTCATTTTGCATCATTTTAACCTTGGATGGGGTACCCAAATGTGCCATGGTCCTAGTTGGAGTGCCTTGATCCTATTTACACTTTCCCGCCACTTTTTGGGCACTTTAAAGCCATTTGAGCTTTCTATCTTTTTAGTGGTCGACTTTTTTGGGGTTAAATGAGAAATTATAACAAAATAACACTATAAATATAAAGTTATGAGACCATAATGAGATACCAAGCACTACTATCACCACCTAAGGTTGCATCCATCAAATTCTCCATTTGCATCCATCTAGCTCTATCAAAATTCACAAGGATGGTTTATCTACATCACACTGCATAAGAGAGAAGTTTATTCTATTCCATCCACCATTCTATTATATTCTCTATACATATTTATTTCTCACTACTTTCAAAAAGTGCGATTGGAACAAGAACACTGAGGGAATGATTGCACACAAAAACACATAGAACTACATTAGGTATGAGACGTAGTGCAATACTCAGTTAGTAAGTACACCATTGTGGCAGTTGAAGAAAATCCAACCCCTTCATATGCATCTTTATTTTTTAGGGGTTTGATGATTGTCTTAGGGTTTTGAAGGTCTCTTCTTCATCACTGATTAGCAATGACATACAACTGAGTACAACTAAGTTAGTAGGACAGGAAGTGAAGGAAGGAAGTCATCTAACGACACCTCAGAGGAGGTTTGTAGATATTTTTCAAAGACTAGGGAGCCCATATTTCAAACCAAGGTACCCACAGGCACCCCCGTACCTCTCCAGATGCCCCAATCCACTAAGATTTCATAGATCTAAATTTTTCTAGACTTCGGTAGATTCATTTCCTCCTCATGTTTCTCCAGCCATCTCTACAACATAGTCCAGTAAACTCATCCAATTAGCCGAGTTCCTTCTAAATCTCCTTGCACTCTAGGTTTTACATTTTTTTTCATAGTTACTTGGGTCACTTTCCTTATTTAGTTTAGATTTTATTTATTATTGTACTTATTAGATTAACTAACTTCTAAAATCCTTCATATTTTAGTTAATCAATGAAATCCGTGCCGAGGGACTAGATAGAGTGTTGAGTGATAAAAATGTGAAGCATGGATGCTAAGGAGGAGAACGTGTAAAAAACAATGATGAAAATGAACCTAGGGAAGAAGCACATATGTAGATGTTGTGATGTGCATGTGGTTGATGTTGTTGTCGATGTGTGTGATGTTTGTTGTTGTGATGATACTAACTACCACTTCCCATATTGATGGAACCTGCAAAAGAGAAGCTGACAAGTAGTCAAATATTGATGTATATGATTAAAATATGTAAATAAGTGTGTAAGGAAAGTATGTAAAGTATACAAATTTAAAAAAGGAACATGTGCACTTGATCTGTGATGAGGAAAGAGTGTAGAAAAGGATCCTATAGATGATGTCGACACATGATTTTTCTAGGTGATCTCATGCTAATTAAATGGAAGAAGTGTAGGGATAACATTCAATGGCATCATCCTCTAATATTTTAATTGACTTCCCGCATGTGTAGAACACCACTGCAGATGGTGTGTATAAACACATCTGTACTAAGGACCCAAGTTTGATTCTAAGCCCTGTAAAAGCCGTTGTGTAAATGCCTAGTGCTAAAGGAATCTCTGCCATGTCAAAAGATTCCATGACATGTTGAAGATTTGTGTAATTTCCCCCTAGTAACATAGGTATCTAGGAAAAGACCATTGTGTAATTGCCCCCTGGTTTTAGGCATTTAACAAAGGCTGCTATACTGAGGACCCAAGTATGATTCTGAGCCCTGTCCATGAAATTGAAAAATGTGTTGTATCGAGTACCGTGTCTATGTGTAATGTCTATATGGGGTGAACTAATTCAACCAAATGATGCCTCCCTCATTTAGGGTGCATGTGACATTGCTGAAGGAGTATGTGGCCCAAAGGAGGACTGAATGTTGTGCTAAAAATGTGCCTTGTAGGGGGGAGGGAATGGTGCTTGGTAGTAAACCAAGGCATACACAAACAAGGTGGTTAGGAGATAAGTGTTAGTATAAGAAAAGACAAATCATGTATGAAATTTATGCTAAGAATACAATGTGTAAGTTAAGATGCAAGTAGACCACACAAGAAGTCAATACAGATCATGAAAAGTGGGTTACAAACATGGGAAATCACTCATGATGTCGCAAGACAATCAAGGACTATTAGTGGCTATAAACAAGAAAAGTGTTCACACAAGACAAAGGGGAAATCCCACAAACAAGAGAAAACAATGACAAGAAATGTTAGACAATGTAACAGATAACCATGGAAGATATGTAGTCCTGACATAAACAAATGTTGTACATGAAGCACTCGTTAGCATGTTAGAAACATAAAAATGTATGTCGAAGCATGTGTATAATCCAATAAAGTGAGTGTAATATGAAATAAAATGAAACAATGACACTTGTATTTTATGAAATTAGATGCCCCTAGAAGCCTCTGTGGGACTGGTAATATGTACTAAGCCAAACATCCATGCTACGTGTATATATCTATATAATATGTGATCACAACTAGAAAGGCAAGTGAACATGCATTTGCGTATAGAAAAAGATAATGACATACAAGATATATATCTAGCATGTGTAATAAGATGTGCATATAACAAGTATGATGTAAGCAAGATTAAATGCAACCAAGATGTGTAGTATAGCTATGGATGAGATCAAAATGGAATGCAGAGTGAATGATAGGGGTGACCAGTGCCCCCTAAGTGGATGTGAATGTATGTAACGGGGGTTCATTTATTTATGCCTCCTCAACAGTCAATAATGAACTCATAAACGAGAGTGCGTCATCAAGAAATGGTTTGAGAGATGTATTCATAAGAAATGATGTTAATTGAAGAATGGTAGTGCATATGATGTGTAGGATTGAATGTGACATATGGCTGAGTGACCTTGAAATTATAGAATTGTGTGCTAGAATGTGTGATGATTTATCCTTCAAGCGCATATCACAAAATGTATTGAGTGAGATCATAGACAAGCATGATGATGTAGCACAAGGTAATATATCATGAAATGGATGGATGAAGATGATAGCAGAAATGTTGATCATTTATCACAAAGTCATATATCACAAATTTTATGGATGAGATGATGGAAAACATGATGATGTATCAATAATCATATATCATAGAAATGTATGGATGAATATGGACTAGAAAACATGATGATGAAGCACAAAACATTTATCATGAAATGTATGAGTGAAGGTGGTGGGTAAGGATGTTGCATAGTTATATTGAATGATTGATTGAGAATATATCATGATATGTGTGAGTGTGGAGAAGGTCCATTTGAAATGATGAGGTAACTCAACAGTCGAGTATGAACCATGGAACTAGAGTGAATGCCATACTAGGTAGTTTGAGTGCATGTAGCATATAACGTGGATATCAGTAAGAATCATATGTATGAAATAGTAGATGTCATAGACATGATGATGTAGTAAAAAGTGTGTAATCATGTAGTGTTTGGATACAAGATGTGTAGATTATATAATGTGATGGAAGTAGTAAAACATCGTATATGTGTGAATCGAAAATGCTGGAAAATGTAGTGTGCATGAATGTAGTATGATGCATATATCATGATATGAGTGAAAAAAGTGCAGATGATGCTAGGAATGTCAGATGGAATATTGTGCACATAGAAAAGTGTATGAATGTGTGAATATGAAATAAAAGTGTATAATGATTGACAGGGTGCAGGTAATGTGAGGTTCAATGTTGATTTGGATGCCCTCAATAGTAAAGTGTGAACTATATGGACAAGAGTGTGTCATGTAGGAATGTTAGTAAGTGCAATGTGTTGTATGGTTTGAATGTGACATAAAGATGATGTAATTAGGTGTGGTGGATGAAAAATTATCCTAAAGTGTATGACCAAGTGAAATAAATAAAAAGTGCCAATGAAGTAAGTGATAATTTGTGCATAAAGATTATATCACAAAATGTATGAAGAAGAGACCAAGTAGGGAGTGATTATTTAGAACAAAGTGTATAATCAAAAAATGTGTATAGATAGATGACTAACAAGTGTGCTAGATTTATCTGTAAGGAATATATCACAAGATGTGTGAATGAGAAAGTGGTGGCCAAGAATGTCACATAGTGTGTTGGAAGGGTTGATTGATTGATTGTGGAGACAAAGTGTAAGATGATGTAAACATGATGAGGTGGGGTTAAATTTTCGATTTAGTGACCCTCATGAAATCGAGGTATGAACCATGTGAACTAATAGTGCATTTTTTCAGGTCAGTGATGATATGAGTGTGTGTGAAGAGTGTATCATGATAGAAGTGAGGTATTTGACAAGGTGAATATAAGACATATGTTGATTGCTATGGGGGATAGAAATAAACATAATTCCCCCTAAGTGTGTATTTATGAATGAGCTATCTGATAAGAGTTAAGGGTTGAAGGTCACTATACCTAATGTCTTGCGGTGATGAAGGCGTGTGACTCATGCTCTAAGAGTGGTAGTATATGAGATAAACAGTTATGTAGGTGAGTGAAGTCTATATGCATGTGACTGATGAAGTGTACGATGGGCCCCTTGGTGTATAAAAATGTGTAGGTGATGGATACCCATGTGAAGTAGAACATGGTGGTGATGGACACCTACGTGGAATAAAAAAAGGTAGTGAAGTACATATAGATGTAGGAGCTATCCTAGTGATGGACCTAGACTAATGTACTAGACTAACAAAGTGATAGGACTGTGTAGGTTATGTGTGAACATGTGAGCTAGGAGTAGATGGTGCTTTAGGTTCCATGGGATGTGGGTAACTAGATGGAATAGATGATGGACTAGTAACCATGAGAGGAGATGGTGACCATGGAGTAGTTGGAGGCACCCCATTAATAGAAATGACTTGATTTTTGTGAATGAATTTTAGGCACAAATGATTCATAGATATGATGGAATTGGACCTACAAATCTAATTGAGGCCTAAGAGAATGTCACACCCATCAATTGCTTATCTAACTAGGAAGGGTACCAACATAGTGAGAGGACCAATTGTAATGTGGAGTTTAACAACACCATATGAATTTTTCCTTGGGTATGATATTTGTGAAAGTGGATAGCTGATATCAACAAGAAGTGGAATAGAACATGCACTAATGGGCCATGATAGATCAAGATTGGTGTTATTGATATAGATATATACAATAGAGGAACTAATGTGTAAGTGATTAGAAGAAAATGTTGCATGATAATTGTGTTCATAGAAATAAATAACTAGTGGAGAAGCGTCGATGTGAGCAACTAAGAAATTAAGAGAACCCGATGCAGGAGGATGCACTACAAGATACGTATGATTGGCCGAGGATTCAACTGCTTTCTTATCATGTTTTGGTAGATGATTGTTAAATAATTTGAGCTTATGATTTTCATTGATAGGTGTAAAATTTGTAGGTTCTAGAAGCTCAATTTTGTTATTATCAATTATATCTTAAATGATATTACAAATTTTGAAGAAATGATCAATATAATTCCCTATGCATTCATGATAGTTGTAATGGAAGTTTTCATCATATTTTCAAACTTTTGGATGAGATGGATCTAATTAGAGTGGAGGAGGAAGTGTGATGATATTACATTCGAAAATATGTGGAAGAACCTTTAACCTCATGTATGTACACTGAGGTGGTTGCGATTGAAGCTCTTTGGTGGTGGATACCAAGTTGACGATGATTTTTACGTTAGTTGGTTTGGTTGCAGATAGTTTGAATGTTGAATTACCTTGAAAAAATGTAGAAGATGATGCTTTCTCCTTATATTTATGATTTCCTATAGATAAGATATTAGTTTCAAGAAGCTTAAGAGTATGACATAGTTGATTGAATGAGGGAGATGTCTCAAAGTGAATAATCTCTTGGAGAGGTAGTAATAGACTTTGAGTGAATAAGTCTTAAACCTCATAGTCCTCAGACACATTTGACATCTTAGCTATGTTATTTTTGTATCAAAAAATGTAATCTACTAAGTGTTAATTAGATCCTTGTTTGAGTTATGAAATCTTAGCATAATAGATCTTAGAGCTAATGTTGATAAATAAGTGAGTGAGAAAAACATCAGCTCTATCATGAAAGATGTTACCGAGTGGACATGAAGGTCATAACACCAATGCTTTGTATAATCATGGAGACTATGGGGGAATATTTTATCCAAGAGAATATGATTATATGAAAAATATAGACAAGCTGCATTGATTACTCGGAGATGCTCTTGTGGGTCACCATTCCCATTAAAAATGGGAAGCTTGGGAGTGAAAAAATTAGGAGGAAGCAAGTAAAGGTATGAATGTAGTGTGTAGTAATAAAGTGGAATCCAAATATCGATATGCATGAGAAGTAGTATATTGTAATTGACAAATTTGTGCTTGGAGGTATTAATAAAGGGAGGCCAAATCTTGAGTGCCAGGGAAAGAAACTTTCTACGTGTGAGAAATAAGAGGTGGAGTGAAATTGTTAGTGGGAATAGGGAAAAAACATGGATATTAGAAATGTGTGGAAGAATGTAAAAAAGTGGTTGAGTGGCAATGGAAGTGGTGATCACAGTAGAAGAAGCAAGCTCTTCCAGGTTGGTGGCCTCCTCATGAGTAACATGTAAGATAGATCCTAGATATTGAAGATGCTCAAAGATATGATCATTAATGACTTTAATATGGAATTGAGTGAATTTTGCATAAGATTGAGCCATAGTGATAAGAGGATAATAGATCTAAATGGAAGTTGTAGTCGAAGGTTGGGTTCACCAAAATGATTAAGTTAAAATGTAAATAAGAGCCTAATATGAATGAAAGATTTCAGTAAAATGAATAATAATGACATACAACAATGAATACCCAAGTAAACTAAGTAATAAATTTAAAATCCTAAGTGCAAAGAGAGGGTAAGAATCCTTAGCTGATTTATAGAGTTCTAGAGAATGCACAGAGTTGGAAAACTAGAAAATACGAGGCACTAACCATCACACTAGATTCTATAAAATTTAGATATGGAGGAACATGCTGGACTGGGGCGCTTGGAGAGGGATAGGGGTTCCCGTGAGCTCCCTAGACATATTTTTGGGGGCCTTTGTTTTTAGAAATTCTTATAAAACCTCCTAGAAGGTGTTATAAGGTGTTCACCTTTAGTCTCCTTTGATCACTTTGAGGTCCCGCCAAGTTCGTTGAGGTCACTCAAAACCTGTAATGAAGAATAGACCTACAAAACCCTCAAATAGACATCAAATCCCAGAAAATAAAGATGTAGAATGAGGGTTCAAACTTTCCTTAGCTTTCAAAATGATGAACCTACAACTGAGCACTACACTACATCTCATACCTAATGTATTTTTGTGTGTGTGTGTGGAATTGTGCCCTATGTTTCTCTTGTGTGAATCACACTTGGATAACAAGCAAGTAGTTAGATGTAGAATGTAGTAAATGTGTGCATAGAATAGAATGAACTTCCCTACAAGCCCTTGTGTCCCTTGTGATGGAGATAGATGGATACGATTGATATCTTAGATACCTTAATGGATGTAGCCTTAGGTGGTGATATCTAATGCTTAGTTCTCCGTCCTTTATTATGATCACATAACTTTATATTTATATGATTCCTTCACTTGAATTTTCTAATTAACCATGAAAAGGCTGACTACAAAAAAGATCTAAGAAGCTCAAATGGCTAGAAAGGATCCAAAAAGTGTGAGTAAAGTACAAAGGGGACAAGAGCACCTAAAGGGGAGAAGGGCACTTAACGTTGACATCCTGGCTGGGTGCTAGTGTTTAGGATGACAAATTCCAAATATTAAAAAGGGAGAATGAGAAAGTAAAGTTGAAAGACTAAAAGTAACAATAAAAATCAAAGAAAGGTGGCCAAATGTAAGGACCTCGAAAACTGAGGTCCAATTTTTTTTTCCATTATTCCCATTGCTTAATTGATATATTGATTTCACACATAATCAAATCACAAAATTATACAAAAAAATCATATGTGCTAAACACATCGATAAAAATCACCTTTAAGTCTTAAGGACATTCATTATTTTCAATATCTCAGTACAATCTTATCAGGTTACATGCAATGGCAAAAAGCCTCATAAGCTTATATAATATATTGATTATTTTAATAGTACATCAAGTACAATTTATTCCATAACTGAAATATAACAATAACTAAGCAAGATATGAAATCAGATTGAATCCCTTCAAATTATTTCCTTTCCCTAATTTCCAGAATGGCCTGTATTTTCCATAAAGGGTTAGCTCAAACTAAACTGGCAAGGATTTGCATTTTTCATATATGTAGTATTCTACAAATGAAAACATATTCGGAATATACAGTCATGCATAAACATACTAATGCATTCATTATTATAATAATGATTTCAAAAAGCATGTATACATGCATGAACTAACCAAGTTCAGAATACCTTTCAAGAGTGGTGTCTTTAACCATCTTACATGAAAATGCATAAAACTTACCTCACGTAAGGCTGATTACATAATGCATTTCATAATATTATTTCATGCCAAATCAAATCAGCATACCAACTATTTGAAGAAATGTCACATATAGGCTCCATATAAAAAGGAGAAGGCATGATAATCAATTGTCAAAGCATAAATATGAACTTTACTTTACAATTCTTACAATGAGCTTTATGCCAAATTAGATTAGCAACATAACATAACTTCCAAGAGGAACAAAAGATCCTTTATACCCAAGAATGCATGCCAACCATATGAAAAAAATGTCATATAATGAAATTCACATATATGCCAAGGAATGCATACCAATTGTATGACAAAATTTCATATCATGAACTTCACTTCACAAGCTTAAAATGAACAATATGCCAATTCAGATCAGCAACATAGCACATTTTCAAAAGGCACAAAAAATCTTGTATACTCAAAGAATTCATGCGAACCATATGAAAAAATGTCATAATATAAACTTCCAATATAATCCATAGAATTCATGCCAACATTATGACAAAATTCATTACAATGAACTTCACATACAGTCCAACGAATGCAATCTAAAATCATGACCGAATGCCATAAAAAAATATCTTCTCATAAAGACCAAAGAGTGCATTCCAATAGCATGATAAATTTCCATAAAATAAATTCACATAAATTCTAATGAATTCATTCCAGCAACATGATAAAATTCTATAAAATAACTTCACTTAAATTCCAACGAATTCATTTCAGTAGCATGATAAAATGTTATAATCCATACTCATGTATTTATGTCAATAAAAGATTGCATATCAACTGTTTGACATAATGTCACAACAGCTCATTATTTAAATATTCTAGCCAAATGATTTCACACTAATAGTTTGAAAAAATTTCATAGCACAACATTCTTTCAAAATGTTATGCACTTGATTGCACACTAACCATTTAACAAAATGCAGTGTACTAGCAGTAAACACTGAAGCAAAGAAAACAACAATCTAGCAATGAATCTGCAGCATATAAAACACCCCAAAACACCATACTTTGTTAACTGACATTGCAGAAAAACAAAAAAACACAACAAGGAAACAACCAAAACCGAGCGCAATAATAGATAATACTGCAGCAGAAAATGCATCAATAATTTAATAAAAAATAGCCTTCTAGGAGCTGTTACCACATCAATAAATCCTTAAAGAACACAACTCTTCTAACAGCTGTTACAGCGGCAACAACACAACTTATAATAGTTGTAGCAGACCAATGGGTCAACAGAAAAAATAGCATTCCAACATTTAAAAATGCAGCTTGGAGACAGTCTAAAACCCATAGCAAATATGTCTAAAAATCTTCTCTTAACACCCAAATTAATAACCTCATTGATTCCATTTATCAAGTACAAATTTTTTAAAAATAAAATCTATGGCTCTCATACTTGAGGGATCTGAAATATATAATGCCAATATTAAAATAAACACATTTTCCAAATAACCATAAAGGATTAATTCAAAAATATTAATACCCACAATATATAATCCATATTTCTCATTAGCCAAAAGAGGAATAAACTGAATATGCATTTATTTGTAAAATATTGCATAGACAAAAATAAGAAACCCTTTCCTAAAATATTCAAGATGAAGAATACTGAAAAACCTATGTGCTTTTCCTCTTTCCTTATCTATTTTCTTCCTCTAACTTCCTAGCTCTATAGTGTACAAATTAAACCTTATTTATTTTTCTAGAAAATTTCTCCCCAACATTGCTGCAATAAAGAATGGCAAGATCCCAACATACAGACCCAAAATCAGCTCCAGATGGCTGCGAAACTTCCATGAAATCCTCTAGATTTTATTTTGACATGGTCTTCCCTCTATTTCCTCCTCTCTTCACACCATGACAAATGGTAAAAATCAAAACCTAACTCTCCTTTATTTCATGGATTCCAAAATCCATTTAAATATAATTAAACTTCAAAAATGCCTCCACTTAGCTTTAGGCTAAGTTTAATTGTTTTATTTATTTATTTAAAATAAAACTATGTGCCACATTCCATAAGGAATAATTAACACATAAGTTAATGCCAGTATAATTCAAAATTTGAATTCCACAAAATATCATTCCAATCAAGCATTATTTAAATGCCAAGCTCATTAACCAAGCAAATCAAAATGCCATGCATTTATCACGGATGATTCAAAAAAATCTAGATAATCTATTGACAATCGATTATGTTACCAACATACCATCATAAGTTAGGCTTAGGTTAGATCATGAAGCATATATCTTAGGTTAGTTAGGCCAACAACTGATATTAAATAATATCACACCGAAAGCTACCAAAACGCTACCATCAAATCAAAATGGTGAGTGCTAACTCATGGAAAAGTGGGCACTTGTGCATATACTTGCATGTGTATGCACACAATTATGTTAGCTTATATACATAAGTATATATGCTTGTATACTTATAATTATACCCATATGGGTATATGGACGAATGTCCATTCCTTTGTGCTGTATATGCATACCTTTAATGAATGAATAACAAAAACACAAACAATAACCAAACAGATTATTAATAATATTGAGTTCCAAAAGTCAGGATGTTACACCAAAGACATGGGTTGATTAGTACTTTTATTACTTAGGAATCACATGAATAGTAGTATGTAATCAGGACTAGATAATGAACCAAAGTGCATGATTTTTTGTCTACACTCCCACCAACTAGTTCACTACAATTTTTGTTTCTCACACATGACAAGTCTCTTCCGCTGGCACTCAAGACCTAGCATCTCTCTATCAGGATCTCTAATTTCAAATCTGTTAACTGTAGCAAGTTACTTCTCGTGTATGTCCATCTCTTGATTCCACTTTTCTACTTCATACTCCTTTCACACCCATCATTTCCACTTGTGAACTTCCTCCAAAATTCATCACTCCCAAGCTTCCCACCTTCAAAGGCCATGGTGACCCTTAAGAGAATCTCTAAGCATTTCATGTGGCATGTATAGACTTTGTTGATCATAATTTACTCGAAAATATATTTCTTAGAAGCCTCTAAGATTATGCAATACGTTAGTTCTATGATCTACCTATCCATTCAGTAAAATCATTTACAAATTTAGCCAATTCTTTTCTCATTCATTTTTCAATGAATATCAGGTCTAAGATATCCTATTCTCAACTCACACAAATTAAACAAGGATCTAATGAGCATCTAGTGGACTATGTTTTACGATACAAGAACAACTTAACTAAGACGTCTAATATACTCACATAATCTTAATTACAAGATATATTTGTCCAAAATATCTTACCTCCTCTATAAGAGAGTGTCATCTTTGAGACATCTCCTTCATTTGATAAGCTAAGCCATACTCTTAAGTGAGGCGAAAGAAAACTACTATCTATGGGAAAGCTTAAATATCATGATCATGCTTCATCTTCTACTCGATATCAAAGAAAATAAAATTTCAAGCTGTCTACTAAGCCTACTAAATTAAAATCTATTATTAACGCTATATCTACTCTTGAAAAATTCAATGGTAACCTTCAAAGCATACATTCACAAAGTTTCCTTATGATCCACATATTATATTTCCACAACTTGTTGAGAACAATCTTATTATGCTTCCTCCTCCACTTAATTTGGATCTATATCGACCTAAAGGATGAAACTATAATGAAAATTTCATATACAAATATCATCAATGCATGGGGAATTCTACAGATCAATGTTTCAAACTATGACATCTTATTCATGATCTCATTGACAATAATGCAATAGAGCTTCTAGAGCCTTCAACATATATGTCAGTAAATGACAATAAAAATCTCAAAAATTTCATTTATCCATTGCCTAAGCATCGCAAGAAAATGTCTCATTCTTAAGCTAATCATACATATCACATAGTGCCTCCTCCTTCATTAGGGCCCCTTGATTTTCTATTTGTGCATATTGAGGGATCTCTACCATTCATCACATTCTATGATCATTATTTTCATGTTACGTTTTATTTTAAAATATTACATATCACTACTTCTATAGGATCTTATGCTATCAATAACACTCTGGTCATCTCATTGTCCCCTCTTTGTGCATGTTCTATTACACTCTTAGTTGCTATCAATTATCCACTCTCACAAATTTCATATCGAATTAACCAATTCTATGGTTATGTCAAGCTTTTAATCAAATTCGGGCCTCTCACCATGATTTTCCCATTCACCTCGGCACCTTCAATTGAATCATGTGACCTACTCTTAGGTATTCCTTGGCTCTGCGCTACTCAATATATCTTTTCTATGAATTAATTGTGTTTAAAATTCATTAAAAAAAAACAATTCATCACCATAAAATGTGTTATTCCATCCACACCATGGTTATAGCCTCCCCTTGAGGTTTTCATTGCACTAGTTAGAGAATCTAGGTCCCGTAGATCTTTCAAATCTAAGGCACACTCTAACTCTATCTCTCCTATTCGTACACAACCTACTCAGTTTCATCAGTCCACTAGCCCATCACATAAGTATAGGTCTACCACTCAGATGAATCCTTCACATAGGTATAAATCACTTCTTCAGTCTACTTTACATAGGTGTTCATCACCTCTGATATCTCCTTCACATAGGTATACATCACCTCCATGATCTCCTTCACATAGGTGTTCATTGCCTCCTGGGTCTTATGCACATAGGTCTCATTCATTGATACATCATCTATCTCATACATTACCAATTTCAGAGCATGGTTACACACCTTTATCTCCGCAATCATCGGGTGGAGGACCCTTATCCTTCACTTTTGTCAGATAACATACTCATTTTCATTCATTCAGGGGGCATCATTCTTACTTCCCCCCTCTTAGCATTATGAGGTGTCTCACATTTCTACTATCATTCTCTATGCTTCTTTCTCATGCATCTTACACACATTGATACACACAACTTGTATCATCATTAACCTATGAAGCACTCTTGTGCTATGGTTCATACTTGATTTTTGAGGCAATCCCACATCCATGAAAATCACATCATACACATGAAATATTTCACACTCTCCACATTCAAAACACATCTATCTGGCATCACATTATCACACATTACACTATCGTATGATGCACTCTAGTTTGATGGTTCATACTCGACTGACGAGGGTCTAAATTTTAAATGAACCTCACCACATTCTATACTATACACTCTATGCTTTATGATCTATCTTTGTAACGCACAATTTCAAATCATTTCCCAATGACACACTCTTTTTATATGGTTAATTCTTAAATGTCAAGGGGTATTTAATAATTAAAACTCATCTCATACTCATCCACATCCACTCAAGGGGGCACGCTGCTCCTATAGAATTCAATTTTCATTCCATTCCATTCAAAATCACAACATGTTACATATCTTGGTTGCTTATTCTTGTTTTCTTATACTCACATATTACACTTTGATTACTATGTTATCCAAATATCTAGTATGTCATTATATTTAGCATATAAACATGCATGTTCACTTGTTCTTTAGTTGTGAATGCAGACTTCCTACAACTCTTTACACACAACATGGATGTTTGACATTGTACCTCTTACCAGTCCCACCGAGGCTCTTGGGGGCATCTACTTTTATACACACTTTCATTTTGTAATACTTTATATTCTTCCTAGAAAACTACTCTATATCAGACCATACATGATTTGACATACCTTTTATATTTCTAAAATGCTAACGGGTGCTTCATGTACAACATTTTCTTTGTAGGAACTATTTTCCACCATGGTTATTTGCTACTTTTGTAATTAATTTTTTCCACTTTTTTCTATTGTATGTCATTTTTTCAGGTTATGACCTATGTATTTATTGTTCATTTCTTGTATGCTTTTGGCCACTTCAACCCCGATTGTCTTGCGACCAATTTTTTCGGTCTACTTTATCTGCACTATTACTTGTTTCATTTTCATTTATTGAATTCTTGTCACTTTTTCTACCAACACATGTTTCTAGCCACTTTTTGTGCATGTGTCATTAGTTTTTACCAAGCACATTCCCCCTACAGGGTATCAATTTTAGATCAATATTTAGTCCTCCCATTTGGGCCGCATCCTTATAGCTATGTCGCATGCACCACAAATGATGGGGACATACATTTGGTGAATCAGTTACCCCATATAATTTCCCATTGCTTTGGTACAGGCTTGCAAAGTACAGGAACATAACACAGTTACATCACAGGAATGACCTAGATTCTAACTTAGGTCCTTAGTTTATCACAAACGCCAATGCCCAAACATAGAAATGAGCACATGAGTGCTTCTGGACTTTCCTAGGTGCCTATGATAAGGGGATAGTTCATTTACTTTATCATATTGGCATAGTTTTCAGCAGTTTACAGAGAATTTTACATAACATAAGCACAGTCCTATAGTAATAAAAATGCACTCTATCACCTTTTTCTACTTGGATCAAACTAGAACAACATGGATCACACCATCTACAGTGGTGTATAAAATTTGGGAAGCACTTAAGGATGGAAAATAACTCTAGACCTTTCTCCTTAACACTCTTATGTCATGGCATGAAATCACCCACAAAACCCGCACTTGGCGTGAGATTTCCCAAAAAAATTGCTCTTGGCATGAGATCACTCAAAAAGATACTCTTCTACAGTGGTTCAGGACACTTTCTATCCATTTAACTTGTCATGGATCAGGTGCACATGTTCTCTTTACTACGTTTTCGTATTTTTACATGCTTTTTTATAGAGTTTTCATAACACATGACTTTGACTACTCTTTTTCTATTCCTTTTAAAGGTCTGTCCTTATGAGAAGAAATAGTAACAAGTAAAACAAATAAAAAACAAGTGATAATGAAAATAGGTACAATGCGACACAACACATACACTTCACCCTAAGGTCACTTCCTATTCTTTATTTTCCACACTTCATTTTATCACTACACGCTTTTTCTTGTCTCCTTGACACACTTTCTCCATTGATATACATGGTTATTAGGTATCAATCTCTTATCTAATTTATGTTATTGAGTATTCACTCAAAAAAATAAAGTGGGGGAAATTATAGACACTAAATCAAACACTTGAGTAAATTTCTAGGCCCTAATCACACACTACTATTCATATGATTCCTAAGCAATAAAAATAGTAATTGAAATCTATCTTTGGCCTCTTTTTTGGTCTTTCTTATTTCCTCTTTGGTTTTGCACACCCCATAACCTAGTATGATCTTCATTACTTTATATTTCTTTACTTTGGACACTAGAGCCTAGCCAGGATGCCAGCGCCTAGATGCCATCGTCCTCTTTGGTCACCCCCAACCTCTATGTATCTTACTTTCCTCTTTTGGGCCTCTTTTATGATTTGGGCATCTTGTTTTATTATTGGTAGGCCTTTTAGTTTTCAATTATGAAATTCAAATAAGGGAATAAGATAAATACAAAGTTATGTGACCATAATAAAGGACTAATTTCTAATCATCTACTATCATCACCTAAAGTTGCATCGAAAGGAATTATAAGAGTATAAAAACATATATATATCATTCAAGGGATAAGGGACTGAATTTTATGCATACATGCATAAGAGGGTAAGTTCATTTTTCCATCCAAACATCTATTTACATTTCTCCATCTAACTATTACTTGCTATCAAGTGCATTTTACACAAGAGCTTCCTAAAGCCCGATTCTACACACATGAATACAGAACTACATGGAGTCTGAGATGCAGTGCAACACTCAGTCATGTTGGAACGTAATATTAATTGCCTATAAAATTAATTGTATAATTAAATAAATTAGAATAGATTATATTCTTAATTATTTAATATAATCTTTACATTATGTTTGCTTGGTAACTAATCTACATTAATCAGGGTTTGATTTAATCATACCCCATCACTTAATATGTTCATGACCCATGGGGTCATTTAAATATGGTCATGGATCATATTATTTATCACCTTGGGTGATTGGATTTGTTATCCAACTAACTCTCCAATTTATTTAGGTAACTTATATACACCTTCTGGATTTGAATTATCCATTACAAGGTTGCACGCGATCAAGTTCACTTGGCACATTCCCTAGGTTACATTTCCTTGTGCACCCCCCTTCTTCTCCTTGTGCACTTTATGCACTTTCCCCTTCTTCGTTGTTCCTTTTCCTCTTTGTTCCATCTTCCCCTTGTGAGCCTTCCTTATGCCTCCTTCCCACACCTCATTCTTCCATGCACATTATTTTTATGCCCTCCTTCACACCTTTTCATGCCACATCATCCTTTAACATGGTTAAGTGTGCCACACATGACTAGTCAAAGTGCTCTAATAGGATTCCAAATCTTAACAACTAGCCAATGAATGACACATGGTAGAAATGTAAAATCAAATGAGTGATTGGCCAATTTCTTTAGTCAATCAGTGTTCCACATGTCTTGCGTGCCTAGACAACTCTGACATCTTCTGACAGCCATATATTTTTATACATAGCTCCAATCAGTGTGTGTCTAGTCTCAATCAATATCTATTGACATGGGCTACAATGTTAAACATTTAAATTCAAATTCTTGGTGGATGTGGTAGGTGAGAAATGGGAAAACTCATTTTTGGGAATTAATGAGTAGATTTGATTGCTTTAACCACCTAAATTGATATTATCCATCCTCCTTCCTTCTCCAACATGCCAAAAAAACTTAGGGAAATGTAATTGAGAGATTTACAAGAATTAAATGCTTCTTGTTGGTGGTTGTATTTCAAATTTGGGTTTTCTCTCCTTCTCTTCTTCTTCCATGGATTCATCTATAAATGTAAGAGTTGGGTTCATTATTATTATTGGAAATTTTAGATCCTTACAAATTTTTTCTAAGGACTTCATTTTTTCTATACTCTGAGTTGCAGACCTATAGATCTAGCTCTTGCATGTGGATATCGGCCTCTTTCACCATTGTAACAACTTTGTACATTTCTGTAAGTAATAGAAGCACCATTTTGTGACTATTCTTTGTCTTAACATGTTTGCATTCCTTCTTCTTTCCTTTTATTTTTCATTAGATGCTCGTTGTGCCATTCTAATTTCCTTACAACTCCTTATTTAGTTGTGTTCCATGAAACTGATATGGTAAATATGTTTTAAGTTTTGCTACACATGCCTAGCCTTCTTTCATGTATTTTCCTTAATTTTCACTCAGAAAAAATAGTTTTCATCCCTCATTTCTAGTGCTATCACCTTTTAGTGTTGGTTTCCTTTCACGTTATCCTTCTACGCTTGGTCTTTTGACATTGTTAGTTCAGTTTTCCCTTTCAGCACTAGGAGTAGCAATAACAGTAAAATTAGATAGAGGAATCGATCTTCTTCGTAGATTCATCTCAAGCATGCAAGGTCCCACAACTTGGGGATGATTTCATTGTTGTCACAAATGGCTCGGTTCATCCAAATATGAGACAAGGGTGAAGGTTTGATGACTAATAATTTCTAGCATGCTTAGTGGAAGGAGTAATGAAAGATTAAATTTGATGTTATTAAGTTATTGTGTGGACTTAGTATTTCTAGCATTTGGAGGCTTATTTCAACACATCTGGTGACTCCCAATAATTACAGATCTCCTTTTTAGTAGTCTTGAGTGTATTTCATGAGAAGAGTGCATACAAGGAAAAGTGTAGCAACTGAAGATTATTTTGAGTACCTCTAGCTATCCTCGAGAAGATTTTGTTCCATAAATCTCACATGCACATCTCCATCTCTAGAGCACTACGCCCATTCAAATCCTCCTCATAGAAGAAAACCAACACACCCTGTAATGGTGCATAGGCCACCTCCTCCACTAAGGAACTTTTATAACTTCACCAGAGGAATTCCCCTTGTTCTAACTGTGTAACATGATATTTAATATGGTGCGCTCAAAAGTATTCCATACTTTACTAGTGAGAATCAAGTCACCCCTTAGGAGAATAACCAAGATATAGCAAATGTATGTTCACTCTATTTGATCACACATAACAATGTAGAAATCATGATACTTGCTACCTCTATCAAAGGACAAGTGCTTCAATAGTACCAAGGCTTGAGACTTGGATCTATTGCCACTTAAGATGAGCTTGGAATTGATATTTACAATTACTTTGAAGATAAGTCATATCACCTATCTTTGGTGGAGCAACTAACAATAAAAAGGAGTGTGCCCAACAAGTAGATGACTAATTTCAACATTAGATTTCAGAAGACTTGGGACAAAATCCCTCTTGTGGTAAGACCTATAACCCAACATGATTTTTTTTATCATCTAAAGGTGTTGAACACATATATCTTAGTCATGATTCAATCCATGGGAGATAGGACTTTACTAGTCACTTATAATATTGCAGTAAGGTCAAAAAAATAGTCTTATTAAGGTGAGAAAGATACCTCCTAGACTTCCTATGCCCTTGTTCCCAAAAATTTCACAAGCACCCCAACCTTTCGTGGTCCCTATTCCTATTCCTAAGAAAAGTGTGTAACCTTTTGCATCAAAATCCTACTCTTCAGTGTGTCAGAAAGAAGATGAATAATTGAAGACCCTAATTAGAAGTTTGTTAAACAAGGTCATATCATTAGAAAAAAATAGACATAAGCCTATAGAGGTAGGTATAATCAGGTGCCTAGTCATAGTAGTTATCCTTGGAAGAATCAATATGGAAACCAAAGATAGACACCCAACCCTCAGAATGATAGATGACATGCTAACTAACATTTTCCCTTGCAAGTTGTTCCTCCCGTACCTTCTCTTCTAGCACCCAATGCAACAAGTAAGGTGTTTGTTCCAGTTCAGAACAATTTTTCATAGGATTCAAAATGGTGCTTCCCTTACAATATACCTCATAGTAAATATCAATGAGCTAATGTTGTGTGCACAGAAGCCTACATGATTTAGAAGGATTCCATATGTGAACCTTCAACGAGTGCACCTGAAATCAAAAACTAATAAAGGCTAGAGGTTCTTCCTTATTCAAATTTAATGTTATTTGGAACTGAATAATTTTGTGTAATCAACCAAGCTATAGAGGACACAAGCAGACTTCGTACCCAAGTTGCAGAAAACACAAGATACAAGAAGATAATGCTCAAGTTTGGCGTACATGTCATAATTCCAGCAACACAAGTAGACCCTCAAAAGCATAAAGATATAGCCAGGGGACCCAGTAGTAAAAATTATCAAATGCCTATACCTGAGGTTCCATGCAAAGCTCCTCCAGAAGTAGCGCACACCCCTCCTTTGGTAGGTCAAGCCTCTGCACTAGCTAAAGCTCTTGCCCCTGTACCTAAGAAATAAAGAAAGGATGTCATTGTGCCCCAAATGCACAAGTTATTGGGTCTTCCATTTAGAATTTTGGACTAGATGAAGAAGAAAAATGTAAATTTCACAATGTGGGATGCCCTAACCATTCCATCTCAATGAGATCTACTGCATGAGGCCCTGTCCTAACTTCTACATGCTAATCTAACTATTCCCAAGCCACACACTTCTATCATCATCTTTCAAGAAGAGGAGAAGAAAATAAGTAAATTTTTCAAAACCCCACCCTTCTATATGAGTTTAATCATAGGAAAAAATCCTATCCATAACTATATGATTGACTCATGTTCTAGTACTTATGTTATACCCAAGAAGATAGCTGATGTCTTAGGTCTCAAGTATAGCCCCTTGAAAAAAGGAGTCCTGCAACTTGGCTCGACTGTTACTACCTTAGGGTTCATCAAGGTTCTTGAGTTGAAACTTTATGCATGTCCAAGCTTTATAATAACTCAAGATGTATCTATCATTGACTCACCTACTTTGTTTTCTCTATGTATATCAAGAGAATTTATTGTAAAAGTGGGTGGTTACTTGTCTTCTTATTGGTATCATATGTTACTCAAGAAAAGGTGTGGTACCTAGTTTACCATACAAGATGAGCCTATATTTTCCCATCATGTAGATTCATATGTCCCATCCCCTCCCCAAGCCAACTATTTAATCTAAGAGGAACCAACTTCAGTTCCTAAAGAGAATCCTCTTCCACCTTATATTATTAATCTAGTACTTGATGAATGGGAAGAGAGGCACCAAACATTTGGTCCATATGCTAAAGAACTAGAAGCTTATGAAACTAGGCTTGGTACTTACTACATTCTTTAAGAAGAAGTTGTGTTGTTGTGTGCACTTAAGAAAGACATAGTTGAACCTAGTCTATGGAAGTTATAATTTTATGGATCCAGAAGTAGGAATGGAGTGGGATCAGGAGTCATTCTCATTTCCCCTGAGGGTGAGAAATTCATCTTTTCTCATAGGTGTCAGTTCACATGTTCTAACAACATGGCAAAGTATGAGGTGCTGGTGCATGGTCTAATTATTGCTAAAAAGAAGAAGATTAAGGAGTTATAGATATTCGGGGACAAAGAATTGGTTATCCACTAGGTTACCAACAAGTTCTAGGAAAATAATAAGCTTCTCAAATCTTATAAACATAGAGTTTGTGACCTCCTTGAGAGATTTGATGCTCTAAATATATATGTGGTACCACAAAAAATGAATAAGGAAGATAAACAAATGGTTGCGCTTGGTTTGTAGTTATCTCATGCTGAGGAATTTTTCAAAGGAAACACTCAACACATTAATATGGAGATTAAACCATCTAGTATAGACAATAATACTGGCTAGAAAGTGTTTGAAATTGATGTGTAGATTGTCTAGTTAACTCAAAATGAAGTGTAGTTCTCATAAATCATACAAGATGACTTGTATGACAACTATGGTGACAAAATGATTCAACTTAATTCAAATAATATTCCTTAAGGGTTGGTCACCTTAGAGAAAATATTTAGTGCTGATGATGAGTTCAAGGGTGAAGAAAAATATAGTCACACCGTGAAATAAGACTACTCCCCACTCATTATTGTGCTCGAAAAAGAGATGTTACTCATTAAAGCTTGCACGTATGATGAAAAGAAGACCTTAATTTATCTTGTCCAAAATACAATGATATGTTCTCATGGGAGTATGAAGACCTCAAAGGTTTTGATCCAAGTGTTTCTCAACACTCCATTGAATTTGATTCTGGTATGAAGCCCATTAGATAGAAGTAGTGACCAATATATCCAAAGATAGATCCCCTCATGAGAAATGGATTATCCAAACTCATTGAGGAAAAAATTATTTTTCCCATCAAGTACTCTACTTGGTTCATGAATCTAGTTCTAGTGCACAAGACGAATGGTGAAATCAGACTCTGTGTTGATTTCAAAGATATGAATAAGGAATCTCTACATGATCATTATCCTTTTCCTTCAATGGAGCATATTCTACAGAATGTGGTTGGTGAACAAATATTCTCAATGTTAAATGGGTATTCAGGTTTCAATAAAATCCCGATCAAGGAAGAGGATCAATTAAAAACAACATTTACAACCAAGTGGGGAATATATGGGTATCAAAAGATTCCCTTGGTCTATCGAATGCAGGCACTGCATTTTAGCGCGCCATGGATATTCCCTTTAAAGGTTACATAAATGATTTCATCTTGGTTTACCTTGATGACATAATTTTCTTCTCAAAGTAGGGTGAGGATCATATGGCACACCTGGAGAAAGTATTTAAGAGATGCTGAAAATTTAGGGTATCCCTTAACCCCAAGAAGTGTAATTTTGTAGTGGCACTGGGAAAGCTCTATGGCCATGTGGTATCAAAATATGGCATCACAATTTATCTTGAGCATGTTTCAGCCATCTTAGCTCTTTCCCTACCGGTGCACAAAAGGGCCTTGCAATCCTTCCTCCATAAGATCAATTTCATTAGGTGATTAATTCCTAACTTTGTAGGTCTAGTTCAGCCCATCACCTTAATGCTCAATAAGGACATAGCCTTTAGATGGACAAAAAAAGGAAGGGAGGGATTTAATAGAATCAAGAAATAAATTATTTTCATGCCAGCACTCATCAACCCAAATTAATAAAAGGATTTAATCCTTTATGCTTATGGTGCTGATGTGAGTGTTGTTGTTGTCCTAAAAAAAGAAAATGGACAAGGATTGGAACAACCAGTGGCTTTCTTTAGCCAAATGCTAAAGGGTTATGAATTAAAGTACAGTCACACTAAGGATCTAGTCTTCGCCATCATACATGCACTCAAGATATTCAAAATTATGCTTGCCAAAAATCATATCAAGGTGTTAGTCTCCCACTCTTCTATTAGAGACTTCATCATGGGAGCATAAATCAGTGAAAAAAGAGCATGATGGGTGACAAAAATCATGTAATACGATGTGACTATCAAAGCCACCAAATTGGTAAGAGGTAGCATTCTTTAAAAGGAGATTGCTGAGGATACACAAAATGAATCTAAGACTTCATTATTTCTTGATGAAGGTCTCCCGCAAGAAGAAATTGAGTTGAATATAAACCCTTGTGCACACAAATGGATGAAGGACACGATCACATTCCTTTTCGAGGGTGCACACCCTCTTAGTTTAAACAAGGAAAAGAGAAGACATATGAGGTTAAAATATATCCCTGTTTGATTGATGGAATTCTCTTCAAGAAAAATCTTGATGGCGTGTTGTTAAGATGTATCAACAATGCACAAAGTGAAAAAGTGTTAGGTGAATTTCATGATGGATTCTTTGGTGGACACTTTTATGCTAAAACTACAACAATGAAGATCATAATGGCAAGAATATTTTGGCATACCCTATTTGTAGATACACACAAGTGGATTGAAAAATACAAGGAATGCGATTTATTTGCCGGAAATAAAATATTGGTAGTGCTTCCCCTCCGACCAATTCAAGTGGATCAACCTTTTCCGCAATGGGGTCTCGAATTCATAGGAATGATCAATCCTCCTTCAAGTGCTGGAAAAAAGTGGGTGTTGAAAGCTATAGACTACTTCACCAGATGGACAGAAGCTACCGCACTCAAATAATCAAAAGAATCAGTCATCCTTGAATTTTTCAAAGGTATATCCACAAGGTTTAGGGTTCCTCAAAGCATTATCTCTAATAATGCAAAATCCTTCCTTAGGAATAGAATAATTGATTGGGCTCTAAATTTAGGAATTTACAACTATTACCCAAAAGGAAATGGTGTGGCAGAGTCAACAAACAAGAACCTGATTAGAATCATGAAACACATAATGAACATCAACCAAAGACAGTGGCATACCAAGGTCTCGCACCCGCTCTAGGTAGATAGAATCACAATTGAAAAGGAAATAGGAAATTCACCTTGCAATATTGTCTATGGCAAAGAGGCTACCCTTCCTTTGATGATAGAGTTAAACTCATTGGTACTTTCCTAGCAATTGGAACTTGAAGCTGCAGACTAGAGGGAAATTAGAATGGCAGAGTTGGTTAATCTTGAAGAGTTAAGGAACTCTTTCATGATCAGGTTAGAGTAGCATCAACAAATAACAAAGAAATGGTTTGACAGAAAGACTAGGCCTTAAGATTTCAAATTTGGGGACTTAGTATTAAAATGGGATTCTAACAGAGCTAAATCAGGGTTCCATTCAAATTTTGATGCACTTTGGAGTGGCCCATCCATCATCAGATCATGCAAAAACTCTTTTGAGTTAACACATCTTGATGGAGGTGCCTTGCAAATCCCAGTAAATGGGATCTATCTTAAACCCTTATATTAAGTTTGTTATATCATTTTGAATATATTAGAGTATTCTCAATTCCTCTATGTGTGTTGTGCACATGTTGTTTATTTGTACGTAATTCTCTCTTTTTGTGTGCTTCCTGTGCATGCTCTTCTTTTTCTTCCAGGATGCTAACAATTTTCAGCAGTTTGTAAGATTTGAAATCGAGTCAAGAAGTGATCTTTCAAGTGAATTCACGGGTAATTCTTCTAAGCCATAGATCATAATTTCATGATTACATAATAGAATTCATGCCCAATGGATGCTTTAGGCTATGAATATCTTTCATCTAGCAAGAATATGGCCCTAAAAGTTGCAAAAACTGTTATCCAAATAACTCTCCTAGTTATTTAGGTAACTTATATACACCTTCTAGATCTGAATTCTCCATTGTAAGGTAGCACATACTCAAGTTCACTTTGTACATTCCATTAGTTTCATTTCCTTGCACACCCCCCTTATTCTCCTCATATGCTTTGTGCACTTTCCCCTTCATCCATGTTCCTTTTACTCTTTATTCCATCTTCCCCTTGTGAGACTTCCATCTGCCTCCTTCTTGTGCCTTGTTTTTCTGTGCACATTTTCTTTGTGCCCTCCTCCACTCCTTTTTGTGCCATGTCAACCCTTGAAACACTTGAGTGTGCCACACATGACTAGTTAAAGCATGCCAATAGGGCGCAAAATATTGAAAACCAACCAATGAATGACATGTGGTAGAAATGAAAAATCAAATGAATGGTCGACCAATTTCTTTAGTCAATCCACATGCGCCACGTGTCTTGTGTGCCGAGATGGCTCTGAAATATTCTGACAGTCATATATTTTTCTACAGAGCTTTGATTGGCATGCACCTAGTCTGAATCAATAGCTGCTAACACGAGATACAATGCTAAACATTTAAATTCAAATTCTTGGCAGATCTAGTAGGTGAGAAATTGGAAAATGTCTTTCTAGGAATTAATGAGCAAATCCAATTGCTTCAACCACTTGATTTGATATGATCTTCCCTCCTTCCTTCTCCAACATGCCATACAGAATTGGGGAAATGTATTTGATAGATTTACAGGTGGATTTATAGGCATTGAACACTTCTTGTTGGTGGTTGTATTTCAAACTAGGGTTTTCCCTCCTCCTCTTCTTCCATGGATTTATCTATAAATGTAAGAGATGGGATCATTATTAATGTTGGACATTTTGGATCCTCATGAATTTTTTCTAAGGACTTAATTTTTCTGTACTCTGAGTCGCAGACCTCTAGATCTAGCTCTTGCATGTGGATATCAGCCTCTTTCACCATTGTAACAGCTCTTTCCATTTTTGAAAGTAATAGAAGCATTGTTTTGTGAATATTATTTGTCCTAACATGATTACATTCCTTCTTCTTGCATTTTCTTTTGCATTGCGTGCTCATTGTGCCATTCTATGTCCCTTGCAACTCCTTATTTAGTCATGTTCCATGAAACTGGTCTGGTAAATATGTGTTAAGTTGTGTTACACGTGCCTAGCCTTCTTTCACCCACTTCCCTTCATTTTTTCTCAGAACAGATAGTGTTCATCCCTCATTTCTGGTGCTATCTCCTTTTAGTGTAGGTTTCCTTTCATGTTATCCTTATATCCTTGGTCCCTTGGCATTGTTAGTTCATTTTTCCCCTTCAGTACTAGGAGTAGCAATGACAATAGAACTAGATAGAGGAGCCAACCTTCTCCTGAGATTCATCCCAAGCACGCAAGGTCCCACAACTTGGGGACAGTTCCATTGTTGTCACAAATGACTTATTTCATCTAGATACAAGACACGGGTGCAAGTTTCATGACCAACATACTTGGGGAGAAGTGAGGAGGGAGATTTTTTACTAGACTATAATGTTTCTCATTAATGGAATATCTCTTTTCACTGTGGTTTTTACCTCTCGGGGGTTTTCAATATAAATTTGTGTTCATATCATTATTTAATTTATTTTCATATTTTAGATGTAATGTGAATGTTTGGTATAATATATTATTTTAATAAGCTTAGTTGTATCCCTTAGATTCTTACATGGTACCAGAGCGTGTAAAAAATTAATCATAATTTAATTAACCTATCATGTGTGTCAGTTGGGCTGGTTAATTTATTAGAAAATAATTAATTTATATCCCCTCTCCTCTAAGATAGAGTTGTTACTATAACATCTTAGACCTGGCTATTATGGTGATGACTTCCACTCTTGACTTTTCAATTGTGGACCGGTGATCTATTTCAGGAGGAAGTACTCTAGTGATTTTAGGAAATCATGTTTGCTATGGATAATTCATTACTAATTGTGAATTCTACTTACTTGAAAATAATGCCATTCATCTCTTTACATAGCTTAAAATTCACCTTTAGGAAGGAGATGAACTTGTTCTGTGTAGACTTAATTTATAATGTGTAACCAAAAAACCTTGGATAAATTCCATTGATCCAAGGTATGCCTCAGTCTTTTATCTGCTCACCTTGTTGGCTTGGCATTCGGAAATGCATAGTTTTCTTGAAGGTAACTTGTCTTGTTTACCATGGTGAAGAACTCTTTACCTTATAAATTCTTGACCAACATCAAACTTAAGGGTGATAGGATTGGCATTCTTGTATTTGTTTAAATGATGCATAGTGTATAGGAATCATAGACCTAATAATGAGATTATTAAAGGGATACCCTAACCTAATTTTTAATTGTCTATACAAAGTTGGATTATAACCAATGGTAATTGAGACCTACCTAGGAATTAAGGTTGATTTATAACCTAATAAAAATATAACCTAAACTATTACTAACCTAACAAGACACCTATGGACTACTTGGCAAATGGCAAGGTCGGCGACGTTAGTTTTCAAGGAATTAATGGGAATTGATTTTTGTCTTTAATAACATAGGAGTTCCAATTTTGGTGGAGTCATTACGATTTAGGGGATGTCTAGTTGGCATCATTACTAAATAGAAAGTTGCATGCAAATTTTTAATGGAAGGCTTGCCAAATTTGTATGGCGGTGCTTTGGAGAAATAAGAGGGAAAACTGACAGTCCTTCGCATTAATTGATCTCCGTTATGGCAAAGAAACCACCTAGGTGAAAGGCATGGTGGATTTTTGAAAGGTTGTTTGATATTTTGTTGTTTCAATTTTTTTCTCTACATGGGGTTTTCAATTCTTCAAACCAGTATTTCTATTTTTGATCTTGCAATATTCTTGGCATATATGAGCTATTTTTGGATCTTATGGAAGTATAAGGAGAAGTAGAAATATTTGGAGTTATAGAGATCACCTGGAAAAAGAAGAAACTATTCAGGATCAGTTGGGAAATCACTTGGACATCAAAATGAAGCTCTATATGGCATGATAGGCTCTACCCATTAAGTTGTTCTGCTTTTTCCTAAATGTCTTCATTAAAAGAACTCTGTTCCTGGGAAACAAATGAGTTTGTATTTATTTTTTTGTTTTCAAAACTTATTTTCTCTGCATTTTATCTATATGGACTGAACTGAAACTGAGTAGTATGACATATGAATATGCTAGGAAAATGATATGGGATTCATTCTTGTTTGAAAATATTAGTAAAAATGCTTTAATTTTTTTGATCTTGCAATTTTTTTGAATCTGAAGAGCTCTTGTTGTACTATATTGAATCTATATAGTAGAAGCCACTACTGTGAAAGAAATATGATTCAGGTATTGTTCTTCCTTGCTAGAAAAATTATTGAAACATGTATATCTCCTTCCTAAACTTAAATGTATTAGAATCTTTGCTTACACTTGTAATTTGTGAGAAGTCTTGCTAGTGACTTGTCTGATTTTGAGATTGAATGAATCTCTTCAAATTAATCTACCTGTTAGCATGGTTGATAGTTATCCTATTGGCATGATCCATGTAAAGGTATAATGAATGTATTTTCATCTTCCTAAAGTGATTTAAGTTCTTATGAGCCACCTTATCAGTTCATATTGTTCGGATTAACTGGTTCTTTTTATTTAAGTTTGATGTACAGTTGATACTGTTGGAATGGAGTATGTAGGTTGAACTGTGGAGTAACTCAATTTTGTCTGTCTTAAGGAAAATGGTTGAAATGTTTTTGGTTTAGCTATTCTTCATTTGAGATTCAATTTGAGCACCTGTCTTGGGGTCTTTTCATTGTTTGTTATTTCTCCTTGTGGTCGAATCTGGGTCGGTTTCTTTCTCCTTGAACCTGTAGTCTATTCCATTGATTATTTGGAGGTATGTGGGACAAGGTAGGATTAAATGAAAATTGTGACTGTTAATTTTTTTTTCACTTTAGTTTTTTCTTCACCATCAAGGGATGGGTAAGCAATGTGTGTGAGTTGACACTTTGAAAATAAAGTGTGGCCACATAAGGGTAATCTACTTCAACATCACTCTGTCTCTCTTTGTTTAGAAAAACTAGAAGAACTACTCAATTAATGCTTAACATTTGGAATGATTTTTATGTTCTATTGATGGTTTTTTTGGTTTCAGATATTTTTATAAAATGAAAACATTTGGATAAAAAATTTCAGTTTTGTAGCCTTTGCACTATAGTTTCTGTTCTCGTTTGTATGTTGGGAAATATTCATTTTTCGTTCAGTCATAGATATCAATTATAGTATCTAATAGTTCTTGGTGGTTGTTGGAATTGAATGTTTTCTTATCTGGAATAATAAAATATGTCTGAGTTCTTTTTGGTTCTGATATGTATACCTCTTTATAAGAGGGAATAATGAGATCTTATCTCATCCTTTTTGTTGTCATCCTTTCTATCTATTCTGAGTTAAGGTATTCACAATACCATTATTTTTGAACTCAAAAGGAAGATATAGATTGATCATTTATCTCTTTTTTGATCATTCTCTCATCTGTATTGCTCTTGTGTAAGGAGCTGACCTGTTTAGTTAGTATTACGTTGATGGATTTGCAAGGTGAGTAGTTAGTGGATAAATCCTTACTTTATTTTCCTTGACTGGTACATTGGTAGGGTTGTAATTGTTATGATGTGTGACTAATTCCAGGTGCATGCAAATTAAATCTATCCTTTGTCAAACTTGTTGATGTTATTCCTAAATTTAGGCTATATTTTAAATTTGAACTTGGATTTACTTTCTCAAATAAGAAAATCTTACTTTAAGATGTTGTTGGTTCATCCTAAATTTTCTTCCTTAAGTTAATTGAGCTTGGCATTAAATATCCTAGGATGGAGTAAGTTAATGTAGTGTAATTTGAAGCATTTTTCCTTTAAGGAATTCTATTTATATGAATTATTAGAATTTGTATCTTCCTCTTTTGGGTTAATGAATCTAAATTTGAATCATTAATAATAGTAGTTGAAATGAGGTTGGCTATTTTGTTTGAAATAATTATTTAATGATGTCATAGACTGAACATTGATTTTGATTACTCCATGATCTTCTCTTAATGTGGATATGGATTATCTTTTGTTTCTCCCTCTTATGTCTACTATTTCTTTGATGTGTCTTTATTTAATGCTTTAACTATTTCATGAAAACAAAGTTCTTTTTATGAAACAGTTAGTTGAAAGCATATTGTTTTAATGTTTAGTGCTTATCATGCTCAGTTTACTAAACTGACCTATGCTAGCAAATTTTGTAGATGGAATTCATAAGTGGTAAAAGGGAGACAATATCTTTCATGATGTTACTTTTGTTTACCAAAAGATTAGATCTCTTATGAGAAATATGATTCATTATTTAAATGTATTTTGGAAAGGAAAGTTGTAATTTTATAGGGTTTATTGATGTTGTTTGACATTGAGGATGTCTAAAGTATTGGTACTTGTAATGTATGAATTCCTCCTTGAGAAATGGAAAAATATTGTGGGTTTATTTGTACTTGACGTGTCGTCCTTTTACATAATCTGTGATTATTAGTGATGTGCTTATCTTTGTTCTTTTATTTATATAGTTCTTAATTGAACCCCTTTTGGGTTGAAATAAAATGAACTAGGTGATAAGGGAATTAGATACCTATCCCTTTATTTAAATTCAACTTATCCAGTTGGCATCCATGGCTGATCACTTAATTAAATCTCTATGGTTATTTAAAATGATGTTAATGGAAGAGAAAATCCATTATGATAACTTGTATAATGTTAATAGGTTACAATGAACTCTGATTCTTAATAAGAACAAGAAATACAACTATTCTGAAAGGATAATCATTTTGTTTAGAATCATTGGGAATTTAAACCTAATATCTATTTATAAATGTCTTGGAAAGAGGAAGAGGTACTTAATCTTGACTTGTACCTTAAACTGAATAAAATGAAAGATAGGTTTATACAAATATAAAATAGTAGACTTCATTTAAAAGAAGTCTATTAAAAAGAATCTGATTTGGAACTTAAACAAGTTAAGTCATGGTTAAGTTAAGTACGTTAACCATAATGTTAGTATGTTATTTTCTATTTATAAATGGTGTCCTAAATTAGGAAGTTAATGAATAAAAGGAAATCTTGATGTTTCTGTAAAGCATTTAAAATTTATTTAATCTGGGCAACCTTAATGGTTAATGAAACTAGGAATTCAACATGGCTACTGTAATTAGACTTAAATTAAGGAAAATAATTAAGTAATTAACTTCTTTCTTAGGTATGTACTTCTAGAGGGAATCACTCTGTTGGATGTTGGCACACGCCAAATGCAGCACCATACCTCCATGAACACTTAGGTCTTCATGAGGATACTATGTGGCAGTTGACATGTTGTAACATCCTTCAGATTTGAATCATCGAGATCTACATAAACTAGGACTTGATCTTAGTTATATCCTAGGTTAGGTTAGAAGTAAGATCTAGAGTCGGGGGCAACTCATGACAACTTAGGATAACTAGAAACACGCAATTGACTTAGGTTGATTAAGTATGTCTATGTACCCTTAGTCATCACGAGTATCCTTCTTCCCTAGACTATGTTGCTAACCTTGGTTAGGGTTTAACCATTAACAAGAGGACTAACGAGAGTCATTGACAACCATTCTAGATAACAAATGAAGTGAGGTGAAGGACATATTTTTTTTATTAGTATGTCATCTAGGAATATTAACATGAACAGTATGTTGTAAATCTTTGGCCAAAGTATCGGAAGGTGCTAGCTGCGTTGTCCTACATCACCTAGTTTTAAGAAGTGAGATTTCAGATGAATATTTGTAATAAGTATTCAGATAGGCTTCTTACACAGAACACTTAACACCTCGAAAATGGTATGAGAACCAAGTATACCTAGTATATACTTCAATGAGTTAGCATGAGAGATCGGTGTTTCACCAAGTCATTACAACTGCATATGGTTATCGGTTATGAGATTTATTGGCATGTAATGTGTGTTCTAAACTATGGTTATTTAGAACAGAGAACATTATTATATAAAAAAAATTCCCTTGTTTCTAAAGTCTTAAAATGGGAGTGTTACACTCACTAAGGATGTGAACATGTGGAAAAGTCTTTAGAAATAATTCACACCACGTGTTAAATCTCATATGAAATAGTTTACCAGAACCTGCAAAATAGAGGTAAGGATTAAATAATTGTGTAACATATTTTCCTATATTTCTATAGTTTCAAATGTGCATGTTGAAATATTTTGGGGTTAAAATTCAAGAGTTAAATGAAGTTTAAAATGGCTCGAGACATGTTTCATCAAAATAGGGTTGTCAAATTTTCCCATTAATCAGGTTAAATCACTTGTCCCCTCTATAAAATTCCCTGTTAATTTTGTTCACTTTTGGAATTTGGAAATAAATGTATGTCTCCATGTGCCCCCTTGGTTTTTGAAAATATATTTTACTTGTGACTCAAATTATTTTTTGTTTGTAAACTATAGTTTATAATATTTATAAACTATAAAAAATATTTTTTTATATATAAACTATTTATATATAGTTTAGAAACTATATAATAAATCCTAATAACTATGCGACCTATATTTTTAAAATTTAAATCTAAGATATTGAGTGGGGTGTCCCCATTCCTTTACCCACATTTATAGTGCAGCCACTTAGACTACTCATTCACACCCCCACCCACTTCATCCTATCGCCACCATGTGTCAAGGTTGTCCCCCTTTCAGCAAAAAAGATTTTTAATAGTTATGGTCCCATTTAAATTTTTTTATTTGGGAATTTAGTCCCACATTCGGACTACACGTAGGTGGCCTTGCATTGAGGTTTGTGTAAACCTCATTAAGTTAGTATCAAATTGAGTTGGCCACAGGTTGTAACTTTCCCGAGTTGGCATAAACATTGAGAAATGGTATTATAATTGTTGGTTTAACTCACCTGCGGGCTCAATGGTCATTGAAATTTTTTGGTATTAATGAACTCAAATTGCATAAGAAAATTTTTAACCTAGTATAATAAATATTTCAACTCACCAAGTTGGTAAAACCAACTCGGCCAAGCTATACGAGTAATGCTACAAATTTATTTTATATGTATACAATTTTTTATTTTTTCTTATTATTAAATATATTTTAATTTTGATTTAATCCTTCCTTTCTAAATGATAAATGTATTTTTTTAATATAGTACACATTAGATTAAAAAAATTTAATTGAAATGATGTATTTTACGATACGAGGACCAAGTCGTCGTCATTTTTTCATGAAAAACTAAAAAAATCAATAACATTTCGTTAAATCATTTTTATCGTCAAACTAATATCGTATATTTATATTATTTGTTTAACATGTCCCTTTTTTGGCTTAAATTCATCAAAGTTTGATTAGGTGGTTTGAACAATGACAGGGGGATTTTTTTAACTTTGATTAATATAAACCTTGTTGTTCTTATTTATTGATAAATTATTTACACAAAAATGGGATCTAACCACTTTAACATTGATAAATCCCAGATGTTAAATGGAAATAATTACAATATCTGGAAGATATGGTTGAAGGCAGAATTCATGGCTCGGAAGCTCTTGATGGTTGTAAATGGAACAGTGAAGGGTTCGACTGGAAGAAAAGAAATTACAAACAATGTTGTTTCATATAAAAAAAAGGTGCAGGAATCTATGTCCATTATTTTGTGGAGCTTTAAGGATGATTTTCCCCTCCATATCAGGAATCAAGAAAGTTTGAGTGAGGTTTGGACATAACTAGAATCAATGCATGAAGGTACACGGTTATAAAAAAGAATTAAATTAATTCTAGAACTAATGATAACTCTCATGAAGAGAGATGAAAAAGTAATTTTTTTAAATCTAAAATTAAAAATATTAAGTCTCAATTGGATGGATATAGCTGTAAATTAATACAAGAAAAATTACTTTACTTTGTTATTTAGTTGAATATACATGAAAGGTTTAGAAATTTCATTTCACTACTGAATTCTAAGTATTAAATTGAACAAGATATCCCTGATTTGAAAACCCTTAGTGCTCTTTTGATTCAAGAAGGGCAAGTTATGAAAAAAAATTACCTAAAAGAGAATGTCACTCAAGCATTTCTAACTCAAAAATATTAAATAAACCTTATAGGTTCAACAAAAATCAAAAATCAAATTTTAAACCTCCCAGGAAAGACAAGAAACCAAGAAACTTAAGAGTTAGTTTTGATGGTAAATGTCAAAACTGTGGAAAATTTGGCCATAAGAAAGAATATTTTAAATAAAAATTTCAAATTTTTGAAACTAAAAGGAGAGACAAATCAGACCAAAATAAAAATAAAAAAAGAATCAGAAAATTAGTCAAGAATATAATGAAATTGAAACTAATGATAATAATAGTAAAAAATATATTCGTGATGATTAAGTTAATAATGAACCTATAGTTGAAAAAGAGTTAGTTCATGTTTCCTCTATAACCAAATTACCTAGATGAGATGAGTCTATTATTCAAGACTCTAATCCTAATAAACTTTAGGAACTGACTAGAAGTCAACATACATATCATACTTTGATGAAAATGTATGAACCTAAACCCCAATCTTTCGAAGAATATTTTTTGACAAAATATAGGTAGCTATAATTAAATTTGAATAAACTGCCTTAATTAAAAACTAGAATTGGCATTTAGTCCTTCCTCCTAAAAAATGAAGTATATTCAAATCTATATGGCTATACAAGATCAAATATAAATTTGATGGAAGTGTTGATCAATTCAAATCCAATTTAGTAACTGGAGGGTTTATTCACAAAATGGTATAGATTACATTGATACCTTTGCACTAGTTTCAAAAATGAGCACTGTAAGGATTCTAATTACCTTATTTTCTCAATATGGTTGGGAAATCCATCAGATGGATGTAACGAATGCATTTCTAAATGGTGACCTAAAAGAGGAAATCTATATGAGCTAACCTAAAGGATTTGAATAATCAAGTAAAGAAATGTATGTTTGTAAATTGAAAAATATATTTATATGATTTAAAACAAGCTCCTAGATCTTGGTATGCAAAGATTCACAACTTTTCAATGAAGTTGGTATTTCTAACCATTCTTTTGATAATGATTTATTTGTAAAAGTTGAAGAAAATAAGATTATTCTAATTGTAATGTATGCTGATGATTTACTTATTACTAGTAACTCTAACAATTTAATTATGAAAACTAAAACTAAATTAAAATAATACTTTGAAATGAATTATTTAGGATTATTGCATCATTTCTTAGGCATGGCTATATATCAGGATGAAAATTCAATTATTGTATCTCAATCACAATATGCCACTGATCTACTTAAAATGTTTAATATGATTTATTATAAACCTATTGATATTCCTATGGAAGTTGGATGTAAACTAGATCCTAAACCTACATGTGAAAAATATAATCCTACTTTGTATAGGATAGTTTTAGGAATTTTGATTTATCTAATTATTACTAGACCTAAAATTTCTTATACAGTAGGTATTTCTTCAATATTTAGTAGGAGCTATATCAGAATCACTAGAAGTTAGCCAAAAGAATATTGTGTTGTATTAAAGGCACAATTAATTTTGGTTTACATTATACTTCTTCTAACAATGTACATTTATATGGATATTGTGATTCTTACCATGTTGGAGATGTGATAGATTGAAAATATACAACTAGATATGTGTTCAAGTTTGGTGCAAGTGTCATTACTTGGAGCAGTAAAAAATAACCAATAGTCTCCATTTCTTCTACTGAGGTAAAGTATAGAAGTGTAATGAAAGCAATGAAAGAATCCCTATGGTTGAAGTGGTTGTTGGAAGAGATACAAATAAAAGCTGAAGGAAGTACTCCTCTTCTATGTGATATCCATATTTTCATTTCTCTTGTTAAGAATCCAGTTTAGCATCAAATAAAAAAGCATATAGAGATTCATATGCACTTTATCTGAGAGAAGGTTCTCTGTGGTGATATAGATCTCCAATACTGCCTGACTGAAAATCAAGTTACAGACATGTTCATGAAGACAATATGTGTTGTAGAATTCTACAAATTTTGTGTAATGCTTGGCCTTTTAGATTTATCATTGAGGGGAAGTGTGCATGACAATGTCACCTCATAATGGCCCACTAGTTGATATCTCCTTCTCCTCTATACTTCTACTCAATTTGTAAAGAATTGTAAAAAAATATCTTTATGATATTTTGTAAACTTATAACTCTAAGTTTACAGTGTATAGTTTAATGTGTTGCATCTATTTGTAATGGAGTTTGTTGTGTTATTAAAGTCTCCTAGATATGTGAATTCATATTATTTCCATGAGAAACTATGAGATGTAGTCTCAAATATCATGCTTAGCCAAAATCATAACTTTTGATTTATGGATTCCAAATCCTTTTGTACCAAAAGGTAAGTTGAGCATGATGAAGGTGTTATAAATCCTTAAAAAGTGATATGCTAGCCTAAACCTTCACTAATAGTTTTTGGATTTGTTAATCCTATTGTACAAACATGTAATGTTGGCATATGGTTCCCCCACTTAATATTGAGGGGGAGTATTAGAATGTAATATTAAGTGCCTATAAAATTTAGTTTATAATTAAATAAATTAGAACAGATTATATTATTAATTATTTTATATAAACTTTAGGTTATGTATAATTGGTTATTCAATAACTAATTATATTAAATCAGTGTACGATTTAATCATACCCCATCACTTAATATGTTCATAACCCATGGGGTCATTTAAATATGGTTGTGGATCATATTAAATTTTTCACCTTGGGTGAATGGATTGGAGAGAAGTGAGGAGGGAGATATTTTACTAGACTGTAATGTTTCTCATTATTGGAACATCTCTTTTCACCTTGGTTTTTACTCCTCGAGGGTTTTCCATGTAAATTTGTGTTCACAACATTATTTAATTAATTTAATATTAATGTTTGGTATAATATATTATTTTATTACGGTTAGTTTTATCCCTTAGATTATGACAAGTCGTAAGTTCACTTTATTGGGTGACCACTAGGGTCAGTTTGACTCCTTATTTTCATTTTTTTCTTTTAGGATTTGACATGTTTTGAGGTTTTACATGTTATCCTTCTCTTTGTAGGTTACATGTGAATTCTAAGGACATAGTGCAACATAGAGGTGACCAATAAAGACTATCAATGACATCCTCATGACATAGGAAAATTCAGATTTTGACCATTCTCAGAATCACGACCGCTTAACAAAGGTCTCCCATGTCTAGGCACCCCTGACCCATTCTAGGCACCTTGGTCCAACTTAATCTGACAGTTCTAGATTTTTTTGTGCTCAGTTACGATAGTTTCCTCCTCCTATTCAACAATTCTCCAGTCCAGAAAACTTCAGGGTTAATTATGAAATTAACTAAGTCTTTTATTCCCTCTATTTA